>OX578143.1:121342889-122039139 GCA_951213105.1 Amaurobius ferox | reverse complement strand
CCCTTCATTTTTTTTGCTCCTGGGAAAATAAAAAATCTGGCTCAGTTAGATTCCAGATATTGCATTTACTTACAATTGCTATGTCAGAATTTAGAAACTGCAAGTCAAATATGGCTCACAAAATTCCTCCACTTTATTCTTTTCTTCTCTTACACACGAGTTTATGATGTCTAGCTGTTTTATATCTGTGTTCATAAAAGGCAATAGTTATAGTACAAAAATTAATAGAAGTTAAAATTGTTTATCAATTCAAAAATTTTAATTTATTACACTCTTATTTGTAGTATGTATGTGGTATATATGAGCAAGACATAATTTTTTTTTTTTTTTTTTTTAATTTTTAAATTAACATTACAAATGTTTTAATGTAGCAAATTATGACTTTCAAATTTGAAAGTTTGGCTCATAATTTTGAGTAGTAAGAGTCCATTTGACTCATAATTTTACAAACTAAGAGCAAGCTCTGGATTCTGTTCCGTACTCAGGGTGGAGACAGAACCGGGAAATCAGGAAATTCTCAGGGAAAAATGATTTTTTGGAAATATCAGGGAAAACTCAGGGAATTTTGTTTCAAATCAGGGAATATTTTGGAATTTTGTTTAGCGAGTTGCCGATCTTCAAATCCCTGTGAAAACATCTGAATGGGAATTTTCCTTTCTCTTTGTCCCTCTGCGAAACTGCCCTCGTTATGTGGAGTGTTAAACTTTATTCTGATTGGCTGTTGCTCAGATGACATCATACAGCTTAAAATTCCCACTCACCACATGGCGATTAAACTTGAAAAACGGGCGATTAACGAAATCCTGATTACTGGCCAAACTGTGTGATAGCGATACAATACATATAATACATATATATAAATGTTTTATATTTATCTTTTATATTCATTTATCCGTCTATCAGTTTTTAGTTAGTCGAGTTTATGAGTATTGTTGGGAAATTCTTATGCGAACAGATGATTGAAGAAAATCAGGGAATTTCAGGAAAAATACTCTGGAAATTGGGGAAAACTCGGGGAATTTTGTTTTTAAGTTTCTGTAGCCACCCTGATACTTAATACTATAAGTATACAAAGAATTGGCTTTCTAAGTCACCAGCAAGGCTTCTGTGGCATCATGAAAGACTTTTTGTAAAAGAAAACATTCTCAGTCCTCCAGGGGGAAGCTCAGAAATCTAACCCCATTAGCAAAAATTCAGTCTTCTAAGCCACTGGGGCTTCTGGTGGGTTTGTAAAGACACAATATGTTAGACTATTATATAAATATTGCCCATAAAAAAAATTATCATTATTTATTTTTCTACATTTGTTATCTTTTCTGTTTATATATTTTTTTCTTTTTATAAATTCTTATGTGCAAATAAGTAAACATAAGACACCATTTTCTGTTGTAAGGCATACCTTTTGGTCAGCAAGTTTTGGTAGCATGTATCTAGCAGTTATTTTGTATTGTAAAAACTAATGTTTGAATGTTCTATACAGCATCTGCTGCATCTAGTGAAAGTGAAGATGAAAAGAAAGAGGAAGAAAGTGAACAGGAGGAAGATAAAAAGCAAGAATCTAGTGGAGAGGAAGCAGAAGAGGAAAAAGAAAAGACACAAGAAAATGATGATAAAGCCAGTGTTAAATCCTCATCTAGTTCGAAATCTAAATCATCCTCATCTTCTTCTTCATCCTCATCATCCTCAAGCGAAAGTGAGGCTGAAGATAATGATCAAAATAAACGTGATGAAGCAGAAATCTTTGGTAGTGATAGTGACTAAGTACTATAACTAAGTATTTATATCATTTTGTACATATTTTTATTCCTGTAATAAATATTTTTGAAATATCAGTAATGTGTTCAAGGTATTTTTAATGTAAAAAATTCCATACTTAGGCAATATAAAATAATATTTATTTTATGTTATAAATTAATTATACAGCACTTTCAGCAGTTACTTATAAAATGGCAGATTTCTTATTCTTGCAGTAAGCTCTGGAATGTCTCTAAAAGAAGAAAATATACATTACAAAAACAACCTTTAAATTACAATTCATTATACATAATTATTTTCATATTTAACTCTTACATTTATCATACTAATTCTTTTAATTTGTTGTTCATCCATAAACTGACATATGCTCATAAGCAACTTTTCATTCATAACCATAAACATTTCTGCCAAACAAGAAAAGTAGGAATCTCACATAAGGTAAAAAAATAAATAATCCCGCCATACACAATTTCATTACAGCATATCGATCTTCAAGACCATAAAAAGTTTCTGTAATTCAAACCTTGTTTCAAACTGTTTTATGCACAAATGTCATTTTCAAAAGTTTATAACTAATTTTTTGTTAGAATTATGCAAAACCATAGGTTACATAGTTTATTATTAGTTTAATCCACATAAAATTAAGTATTTTTACTTTATATAATCATTATATATATAATAATTAACACACATAAAACTCTTCTACAAGTCTGCAGTTCTCTGTTTTTAATGTTAGGTTATTAGTACCTACTGCAGATTTACAGTATTACTGCATTTCTGTCTTATGCTATAATAGTTTTCAATTTCCAAAACCTTAACTAGTACACTTTAAAAATGTCATATGTATGAGATATCATTATAATGTGAAATTAGTATAACAAATCATTTTCAGTTTATTTGGCATTAAGTTGAATCTTTGACATTTTCCATACTCTTTAAGCATTTCTCCATAATCAAATTTTAAACATTTTTTACAATTTCATAAACAATACTCAAACCATAAAAATTTTCAACTGGGACCAGTATGCTTGTGGCAGTGCACACAATCCTCAGCTCACCGCTTACACTACAGTGGATTTTAAAATTTCCTAAAGATCATTAATGCATGTATCAGTGCGTATTACCCTCGACTCATTATTTACACTGTAGTGGTTTTCAGAATTTCCCAAAGATTCTTAATACATTTAACAGTGCATATTGCTTCAGCTCACTGCTAATACTAGCTTCCAAAGAACTTCAATATATATTTGCGTTTTATGCATATAAATTCATATATTTGGAATTTTATTATCGTTGCTTGTATTTATTCTTCCACAAATCTCCAATTTTTAAGTATGCAGGATTGCCACACTGTCTAAAAATTATTTAAATGCTGAACTCGGATAAAATTGTAGATCTGAAAAAATTTTCAAGGATATATATATTTGATATAAAATCATGTCATCTGTAGAAAATTTTCTATCCATAAAAATGCAAAATGTATTAAGATATGTTGAATATATTCTAAACTCAATAGTGTGACACTCGAAAGTATGATACACACAAAAGCACAAATATATTAACAACCCTTAATAAACTAAAATTCCAAAGATAAGTATGACTGAAAAAATCGGCGATGATTCAAGACTGATGGAGCTGAAATAGTTTTATATAATTACCGTAAAAAAAAATCCAATAAAATTCTAATTACATATCCTTATAGGGATAGTTTAAGATTAATCACTTAATACAGAATTTTTCATTTCTTTGATATGAAAAATTGAAACAATTAATTTAAAGACACCTAAAAATCAATTTCTAGATACCAGACTGTCTGTATTAAAAAGAAAATTAAGTGGGCTCCGTTGGCATAAGACTGAAGGCTGGATAAAGACTGAAAATTTAGGATAATTAGATGTTTCGTTATAATAAAAAAAAAGAAATTGAATTTTCACACGCACATATTATTGGATTATACATACGTATAGATTTTTTTTTTAAATCTTATGTCCAACAAATGACATTCCCTACAGATTAACACATTTTAATATTGTGGGAAAACAGCATAAATGAAGCTTTCTTGCATTCATATCTTGCTGAAAATCAATAGAATTTTTGTTTTTTATCAATTATTTGTTTTTATTAAAACAGCATACAAAATCTCATTGATTATTTCAAGAAATATCGCACTACCTAAAAAAAGTGAAATTTCCAATATCTCAAGATCGGCCAGTAGTAACTAAACAATTTTGTCTATTTGTTACTTGTTCAAAGTACTTACAAAGCATTCACTCATTTGATTATAGTAAACGTATTTGAATATTTTATGACATTTTTTTTTTTATTTTAGAATAAAAATATGTAATTGAAATATGGCAAGTGTTATTGACCTGTAAATTATGTCATTAGTTTCTAAATAAATAATTACATATGAAATGACTATTTATTTAAAAAAGGTTAAACATGGTTACTTTTCATGATGTTGTTAAAAAAAACATTCAAAAAATGTATGGCATATCTCTCATCTAACCTCCTTCAAAATAAATTGGCTTTATGTAACAATTTTATTTTTTAAAAGGAATTTTCAGAAAACTGAGGATATTCTGATCATCCAATCAATATGCTTCAAATTATGTTACAAATTATGTTCAAATTATGTTACAAATTTTTTGTGTAATAGGTATACATTTTTGACTGGTAACATAAAGCCGTCTCTGATCTGAATGTTAACCTTTAGAAAATATATCTTATGCAAATAATGATATAAGCTAGGGGTATTTCTTTTAATTTTACACACTAAGCCTATAAATAGATTGCTTATCAGTGCTAAATTTGGTATTTCCATGGTTAACGATATACAATCACCACAAACAGATTTGACTTAATCTACACCAGGGGTCCCAAACCATGGCCAAATCCATAGGATGGGTTTATTTGGCCTACAGACAATTTCACAAATATATAATATATTGAAATCCGTTTAAAATGAAAATTTAATTAAATTCAATTCTTTGTTCCCAGAAAGTAACTATAGCAGTATGAAGAATTTTGCAAGGAAACTGATTTTCGTATTTGGAAGTAATTATATTTGTGAGCAATCATTCTCCAGAATGAATTATATAAATGAAAAAATTGCTTAAGGTTAACTGATGACTATTTTAAAAGTTTTATAAAAATGTGTATTTAAAACCTTCATACCATATGATGACCACTTTTTAATTTCATACCAAATTTTAAAAAGATCATTCAGACACATGAGGCATATTGCTCTTATCAGTTATTTTTAATGTTTGATACCATCAGTTAATATTTAAATTTTTTGTCTTCCGTTGTTTCCTAATGAAAAATTTACATTCATCAATTATTTATTATGTATATTTATCTAACTTGTTTGTTCTCATTATTCTCTTACGAGAAAATGAACTTATATTTAAATACTTTTTACTGAGTATAAGCGATATATGTTTGCATGTGTCTATTTTTCAATCCAGGCAACAAATAATTTACAATATACTAATGTGACTCTTTGCTCGATAAGTTTGGAAATCCCTGATCTACACTTTTAAAATGTATTTGATTTTCTGTCTTGTAATTAGCAAAACCTAAAAAATCTAATGCAAACGTTAAAAAATACTTACAATTTACTACCATTGAACTGAAATTTTATCTTGATTAGACAAGGAGTAGAATGACAACTGACGAAGATCATTGTCCATTTCTGTCTTTTGATTCTCATCCTATGAAATTAAAATTGACATTTTTATCTTTTAAATTTTCCATCAAAAACAAATATTTTGATGTTATAATAAGGCTGCAAAGAATCTTTCACTGTATGCTACTGCAGTAATACAAATACAGATAATATGACTCAATTCCAAATTAGCCAATTTTAAATCAAAATCATTCCCCGCTACTTAAAGAATATAGATAAATACCATACCACCATACTCAATTTCCAAATAACTTGTTTTGAAATAAAACCATTCTCATGATGCAAATAAAATCTTTAAATCTCCCACATTCTATGATCACACATCTATTATGTGCATGCATAAATAGACTACAGAATTCCCTCTTTCTGTAGGCACGGCTTCAGTTGGTCGAAAAAATTCAATGAAGGAAGGGTTCACACAAATGAAATGATCACTCAATGTGATAACTTAAAAAATTACTTTGAAAAAACAAAATTTTTGTTAAAATGCTAAAGATATAATGGAACTTTTAGCCAAATTATAAAATTGTGCTAATCTTAGTTTTTTGGATGCAATGATATATATATATCAGATAATATAAAAAATGCTAATTTTGATGTATTTTTTAAAAAATTGAAAAGGAATTGTCCTTGCAATTAATTTTTAATATCAATAATTTTTTAATTGGTAAACATTTGATTTTTTTAAATTTATTGCTAAAAATTATTTTAAAAAACTATTAAAAAATTAAATATTCCAAAATAAAATTATTTTTAAATAGTTTTATATAGGAGTTGAAGTTGGTAAATTTTTACAGACTCTGACTCCGATTTCACTCTAAACAGCTACCAACTCCGTTTCGACAGCCATGTTTTAGAGAATGGATATTCCTTCTAAAACTCTTCAATGACATTCACTTAAGAATGACTAGAAAAATACTTCTCTAAAATGAAAATTCATTCATTCTGGCAAAATGTTATGTTCTTTGGTTGATAAAAAAGAGGTCTGTGATTATTGCCTGACACATTAAAAACAGCAGACAATATTTCTGAGAGTAAAACTAATGCCACTGAAAATCTATTTCATTGTTTCAATTTCTAGGTTCATTATATGATTTTAAAATTTGGTGTGTGTGACATTTTGATTACCCTGTATTAATAGGCATGTTATATTCGGGCTAATACAGTAACACATTGCTTATTTTTTTTTAATTTCAACATCATCCTGGCATGAAACAAAAATTACTTTAGCTTGAAACCAATTGTGTTTATGTCAATTATGTGATCACATTGAAACATGTCAGTGGTACATGTGACTGATCATAAAAATCCTCCAACTCATATTCAATTGGTGATGTGTTATTCCTTTAGCAGATGTATATCCTTATTCTTTATTGCCATAAATCATATATGGAGTTATAAACTTAACTAGCATGCATTAAATTAACAATACCAAATAGATAAAAGCACTAAATGTAGTCAAATATTACCTCATTAAATATTCGAGTTAAAGTTATATCTTGAACAGAAATCTTGAAAATCCTTTTTACCAAAGCTTTTAGTTTTCCAACAGTCATTTCATCTAAAAAATTGAAAAAATGCTTAATTGTCAAAAGCAAATGTTCTACTATAAACAATTAAATCATATGTTCACATAGAACATTTTTACTTTCTAACAAACAATATACAAAATGTTGTATTAAATAATAATACTTTATGTAATTGCTATTGAGAAAATAAAATTAGGCAATAATAAAAGTATTGTTTTACAAAAACATTCAACAGAAGGTTTTGATACACAGATAAAACCTCTCAACATATTAAAATAAAAATAACTATGGTAAAAACAACATACAACACAAAATAATAAAATCGACTGGTTTTGTAGGTTAAAACAGCCATCTTTATCAGGACACACAAGAAGCAAAATTTTTACTCGTGAGAGTAGAATCAGTGACTGATGTAACTGATACTTTATTGTTTATTCATTTTTCTCCAACTTTTGTTTCTTCTTCCTGAGTTTTTACCCCCCCCCCCCCCCCTTTATTTCCTCTTGCCATTGTCGTAACATCCTTTCCCTGCTTCAGTCATGTTTTCTGTCCTTACATCAGTTTCCAAACCTGCTCTCATGATTGAAGGTTGAGTTTCTTGTGTGTCTTGACGAAGAAGACTGTTTTTTGCCTTTGAAACTAGTCTTATTTTTGTGTTGTGTGCTGCTTTTGATGGAGTTGTTTTAGTTTTATTACTTTAACAGTAGCTTGAACTGTACATATCCTATTATATTATTTCATCACATCTAAAATTAATATCATTCTTACCTGGTAACTTTTTCGTAACTGGAGATTTGTTAGGTAATAATGGGCTAAATATTTTTACACCTTGGAAAAGTTAAGAGAAGTACACATCTTTAACAAAGATTAAAAATAAATAAATGCAAATAATAATAAACAAATAAGGAAAACTTTTATACATTATACTTTATTTCCTTTTGCAAGACAAAAAGATAATCATATTTGTTAATTCCTGTTTGTTAACTTGGGGAAAACACAAGCTTCCATCTGCCATATAAATCCTCAAAATGTTGGTAATACTTTTTATTTTCTTTGCTAAAACAAAATTTTGTTTGCTTTTTTGCAAAATTGAAAATCTAGACATTTAAAAAAAAAATGCTGATTATGAAAAAGTACTAACATTTCATTTATGTTGATCAGTGGAGCTATCTACAAATTTATGTCACCATTTGTTCTCTGAAACTATTTGATTAAAACCACATTTATTACGAACAAAAAAGATCAATCATGCATAAAGCATTGATTATGAAACACTTTCCAACTTCAATGCAATTTTATTTAAACATCTCTAAAATGCAATACATTCCTCGGTAATATTTTAAAAATTATCACAATACTACATTAATTTATTATATTTGAAAACTTAAAACTTCATCGAAAAAAATGAACTTTATTCAAATGACAGCATTGAAATATAAATTGCCTGGTTTAAACATCTCTATAATGCAATACATTCCTCGGTAATAATTTTAAAATTATCATAATACTACAATAATTTATTATATTTGAAAACGTCATCGAAAACAAATGAACTTTATTCAAATGACATCATCGAAATATAAAAGCAGCATTTCATTCATAAACATTTTTCTATTCCTTTCATTCATCACAATACTATAATAATTTAATTTATTTAAAAACTTAAAACCATGGAAGTACAAGTAATTTATCTCTATGCTTAAAATTTCATCGAAAAAAATAGTTTTCTTTGTGTAAAATCAATGAATGTTTCATTCATATTGGTTATATTGCAGACTCCATGAGCTAAATAATTTTGCATTAAAGAAATGCAGCAATTCTTATACAACTCATTCTACATATTTTGATGTTTACATTTTCCATAAGTGAAAATTAGGCTTCGTTGTAGAAACACCTATTAGATCTAAATAATCAAAGTTGGATGATCATTTAAACTCAAATATATTGTAATTGCATTGTTTCAGTATGTAGATGTACAGAATTTAAGCAAAAATAAAGTGGTTTTAGGATGAATACAACACTAAATATGAATTAAAAAGAATAAAAATCACAATTTTGACACAAGATGGATGCTATATTTTATTTTAAAGTAGGTAATGTGATCTCTTCATACAAAGGGTGTTATTATTATTTTAATTTTTATTTAAAAAACTACTGAATATATTTTGCTGAAATTTTTTTTATATATTTTATGGGATAATTTGAATATTTCCTAAAACTTTCAAAGCAATTTGTGAATTTTAAATTCGTTTAAAAAATGTTTGAAAAATTAGGTCCCACAAGGTTCAATGTATTTCATTTTTTCAACCCGGGTTCAATCCAAAACTAATTGGGTGATATTATTCATTTATATTCCCATAGATCCCACAGATAGTCTGACCAACATACTAAAATTTCATTTTGATAAAGTCATTTTTATGGCAGTTATCGTGCTAACGGACAGACAGACAGACAGACGGAATGAAGAAAGTCATAAACACTTTTCAACTATGTTGTAAAGTGTTGAAAAACGTTATTGGAACAGTATAGATTATAGGAATGTAAAAGCGTTTTTACCACTTTTTAAAATTTACTTGGACATTTATTATATTCTTTTAGGCTGTTTCTTTAGAGTCACAATGGGGTTTCACAGAATATTGCTAACCTTGTTCATTAGGAACGAAGTATTATAGTGCAACCTTTATAAACCAGTATTAACAAGTTGGACTTAGCGATATTTTCTGGCAGGAAAAGGCACTTAAGTCAAAATCAAGAATTTTTGAAATACCAAGGAATGAACATTTTGATACTTTTGGGAGAATTTTTTTAAAATTTTAGTTTTTAGTTTTCAGAATACAGATCGAATTTCTATAGAATTTGCAGTATATTTATAAGCTAAATAAATAATTTTTTGTAATTATATTTTATTACACCACTGATATCCATGCAAAATCTAATAGGTGTTTAAGGTTTTTCTTTCTTATAATATCTTGAAAGCCCAACTGACATATTTTTTCCATAAAAAAGTTTCTTAAACCAAATATGTATGTTATAAAAATTTGGAATTTATGACTTATGTGCCTTTTCCTGCTACCTCTAGATTTGTTTTACCCAATGCTATAATACTATATGGAATGCACTGGTTCAAAACCTTAATATAACTTTGGCTACAATGTATTTAAAGTAGACACAAATCCAATGAATTAACATTTTATAGACTTTCTGTATCTATAAAAATAGAAATGCAATATTTACAACATAAAGGAATTTAATTTAATCCATATAAAGTGAACCATGTTATAATTGGAGGCTATTTTATAATATGCTATTATTCAATAATTTATAGTTGCAAATAGATAAATTGTATACAAATTTCATATTATTTTCCAAATATTGGAAGTGATTGCCAAATGTAAACCACATCTTTTTTATATAACACAGGGGGAAATGTAAAATTAACTTTAACTTGCAAATAAAGGATACATGTTAAATTATCTTTCAGTAATAAACTTTGAGTTTTTACTTCATTTTCATCTGCAGCACCATGCTCTAGAAAAATACAGAGATAAAACTATAATCTGCTCTCTAGAATGAGTGAATTACATTATTCTTAGTTTTGATAAAAACTAAGATATTTTAGTTTTGATAAAAACTTACTAAATGCAACAGAAAAAATAACAATACACATGGAATGGTAATTTTAGAATTTTAAACTTTTGTTAAACTTAATTTTTCAATATTTAGAAATACTGCAATAAAAATATTTATTATTCAACAAACTTACATTTTAAAGAATTTTTAGATATGTAAGTTTATAGATAGTTAAAATTCCTTCATTCACTTCATTTTGGCATTTAAATATCTAAAAATATTTCTGAAACAATTTAAATGCATTTAAAACAATAGTTAAATATTGAAAAATTAAAAATCTTTTTAAAAAATTAATAGTTTTAGGAGGCATTTTCGTACTGCCATCCAAATTTTACATTACTGACAGGTGTGTCAATTTATACAAAGTGCATATTCAAATGTGAACACATTTTGAAATGTAATTATTTAAAAAACTACAAAACTAAAGATATGAATCTTGGTATTAAAAATATTTCCAGATGAGATCATGTCAGAATTTAAATGTGCAATTTTAATAGCTATATCTCTTATACAATAAAATGCAAAATTTTGTAACATTATAAAAATCAAATTTCAGTTGGCACATGTCAGTTGCATGGCACAGTAAAATCTCTAAAATGACCACTTAATTTTCTAACAAAAACTGGTTGTTTAATATACAAAGCTTTATTTTTATAGACTAAAATTTGAAATGTATAAGCTTAATAGACCTACTGCAAAAGGGCTGTAATAATGATAAATGGATTAAAATTTAATTAAAGGATCATGACTATTCCGTGACTAATGCAAAACAAGTGGATATTTGGCTTCTGAATCGTATCCCCAAAATAGCTGTATGCTGCATTATTGTTTTATTTGTGCTTAAATACGTTACTCTAGTTTACCCCATCTTTCTCAATGGTTAAACATTTTTTGTTTTAATTTGTATTTACAATGCATTAATTGTAACAACAAAATTGTGAAATGAAACAAAATTCTGAGTATGATTATATATAACAACAAAAGTAAAAAATGTGAAAATATTTTGAAAAATGTAGATTGATTTACTTTTGGTTGAAAAAAGTGGTCAAAATTAGCATCAGAATGACCAGACTACGGAAAATCTTCAATATGGATTTTTTTTTAATTGACTGCACTAAATATACATTTTTCATGTGAAAGGTGTTAAAAAATAGACTTTGTAAACAGACTTGGTATAAAAATTGACTTTTATAGACTAATTGGGAGCCCAGAATACGGGTTCATGTTGGATGGAAAATAAAAGGGATTTATCATAAAAAATACATTGATGTTAATAAGTAAATCAATAAGTAAGAAACACTTTATACAAAGGATAAGGAAAACTTGAGCAATGCATTTAAGCATAAATAATATATAACAATGCAGCATACAGCTGTTTTGAGGATATGCAGTATCCCCTTTGTCACTGCTATAGAACCAACAAACCTGAAGTCAAAGAGATGAAATGAGCACAAATAAAAAAAACAGAGGGAGATATATATATCCAAGTCATGAATTAAAAATCTAGTTGAGGGAGCCAATTAGAGCAGAATGAAGAACAACCCAGTCTATCTGAAACAAGAACTAACACAATAGCTATCAAAACACAACAAAAATGTCTCACCGAGATGGAAAATTAAGTCAATATGACACACAAGAGTCCCAAAGGCTAATAAATAGAACTAATATTATGAAAGTGAAAAAAAATGACAGGACACCCCACCAGAACATGTACTAAACTATCACTAATTAAATTGCTAAACTTTTTCTGAATATAGAAGGCCTAAAAAAAGTCAAGATCATAGATCAATGTGCATTTTTGTATAATCCTTGCAGAAAAACAATTTAAAATGGACGTCAAAATTAAAATAATATTAAGCAATTGAAGATTTATTAAATTCCTGTTTTCTGACACAGTGTTCATGTTTCTTAATGTGAAATTTCGGAGCATGTTTAGTTTGACCAATATAAGAAAGACCACACCGGTAGGAAGTATTGTAAATGCCCCAAATTATAGAAATTTCATGACATGAATCTTGATCTCATGCAATTTGGCAGTTTTCCTTAAAATTATTTGGAGAGCTTGAATAAAAACATACTTAAGTACAAGGTGAGTACACTTTCCTTAAAAAAGTTTCAAGGACTTTCAAGTATCATGCAATTATTTTTCAAGGACATAATTTCTTTTATATTATGAAGTTGTATGCGCTTCTGGGAGGAAAAATTATAACAAACTAATCTTACTGTTAATGTTGTAGTCATTAGGAAATTTTTGGGAAAAAGCAATGTTGTTTAGGAAAATTTCAGCGACAGAGTAACTGCTAGGGAAATTTCCAAAGAAAGCAGAACTTCTCAGAAAAACACAATGCTGTGAATCTGCAAAACACTTTCAATTCAGCCCTGCCTTTTTCAAGCACTTTCAAGGACTTAACCAAGAAAATGGGAAATTTCAAGTACTTTCAAGGCCTTGAAAATGCTAATCTAAAATTCAAGTACTTTCCCAATTTTCAAGCACCCATATGTTGTACCCTGCAAGTAAATGTCAGACTAAAAGAAGAAAATGCAACAGTGATTTTCACTTCTGTACTGTCAATGGGTTACATTTGTAATTTGTCTAATGGTCAAGAAGTGGATAATCCTATAATAAGGAAAATGATTATTGTCTTCTCAAGTGTTTTACTTGGAATGTATGGAATATGTTGACAATAACACAATAATACAAATAGTAAAGAGTAGGAAGAAAAGGGACAAATTCTTGAAATACCACTCTATTTCGGAGTCTGAAATGCAAATTTAGAAAAGCTTTCTTTTGCCTTTTTCTCGGTATTATTGTTTGGCCATTAGAGGGATACAAGCAGACACTTAATTGGGGTAAAATTAACTTTAGATCTAGAGTTTAAAATCCATTTCAGAAAAATGTGGTCATTAAAAGGGCTGGCTGCTTAATAGAGGTGGTCGTTAATAGAAGTTTCACTGTACTTCTATTTCTATATACAATTAATAACTAAGCATTTAGCAACTTTTCACACTATTTTTCTTCTGATTCATAGCCTATTTGGAGGATTTTGATAATTGTTTCCATAGAAGTTATCAAATGTAAAAAAACTAACCTTAACCATCTGATTTTAAGAATTTATTGTGAATGACTGTCACTCCAAAGTGTTAAAAATATAATTTGATAAATGAGAATTATCTTTTAATTGTATCATTTTTTACAATAGTACTATTTTATTTTAAACCTTTGAATAAATTTATAAACTTATTATTTCAACTTTTGAGATTTCTTATATTTGTAGTATTTCCCTAGTATAAGCATTACATTCACAATATTTGTAGTATTTTTTAATATTGACAGTCAATATATAGCCAATACTGGACAAATATTTTTGACAATATTGGCTCAATATTAGTTGAATGTTGAAAACCACCAAGATAAAGATAATAATGGGGAAATATTGCAAAAATAAGTTGAAAAAACTAAAACATTTTACAAATAGATACAATACTGAAAAACTTCTACATACTAATTGATCTAAAAGAAAATTGATACAGCAATAAATAAGTAAATAATAAAATTTTACTTTCAAGTAATGCTAAATAAGTGGGATGTTGGGTGAGAAAAGCTATTGAGAGTTGACTTTGTTCGCAGTTCATATTCCCACCATTCAATAACCACTCACTACGAAATCTTTTTAAATAATCTATCTCAGCACCTTTTCTTTCAGATCTTTCTATCTAAAGAAGCAAAATATTTTTATTAGACCCCACAGTAGAAATATACATTTATGTTCCAATATACAAAATTTTATAAAGTGTTACATAATACACAAAATAAATCACTTGTAAATATTTTTTTGTACTTGTAAATATTTTCAGCATAGTTCATAATTAATTTCCAGTACAAGTGGCACACACTAGGTGCAGATGAGGTAGATAGAATAGTGACTAATAATGAAGAGCAGCTGTTTTTTCCACTTTCTAAAGATGTTTATTAGAAGATTGCATAGTTAGTTTTATCTTTTTTTCACCAAAACTTCACTAACATGTTATACAAAAATAAAATCCTCTTTTTACTCTTGCAATTTTTTCCATATTTGGGTCCTGTTTTTCAAAGACTGCCCACCCCTCAAAAATTCACTTAGACACAACAGAAATAAGTTTATGCAAAAGAAAGTTTAAATCTAACCTCTGTTCTGTTTAATGTCTCTAACCCATGGATTTTGGCAATGATAAGCTGACGAGATGTTTGTGGACTTGAGGAGTGAATCACTGGATTCTGAGTAGCCATCAGGTTCTTCAGCTTAGCAAGCTTATTTAATTCTGCTATATCTTGCCACTGAAACAAATATAACTCACGTATAAGATATGTACATATATATAGCAGGCTTCATATCCATTTTAAGTCATAAAAATTCGGGACTTTTAAGCGCCTAAAGATAATCTTATGAAGTCAATAGTACAGATAATATTAATATTATCTACACTTTTAAAGCATGTCTGACCATGTATGAAAATTTTGAAGATTTATAATGCAAATATTGGTCTAGAAAGTAGAGATTGGTTTTAAATGACAGATTTTGGAATTAGCTCATCAGGTGAAAATTTAAAAAAGTTAATAGATTTTTAATTATTCGCAAAAATCCACTTTGGTTTTCAGAGATTTTAAATGCAAAACCTTGCCATATAAAAATGTAATTTGTCTTAAATAGAGGGTACAGGTCTTTGAATGAAACTTATTGAAATTAATGTTTAATAAATTTAATATATGTTTGCTTATTTGCAATTAAACAACATCCCCTTTTTAACCACCAGCACCATTTTATCAAATAAATATTCTGTGGATAAAATTTAGTAGATGGTGTAAACTAATTCCCTACAAACGGTCACACGCTACAGAGATTAAGGAGAGGCGTACCGGCACAGCTGTTCAATTGAGAATTATCTTTGTTCTTTTCCTGATATAGTCTTTTGCTACAATTTCTTGATTAAGTTCCACACATGATATTTTAAACTGGAGAATTTTGATTGAGAGGAGCACACTGAGACAGTTAATTAAATTTTGTACTGGGGTGCAGTGCCTGCTAAAAAAGTTACTATACCTACTAACATGTTACAATACCTACTAAAAAAGTTACTGCTAAAAAGGTGACAGATTTTATAAGTTGCCCATCAGACTTTAGGCAATGAGCAGATCTCTATTGCCCATAGAGAAATAAGAATTGGCATCTTTTGCAGTTCCAACTGTGGTGCACAGAAAAAATTTTATGTTACTAGTGCAGTTAATAACAGGTGTTTGGTGGTCATGAGCTCTATAAATAAACCATCTACTGTGTAATAATGTTTATTGGCAACTACTGAAAAATTTTTTTAATTTAAAATCTGGAAAATAAAAACTATGTTAGTCACAGAATACAAAATTGAAAAAGGTATCAATGATATCTTTAGCAACCTTCTATACTGTGCTTAATGAAGTTTTTATTTCTCAGACTCACTTAGACAGCAGTCCGGGCAAAATTTTTATCATATCTGTATAGTTTGAACTAAAGTTTAATAAATAAAAGCTTTTATACATCTTAAATTAAAAAAAATAAAACCTGATCAGTACAGTTTTAAAATTTCCAAGGTTAAAATTTAAATTAGCAATATGTTGACTTTATCCAAATTAAGCTCAAATTGGGGGGAAACGGTACCAGTTTAAAACATTTTAGCAGTTTATAACAAGATAATTTTGAAAATTAGCATTTTTTTATGACACATTTTACAGTAATCTTTCATGAAATATCTCATATGAAAAAAAAAGACTTCAAAGAGTTAAGATAAATTCTATGTTTTGTAACACACACTAATATCCAAATCAATCACACTGGCCAACACAGATTTTGGTGCCTTAAATTTGAACCTATTCTCGGATATATTTGGGGCACTGATTTTAAAAATATCATCAGTTTTGCCCTATCAGCTATAGTTTTGGAGATAAGGCATAGCCACCTTATTTGCTGATTCAACAGGTTGTCCGTCAAAATTCAAGATTCTTAATTGCATAATCTAGTACTTTTGGTATAATTTTGAAAAATATTAATATTACATACTGTTGTGAACATGCAATATTCCCTCATTGGTGCCGCCTTTTTCATTTGTCTCAAACGCCAGGTGAAGAAAACGCAGTCTATGACATTAGCATTACATAAGGATGACATAAGCCCAGGGTTGCTAGGATTTCCCTCATTAGAAGGGTTTCCATATTTGGCGATTTATCGCCAATTTGGTGACTTCTCGAATCTTCCAGAAGTACCTCGATAGAATGATTATTCTTATATAGAAATAGAGATATAGAAATTTCCAGAAATCTCTAGAAGCTATAAAAGGACTCATCCCTCCATTACAGTGGAGTTGGCGAATTACAAGCTACATTGGACTGTGATTTTTGTCCGTATTTTGAGAATAATATCGCTTATTCTGTTAAATTAGTGGAGCATTTAAGTGCTGTTTCATTGTATATTGTTCCTGTTTAATTTGTGCTTGTGAATAAATGTGCTAAGTTATCCAGAAACTTGGATTTGTTCTTGTATCCTGCATGTACACACCATGATTCTACAGGATACATTAGTAACAATACTATTAAAACAAGCATATATTACTAAATCAGTTTATTTCAATCTGAAAGCATATAAAATGATGTGTTATTCAACATACGTATAAGCTTCTTTTATAAGGCTTTCTAGAGTGAAATCTACCAGGACAGACCATCTGAAGATTTCAAAAGTAAACTACCTAAACAAGGGTATCCCACCATCCTTGGTATTTCTATTCCATAGTTCTTATGCTCTGGTGATATATTTCTTCTTGTTCTTTGCTGAAATCAACATTTTTTAAAGCAATCAAAGTGGCTGTGTAGGTAATGGACCTTGATGCTCATATTGCAGCAAAGCTTATTAAAATTAGAGAGCATGTCTTTACTAATTCATAGTCATTGTATGCCTTATGTTTATGCTCCTCTAAGAAAGAGTTTAACAACTAGAACAAACTACATTCAGGCAAAAGACTCAATCTTGTCCATTGAATGTATGAAATGTAAATTTTTTTATAAGCTGTCTTATCTGGGAAGTATAAATAATTCTTGTATTGGATTTTTCCATGCTCAATTCAAGGAATTTACTTATAAGTAGCCAAAACACAAACCCTCTTTGCTCAAAGCCTTTACAAATTCCTTTATCAGACCTAACTTTATATGTGACAGGATGATTTTGTCTCTGTCAACCAAAAGTTTATTGATTACATTTTGTTCTCTAACTATCAAATATT
Organism: Amaurobius ferox; assembly: GCA_951213105.1. NCBI lineage: Eukaryota > Metazoa > Arthropoda > Arachnida > Araneae > Amaurobiidae > Amaurobius > Amaurobius ferox. The sequence goes on along the minus strand of OX578143.1, from coordinate 122,021,253 downwards.
TTCTCAGAGGCCACTCTTTTCTTATCCAGTGGCTATGCTTGGCACTCTATTTTCAATTTTGGCTATGCCATATCTCTAGAATATGAAAGACACCAGAAAAAAAATATATTTTTGTTGGGCTGTGCAATAAATCGATATACTTAAGAGAATATACAGGACAAAACTAAAAAACAGGTATCGCTATACAGCAAATTAATTTTCAGTCCACACAAATAATACTCATTAATGATTATCTTTTTTAATTTATTGACTGTCACAATTATTTTGTTCCCATCATCATTTCTATGATACTAGCACCAAAAATAATCTAATTTTAGTGTCCTATGTTGCATTAAGGGGAACATTTTGTATATTATATTTGAGTTCTGGAGTAATTTAAATTTTTTTAATCCTTCTGTATTTTTTAACCATAAATAAATGCTAGTATTCTTAGGACTTAAATAAATGTTAAGATTTTTAATATGTATTTTATACTAAATGTATGCAAAAAATAGCTTTAATAACATTTTGGTGTTAATTTTTAACCCTTTGCAGACGACGACATTCCAGAACTGCCATGGCCCAAAGGATGGAGCACTTTGTTTCCAAACTGCTCCCAAAGGACAGCTAATTTTTTGTGCTAAGTCTAACTCTCGAAAAAAATTCACTAAAAATCATCTGTTCAACACAGCAATCAATCTACTTTTTTCAGGAATAAAAGAAATACATATTTTCTATTTGATGCATATTTGTTATACAAATCTCAATACAAAATACTCATTAGTTGCTTTTACTATGAATTCTACTAGTTCATCATCGAAAAATATGCTAAAAAAATCAATTTCCTTATCTATATTAGGTGGCATAATATTGTGATTGATTCCAAGTATGCTCAAAAACTCAAAAGAATTCAGATCTTTCAAATCTCCTGTCCAAACATCATTCACAGAAACAGCTACTGAAGCTGGCGGTGTTGTAATAATAGTATGCTTAGAATCTGAAGAATCACTTGAATTTTCAGATTCATTATTACTGTCTGGTTCGTTCATCATATGAGTATATTTTTCCACAGAAAGAAAACGTATTGGCCCAGCCATTCTTCTATCCAAAATTACCTAATAATTTCACTGCTGCACAATCCTCTAAAACCCAAACTTGAAAAAAATACTCTCTTATATTCCTATGATTCACCAATGCTAAAATTAAAACGAGAACCGAAACTCAATTATAAAATAGCAGAGGCTACGAGAAGTGCTCTATTTGTTTATATTACAAAACTATGTTTCACCACTCTAGATGGGGAAATGATTCATTGGATCTCCCCTATGCAAAAGTCAAGTATCCGCAAATACATTGAAGTTGTTCGCATGGACATTTAATGCCATCTAGTATACAAATAAATTCAAATAAAAATGTTCTATATGAAAACATGCATCAGTGACTGCTGTCCTTTAGGATAAAGTTTTCTCTGACGTGAATGTGTAACTACCGTCCTTGAATGCAAGTTCTCAGTCGACGCACAGGCGCATCAACCATCCACAAAGGGTTAAAGATTCATAAAATGTCATTAATCACACATATATTCTTTTAAAAATATGAACTATATATTTAGAATACTGAATTAAAAACTTAAGACTATAAAATATGTATAACATATGATATGTATATCTATATACATAAAATTGAAAATCTGTCTGTCTGTTTGTCCCGTCATCATGGAAGAAAGGCTGAACCGAATTTGATGAAATTTTGTGGGTAGCCTGGAAATAGTCCCACTTAAAATTTAGTCCATGTTTAGAGTTTCTACGATCAGTGGTTCTCTAGATATTAGTAAAAAACAAAATTTTCATTTGTCTCATCATCATGGAAGAACTGCTGAACCGAATTTGATGAAATTTTATGGATAGCCTTGAAATAGCTGCCCCTTAAATTTAGCCCAAATTTCGAGTATCTAAGACCAGGGGTTGTCGAGATGTTAATGAAAAACAAAACTTTTTCCTAGGAGTTCTACTCTCTAACTCCGTAGTTTATCCAAATGAAAAGCTTGAAAATCGTTTGAAAGTGAATTAAAACTTTATCTCTGAGTTTGATGGGAGATTTTTTGCACAAATTAGTCACTTTCTGAAAACATGAATTGTTTGAAACATGATTTAAATGGGAAATCTATCTCCATGGTTTATATTTCACAAGCTTTTACTGAACAATGAAAAGTATAAAGAAATCAAAATGGTTATTTAATTTCGCAGTTTATGAGGAAGATTCTATCTTATATCATGTTGCTCAGAAACGCAATTAAATTAAATCTGTCTGTTAATTTTAATTATTATTTTTTCGATTTTAATAATAAATAAATGGATATAAAAATATATTTTAGAAAAAAATGATTTGATTTTTCTTATAGCATTTCTGACTGGATAATATCAATTATGGTCTTCAGGTTTAAACATTATTATTGATATTTTCGGGGATTATTGATTCAGGGATTATTGATACTTTCAAGTTATTATGCAGTTGTTTTATTACGACAAAAATTGTTTAAACTCATATATTGTACGTTGTACGAGTAATCTTCTACAAATACACGGGTATATCTTCCAATCTACAAGAATATAAGTAGTACAGGTATATTGGCATATATTTTGATATATATTGGCATATATTGGAATCAATTATGACCTTCTGGTATAAAGAGTACGGAGATTATTGATATTTTCAATTTATTATGTCATCTCTTTTATTTTGGCAAATATTTTTGAGACTCATACTGTAATAAAGGTAATCTTCTACTATCACACTGGCATATTTTCTAATCTGCAACAATAAGTAGTAGGTGGTTGAATATATTGATTCAATTCCTTTTTTTTTTGTAAATTTGCTTACAAAAGGAGCCAGGATGTTTTATTCTTCAGATCTGCCCGTGAAGATAATTTTGCATAGTGAGAACAGATATTCTTAAACTTCTCTTTAGGAGAAATAAATTTAATATTTTAACAGAATTTGCACATGATTGTGAATTATAAGTTTCTTTATATTATATACTCTGTACGAAGAATGGGTATGCTGCTAGTTAACAATAGTGCTAGTTAACAACTAGCTGCTAGTTAACAACTAGCTTGTGTTTTTAATTTATTTGGAAATGACAAAATGTTTTGGTTTCATAAACAATAAATTTTTTCATAGTTAGAAGAAACATGTAAATATAAAATCAAACATCAATAATGTTTGTAAATGTAAAAACAAATTTACAATAAATTGATAAACTGTCCATCCTCATGAATACTAGTAGTAAAATAGTTACATAATCTGGCTGCATAAATCCATCCTATTTTTCAAATTGTGTTCCGTGGAACCTTGGGGTTCCGTGACAGTATTCCAAGGATTCTGTAAAGTTAGTTTTATGTAAATTTTCTTAAATTAAAAAAACATGTAGAATTTTGTATGCACCATTTGGACTACAGTAAACTTTTCCTCATTTTAAGGTTCTGCCATCAAATTGAATTTTAAAAGGGTTCTGTGACCAAAAATGTGTAAAAAAATACTGTGCTAGTCTATATATTTTACTTAGTACATAGTACAGCACAAAAAATTGGAATTGATTATCATTTGTCAAATTGTAATGAGTTTTGCCTAAATTGAATTGTTTACAACATGATTGTAAAGAGAAACTCTATCTTCATGTTTTAAAAACTTCATTAACACTAGAACGACAGAAGCGGTCATTTTGACTGCATATCTACTTTGACCGCTGCCATAGTTCTAGGAAGATTGTTGATTTAGATTGTTGATTATAAAACCTAGAATAATTTTCTTCTGTGTTCAATAACTTTAAGAAAATAAGAAAAGTTATAAAATTTCAATGGGCTGGGATTAGCCGTTTTGGAGGAATCATTTCTCAGAGAAGTTATGCAGTCTGATCACTTCCGTCGTTCTAGTGTTAAAAGTTATATATCAAATACTTATTGATTAGTTATTCAGGCTTTTGTTCAATAATGAAAAATATAATGACTTCAAAATAATTAATTATTTAACTATGAGCATTTTATGAGCAAAATTTTGTCATAATTACTGCAACGATTTTTGCACTACAAGTTATATATTATTTGATCTGAAATTAATTTAATTTAAATTAAGTATACAGTTTATATTTCATTCGAGAGTTATATATATAATAACTAATCTATATGTCTGGAAATATTAGGAGTGTAAGAGCTATACCTTCATTCTGATAATGATTGTGAGACAAACAGAACTAAATAATATGGAATATTAATTCCTGACAAAATTGAATGAAAATTCACACTCCAGCAATTACCAACAAATACTAAGCACTAAAAGACACTAGAACACAGATGCTCTACATACGTACTAGTATAATATAATAAACAACTTATTTTGAAATATTTTAAGGAAACACATAATATAAGAAACATATATATTAATACTTTATGTGTTGCAGCACACATCAGACTCACCTGTTCTAATTTGTTATTTCTAATGAAAAGCATTGTTAAACTAGGAAACAAATCAGTCTTTTCAAGGGGCGACACATTAGGAAATATAATGGATTCTAAGGACACATTATCAATATGCAATTCCTCTAGTCTAAAATAAATAAAAACATTTTTCATAATAATCATGGTTAAATTTTCTCAATTGTTGGATATGAGATTGATTTATATCTATGATAAGTCATATCAAAAGGAAAATAAATGTTTATTTATATAAATAAATTATATTTACTTATATACTAATAAATATACTTATATAATATTAAACATATTATGAAACACAATAAATTATTTTTTTTATTATTTCATTTTCTAAAGGAACATATAACTTTCTTATTGAAAATTCTTTTTTGCGAAATTCGAAATCTAGACATTTTACAGAATACTTCTTTTTTGTAGTGTGATTTAATTAAATTATTTTTTTCAATTAGTGTCTGCTGTATTTCATTAATTGTAATTAACATTTTTTTTTTCAATTTATTAAGTCTATGTATTAAGCTAAGTTATATGTTTCCAGCCTAGATGGTATTGCCCCTCATTGAGAGATTTCACTTTTGAAGTGGGCAGTATATTCTAAAAAGAGGGTAGATGTTATGGATTATTCTGGATATTACATATACTATTATGACCCAGTGGCGTAGCATCTAATGAGGCTCAAAAGCTGAACTCCCCTGTTTAAAGTTTAATTTAAAGATACTTTTATTTATTATATTTTTTTTAATAACTTTGCAAATATATATGTCTTTTTTTAGAAAACTGTTACACTTTTACTTACTTAAAATGAGATGTTTCTATTTAATAGGAAAGTATTTTTCCCATTAAAACAAATATCTAGAAGCTGAAATCATCTAGCTTTTACAGTGTTCTGAAAGAAACATAGTATTAGAAATGTTAAACTGTTAAACTCCGCCCTCCCTGATAAGCTAGAACTGAAGGCTAGCTTCTAAAAAGGTGGGGCTATTGCTTCCTCCATTTTTAACCCTTTCTAAACAGTGTGACTTAAGATAATGATTGGATATGGGACATGATGTTTCATGAATGAAAATTTCTTGGGCAAGGCTAATGGATTTGCCATTTTGGGTCAAACATGGGTCTATTAATTAATCTTCGCAGAAAAAAATCATATGTAATACTAAAAAGTGTAAGGCATTTTCCACGAATAGCATGACATTCACCTAAATTTAAACTATCAAGATGAAGAAACACACTAATAATGACTACCATTAAACTTAAGAAGTTTGTGAAGTAGACTTAGTCACAGCAACAATATGGGGAAGCATCCATTTGTGTATTTGGGGGTTTTAGAAAGAATACATCTGATTTCCCTTTAAAAATCACGTTACACAAGAATCTCAATTAAACAAAAGCCATTGATAATTTTCTAGGGAATTTTTAGCATATTGTGGTTAAGATATTTTTAAGTTTTCAAAATATAGTATTTGTAAATAATTAATGTACAAAATTGTTTAAGGACACTGTTGACTACAGTGATTTTCAACTAAGCTTATGTTCCAGATATATTTATCAACCATTTTCAGGGCACTCTTTTGAATTGCTTTATTTTGTTAGTTCTAGCTGTTTATATTTAGAAAATTGATATATTTTTTCTATCATTTGGTAATAATATTCTAATATATTTCTACTTCATACATAGGCACCTGTAAAGCTTTTACCAGGGGGGGGGGGGGGGGCAAACTCAAGCATTTGATGTACAACATTGACTGGCTTGATGCTCGCCTTTGTCAAATCTCCAAGGAAGAGTGTGATCCCCCCTTTACCTCCCCTATGGGCGACCATGACTTCATATTTAATGAAATGATTGTAAAAGTCCATCTAATTTAGAAATAAGAAAATATTTAAAATGTTATATCTTGTATTCATCTTACATAGGTAACATTTTAAAATCTCGTGCATTTCATCCACTCTTTGAATTATGTAAAATTATTTTATTTTATTCACCAATAAATAAAACTGATTAAAATGCAAATTTGAATATAAATTTCACTTGTAATACCAAATTTTTAGCCTCTCCAGTCAAACATTTCATGCTACACTACTGGTGAGACCTGCGGGCACTTTTGCCCTATAAGTAATTGTAAAATCCATTTACTCATGGGATATGTCTCATATAATTGCAATAATAGAATCAGGGTTTTGTTTTCAAAAAGCAGTGAATTGGCCATCATTTAATTTTGATCTGGTTACTACTTCAATTTTGCATTTTTGCTCATAAAAATATTAAAATAACAAAATAATAATAAAATTATTTATATTAAAATTATTTTATTATTACTTTGTTATAATATTTTATTATTAAAATAATTTTAATAATAAATTAAATAAAATTACATCTTAACTCATGCAATCAATAAGTTACATAAAAGATCAATCCACGGAAGTAAAGGGATTCTTAACTCCATAGATCAATCGGCTTTAAATCACAATTCGTTCTAACTTTTGTTTATAAAAAATAAAAATAAACATTATGCATTTGATATATAAAGCTCATAATAATTTTGCTGAGAAAGAAGTGTAGTTATTGCATTGTATAGGGAATGGGCTGCCCATGATCTCACTGTCAGTATTTGATTCTCACTGTCAGATCTCACTGTCAGTGTTATACATTACGTAAAGCTCCCGGGTTTTGCTTTCTCTTTATACATAGATTGCATTACATCCTCCATAACTCTGTTAATACTAACAAAGGATCAAACATTAAACAATGTAAATACATGTTTTAAAAGATAGATATTGCAAGTTTATACATTAAGAAACGTGCTATGATGCTTTTCATTCCCACTTATACAAATGCTACCTAAACCTCCTTCCTATTTGGAAGTGAGCTAGCTCTCATTGGACAATTGTAGTTGGATATAACTTGTTTGGTGCAATTTAATTACACTTTAGACATACTTTAATAACATTAGTAATGTTTAACAAAAATGGCCCTAGATGGGTTGAGTTGATTTCCATTGTTACCTTATGCACACAACAGCTATTTTCCAAGTATGTACAAATTAAAGACGTCTGACCACAGAATATTATTTATATCTGCTTGTGTTTTTCAAAGAAACATTTCCCCCTAATAAATAAAAAATTAGTTAAATAGTACACATTGCATTTTATTGAATATCCCATGAATTTTCATGACTTTTTAAAATGAAATTATTTTTTTGACATTTTTCAAGATGGCATGAAGTAATGACCTTCTACTGACATAATTGTGACAAAGGAGTGATGTGAAAAATTTTTTATAAAGAGGTAGTGACCACAGAAATGTTGTAAAATAGTGAGCCGAAAGACTCCCATTAACAGAAGTTATCTTTTGTTTACAGTCTTAGTTTGCTTCATTTCTTTTGCAACTAAAGATTACATGCATCAGTGATGATGTGGTAAAATTCAAATTCTGATCATGAGCTGATGTGAAAGGTTCATGGAACTTGCACTGTATGGATAAGCAAATGTGAAATTTTTAGAGAATTGGAATATTGAAATTGGTTATAGCCAGAGCTATAGAATGTAGATGCATAACAAAAGTTTTTAAAGTTTTGCAAATAAATTTTAAAATTTGACAATTTTTTGTTAAATAAAAAAAATTCAGAATTTTATATGGTTATTTTATGTTAAATATTTTTGGGGAGTTTTTTAAATTTTATTTGGTTATTTTATGTTAAATATTTTTGGGGAGTTTTTTAAATTTTATTTGGTTATTTAAAATTTGATGATATATTTCACAGTGTTTGACAGTTTATTTAAAATGCATAGAAATTCCTCAAAATTGTATTTCATTTTCAGAATTTAGACTACAAGAAGCTAAGAAATCATACTTCACTATAAGTTTAATATATTTAAAAAATCTTACATTCTTAAATGAGTTTATTTTATGAAGTTTCAGGCTGGTTAAACTATTTATCCCAAAACTCAAAATAAAAAAAAATTAAGAAACTTCTTAAATAAGTGTGAATAAATAAATGAATTATATGGATCATAATTCTTCGTTCAGGCAAAAATTTAATACAGATTCAATCTCTTTATTGCTCAGTATGTCATCATAAAATATTTATGCTTATATCATTTATATAACATATGTAATATTCTAATAATTTCTTCAAATTGCTTTACCAGAGAAACATGTTGTAGATTTACAGATAGTTTTATCCAGCACCACAGCTAGGGTAGTGCGAGTGGTGCCCTTGCAACAGATGCTGTATCAATATCGCGGCACCTCTACTGATATGTATATAGGAAAAGAGGTGCAGTCAAAATTACTTCGCACTAGGCGCTAAATAGTATTGATGTGACTCTGGTGTTATCTTGATTATTGAGCATGCAGATACTTTGCTATTATATTGTATTATATTTTCATTTTATAGCTCTATATTTTCATTATGCAGGATGTTTAAAAAAAGTGAACAGAGGACATTGTTTTAATTGTTGGTTATAAACACATAGTTCAAAATACAAAAATGCTTTAAATTAGCTTGGAAATTAAGCAATAATTTGCAAATAATTTGCAATGCTTTTGTAAAAAATAAAAAAAAAAATAATAATTTTTTATACAGCCCCTCTAGTGAAATAGGTTAAATTTCACTAGGCAAGATGCACTTTCATTATATTTCTCTGATTGAAAATGCTTGACACCATGACCAGATTCCTGAATATCATGGGAATCTGTTTCTTAGCATTTATCAATCCCTGCTTTAACAGATCATGTGGGTACTGTTACTGATTAGTTTATACAAAAAATAAATAAATAACTAAATAAAAAATCTGTCAAAGATGTAATAAAATGTTTGACGAGATGAAACAAAAAATTAAAAATAAACTATGGAAAGAAATATAATACTTACTTTTTTAAATTACCTAATTTACAAATTTCTTTCCAGTGGGAAATTGGATTATTATCTAAATTCAGAACTCTAAGCTCAGAGAACACAGGATAACTTGATACTTCTAATCTTGAAATATTATTATCAAGGACACATAATTCCTGGATGTATGGCCACATCACTGCACATGACAGAATCTAGATTTCAAAGGAAAGTATAATACATATTCTATACATCTGTGACATGGTAACAATATGAGAAATATTTCGAATGAAAATTTCACCTCCTACTCATAATCAGGCCCCCCACATCCGATTTCGGGTCCGGGTACCAAGCGGAGCCGCGGGCCCCTAAGTAAATTAGGAGTTCACCCTCACCGAATTTATCGCATGATATTACTTACGAAAAGTGAACATATTTCACAATAGGTAATATTTTTTTTTATTTTATATGATTTTTTGATAATTTTTTTGAAAAATGTGCAATATCTTGAGAACGGTTCATGTTAGCGTTCTAAAATTTATGTTAATCGTTTTCTAATGAAAAATTACATAAGAAATGATTATTTACGTAACTTTATTAAAGGTTTTAATTTTTTAATAATTTTTCAAAATTTCGAAAATTTAGGGAGGAGTTCTGAACATTCGATTGCGTATAAAAACAATAAGCTTTCAGTATTCCTGCATTATAATTTTTGTACCAAATTTTGTTTGAATCGCTCCATTCGTAAGTCAGTTATCGTCTCCACAGACTCACTGATACACACACACACAACCGTCTCCTCAAAAATGTTCGATTCGTGTTCAGGGATGCTTGAAATCTGTTCTCCCGTCGAAAACTCGAACTCAAATTTTCGACCCCGTCACAATACTTTCCTTATACATTGTATGTATATAAAGAAAGTAAAAATAAAGTAAAATATGTATGAAATATTTCGTGCTCTTATCAAGCAGTCAACTATTTTGATGATAATAGGATACATGTTGTTTTTGTGCTTCATTCATATTTACTCGTTGAAATTCCCTAGATGTAAAGGTTTCTGCTTTTAAAATAAACTGTTATTTAAGTTCACAAAAAAAAGTTTCTATCCTCCAATTATTATACATAAATTATCCAAAGAGATTTTAATCTATAAGTATTTCTAAAAACTATTTTTTTTTCCTTTTTGTAACTAAATGAAATAGTTTTTGATTTAATACGTTACATTAGTGTTACAAAATTGTATAAGATAAAATATTTTTAAATTACTTTGATTCTGATTTTCTTATTTTGTTTCATCTTTTATACGATAAGATAGCTCTTTTTCTATGCCAATTTATTACTTATAGTGCCAAAGTTAAAAATTTAATGTAAACTATATGACTTTTCCCACAGACTAAAATTCATTTTCTTTTTATTTCTTTCGTAATTCACTAAATTGAGTTCAATTGTATAAAATAACACTGATAATTATTTAAATTGCACTGAATGTGCAATTTTAATTCAATTTTTGTGTTCGTTTAACGACTGTGCGTAATTTTAAAGGCGACGTTAGAAAAATGCGAATGAGAACGGTTGGTTCTACAGTTATGCAGTTGATATTGTTCTTTCCATCATTAAAAATTATATATAAAACAAGCATTTAATTGATGTATTTGAGCATTATTTTAGATTTTGACGATTTTTATGAGCCATTTCGTAAATAAAAGGCAGGTTCTTTTTTTCATAATCATACCAATTTCTAATCAGCACCAGTATCACCCACTAGAAGTAACTTATCTACCAAATTTTGTGAAATTTGGCCAATTAATTTTTGAGTTAGAGTGGTTACATTCATTTCATGAACGGACACACAGAGAGGCCGTCCAAATAGTTGCTCACATCCTAGAATGAGTCGGACGGTCAGGGTCTTCAACACAGAGAGAGAGAAAATTCACGTAAAAAATGCTTTTTATTGTGTGTGTGTTCTAGAGTGCTAAAAAACGATTGATGTTTCGAAAACTCGGGTTGCGATTTTCGACACGATTCCAATGCTTTCTCTATAAATTACAATGTATTGTAAGGAAAGTACAAAAACAATTGTATGTTAGAAACGATTGTACGAGTATAGTAGGAGCATAGGTGAGATGATTTTTTTAATACGATTACAACTATACGTACTTAACTAAAAAGGATAATTAAATTACTTAAATATAACCTTTTCAGTTTGGGGCCTTGTCATAAGTGACACTATTATTGTTTTGATTGTCCTTAAAATCTAGTAAACCATACTTTAATATAGGTTTTTATTACTTTAATAGATAAAAAAAAACACTTTTATATACTTTTGGGAGCCTTTTTTTTGCATCAAAAATTAAAATCTAATTAGCACCAGAGTAACGAATGTATAACCCAAAATATCACAGAAATCCAATGAATTACAGTCCCTTTTGAATTACAGTGAATACATAAATTGCCTAAATACTCTCACAGATGCTAAAGCTTTTAAAACAAGAGGGAGGGGGAATCCATAGACAAATTTATTATTTTATAACCTATTCTTTTTTTTTTAATTTATTTTATCATTACAGTGCGAGAATCAAATCATGAGGTTAATTTAATATTATATTGCAATGTGTTTGTTCTAAGCTCATTCATGTACAATTGCTTCTAAAATATATCAATTCTGAATGAAGCAAAATACAACATATAATTTTAAAATTTTAAAATACATTAATACATACACAGAATAATTTTAAAATACATTATAAAGACATAAGCATTTATATTCATTTAATAATACAATATTTCGCGCAAAGTTTTGTATGAATTTAACTGTAGTTATTTTAAAGAATAAAATCTAAAAAGCAGTATGGAAATTTGATTAAATAAATAAAATTTATTCTAAGATAAACTTTTTTAAGAATATAACTAAAAATAATATTTGTAAAATATAAGAATTATTTTGAATTTGAACATACCTTATGTGATGCATTGAGATAAATACTACCTCTTTATTATAATATTTCAGTGAAAAAAATATTTGGCAGGTTTTAAGGTGCACTGATAATAAAAATATATGAGATAGTTGCATTGTTGCATGCGAGATAATTATTTCTAAATTTTTACTTAATTAAAAAAACTTGCTTTTCGTGCCTTCTTGAGAGCAAAATCGTTTATAACACTACTGAAATCGATGTGGGAAGCAAGTTCATGCTCTATTGCAAGACGTCCTAGAGAGTTAAGACGTTGTTGACTGCTTGATGATCTCTGCCAAGTTTTTAGTTGATTTCCAAGCTTACTAAATGATCTTTCTGCCTCAGCAACAGTCACTGGAAGGGTCCCAAATAAACGTAGAGCAATGCAGATATTCATAAATATTGTTTGCAATTTTTTTTCATGTAGTGCATTCAATAATAAAATAGGAGAAATTTCAACTTCCTGTTTAAATATTGAATGATGTATTTTTTTTAGGTGCAATAATTCATCATATAGATATGAGGACAAGTCTTTTGAATATTGTGAAACAAGTTCTTTGGTTTTCTGCTCGAGCTCTATAGTGGACAATTTCATATATTTTAAAATTGGAGAGAACAGGTTACATATATTTTTATGAGCTTCTAAACGGCTTCTAATATCATTTATTATAAAATCTATGGTATAGAAAATGACATCTCTTCTGAAACATTCTTCAGCTGTTTCTCTCTTCTCAGTTGTTTCTGAAGTTTCATCATGAAATTTTTTCCTTTTGGTAACTCTTTTGTCTTTTTCAGGGAAATCTGATGAGATGCCCATACATTTTGCAACCAAATGGGCTTCTGATAAAATACGTGGCCACTCATTTCTTATAGTCTGTAGTTCTTTAATGAGGTCTTCCAATAAGTTTATTTCCATATCAAGAGATATGCCTCTTGCTTGAATAATAACATTTCTCTCATTAATGCATGATAAAATTTTAAACCAAAAATTAGCCATCAGTATACATTCGAAGGTAGAAAAATACTTTTTAAGAGATATTCCCTCAGAGTACATTTTGTCTGGTAGTGTTAAAGGGGTTTCCAACAGAATACGATTGAGAGATTTTAAAATACCTGGCAAATGCTGCACAATTGGTTTAATGGCGTTAACCCGAGAGCTCCATCGTGTGTCCGATTGAGATTGGAGGGAAACTCCAATTTCTTCTATTAAAATTTCCCACTTTTTTGGACTGCTGCTGAAGAAATTGTACAAGGTTTGGATACAACCAAAAAATGTCATTATTTGATGATTCAATCTTGCGGCATTTACACCAACAAGATTGAGAGAGTGGGCACTGCATGGTGAATAAAGTGCAAGATTGTTTTTTTCAAGTATGCGTGCTTGCACTCCTTTCGTTTTGCCACTCATATTTGAACCATTATCGTAGCCTTGACCTCGACAGTCTTCCAAGGATATGTTATATTTTTCTAATGCAGCCAAAAGTTCTTCAGCAATAACTTCTCCCGATTTTTCGTTAAAGTTCAAAAATTCTAAAAATCTTTCCTTTATTTCAAATTTTCCGCTTTCTACGTTTTTTGAGATGTACCTCAAAATTAAAACATTTTGTTCTTGATGCGATACATCTCGAGTAGCATCAGCAATTATGCTATAATATATAGCTTCTTCCCTTTCTTTTAAAATACATTCCAGCAATTTATCGCCACATAAAGCAATAAATTCATTTTGACTCATCCACGATAAATAATGAGCCCTTCCCTTTGATGTTTCTCCTTCTTCCTGACTTCGCTTGATTTTTGCAAGATGTTCTCTTGTCACGTCGTCATAATGGCTCAGAAACTCTAACATTCCCAGGAAGTTTCCATTGTTGTTGTCACCTATTTTGGTACTATCTCCTTGTAAAGGTAAGCCCCTAGAAGCAAGGTAGAGAGTGATATGAAGTAACCTCTTTAATAGAGCTTTCCATTTTTCAGCTTCATTTTTTATTTGATTTTGTAAGCTGCTATCAATTCCGCAACCTCTCAAAGATTGCTCTAAGTCTTTCCATTTACAGTAGCAGGTGCGATGAAGTGCACTATTTTCATGTACTGGCAATCTACCGTATAATTTGTTCCAAGGAACTTTCATTGGAGAAAAGCCTTCTCTTTTACCCAAATCACTTCGATTTTTAGTCTGATCAATTAAATTTTCACCAAATAGTAAGCAGGAAAAGCAATGCAATGTTTTCTGTGAGGAGCTATAAATCAACCAGTCGCGAAAATGCTTTTCTCTGTTGTTGGAAGATTTAGAGTAGAGAAGAAATTCCGAGAACTTTTTGCCATTTAAATCTTTAGGGAAGTCTTTCACAATTTTTACCATTTTCTCCACGTCACAAGGTCCAATTTCAACAATTTTTTGGCGGCAATGATCACTAAAATGTTTTGGCCATAATCCAGGATCTTTCAGATTTTCATAATTGTCCGCTAATAAATCTCTTTGCTCAAAGGTACAGATAACATTAAAATGTTTAGACACATTTTCTTGCACAAGTGTATCATTAGAATCCTCCGTATTTATCGGAAATGTATCTGGATTTATTACTGCTATTAAATCCGTATTTGTAGAAATTTGTTCATTTTTCTCACTTTCTTCAGATGGTTTAAAAAAATTTGTTATTTCCTGGCGATTTTCTGCACTTTTTCGCTCCTTTTCAGCTGCTATTTTTCTTTTCTTAGAGCCTGATTTATGCTTGTATGAAAACGACATGTTTTAAAACAACTCTATACAGACTTCCAATTATATTAAATTAAATAACTTCACTCGAGAGAAAAGTTTATAAAACGGGAAAATATCAAGTTAGAGTTAGCTATCAACAACTTATAACTGATTTTGGGGTTCTTTAGACTCCATCATTTCAATTGCGTTTTTTTCCCGCACTCCATATTTGATTGGGCAACAAAATCCCAGGCTTTCCTATTGATTCGTTCCGATTTGTCTCAATAGATGTAGGTGGTTCCCTATTCTGATCCCAAAGATCCATTTACATTACCAAAAGCCCCCCCCCCCCATCCTCCCTTTTCCCGGACTAAGCACTTTTAAAAACAAAACTTTGGCACTATTGTTCGCCTGCCTCAGAGACGTGGACTTTCTTAAGTGGGAAATCTTGCAACAGACGTATTATCTATTGGGGATCTCCATGACGCTTCGATCCCTTTGGAGACATCCAAAACATCGCGAAAATGTAAAAAAAGACCGTCATTCAGGCATCAGCCGGATGTCCGACACTATGGGTTCCCCGTTGCGTTAATTGGTTTACGAGGAGGGAAAATCGCCTGCGTTCTCAAACTGAAAGACACCTGTTGACAAGGGTCAACTTAGTAGTCAACTGTGTGATTGATATAAGCTGTAAACATGAATGAATGATCAAGGAAGAATGGGTTGGGTTAGAAAATTGCTCCAGCTAAAGAAAAAAAAAGAATTCCATTAGACCTACTTTCACCCAGTTTTTATTGCCTTGTTTGCTGCCATTACACAATGCCATTGAAACTATCTCTTTTCATATCCAGACGACTTTTATTGAACTAAGGCGTCTTCATTGTATCGAGTCTTTTTGACTATTTTAGAAATGAGACTGAACCTTACACACATGGAAGAAGAAGCAGCTGAATAAAATCAGATATTTCATTACTATTTTTTTTACTTTCTTTTTAGTCACCTATTCATATATATATACATAAAAATTCTGTAATAAATATTTTATTTCAGTGAATTTTTACGGGCCCCTAAGAGCTGCCGGGCCCCGGTACTATAGCCCCAACTGACCCCCCCTTTGTGGGGGCCCTGCTCATAATGCTCACATAAATATAACTTTGATGTCCACACATTAAAAATATCAAAATAAAAATATCTGAAGAGCAAATCTCCACTTGACTTTCTCATACATTCATGCTTCATTTATTATTCAGGCGCATTTGTATCATAATACAGTACAGGATCTATTATTCGGAATGCTTAGGACTTCAGGCATTCTGGATAAGGGGTTTTTCCGTAATTCGGAACACTTTTTCTAAAACTTACTGGAATGGTCTCAAATGTCGTTATAGAAAATTATAATTCATATTAAAAACATAAATACATTGAAAAAAGCTTTTTTACAATCTATATGGGTTAACTAAAATGCAAATTACATGTAATTATAGTATCAAATTTAGTGATTAAAAAAATTTTTGAAAGAAAAAAATGTCTGAAAAAAGTTGATTATTCAGGGTAGTTATTAGAAGTCTTTTTTTTTTAGCATTTCAACTAAAGTGGGCCCTCACCATATTCATCTAATATTTTGGCAGAAGCACCTTTGTTCATATGTTTTAAAGTATTTTAAAGTACTTTTAATAAAATTAAGATGAGAAGGATGTTCATTTTTAATTGAAATGAGATATTCAACTATGGGTGCAAATATATCAAATTCTAATTTATGCTCTTCAAATGTATTTCTAATAAGCTTTATAATTCTAAATGCCTGAATAAATAAAAATTTTTAATTTCGTTATCCTAAACATATATCTCATTTTCACCAACAATATGTTTGAAAGATAATATCTCAGCATAAAAAGCACAAAAAATATAAAAATATTAGTGGATGGAAGCAGAATGAAAAAATGGAAAATATTTAAAAATAAAACGAAATATACCGGCGATCGTGTTTAAATAAAAAAATTTTGCGATATTGCTAAACTGTCTTCTATAAATTACTAATTAATAAATGTACCACGTTAAAACCCCATAAATATACTGCAATGGAGCTTTTTGCTAGGGTCAATTTTCGGTCCAAAATAGCCATTTTC
Source organism: Amaurobius ferox (assembly GCA_951213105.1). Classification (NCBI taxonomy): domain Eukaryota; kingdom Metazoa; phylum Arthropoda; class Arachnida; order Araneae; family Amaurobiidae; genus Amaurobius; species Amaurobius ferox. The sequence continues at coordinate 122,004,183 of OX578143.1, read as the reverse complement.
ATCCAAATAATAGGATTTAATTGAAAATGATTTTGATCTTGGAATTCCATCAACGTTTTTTAAAATATTGAAGATGTGTATATTTCCACGGAGATGAAAAAAAAATGGATTTTCCCGAGAAAATGACAAGTTTGTTACTTAGGTTAAGTATTTAAAGAAATCAATCAGAAGGCCCTGAATGAAATTTTATAGCTGCTATACTTTTCTCTGCATTTCAGCAAAAGTTAACTCTCATTAATTTCAGGAATTCCTTACTTAAACGTACTTTCTATCATCTCGTAAATGGGCTGATGACTCTCATTTTTTTCATCTTTTCCAATAAATGTTTATTAAATTGTGCAAAATAGTGTGAATTCTGCATGGCACATCGCATTTGAAGAGCGTAGGATTTCTTTAGCAATATCGGGATATTTCTAGCGAAAAAGTTGGAATACTTTTACCGAAAATCAAAGTCCCGGAACAAAGCGCAGAAAAGAAAATGTAACGAATTCGGAAAAATCAAAACCTTTGTGCCTAGTGTGCTCTGCCCTATACACCCAGAAAAAAATGAAATGCCATTAAAAAAGCACCTTGCAGCGACTTGTTCGTAACTAACTCCTGTATAGTATAAGGCTCCTATATACTATACAGGAGACTTATCCAAAACTAGTGAAGAATGAAATGACACGTCTCACAGTCAATGTGACGGTCTCGCCCGTGCCAGATTGTCACCTCCGAGAGCTACTATCGGGGGTGATGGCCGGATGCAGCCGTTTAGGAAATTTTTGGGGAAAACGGTGCTACTTCGGATGTTTTCCGGAAAAGAAGAGTTGTGGAACTTCTCGGAAAAAACATGATCCACGGAATATTTTCATTCGCTATCGTGAGAATTCCTCGCGTTCGTTTTCGAAATTTAAGAGGAATCAGAGGAGGCGAGTGTGTGCGGCATTTTTTTCTGCGCGGGAATTTTGAATTTCGTGCGCGGTTTGCGCGTCCTATTTCAAACCCTCTAAAATAGTAGGTTTCAATGCATTTATTTTTTATTGATATTGCTAATTAAAGCAAAAAAGCATTTGTTGGGATTTTAAACAAAAAATCGCTATTTGTCGCAATATTTAGCAAATAATCGCTTGTTGGCGCAGAATTTGGCATTATTTTGCCGTATTCCGGTTTTGGAAGAGTCCGGATATTGGAACGTCTGATAAGAGGTCGCATACTGTATTAGACTGGGGGGAAAAAACATGTTTTTTTATGAGCTTTCATTTACAAGTTATTCTTTTAAAAACATTCTTAAAAATTATGCAATTACATTTTTTACATTTATTTTTCAAGTTGTCAACAGTTTAGTGAAGCCAATAATTTGGCTGATTTATATTAATATACACTATTTTTATACCATTTACATCCATAGCATAGATACTGTACTGTCTGAATTATCTTTGTGACTGTCCTTAGATGATGCAATGTTTTATGCATGTTTAGCTGGCTTCTTTAGCTTTCCTGTTTTCATTCTATTTACTTATTTTTCAATTTTATTTCTATTTTCTTCTTCAGCATATTGTTTCTTTTTCATGGATTCTTCCAATTATTTATTGTATGCTGAATAAGTTATAATCGTAGCCTTACCTCATTTTTTAGACACTAGTTTCTTTTGTTTCGTAATAGGAAAAGGACATAATTGTTTTGGATTAACTATTGCAAACGCTTAAGTTTCTTTTAATTTTTTTTAGTTGTACCCTATTTTGTCCCACTGGGTTCTATAAAATTCAAACTGAGATAATTACAAAATGTATTCTGTTAAGTTTAAAAGTATATGCTCACCTTAAAGGCTATTCTATAGTACATAAAAATACCTACAGCGAAATTCAAATTTCAATATTCTGCAGGTCTAGTCATGCATAAAATAAATAATGAAAATAAGAATGAATACACAAAAAACAGTATTTTTGCATTTGATGGAGCAAAATGGCATTATGGCATTCTGTTCTAGTGACATATGTACAAATGAAAAGAGGTGGCAATGACATGTCTGGTGTATATATTCAAATGTGATTGGTGTATTTGAATCACGAAATATTGGCAGTACCCCATCTTACATCAATACTCTTGCTCCAGTTTCCACCTATTTGTGTTGTAGGCAGTATGAACATGCATGTTTATGTTTTTTAATCAAATGCAAGTTTCATATTTTTACATTATTTACACCAAATTATGCATACGAAAACTTGACGTAAGCAATTGAAAAATGAAGTTACATTTAGTGTGAGGAACAAGATTGTTTAGACAAAACTCAAATGCACAAGCGTAGTATCTTTTAACAGTATATATATTGAAATATGAAAATATAGGCAAATACAAATATAAGTAGCAATCAAATAGCATTTCCTGTAAAGACAATAAAATATTCAAAATACCTCTTTCCATGAGTATGCAACATTATTTAATACAAGCAGTTTAAGAGATGAAAAACATTCTTGATTTGCATCTAAATTGACAGGCAATTTAAGGCGATTTTTCCTAGAAATAGTAATAAAATAATTATTAGCAATACTGCCTTATACAGAAAAAAAAAATGTATTCAAGTTTTTATCATAGGTTTATTTTTAATAAAATTTTAATTTTGTGAAACAAATTCTGATATCAAATTAAAAAAATTAAATTAAGAAACAGAAAGAGGAGCTTGACACATTAAATCAAAATAAAGTAATCTGAAAAAAAAAGTTAACCAGACAGAGGCATGCTCCAGACAATTTGTCTCTCTTGTATACCCCCTAAATTCATGCAGTTCAGCCTTCAAATTCCTTAAAAAATACTTGATAAGTACATAAGTACAATTTCTAGTAATTTAAAATATCTCATATCAATGGAAACAGAAAAAGATACACTAAATGAATCTGAATTGAAAATTGAAATTGGATAAAATAATAAAACTGCAGAAACTACTGAAATGTTGTAAAATCAAATAATACCATACTATTATACAATTATATCATAAAAACATCTTTTGCGATTTATATAGACCATGAGTGTCCCTTAATTTTTCCATAAAATTCACTTTTTCAGTAAAAATTCATTCATGATCTACTTTTTGAAAAATTGAAGCTAAAAGAGAATTTTCCTATAAAAATGTAGTATAAAACAATATTGGCACAATATCCAAACTTCCACAATAAGCTTTTAAAGATATCAAAATCAACCAAAAATCATCAAGCAATCAGCATTATTGAGACCTCTAAGAAAACTACAATTCATCATCTGTGTTAAAAGTTTTTCAAAAACTGAATAAGATTATATGTTATTACAGTAAAGCACCATTTACATGCTTCTCAAGAGACCAATGAGAGAGAACAAATAATTGCAAAAATGTATATAATCTAAATTAATGTCAATAGATAGGAAAGTTTGGGAACCAATAAAAAAAACATATACTGTAGAATTCAGTCAATTCGCCCAACTCAAATGTGTCTGAAAATTGTGAAAAATGTAAGGGGGCACTTACAAGCAATTTTCTATTAAAAGAAATAAATATAATTCTGTCAATTATATCCTTAAATGTGACATAAAATTGCAGAGTATGCATGAGGGGATTCAAATCTTGAACTAATTTATGATTACCTTTTGTGCATGATTATAAGATTAAAAATAATGACATTTTTATGAATAAATTAATTTTATTCAACAACACATTTTTTCTGATGTTTAAGCGGTGGGGTTTTTCCATGGAATTTTGCAAAATTTCAAAAGAAGGTACTTTGTCAGGGAATGCAGATTGGGGGAATTCTACAGTAAAAGATAACAGCATTAAGGTGTTTTACAGCAATTTATTAAAATAACTAATAAAAATTATAAGTCCCAAATAACAGATAATATTAAAGTGTGAATTTTTCCAGCACTAAAACTGAGAACAGTTTGTTTTACTTTAACTATTTTCTAGAAATATCAATACTACATTACATTCATTCTAGTTAGTGAAGGTGGGTCAGTGGTTCTAAATGTGCCAGAGTCTAATTCTTGTCCAGTTCGCCCCTGATTCCCTTTATTCCATGGAAAGGTGTTGTTGTTGAAACCCAGACAGTCCGACCTACCAGAAAGGTGTAAGGTAACTGTTTGGACGGTCGGGAAGTGCCACCCAATTTAGACCGGAACCCAGTGGGGGAGGCATCCACAGGGACCGTACCCTCCTTCCCCTTCCACCAACCTCTCGGAAGGACTTTCGGACCCACATGTTTAACGTGATCGTACTCCGCATGAACACGGCGGCAGTTTTGGCAGTGGCTGGAATCGAACCCGGGCCTACCGAGTGCAACTCCAGCGCGCTAACCAATGGTCTACCGCGCCCCCATGGAAAGGTGTAGGGGAATAAAACTTATATAAAAACATTTCCTATGTTCAGTCTCATAGAAAAAATTGATATCTGAAAAAATCATCTGAAAAAATATCCCCCAAAATAGATTGTGTATTTCAGGAAATACTTAGCTTGGAAGCATATTTCCGAATGTTTATTTTTATATATTATAACAATACAAAATCAGTGATATTTTTAGTCATAAATCTGCTTTTTGTTAAGTTTAACAAGCCAATGAAAAGAGAAAGTAAATTTCTTGAGCCATTTTTGAGTTATAAGTGGTCCTAACTAGGGCCTGGACTGATGATATTTGCATTTTTTCTCTTTTAGGGCATTTTTTTATATTTTAGGACCATTTTTTGCACTTTCTACCATGCTTTTAACAAAAAATTGAATTTCCCTAATAACTATACTTCTAAGTTGCAAACTTAGAAACAGAATTGCCAGATAAACAAAACAAAAGAACCTTCAAAATCTCTCATTTTGGCGAACCAGTTTAAAATTCTGTTTAGTGCTATCCAATTTAGGGGAAAGAGAATCCCCATTATCCACTTTTGAAATGGACTGTGAGGAGGGTCATGAACAAAAAAATTCCAACTCAAGGCATCTTATCTTGTACTATTGCTGACATGTCAAACCCTTTGTGTACTACTTGACAGAAAAGATTACAACTGGTTCTGGCATTTAGGGTGTAATTTTTCTCTTGGACAGCTGGGGATGTCGGAGAAAATATAATTTTCAGTTTGAAAAGGGAAGTAATAGCTGTTCATTTAAAAAATGGTTAAGTGTAAACCTGACAAAAATCTTGCCATTAAAAAAAAAAAAATAGTTATGAATTGTTAACATGTTAAAAAAATCTAATTATTCAGTAATATATTTAAGATGATTAGTGAATTTTATGTAATTAGATAAAAAATCATTAAAATTCATTTATAACAAGTATTTACTTACTTTTTCCTTTTCTTCTAAGATTTTATGGTACATTTTATAAAGAAAAGATAAAATTTTAGTCTATAACTGTCTAGGATTGAAGTTATTTAATTTAAAATTTTCAAAAAAAATATATATAATACAAACTGTTTTAGGAGATCCCCACCACCACCACCACCCCTAAATCTTAAGAACATTATTTTTATTTTAAGGGCATTTTTTCATCACTTTAAGGGCATTTTGGGGGGAATTTTTAGGTCATCATTCAGGCCTTAGTCATGGCAGAAACTTAGATGATAGAAACAGGTTTAAAATTTCTGTTATTCAAAATTTTATTGTAGGATGATACAATTTACATCAGAATATTTTCTGGACTTAGACTCATTACCTGAAAAAAATTCAGCAAAATTTATTACATGGTTCAGGAGATAATTAAAGAAGAGAGAGAGAGTGTGAGTTGAATTTTTATTTTTATGCAGTATTAGATTAACTACCCAAATTTATTAATATAATAAGTAATTATACTATTTAACAAATATACTTTAAAGATTATATTTACAACATAAATAGTGAAGAGCTATACAAATTCAACTTACGAAAGCATTAGACATAAAAGATGAGGTAGCTGTTCTACAATAGAAATAACTTGAGTCCAAGATGCTAATAAATTCTGTGACAAATCTAAGTTTGTAACATTTGGAATTAATTCTTTTAATTCATTATTATTTCCAGGCCCATTGACCATCATGTCACACAGCACAACTTCTATCAACCGGCTAAAATTGCTGAAACAAAAAGGATTACAATTCCATAAATACTGAAAAGGAAAAAATTTTATCTTTTGATAACTTTTATAATATTTTATGAATTAAAAAATGTTAAACAATATTTAATCAGCACAAGCAATCCCATAATTTGACAATATTATGCAATAGATATGTTAATATTCAATCTTTATATTGAAATTAAAAGTTTGTTTGTTCTTTGTAAAATTCAATCATTTTCAGATTTTAGGATCCAACTAAATATTGAATGAAGAGCAGCAAAATGACCAATCTCCACATTTTAAGTTTCTATGTCCAGAGTTTGCCAAGAAATTTATTTAAAAGAAAAACTTCTATAAAATTGTGTGCACTACTCAAAAAATATTGAGGCTAATTAAATTACAAAGTGTAAAGGAAATATAACTGCATTTAAAGAATTTTAATTTTCAATTTTATTTGCAAAAATTTAGAAAATTTCAAAATTTTCTGAAATTTGAGAGCTTGTGCAGCACAGGTGATAACAACCAATTAAAAACAAGAAAGATCAATCATGCATAAAGCACTAATTATGAAACACTTTCCAACTTCAATGCAATTTTATTTAAACATCTCTAAAATGCGACACATTCCTCAGTAATATTTTTAAAATTATCACAATACTACAGTAATTTATTATATTTGAAAACTTAAAACTTCATCGAAAAAAATAAAATTCATTCAAATGATGGCATTGAAATATAAATTGCCTGGTTTAAACATTTTTAAAATGCGATACATTCCTCGGTAATAGTTTTAAAATTATCATATTACAATAATTTATTATATTTGAAAACTTCATTGAAAACAAATGAACTTTATTCAAATGACGTCATCGAAATATAAATCGCCTGGCTCTCTGTATAAAAGCAGCATTTCATTCATAAACTTTTTTCCATTTATTTCACTCATCACAATACTATAATAATTTATTTTATTTAAAAACTTAAAACCATGGAGGTTCAAGTAATCTAACTCTATGCTTAAAACTTCATCGAAAAAATCGTCTGCTTCTCTTTGTAAAATCAATGAATGTTTTATTCATATCAGCTATATTGCAGACTCTATAAGCTAAATAAATTTGCATTAAAGAAATGCAGCAATTCTTATACAACTCATTCTACATCTTTTGGTGTTTATATCCTCCATAACGGAAAATTAGGCTTCGTTGTAGAAATAATCAAAGTTTGATGATCATTTAAACTCAACTATATTGTATTTGCATTGTGTCAGGATGTAGATGCAAAAAATTTAAGCAAAAATAAAGCAGTTTTAGGACGGATACAACACTAAATATGAATTAAAAAGAACTTTAAAAATCACGATTTTGACACAAGATGGATGACATATTTTATTTTGAAGTGGGTCACGTGATCTCTTCATATAATAGTCACGTGATCTCTTCATATAATAGTCACGTGATCTCTTCATATAAAGGGTGTAATTAATATTTTAATTTTTATTTAAAAAACTACTAAATATATTTTGCTGATATTTTTTTTTATATATTTTATGGAATAATTTGAATATTTCCTAAAACTTTCGAAGCAATTTGTGAATTTTAAATTAGCTTAAAAAATGTTTTAAAAATTAGGTCCCATATGGTTCAATGTATTTCAATTTTTCAGCCAGGGTTCAATCCAAAACTAATTTGGTGATATTATTCATTTGTATTCCCATAGTTCTCACAGACTGTCTGAACAACATACTAAAATTTCATTTTGATAAAGTCATTTTTATGGCAGTTATCGTGCTGACAGACAGACAGAATGAACGAAGTCATAAACACTTTCAACTATGTTGTAAAGTGTTAAAAATGGACTATTCAATAATATCACCATTGTACAAATTTAGGAGGTGAGATCAAGGATATCTTTATTTTTCTTTTCTCATTGAACTAAGGATCACCCTAATACAGAATCACCAAAATAAAAGTATCTGCAAACCTGCAAATCTCAGAGTTGAATAAAAAAGAAAAGTTTCTGCGTAAATAAATGTTGAAACAAATTTGATGCAAACTTGCAAAATGTATAACAATAAAATCAAATAATTAATAGAAAAATTGCTTAATGAATTATTTATGAATTGTATGTTTCAAATATGACAAGATAAACATATTATTACTTATACAACAAATAGAGGAAAATACTTGTATTTTGCTAAAATCTACAAAATTAGTTGCAATTTGGAAAATATCAGTGTATAACATACACACGTGGATCTCTATTTTATAACCCTGGTGATTGATATATGACTACTTGTGTAATGTAAAATAATTTACACTTTTTGATCATATGACATCAGTGTATTAAATAAGAAAAACTACCTTTGTTTTCCTATTATCTTTTCCATGCCAACCATTTCTATGTGCCTTTCATGTCCAGTCTTTTGAGGTAAATTGATAAATGTTGGGGGTTTGGAGTCACTGCTTTTACCATACTTTAACTTTAGTGCATTAGGACACGAGATGCCAACATCTGCTTTAGAAAATTTTATAAAACTACCAGCATTTGGAATTCTGTGAAACAAATAAATACATTAATATGTAACTTGCATCAATTCACTTTAGCAAAAATTATGTAAGTTAAAATTAGTTATACAAGGGTTTAAGATACAGTCACTATTTTCACTAAATGTAAAAAGGAACATTTGAATATGAAAACAAAAATAATCATTTTTCTGAAATGCGAAAATTAAAATTAGTTTTTTGAACAGTTTAATTCATTTGTAAAACTTTTATTATTTAATCAAATATTAGATGTGAAAATCTTATATTATTTGAGAATTTAGTTAATTACTATAAACACATTTCAAGAACAAAGCGCGTTACACTTAGCAAAATAGACATTTTTTGGGGAGATTTTATAAAAATATTTCTATTTTAGCTTTTTGGCTAATGCATATATATTTAGCCTACTTTAGGCCTGAGCAATATAGAACAGGCATGACCCAAATCTGAATTTTTAATACTTGTGATTTGCATACATATTGAAGCCAATTTTCAATAATAAATATATATATATTTATATTTTATAATACTATGATGCTCCCCTCCCCCTACTTGCCAAATCCCAGAGTAAAGGGCTCTACCCCTGTTTGTTGACACTCAATAACCGCCAGAGGTTACAGCCTACTAATGCTGCCATAATAACCCCACTAAGGCTCTGTCCCTTGTTCACTGATGCTCCTCAACCTCAAGAGTTTTCTTCAAGTTTTTTTATTCTGTCTGTCTAGTGGGTGGGTGCACACAATCACAAGCATATGCAGCATTATTCCAAGAAAAGGAGTACATTATCATGGTGGGCCCAGGATGGGCTAGCCCAATAAGTTCAAAATTAAAATAAATTTAAATATTTCAAAAAGACAACGACAACTAAATTTGGACTTTCTAATGACTTCAGTTCTTAAGTTCTTCAAAAAAAAATTTTTTATGGCGGGTTCAGGATGCGCTAGCACAATAAAGTTAAAAGTTCAAAGAATTAAAATAAGTCACAAAAGACAATGATATATACCAAATTTGGACTTTATCTTTAACAGCTTTCGTTCTTTTAACATTTTTTATATAAAAGCTAAAAAATCTTTTTGATCTAGTTCGTAACAGATCTATCCCATCGATGAATTGGATACATTTGACTGATCTATGTTAATCTATGCTATGTTAATATAATTTACATCTATACCATAATTCAGATTATCATTTTCATGCATTGACTACTCAATCATCATTATTTCAGGAATTATCCTATTTCTCCCAAAGGAAATAATGCTATGGAAATATTAATTTTGAATAATTCACGTTCAAATCATGCAAATTATTATAAATTTTATTTAATTCTAGTTTTTTACATAATACATATATGTATACATAAAATGTCACGTTGGTATATGCTTTTGTACTTAAGCTATCATGCCCATACCTTACAGACATATACACATTTTGGTCACTTTTACTTTTAATTTTTTTTATATCGGACACTACCAACTACCCAACAATATAAAGATTTTTGTAGATTTCTTTTTTTTTTAAATTGCATCATTTGCTCATATTTTTTGAAGTCTTAAGTTCTTTAAACAATGTACAGAAATTTTTCATTTCTATTAATATTTCAATATTTTTTATTTTAAAAAATATTAAAATTTGTAATCTGAAAATCTTAATTAAATTAGAAAATTCTGATTATTTTCTGATGAAAAGGGGGTTACACACAATACATATACACAATGCATACAATGAAAATTAAAACAATTTTCTTTTGAATTGACAATGATAATTTTTAATAGTTCATACTTCTATGAATACTAATAAGAAACACTATATAAACTTCATAAATACAGCATATATTCAAATATAAACTGCTATATTGGTCTTAAAAGCATGAAACAGCCTTCTTCTTCAGGACCAACAAACAGTGTAACCTGACTTATTCAAGTTACATTGACAATTGAGGCAAATCAGCATACATGGCTGAAGACAGGCAAAAAGATGTTGCCATCACCATGGAAAGAAATAAAAGCACTATAATGAGGGTGGAAACAACAGACAGGATACAATGAATGGAAAAAACCACAGAAGAAAGAATAGCATAAAATAAGGCAGTAGGAGAACAGATAGCAGAGTGAACAGAAACAACAGAATAGTGAGAAAACCTACTAAAACAGTAATGAAAGAAACACGAGCCATTTAAACAGCAGTAAAAATATACATACAAGACAAATAATTAGTGTATACAGAAAAAGCAATATGTTTCTTCCAATATGTTTCTATTTTATCTCAGTTACCGATCTGACTTGAGTAAGTGAAGACCTGTTTCTTATTGGTTTTGAAAAAGAAGGCTGTTTTATGCCTTTGAAACTGGTAGACGAGTTAATATCTGAATGTATGTTATATTTATGAAGTATTATCTTATAGTATTATTATTACAGCAGAATTTTAAATTTTATTTGACTAATAAGAAATTCCGTGTTTTAAATGATCTTTCTTTTATAAAAACAAAGAAACTTTTGATTAATTATAAGTATGTTTTTAATATGAGACCCAATATTTCCCATACTGGACCCTGTTTTAAATATTTTATGGAGCCCGAGATCTATAATTCTCTATACTAGCATGAGCCTTGTTAAAAATGATAATACTACTTGAATTTAACAGGATGAAATACATTAATTTTGGAATAGAAAGCAATAGATGCTAGTGAGTTAACTGCTGATTTGTAGTGTTTAAAAGAGCTATGTAAATTAACATGTAAAATGTGAGTAAGTGTATAATAATGTAACATAGTGCATATGTAATGTTTTAGAAAATTGTGGAGTACAAAAATGTTCTTACTTGGTAGCAAAGTAAGTTACATTTTTATAACAGCCACTGTGTCTTCCACGAGCTTGGTTATCCCACTCAATTCCAAGCCAAACACCTAAAAATAAAAATATAAACTATAAAGTAAAAATATTAAACTGTTAATTATTTTCTTAGATTAACTATTAACATTTTACCATCCAGTCCTTCAATTGGTCCAATATACAGAACAGTACCAAATTCACCTTCACAATGTATCCTTGAACCCACTTCTATTACAGATGATCCCATAATTGCACTGAAAAAGAATTAATGCACATGAAATAAATCATTCATCATATTTTAACTTTCCCTGCAATATATATAGTAGGGTAAAGAAAAAGCATTATTGTGAGGTCAGAAATTGACCCTTGGATTTTGATGTTTTGACTAAGCATCTCTGAATATGAATTAACTGTTGTTTAAATGGTTAATGGCCAAATATCTGATAATTATCAATTTTTAGGTTTCAAACAATTATTTTTAACCTTAAATTATATATATATATATATATATAATTATATATATATATAATTATATATATATATAATTATATATATATATATAATTATATATAATTATATATATATATATATATATATATATATATATAATTAGAGTTTTTAGAAACTTTTGCTTGGAATAAGTTCTTGAAAATGTTTTTTAAGATTTCTAAAGAATGACAGAGCTGGTTAACATGATTAATGGAAATTCCAAGATGTATTCATTACGTTTCCATGTTAGAAATGACTATGACAGAAATGACATATAGATTTATTTCTGTTCTACACCGAAATTCAAACTAACATTTGGGAAACAAAGTATACAATATGCATAACTCACTTTTATGCACAAACAGGTCAGATACAGTATTTTAAAATTTCATTCATATTAAAAATAACTAAATGCATGTGAAACATAACAGGTAATACATATACTCATATAAAATGAGTAATAAAATTGTGTTTTTCTCTTACATGTTAAAAGAAAAGTTCCAAAAGTTCAAATAGATGTGGAACAAAACTCTAAATAGTGTTCTTCAATTGATTTAAAATTACTGCTCTCACCATCAAATGGATGAAAAGAAATTTTTTCAAACAACATCATAATGCCAATGATTATCTCAGGGACCAATCACCAATGTGTATCACCAATGTCACAAAATTATGTGAGGCTTAAAGATTATCAGAGGGCAGAACAAGAGAAAGCTTTTAATAATGCATTGAAACAGCATTATAAAATATTTGGTGTGTGGGTCTTTACTTGACTATCTCATACATAATCGTTAAGGTCTACTTGCATCATATTCAGTATCAGAATACTAGAAAAATATTTCTTTTATCAGTTTCTGTTTGCAAGTTATTCTTTTAAAATATTTCGTAAAAGTTTTTTTCCAGTTAGCAACTATTTTGTGATGATGATAGATGTATTTGGCTTATATGTATCAATATAAACTAATTTGATACCATTAATATCTATAGCACAGTTAATATTTGAAATTTCTCTCTTTCAACATGTAAAATCGCAGCTCCAATAATTATTATTGCTTTCCATAGGAAACAATGCCATGAAAATCTTAAAATTTGAATAATTCGAGTTCTAATCATGAGAATTATTAAAAATTATATCTTGTTCTATACGTAGTTATACATATAATTTATGAAGACATAAAAATTTTTAGTCTGTAGGTGAATTCATTCTTGAGCTAACGTGTCCACACATCACACATACAGAGTCAGAGATTTTTCCAAAAGCGCTCATTCAAAATTAATTCAGGTCTTAACACATGCTTACTCATCTTCAAAATCTAAAATTTTGGGGGAAACAATATTTTTTCAAACAATAGTATGAAAAATTAAAAATAATAAATTTAATAAAATATGTTAAAGAAATTGTCATTTTATAAAGTAATTTTTTCTTTAAAAGGAAATAGCATAATTTTAAAAGATGCTAACACCACCATTGAGATGTTGTATGCTTTTGATCCAATTAAAAATATGTAAAAATTTAATTCCGAATCAAATCTGTGGAATCTTACAACCAGACATGTAGTTTTAACCATAAATGAGTTGCTGAGGAGTTATTATGAGCCATTCTCAATGTATTAGATATTTTACTTTCTCCATGAGGCTATGCTCTAATATGCCCTCTAAAACCTTGACTGTAAACATTAGTATTTTTAAAAATCACATTCTTTCCATATTTTGGAAGCTATAGGTCCTTTTAAAACAATTAGTAAAATTACTTAATTTTTTAGCAAAAATATTCTTAAAAATTAGTGAATTTTAATTAAATCAGATAATATTGAATAGTACTCAGATACGAACTTTTTTTTAATTTTCAAATGAAAACATTATTATATTTGTGTGTTTAGGAGCTTAAGAGGAAGATTTTTCATACTAACGTTAATGTGATTGAAAAAAAATTATACATGGCATATACAAATATTATACATATACAAATATATACAAATATTATACAAATATTATACATGGCATACAATCCATAATCAAGCATGGGTACATAATCTTCTTATATAATAAAAGAAGATATTTGTCTTTCTGTCTGTGTGTATTATTTGTAATGGGAAATCGAAGCTTTGGACAGCTGTACAATTCGGAATGGGGTTAGCCAAAGGAACGACCGACAGGCCCCGATGAGATTGTTTAAAAATTTTAATTAGCTTTTTAGTTATTTACTTTTATTATTTAGTTGAAACACAATTTTCACACAAATTGGTTCCTTAGCTATTAAAAATATTATCACAGAGTTTCCATTTTGATATCAACAAAATTATCAAGGAATATTCTTTCTAACGATCAAATCCATAAAACAATTCCTTCCCACTTATTTATTTATTTTTAAATACATCAAAATATGCATGTTTCATTTTTTTTTACGTCTTTATTTTGCAGCATCTGAAAAGGGAGATTAGTTCAATTCTATAGTTTAACAAACATATGGGTGTATATCTTTGCATTCAAACAAAACAAATTTTTTTAAATACTCTACTTTCTGTTAATTATCAATCAAAAGCATAAAAATTGCCATTTTGGATTCTGTTCTTTCTTCGGTTTGCTGGGCATTACTATAGGAGATGTGGATGTTTTTGCACATACATGGCAAATAGTTGCAGATGACTACACATTCACTGAAACTAAAGGACTTGGACTGACATAAAAGGGGGGAAATTTTTGATTTAAAACAGGCGATTTGGAAATAGAGCAATGTTATCTATATCTCTATTATTTAAGTAACGAGCATTTATTTAGGACCCAGGCAACATGGGATATTCATTCTAGTATATTATAAAACTTCAAAATATAACTTTGTAGAATCCAGTTAGTTACTTCTAAAGATATAAAGTTAGTATACTATACAATAAAACTATACAATAAAAAACTTACAAACAGAATTCAATGAAATATCTTATTTAATTATTTAAAAATATATAGATTAACCAATTGTACTACAAAGCTGGTCAATTGCCAGCCACTAATACTTTTGGCCATCGGGAACTATAACCAGCAATTTATAGGCTACATTTCACTGAAGTAAAATGTTGATTATTTACATAAAAAAATACAATGTTCAGGGATGTATCTAGAGAAATGTGAGTGGTGGTTGATTTTCCAGAACAATTATAATTGAGAATATAAAATTTCGAAACGAGCTTCACGTTAATTCGCACGCACAAACAGTATTAGTATTGTATACTTTTATATTAAAGAAACACATTTCATAAAATTGAATATAACTTTTCTTAAATGTAATTATAATATGTATATTTTTTTGGATGAGTGGTGGTCGGCAATTGAGTGGTGGTCGGAAATTCTGAGTGGTGGAAACCCCGACCACCACCGACCACTGTAGATACATCCCTGAATGTTATATGTGGAAACATATAAAAAAAAAAAAAAATGTATGGTGTTACACACTGTAATAAAAAATACAATGTTTTCATTACATTTTAAGCATCTTATTTAAAAGCTGAATGGGTTTAGATATTACTATAACATTTTGGTACATTACAATCTACAGTTTTAATATAACTCATTTTCTCAATTTTGCTTTTTAAATTAAGAAGTACACAGTTAATAAAAACTTGTTTTAATTGTTATTTAGTCATTCAACTTTACATTCTAAAACAAAAAATGATTCTAATTAAGAACATTTTTCAAAGATTTGCAGCAAAACTCTACGTATAAATTAGAATTAAAGGAGTCAAATTTTTCTTGCAACCATTCTAAGAAAAACATGAAACTTAGTACTCAGGAGGTAGTTGATCTTCCAAAATTAAACTATAATCATCATCCATGGGAATTTTTAATGTCAATTGTTGTTAATACAGTCATTTCTTGTATATGATACTTGGGATATAGCAATCTATACATTTCTGAATTCTTGATAAAGATAATTTAGAAATTATGCTTTTCCTAATTAACTTTTTTCTTTTATCATTTTAAGGAGGCAAAAAAATTGCATAATTATTTTTATTATCTTGATGTAAGCCCATATTAATTTAACGAATGCACAAAAAAAAAAAAAAAAAAAAATACAAAGATATTGAAACATTTATTTTATAATATCAATCCAATTTGACAAATTTGGTTATACAGTACAACCTCGAAAATCCGGACATCCAAAATTCGGAAACCTCCAAAATCCGGACGTTTTCCAAATTTTCGGTTTTTTTTTTTTCGCCCGGACTGACAAAGTCGCGGATTTAAAAAACAACAGGGTAAGATTATTTATTTTATACATAAGATTATTTATTTTACTGTATTTTCTGGTCGACTTTCCGAACCTGGAAATGAAACGAAAGTTTAGATGGACGGCCGTAGATAGATAGGCTAATCTGTGGGCTCGTAGTTGGAGCATGAATTGCGTTGTTAGTGTGAATCCCTCCTCCCCCTTATTCAAGTCACAACTCCTGATGAATTATTTTGCTTAAAATATACATCGTTATTTAAATACGGAATTTTTATTATCAAAATTTCCTTTTCTCATTATTGAAAAAGACAATTTTCTGAAACAATGTAATTTTTAATATTAAACACTTTAAAACATTATCGTAACATTTTATCACAGATGTTCAATTAAATCTAAAAATCCCGAGAATTCATATTAACGCTCAGGGAAATTTATTTTGTTCACTTCCTAGTACGATTTCCATTCTTCAATGTATTCTGTTTTGTCTTCAGATTCTCCTCCCCCTCCCAATATCTGATGATTTTTTTCGTTCTCGTCGAACGTGTCAGCTTGAAATCGACTGTATATTTTGCCTTTTTTGTTTAGAAAGCCATATTTACATACTATAAATAGCAAATAAATAACTAAATGATATCGTATCGCACAGAACCGAGCAACAAGGTCATTAACACATAGACCTCTCAAAGGAGTTGGCTTGCCACCGGTGACAGTCGGCTGCGTTTACGATTAGGAACTAATCCCTTTCCCTGCCCCACCATATCCGAGTGCTGCTGTAACCTAGTAATGACTCATCGTAATTTAGAAAAATCATTGAGAGGAGAGATATTTTTCTTTTTTGGAAAAGATATTTATTTTATCTACTGCGATATTTTTTACATATTTGACTATTACTAATAAAGTTTACTTTTTTCAGAGTCATCAGTCTTTTTAAATATAACATTATATAGATGCTAGATAATAAATAAAACTTTTAAGTTCTTATTTTTTGTTTTTCGTTCGTTAATAGCGAAAACGGTTTAAACACATTTACAACTTTAAATATATCGTTAAAAGTGCTAATCCTCAATCTTTATTAAATCTCGGCACTGCATTAAATTTTCCGGCGCTTCATTAAATCTCGACAAAGCCGATATAACGGAAGTTCTGCACTTTGATGATGATGCGCCAATAGTAAATAAATTGAATGATGGCGAAATTCGTGATATGATATTAAATAAAAAAAGATCGAAGTAGTGACGATAAATGTGGAGAAGAAAAAATACCCATTAACAATCTTATGCAAAAAATCGATCATGCAATTAAAGGTCTTGAACAAAGAAGCATTATAACCGAGCAGAAGTAATCTCCATCTACAGGATAAAAAAAGCTGCTTTCCCATAAACCAAAATTAATGAAATAACAAATGTTAATTCAAATATTTAAACGAAATGACAAAATGGAATTTTATCATTTCATTTTTTTCACACATTCTAAATTATTAATATGTATATTTTTTCTTAGAAATTTCTTTTGCCCTATTTTTTAGATTAAATAATATGTTTTAATTGATTAACTTAACTTTTGCCATTATTTTTACTAAAAATAGTGCTTTATAGTATATTTAGTTAACATCAAATCTGAATTTTATTCAAATTTTATAATCCGGAAAAATCGAAAATCCGGAATCGGCAAAGTCCGGATTTTCGAGGTTGTACTATAATGAACAATATTAAAATGCCAGGGATATGGATTGAAAAGAAAACTTGTAGATTATGGCTATGGAATTATGCAAGAGGATATTTGAAATATTTATTTTCACAAATCTGTATTGTTTTGAACAAATTTAGTTACAATGAACATGGGACAATCATATAAAGCTGTATATCTATAATAAACAGTAGTACTGAACCAAATGATAATGAGGTTTTCTGGCCTCTTTGGGATAGAACATGAAGAGTTGCAGTCATATGTGAAAATTAGCATAGTGATGAAGAGTATGCCAATGATAAATACAGCAGAAATTAATTGTTAATATTTGTCTTATATGTTGGATCCAAAGTGGCTCATTTTATTTTTATAATGTGAAAATTATGGCACTAATTTCAACCATATGTGTGAAATACTTTGCATTTCATCCTACAAGAGGAAAAAAAATAGTTACATAGTACTGTTGTTTATAGGAGATTGATAGCCCAGTACGGTGGTCACAACTTTAAGATAATAAATTTCAGACTTCAAAATATCAGCAAGATGGCCATATGGATGGCTATTGAGATTTTTAATCCATCCTCAAAAACTGTTACTCATCTTCTTAAGAACTTTTTGTTATGTATGTTCTGAAACACATGTTTATGTTTTAACTGTTGCAAATCAAAAAATGATCCTGTGCAATATTTTAATTATGAAGGTTTTCATTCTTTCTATCGGTTTTTGTTGTTTTAGGATCCTGACTTGGATTGAAATACATAAACAAGGTTACAATACTCTTCATTTTTATGCATACAAAGCAACACAACTAGTAAACTTTGTTTTTTAATGTTAACTCCTCTCTGTAAATGAGGAATGTTCAATAAAGACTCAAACTATAGCAGGTTTCTCAAAAACTGTACCACAGAGACTCCCTATAATATGTTTACAAGGTGTTGACAATGCACACTATTTAAAGTTATGCTTACACATGACGGTAAGAAAAACCATCACCTTAAACTTTTGTAGTAAACAAGTTTATTAAAATAAAACTATTTTTCTACTCGGACCTTTTTATATTTGTATATTATCGATAATACCTGGAAGTAAAATACAAATAACTCATTCAAGCTGAAAAAGTTCGTTATAAATATGCATATCCATTAAATGTGACTTAATAAAAGTTATTTTTTAATTTAAGAAAGATGCAAAGAAATTTAAATGCAAAGTACCAAAGAAGAAACAAAATACAATGCAACATTTTCATGAATTTATGAACGATTTCACCGTATTATTTCGAAAACTGAGCCCCGAGGTTTTGCGATGCGATTAACAGATTTTGTATGATCTATAATAAATCTCAATCACTATAGATAATTTCTAGAAATAAAATAAGCTACCAACCATTTACAAGAAAATAAGACGAAACAGACGTAGTAAAAATACAATCGTACGTAGATTCTCTTAATAAAAACTTATATTTGTTAAGAATATAAGGCGTTTAATAAAAAGGAGCAATACCACATGAAAGTTAAATGTGTGATTATTATGAAGAAACAACCAACAGGAAAATATACCGATTAAAATCCTAATATAAAATGAATGAGACTCCAGAAGTTCATATTACGATTGATATTTTCCCAATAAAATAGTTTTTATTCAAACATAAATGTTTTTTGTAAATATATATATTGTTTATAAACATCATGCCATTTAAACAAAGAACAAAAGTTACAGTTAGAAAAGATAGACGAAAAATTCAGTGTGCGTTCTCACTCCCACCAGTCACTTCGTTGTGAGAAAAGTGACGTCACGTAGTTTATTTCCATAATGCGGTCCGGTGTGACACGCTTGGCGATAGTTGTAGTAAAGAAATTTTCTCGCCAAGAATACATCAGACAGTAAACATTTCTGTTGTAATCTACGCGAAATGGATTTGTATTTACACGTTGTATGTCACGGCCACACACTTAGCTACAGTAAACCTTCGGGTCTGTCGTGTGGTCTGGGTTTTCAACACTTCAACGTTTATATCAATATGAATTATTAAAATTCTTTAAAAATGGCTGTCAACAATCCAATGTTCACTTCAAGTCATTATTTAGATTCGACAATTGCAAACGCGTGTATAGCAATGTTATGTGATTGAAATTATAGTATTTCACACCGTTCTTGGTTCAAAGTGGTTTGAAACATCACATGTAGAATAAATGATAACATTTAAAGTAGTACATTTGGTTATTTTAAAAAATCAAACGAGCAATTTTTTTTTTACTTTCCTTATATACAATAATGTATAAGGAAAGTATTGTGACGAGGTCGAAAATTCGAATTCGAGTTTTCGACGGGAGAACACGTTTCAGGCATTACTGATCACGAATCGAACATTTTTGAAGTGATGTCTGTGTGTGTGTGCGCGTGTCAGTGAGTCTGTGGAGACGGTAACTGATGAACGAATGGACCGATTCAAACGAAATTTGGTACAAAAATTACAATCTGTAAACACTGGAAGCCTATTGTTTTTATACGCAATCGAATGTTCAGAACCTCCCTAAATTTTCGAGTGAAATTTTTAAAAAATCGCCAAAAAATCAAAACTTCTACTGAAGTTACGCAAATAGACATTTCTTATGTAATTTTTCATTAGAAAACGATTGACATAAATTTTAGAAAGCTAACATGAACCGTTCTCGAGATATTGCACATTTAAAAAAAAATATTAAAAAATCATATAAAATAAAAAAAAAATATTTCCTATTGAGAAACATGTTCACTTTTCATATATAATACCATGCGATAAATTTGGTGACATCATTTTCGTGGATCTAGCTCGTTCCATTGATGAAAAAAGATACTTTGAGTAATACTTTTGTATTTGAAAGCCAATAGTCATTTATCTGCTGTAAGAATAACTTATTTCTCCGTCCATAGCGCTTGGTAAGATTTTGGCGACAAATTTGGCGGAATGTCGCCAACTTGGCGACTTTTTAAATATCGCTAAATTAACGAAAAACTCTCCAAATGGATAAAAATGACGCTAAATCAATGAAAATGACGACTCATTGACGAAATTCAATATCTTGAAAAAAATATAAATATCTACTATAAAAATAATCTATTTTTTACTCTAAAAGTAGTAAATTCATTACATTATATAAGGAAAGTCATGTGCTGCCCACATCAGATTATTTTTATTGCAGTGAAATAATTTTTTTTATGCAAGTGGTAAACCACAAAACCGCCCCTAATAAAATGTGAATTAACAAGAAATACTTTTTTTGATGGAAATATTGTTTACATAATTTCATTATACAGGGTGTCCCAAAAACATTGGGCTTTTATTCCTTAAATATTGATCTTAAGACATATAAATTACAAAGTTGCGTAAAAAAAGGTACAGAAATCGATTAAAACTTTCAAGGGAATTAAATTTTAAGAAATACAAAAATATAAATTTTTATTCGACCCCCGTATAAAAACATTTCCAATGAGTAAAATGTGCCCCATACACAAATAAGGTGATGTACAAAATTTCAGCATTTTATCATAAAAACTCCCAGAGATAGGAAAAGATAAAAATGCTGACTTAAACCACTTTTCGATGCATCGACATGGGTTATCAGAGGGAAAAAATCATGTCGGCAGATCGCGTTTCAGGGGGCATACACAAATTACGAAAGAAAACAATGATTACATAAATACATAATAATTTTGTTATTTATTGGTACAAAAGTATCTACAGTGTAGAAATAATAACTTTACACAAAGATTACAAAGCTTGTTCAAAATGTTTTCCATCCATGCCAAAGATCCATTAAAGATAAGAGGCAGATATTATTTATATTATTTGCCTATGATGCATTTCTGCGTTACGTCATTTGCACTCTTGCTGTAAACATTTACATTTTAATTTGTGATTAATCCCTCACTAAATTTGTTTAAACATATCTCTGGGACTTTTTATGATAAAATGCTGAAATTTTGTACATCACCTTATTAGTGATGTTGTTTAACCTTTGTTTAACTTTTTGCTTACTGGTGGACGCCAATGTCTGCAAAAAGGGATCGGACTGCTTGGGATAGGGTATGTCAAATACCTGTTTTTTTTTTTTAGGTTCTTCGTTTGGGATTGACGCTGTCCCACCCGTAAGCAAAAGATTAAACATATCGCCGGGATTTTTTATAATAAAATGCTGAAATTTTGCACATCATCTTATTAGAGTATGGGTCACATTTTACTCATTGGAAATGTTTTTGTACGAGGGCTGTATAAAAATTTAAATTTTGCATTTCTTCAAATTGAATCCCCTGAAAATTCTTATCGATTCCATAAAATATTGTACCTTTTTTTAAGCAATTTTATAATTTATTATATATGCCTAAGATCAACATTTAAGGAATAAAAGCGAGGTTAATGTTTTTGGAACACCCTGTATATTGGTACAATTGTATTTGGCCTATAAAATAAATATTCAACGTGTTGTCATGGATTATTTATTTACTAATAGAATTTTATTTTATAATAATGTAGTTTACATATTACAGTTTGTGTAGAAAACACAGACTACTCGACTCACCCTAGAGTACGAGCAGCTGTTTGAGTGGCCGGTTTTACAGTTAGTGTTGTTGAGACCCAGACTGTCCGACCTACCAGAAAGGTTTACAGTTAGTGTGTGATTCTTTAATAAACTTCTAATGTATACATATATAGATATTTATAAAAGATATATATCTATTATTTACATATGTAGATAAGAGATATATAAAGGTTAAATACATGCAGTTAAGTATGAAGATTTCCTCATAATTACTATAATTTTGTAATGTATATCTCAACTTGTAATACAATGTAGGAATAAGAAAGTATAGTTTATAAAAAATGTAACCAATAAATTTATTTTAATTAATAAGACCAGTTATTGAGTCAAAACTTTAAATTTTTAGATGTAAATTATAAATTTTGACTTCCTATCTTGTTAAATTCATAAAAATTGTGACATTGAAAATACGTTTCTTAAAACTGCTGTCATGTAGTATAAGGTTGAAGAAATAACTTGAATATTTATGCATGTGCTTTACACTTGTCATTCAGATTAAATCTTAAAAACTACTGTCTTTTGTGCATTATAAATGTTACTTTTACCAGTATAAACCCACAAATTTAAGACTTAGATATAATAACTTAAAATAGGTATTTCTTAGAAAATAATCTGCAATAACTAGTTTACCATATGAGGAAATTAGCATGTAGGCCATATCCATCCCTATGTATAGAAGTTCCTCGCAATGCAAATGTGAAATAAGTGTTTACTTAATCATACTTAAACCAGGTTTTGGCAAGGAATGGGTAATGCAGATAACTATGTTATGGAAAGGATCATAGAAAGTTATAGAATCCGAATGCGTAAAGGAGTTTGTGATGTACAGAAAAAGCTTTTACCAATCGATAGAAACTTGAAATTTGATACAATGATGGGTCGAAGTAAATATTGTGTTGCAATATTTGTTATTTTAGGGGTACCGCATATTAAAAATTTTCAATTGGCTAAATAAATGAGATATACCCTCTCTTAAAAGGGAGACTTTAAATTTGTATACACAGGTAAAGAGTTCGATAAGAGTCGCTGGAAAAATTGAATTATTTAAAAATTAACACTATTTGGGATTTGCATATTGCGAGATATTTGGCTATCTAATTCTCAAGTGACTATTTGTCTGTGATGCCTTTTCTAGGCACTTGTCAAACAGATAAATATTTTCAATTAGGCATACAGGTCAATCGATTAATAAAACCTCTGGCAAAAAATTGAATTTCTGAAAATTGTTTATTTGAGGGCCATTCCAGATCAAAATGTAAATTGATAGAAATTTCTTTTGATGAGATAGAGACTTAAATAGTACAAGGGTAGATCGTTCAACAGGAATGAATAAGGTAGAAGATTTCAGTTTTCCAATATTTGTTGCTTGAAGGGTTGCCACACACCAAAATGTTCTATTTGCTGAATAAATAAGATAAGCCCTCTTTTAAGTGAGAGAGAGACTTGAAATTTGTTACTTTGTTTGATAATTGTTGATAAAATCTTCAGAATTTTTTTTCAAAAATGTTTATTTGAGAAGTTGCTCTACACCAAGACATTTGAAATGCATACTGATGGTATAAAGAACAAATAATCTGATGAGATAGAGACTGAAAATTTGGTGCTAAGGTAAATTGCATAATAATAAGGGGGGAAATTTTAGTTGGCCAAAGTTGTTATTTTAAGAGTGCCATAAATCAAAATGTTTAATTGACCACACAAATAAGAAATACCTTCTTAAGTGAAATTGGGAATAAAAATTTGATGTACGGGTAAGCAATTCAAAAAGACTCGCTGAAAAAAATTGAATTATTCAAAAATTCATGTTATTTAGGTTTTGCTTATTGTAAGATTGCTGAGTTTCAATGGTTATTTGGCTAATATACTCAAATGTCCGTTACACTTTATAATAAAGGTTAAGCATGTTTTACATTCAATGATTTAAACAAAAATAAAAGTTTAGCTGCTTTTTCTACTCTTAGCCAATTCCTAAGTTTACTGTGTACCAGTCCAAAAGTAGAGAATTTTTCTCTACACCAGCAGATGTAGCATTACAAATAACACAATAGCTTTCAGGTTGTTTATTTTCAGTAACAGTCTTTTATCAAAACTAATGATTTCTACCACAGAATTGTGTTCAATGATTCCAGAGCTTTTTGATCACATAAAACTCCAGTAAAGACAAATCCTAAATTCAAATGACACATTATTAATCTAGAATCACTATATTTTCCCTTGGTAAATTTAATAGCTGTGTCCTTTTCTTGCGAAGATAAATCTAAACTGAAATCACTATATTTTGCAAATTCAAAAAGTTTACTCTTTTATAGCTGAGCATAGAGGTTCAAAAGCAATTTGAACTAATGACAAACTAACTTATTATCTGAATGGGCAGAAGATAGAAACCAATTCTAAAGCTGGCGGTGGGGACTATTTTCTTATCTACCTTCAAATTTCAAAGTTTCACTTTGAAAGGGCAACTACTCAAACACAGCTCTGCCCAAACTGTCCTCATGTTCATGCAGAGTACAGACACATTAAATATGTGGGTTCATACGTCTTTCTGAGAAAGGTTGGTGGTAGGGGAAGGAAGGTATAGTCCCTGTGGATGCCCCATCCACTGGGTTCAAGTCTAAATTGGGTAGTACTTCCCGGCTGTTCAAACAGATACCTTACACCTTTGGTTTGGTAAGACGGTCTGGGTTGAAGAACTACTCAAACCCAGAAGCTAAAGACTTGTTCCTACAGGACAAGTAATCAATTAACATCCTCTTTTGTCAGGTAAGTGATAATTGACAATGGAGGATAAGAAGATATAGATGGCCTTTCTACCTGTTTTGAATTATTTGGCCTGACAGAGGTATGTTCCAAACAAGAAATAGTTCTTCCATAAAAGGAGATATATTATTTTCTTAGTTCAGCCAATTTTGTTTGATTTTATTAAAAGTTGCAAATCTACTTTGTTAATGACTTTTAAAATAAAAATATCCACATTGATGATTTTAAAAATAGTAAAAAAATAATAAGATTTAAATCAGTAATTTAAATCAAGTGATTAAAATTAAAGATACCTCGCATCTTGGTTCCCTTAAATGCATGGAATTAAAAAATGCATTTAAAATATCCATTCACATTTCAAATTACTTGCACATTTTTGATTTTGGCAATTTTTTGAAAGCAGTAAAAATTTTATGTTTAGATATGCCTTCCAAAGATGGATTAAAACAAATCCTAGCATAGTAAACTTTCACTCAATAATATTTGCAACTTATGTTATAGTTTCACTAATATAACTACTAGGTTTTTACAAAATTATAACAGTTAACTATCTCTGAACAATCTTGTGTGCTATTACAATGCTGTATGAGTGAAACTAAACAAAATATGAAACACTTATTCACATCATTCTCAAAAACGGTTTCCTTACACCTTTCTGGTAGGTCGGATGGTCTGGGTCATCATTCTTAAAAGCTATTGCTATGACATCCACCACCTAATACCATATTTGAAATATTGTTATCATTCCGAAATAAAAAATAGGGCTGAAAGAGAGAACTGACCTCTAAAGCTCTCCACACCTACTGCCACATTTAAAGATTCATATGTTTATATCAAGAAATTTATCTTTTTTATTGTACCCAGATGGCAGATATAAACTAAAAATTCTTTTAGAATGCCACTGTTCTGTTGACTCGAAACATTTGCCCCATTGTTAATTTCCCCATCATTATAATGCAATCTAGTATTTAAAATTAAAATAAAGCATTCCATTTCTGTTACATATATGTAATGCTAGGTATTGTAGTGCTTTCAACACATCCCACACCTTGGTCAAGTGATGAAAATTTTTGCCATCATGTATTGGTGACAGTAGTCTCAAACAGGTTAACAACATGTAATAAGAACAAACAGGTTGGGTTATTTGGATGTTCCACTATTGTTTTATGTTTACAATGGTTAATTTCCAAGTGTGTTTAAATTTAAGACTTAACCACAGACCAGACTACATCTGTTTGTACTTTAGGTGAAAATATTCTTTGAAACAGTAAAGTATAAAATTGCTTTTACACTATGATGATGGGAAATAATGACTCCCCTTTCACATATTGATTAGGTGCAAAAAAGATGGTCTAAAGTAGGGCCTAAAATAATGGTCTAATGTAGGGCTGTGTCGATCAATTCATTAAGCTTTAGATTAGATTTAAAAGTTTGGTTGAATAGTCAATTCGATTAATTCAACTAAAATTCGATTACGATTTTTAATTGACTTTTTGATTCTAATTAAGTATTCAAATGTTAAGTTTCTGAACTTTGCTTAACTAGCGAGATAAATATATTTTTGACAGATACTTCATCAGTGGAGCACATATTTAGGATTCACTGGATTTAATATTAAATTTAGATCAAGTATAGAACCAGGAAATGTAAATTTGTTTGTTTGTTTACAAAACTGGTTAAAGAAAAATATAACTTCCAAAAATTTGTAAAATCATAATGATATATATATATATATATATATATATATATTTGATTTTTATCTTTCATTAATTATTTTTTTCGGTTCCTTAAATATTACACTACGATATATATATAATATAAACTATTTTTAAACTATTAATGGATTTTGTAAAGCATTTATATTTATTTATAAAAATATAAATTTATTATTTTATAATGCTTTTATTTTAGTAATTTTTATGTAAATATACAGGGGTTGGACAAAATAATATGAACACCTGTGAAGACAAAATCTTTATTAATAGGCTGATGACCCCCCTTTTGCATGAATTAGTTTGTATTCGAAGTGGGATGGACAAATAACAAGTCACACACAAGAGTCACAGGAATATGTAGCCACTCATCCTGCACGCTAAGGTCGCTAAATCAGAGGTCCAAAGGTCGCTAATTCAGAAAGTGTCCTTGGAGGTGGAAACCGAATGCGCAGTTTACCCTCCAAAATACCCCACAAAGGTTCAATTATATTAAGATTAAGAGACTGAGGGGGCCACACGAGGTGTTGCACTTCATCATCGTGTTCATTAAACCAGTCTCGGACAATTCCAGTAGTGTGAATGGGAGCATTATCGTCTTGGTACACAGGTCGTTCACCAGGGAACAAAGTTTGCACCATTGGATGAAGATGGTTGGCCAGAATACTGACATAATCCCATGCTGTAACTCGCCCATGCAGGACAACAAGTGGGCTGAGACCACAGTGTGACATTGTGTCCCACAGCATCACTGATCCCCCTCCATGCTGAACAGTAGGAAGAAGACAGTCAACATGATAGACTTCTGCTGGCGTTCTCTAAATGTAAACACGTATGTTGGTCCGGAATAATATGAATGACGATTTGTCTGACCAGATGACATTCTCCCATTGCTGTTGTGTCCAATTTTTATGCTCATGACACCATTTTTGTCACTTCAAGGCATTGTATGATGTAACCAATGGTTTTGGAATTGCCGCTCTACCGTGAATGTTTGTCGCATGCAGTTCATGCTGGATAG
The DNA here is from genome assembly GCA_951213105.1 of Amaurobius ferox. Taxonomy (NCBI): domain Eukaryota; kingdom Metazoa; phylum Arthropoda; class Arachnida; order Araneae; family Amaurobiidae; genus Amaurobius; species Amaurobius ferox. Next base: position 121,976,331 of record OX578143.1, on the reverse strand, counting down.
TTTTTGATGATACAGCTTCCTACAGATAAGTGTTCATCTCAGATGTTATCTGGGATGCTGTTGTCTTGTGCTTTCTGGCCACAATTCTCTTCAAAGTCCTTCTGTCCCTATCAGTTCTGTTCTCTATCAGTCAGCTTCGACAATCGGCCACTGTTGTGCTTGGCAAATGATGTCTTTCCCTGTTTGATATAGGCTGTCATTACAGTCAACACGGTACTTCTCCCGACACTAACAAGGGTGGCCGTTTTTGTTACTGAGGCTTCGGCAAGGCGAGCCCTAACAATCATTCCTCTTTTGAAATCTAAGAGGTCAGCTATAATGAAGTTTTAAAGCCACAATATATTTTGCATCCGACCGCTATCACTGCTACACACAGACTGATGTGTGTACATTCTTGCCCGCTAGGTGGCACGCTTCAACACTAGAGGGTGAGAGTATACGGCAGGCTTCCCTCGAGTATTGTTATTACACAGGTGTTTATATTATGTTGTTCAACCCCTGTGTGTATATATATATATATACATATATATCTGTTTAGTAAAAGAAAACTTTACTCAATATTCTAAAATGATCAATTAAAAATCCAATTAATCGATTTAAATGTTTCAATTAATCAGTTAAAATATTTAATCAGTTCCCATCCTCAGGCTAAAGATTTTCAAAGAGGAAAAGATGAAGTGTTTTCATATAAATAAAAAATACTAACACCTCAGTTCTTTTTAGAACAGCACATATAAGCAATAAGGAAGTCTACATAACAGTATATAAAATCAATTTATTCTTTCAAGAACTATATTAAAAACATTTTAACAGCAAAATATTAAAGATGAATACACTCCATCATGCAAAATGCAGCATAAAACTATAAAACTACGACAACTGAATGACGTCACTTGAAAGACAAATATGAACACATGAGAATCACAGGTTTTTTGCTCATGAAATACCTCAATTCAATAGTTATCTTTCCAATAATTGGCAGCTGTTGAGGAATCCATGCTATCTCGTATAGAAGCTTGTAATGCATTAGGAGTAAGCCATTCACGAGGAAGGCATTGCTGTAAAAAGGGTATGCAGGAACTAAAATATGCTAGTCTATTGACCCATGATGGAATTTCTATGTCACAAAGGATCTAAAAGAAAAGCATTTTAGAAGGTCATATATGATAAAAAAAATTTGTGAAAAGCATGAAATTCAGTAGCCCTTTAGCCCTTATAACAGTTGCTGAACCAAGTTAATAAAGAACTATCCAGTTTCACACACCGGCCATCCACCTTGCTGCTCTAAGTCTTAGGACGAGTCGGCTGGCCTGGGCTTTCAACAGTTTCACACACATGGTATACCTTGTGTTTCACAAATAGAGAACAAGTTTATAACTCCAGAACTATTTGTATCAGACAAATACTTTTGGTATAAAAAAATTGAAAATCGAGATACTTATATTTTAAATAAATTTTTAATTCAGGTGTTGCATAATATATATAAATATATATATATATATACACACACACATATATATATATATATATATATATATATATATATATATATATATACAAGGTGTGATCCAAAAGTTCAGAGACTGTGCTGATATCTCCAGTCCTGATTGGAGGAGAGGAGAACTATTTTACCTTGGTGAAGAGGCATATGTGATGCAAGATGTGAAAAGGAAGAAGCAGGTGTTTTTCCAGATAATGCGTGACCTGCTGCAGCAGATGCAATGTTTCTGTCTGCGATTTCTCCAAATGCTGCTAGCAGAATTTGATATTCGCACATTGTTCTTCAAACGCCAGTTCCATTTTTGACAAACACAAATGACTACAGTTCACTGACATGCATTGTCTGGAAAGGAAAAACCCTGCACTGCAGACCTGCTTCTTCCTTCACATCTTGTGTCACATGTGCCTCTACGCTATGGTAAAATCGTTCCCTTCTCCTCCAATCAGGGTTGGAGATATCAGCACAGTCTCCGAACTATTTGATCCTGCCATGTATATTCCCCATACAACTAAACGCTTTATGACAAAATTAATCCATGTGAAATTTTCCCCTATGCTTATGCAAATACAAAATTAAAATGTAAGTAAAGAGGAGTTATTGAGACAAACCATATCTAACTTATGCCACTTTTTAAGTATCTAAACAGCTGAGGCAAAGGATGTTTCGTGCCAGAAATAAGAGACTGTCTCTAAAATAAAACAATATATAACATAAAAAATTGCATTTTCACTTCTCGCCATTGGATGTGTGTTCCCATTTGGAAAAAATACAGCCACCAATTATGAGTTCCAAATCTTTTCGCACATAACTCCAAGAATATTTGGAGTAATCAAACTGTTTTTGAAGGAATCAAAGACTGGTGGAAAATGATTTAGGTATTCAAATTTTTTATAAAAAGGGTGGTAAAAGTTACATTTTGAAATTTAATTTTTATATAAATTATTCCTTTAAGCTTCATCATTTAACATATTTTTTAACTTTTACTTTCCTATATACATAGTATAATATATATAGAAAGAAATCTGATATGGGTAGAAAATTCTAGAAAGTTTTCAACACATTTACACGTTTTGATCATCTCTGAACTTGAATCAAACCTTTTTGGGGATGTTTATGTATATGTGTTCATAAGTCTGTAGATAAAATATCTAACCAATGAATAGATTATTTGTGTGGAATTTGGTATGATTATCACAGTCAGTGAATACTGGAATCTATTGATTATAAACATAGTTTCAGAAGCCCCCCAAAATGTTCAAATGATTATTTAAAAAAAAAAACACTACAATCAATCTTATTAAATAAACAATCATGGCAACCTCATTAAATTTTATTATATACCTGATTAAGTTTTATACCACGCCACTAATATTAACAAGTGGTCGAACACTTAATCGTACACTTCATCTTTCCCTCGATCATATATGGTCACGAATCCTATCCCTGTAAACGTTTTAAGATGTAAAGGGCACTTCTAATCAAGTGTTAAAGCCTAATGAACGCCAAGATAAAAAACACATGGCTCATATCATAAGCCCTCTCCAATTTCAAGTCTCTCATAGCCTATCATGGCCCCTCTGAAGTGGACTATACACTTATCCTCCGATTTACACAGCACTTGTTTTACACAATTTCGCTTTTACACGGTTTATAAATTAACAGATTTCAAAAAATTGATAAAAATGTATATTCCGCTCCATATACGCCTATACAAAGATTTAATGACATTTTTGAATTTTATTCCTTTGGTAACACTGATGAAAACAACAGGGGATTCCAGGTGTTGTAAAATATATACATTTAGGGGAATCCCCGTAATTGGGAATACCCGTATAGGGAAAATCCCCGTAATAGGGGAATCCCTGTATGTATTTCACAACAGTAAAGCTATTTGGTTCATGCAAGTACATAGTGCAGAAACATTTTAGCAGCAAAGCTTATATTATTGTGCATTTATCTTTTGAACTGGTAAGCTTTCAACATTCATAGTTTCTCTTGCATCGTTTACGTAAATTTGTTAAGGTTCTATAATGTCAAAGGATTTGAAGAAAAATCAAATGAAAAGAAAAGTTATTTCTTTAGAAACTAAAATTCAAATATTAGACCGTCTACGTAATAGAGAAAGAGTAACGGATGTTGCTAAATTTTACTCCATGAATGAAGCCACAATAAGGACAATAAGAAGAAAAAGTGTAGCAGCTGGAACCTGCAGCAGTATGAGTACGACTTCATATGTTAGAGATGTTACAATGGAAAATATGGAAAAAACCTTAGTGATATGGATAGAAGACCAAACTCAAAAGCGAATCCCGATCGATACCAATGCTGTTACAAATAAAGCTTTGAAGATTTATCAATCACTTAAGAATCAGTCGCCGTCGACTTCGTCCGATGAAAAGAAGGTATCTTTTTTCGCAAGCCATGGCTGGTTCGAGAGATTCAAACAAAGACATTCTTTACATAATCTGAGGATGAAAGGTGAAAGTGCATCTGCTGATTCGAATGCGGCACAACAATATCCGGCAAAACTTGCTGAAATCATTGCCATTAACTCCTACACTTCTGATCAGGTTTTCAATGCTGACGAGTCCGGATTATTCTGGAAAAAAATGCCGGAAATAACCTTTATAGCCAAAGCTCACAAATCAGCTAGTGGTCATAAAGCAGCGAAAAGTCGTATAACAGTTCTTTTCTGTTGCAATGCTTCTGGCGATTATATGATGAAACCATTGGTGATTAACAAATCAAAATCACCACGATCATTCAAAGGAATAAATATCAAAAACCTTCCCGTCTATTGGATGGCTAATAGAAAAGCATGGGTCACTACCATAGCTTTCAATGAATGGTTCCATAACTTCTTTGTTCCAGATGTCAAAAATTATTTAACTAAAAAGGGATTGCCTTTTAAGGCTCTTCTATTAATTGATAATGCACCAGGCCATCCTCCAAATTTATAATAAGAAAATGTAAAAGTTGTTTTTTTACCAAAGAATACAACTTTCTTATTACAGCCATTAGATCAAGGGATAATTTCGACTTTTAAAGCACTGTACATCAAGCAAACTTTCAGGTATATCTTAGAACAAATGGAGAATGATGAATCTCTTACTCTGATGGATGCTTGGAAGAAATTTACAATTTTAGATTGTGTTAAGCATGTTGGACTGTCATACACTCAGATCAAACAATCAACGATCAACGCCTGCTGGAAAGCAATATGGCCGGATGTTGTTGAAAGTGGAAATGATAAATCACCAATAGAGCATGAATATTCTCAGATCACTGAGTTGGCCCATACTATAGGAGGAGAAGGTTTTGAAGATTTAGCTCAGGCAGATATTGAAGAAATAATGGCTGATGAAGAATTGAATGAAGATGATTTAGTTAACATGATTCGTGAAACAAACATGATGAAGACAATGATTCTGATGAAGAGCAATCTGAACCAGTTGTGTTCACAGCAAGAATCATAAGCATAGGACTTGATTTAGGAAGAAAATTGAGCAATCATTTCTTACAATATGACACAAATGTTGATCGAGCTCTCCGATTCCAGCGAGATCTTCGTAAATGCTTAAATCAATATGAAGAGGTCTATAAAGATTTAGCAAAAAAAACCTACGCATTGTTAATTACCGATTTCATGACAAAGTCTTGTCAACCCGAGATCTTGCCTAATTCGCCAACCATTGAGCCAGAATCGCATTAAGAAAGGTCAAGTGATGAAAGTGACATCATACCTATCAGAAAGAAAAGACTGATAGTACATGAAAGTGATGACAGTGATTAAACTTATAATTAATTTTTAAGGGTCTTTTTGTGTTTCTGTTCTTTGTTCCTAGTGTAAAATAAATTAAATATGTTATATTACTACATTCATATGTTTGTTGTTTTATAAACTAAGTATAATTTTAAGTTTTCTAAAATGTCTTACTTTTGTTTTACTTAAATAAATGACTGAGAGAATCATGCACATTTTGGGGTTATTTTCATTTTACACGATTTTACTTAGCAAAATCCAAGATTTCAATTTACACGGTCTTGTGCAGAACCTATCTTCCATGTAAATCGGGGGACAGGTGTCGACCAGGATCCCGGCTGCGCCAATGTAATGGTGTCTGTTGAACTCTTTCTAATAAAATAGATTGTGCTGAGAAAATGTCTCTGTCTTGGATTACTACTGTCGTGAATGTGACATATATATATGGAGGTTTTATTTCATTAACATGTATATAACAGGAGATATGTCATAAAATTTGAAAATTTTAAAGAATTGCACCAAAGACAGTAGTATCTCTCATTCCCAACAGTAATAAAAGTCTCTAATAAATTTGATAACTTTAAATGAGGATTTGTATACAATAACAGTGCAAAAAAGAATATAACGTAAACTGGCAAATGTAAAAAGAAATTACTTGAGTCAAAGTTCCAGAGAAATCATTGCAGTTTTTTCTCATTAAATGGTAACTCTCGCCTTTGAAATCTTTTCCCAAGTCTTCTATAATGCGTCTCACTTCTTGTTCTGTGAAATCTGTGACACCAATGGTAATAGACTCCCTATAAGAAGGTAGTTGAGAAGGATATTAGGTATTGATGCAGTATTAAAACATTCATCTTTAATAGGCAAGACATTTAAAAAGATAATGAACTAATTACAATGTAAAATGCAGCACATATAAAGTTAAGTAAGTAGACGTATCCTTCAGAAATCTTTGGATTTCTTTCTTTAGTGAAAACAAGTTTGGACCTGAATGCCGAAATGAGTGCAAATTTGCACTCATTTGGAAGTTCGAGTCCAAGCTTCTTCACATTGAAGACGGAAATTCAAAGATTTCCAAAATGCATGTCTGCATGCTTAAATTTATTTGAGTTGCATTTCACGTTGTAATTAGTTTGTTATTGATTATTCACAAAATCACATTCTATAATTCATTTTACAAGAGTTTTGGATTCAATTAAATTTATTCTTTTACTAAATATTATTTTGAAATTAAATTTTGGCTGTTCAAGATGTTTACTTTACTGTTTAATATTGACATTAAAATTTATATGCAATTATAAACCTGTTAAAAAGTGGCACACACATTGGAAGGTTACAGTGTTCATGTTAGTGTGGGCACGCACACAAACATTTCAAATCCCCCATTGTAAAAAGGGTATTTTTTACCCCCTTTATAAAATAAAGGGGGTAAAAGGTACCCTTTGAATTACTCAAAAAAAAAAAAAAAAAAAAAAAACGTAAATGAAACTGAAAATCTACAGCAATCAAGTATTTTTTGTACTTTTGCTGCATAATCGAATTATGGAGATCAGAGAAAAGATCGTTCTTCACTATTAATTTTGGCTTTGTGTATGTCTAATTCACATACTATATCATGTCTGGCGGGTTCAAAATAGCATACATTTGGAACCATGCTTCAGGACTAAAATTAGTAGAGTTATGTATTATTGCTCTACTTTGACCAACATATGTATGATCTATAAACGATCATATGGAAAATATGAAAGAGGATGACCATAGCTAAAATAGTGTGTTTAATGACTTTAACCCTAAGCATATTTCTTATCGATTTTAAAAATAAAATGTGAGAATTTCACCATTTTTAACCTCAGTCCACTACTATTTCTTACACAAGGAAATTTCAGATTTCCTTTGTTATAGATCATCCTCAACTTTCAGTTGTTTATATATCATTGGCATTCTAAGAAAAGAAAATTTTTAGGCAATAAATTAAAAACATCAAATGTTGAAGAATTAAAAACTATGAATCAGTATTGGAGTCAGATATTAAAAACACGAGGAGTTGGACAGTAGAAAAAAGGAGGAGTAGGAGTAGAAGGTTTCAGTTACCGACCAAGGGGGGGGGGGGAGGGGGGCAAGCAGCATTGGAAAGAATTGGTAATTTTGCTAAAAATAAAACTTGGAAAAAAATCTAGAATTATTAAATTGTTGCAAAAAAAAATGAATTTAAAACTGCCCCTAAAAGTATTTACGGCAAATGAATTGTATGCAAATGATGATATCTGGAAATCATGAAACACTCGAAAAACATTAGTAAGATTTTAAACAAATTAAAAAAATATCTAGCGACCATAAATATTTAAAATATTCAGAAAATGAACTGAAAATAAAAAAATAAAAAAATTTGGAAAACTTTTAAGAAATGGGAACTAATAAAGGAAACTAACTTACAATGATTTAAAGATAAACTTAAAATTGAAAGAAGTTAAAAAAAAACATCAGAAATAAGTTTTAAAAATTTAATAAATATCAAATATAAGAAGTAATTATAAATGCATATTAATAATATTACTGTATAAAAAATATAAATATTTCTTTGAATTTTTGCTTACATTACTTTTAACAAAACAATTAAGTATTTTGTTGCGAATCTTTTGAATCTCCCGGCTGATATTTCAAAATCCCCCTCAGAATTCAAACTAAGGAGGAGGGAGGGATTTTGCCCTTGAAAATAGAACCCTGGCGAGAACACTGAAGGTTATATACATACTTGAATCTGAAATGATCTCCCAACTCTGCAGCATCTCTGGGAAGTATTTCAAATATTCCAGAAAAACTGAATGGATGTCCACCATAGGCAAATTCTAAAAAGAACATAATTTTATAAATATTTTGGGAATGTTTATACATTTCATACATGAGTAAAAGAACAAAAATGGTTACTATATTCCAGTAACAGTTTGACATTTCAATTAAACATTTAAAATGATCTAAATAACACAGTTCTACCACTAAAAAGTATTGCTATTAGAAGAGAGTGGGGTAATGTGGACCCAGCCTAGATTAGGACATCTTAAATTTAAAAATCTGATTTGCAATTAATATCTTGTTTACTGTAAATAGGTATTAATATCTTTACTGTAAATAGGTAATAATGTATCAAATTTGTTTAATTTTTATAACAGAAAAAATCTTTAATGTACATTTTGTAAACAGTAACAGTCAGAGTCGGCTCTACCATTAGGCCAACTAGGCAGCTGCCTAGAGCACAGTATTGCCATCTAGCATGTAATACTGATATTTCAGGGGTTATACACCTTTTAAATATTAAAAAAGTGATTTTTTTAAAGATAAATAGAAATAAAAGGTATTTTTTATCAGAATTTAAAATTAAACCCCAAGCAAAAGTTCCTAGTAGAACAAAAGTTACAATTCGGGTTGGTCGTGTGGTCAGGGTCTTCAATCAATCAAAACAATACACATTGTTCTTTTCCCTACAGGTAACATTTAAAAGGTCGACATGTTTGTTTAAATTTCTAATCAAGATCCACATTGTTTTATGAGGGCCAGTAATTAAGTTTTAGAATGCCAAAATTAACAACTTTTAGTGCAGACAAATTTTTTTAATTTGAACTTGTTCTTTAACATTGTCTGTTAAAGAACAAGAAATTCTATAAAATTCTTTTTATAGTGACATTTTGAAATTAATAAGGTAGTGACAAAATATGGATTTAAGTTGAAGGGATTTTCGAGCTATGATTTATTATGTCTTTTGACAAGGCATGACACAGCAATAGTGTGTCGATCAAATGAATTCAACTTTTGGTGATGAAGCACCATCCAAAGCAATAATTTACATCTGGTTTAAAGCATTCCATCTTGAACGTAAGAATCCCAGTGATGAATTTCATAAAGGTTAACCAAGAACTGCTGTGATGCCAGAAAACATTGATAATGTGCAACAAATGATCACTTTAAATCGTCATGTTACATGTGATAAAACTGAGGCATCTTTGAACATTTCAAGGACCCAAGTGCATTCAATTTTATATGATATTTTAAAAGTCAAAAAGGTATGTGTGCATTGGATTCCCCACAATTTAATTAGCTGGAAAAGATGCTCATGTCAAATGGTGCAAGGAAAATCTCAAGATTCAACTTTGGTGCCTCAAAACATGTATTGGACATTGTAACAGGTGACGAAACATTCCTCTGAACCTGAAACAAAATAACAATCTATTGTTTGGGTATTTCAAAATGAACCAAATCCTACAAAAGTTGTTCATGCATGAAGTATTTCAAAGAAATTGATTGCTTCATTTTTTTGGTAAATCCGGTTATGTTGCAACCATTGTTTTGGAGGATCGTGGGACATCGTGCTGATTGGTATAAAACAATTTGTTTGCCATAAATAGTTGCTCCAATCAGGTTGGAAAAAAAGTAAAAAAAGAGATGAAATGTTGCATCATTCTTCATCATGACAGTGCAAGCTCACACATTGCATTTCAGACTATCAATTATTTAAACCATGAAAAAGTTGATTTGATGAGTCGTTGTCCAATTTAGCACTCAATGATTTTTCTTGTTGTCAACAATCAAAAATAAAATGCATGGTCAATAATTTAACAGGCCAGAAGAAGCAGTTGAAACTTATATTAACATGTTTCTGCTATAAAAACCTCTAAATGGCAGAACTGTTTCAAAAATTGGTTTACTGGAATGAAAAAATGCATTGATGCTAAAGGAGAATATTCTGAAAAGCAATAAAATGATTTATTTCCACAAAAAAAAAAAAAAAATTGTATTATTTTCTAAAAACCTAAATACCAGTCTAAGTAACATAGTGTTTAAAACATTTTAATGTTAAGCAATAAATGTACTTGGCATTACATAGGAGCTGTAAAAAGCACCCTGCCAGGCAATCTATTCAGGATCTGTGGAGGGCAATCTGTACTCCCAGGCAATCAGTGAAGGGATTAATTAAATTTATTCATTCAATTTTTCATAAGGTATAGTCATGCCCCCATCCAATTTTAGCAATAACTTTAAGCAAATGACCAAAAAGTCCCTAACACGCCCTAAATAAGCATCTTTGGACTGGTTTATACATATATTCAACCTCAAAAGATGATTTTAATTTTTTTTTTTTGTAAAATCTTGTAACAAAAACTGTTGCATCATCTCTACAAGAAACAGGTTTGAAAGACTGGAAGAACACACTGGAAGAACAGATGTTGAAATCAACTAAAGATGTAATTAAGGGCTGCCAAAATGTTGAAATTTGTTGATTGCATTATGGAAACACATATATTAATGATCTGTGTCGTGAGTTCATAGATTTCCAAAGACTACGCTGCCAAAGGAAGTACTTTTTTTCACACTAAAACAAAAATCCTGGATAATGTGCCTAATGTTTTTATTGTATCTTCTCTCTCTAAGTATCTTCTCACACTTCCAGTATCAGTGGCAAGTGGTGAAAGTATCTTTACGAAGCTTGAATTTATAGAAACTTACATATGTTCTACAATGTTGGAAAATAGACTAATTGTCTTGATAACTGTATCAATTACTCATAATTTATATATGTCAGTCTTCTTCATGCAGCAAGTCAATGTATAAACACAAGAATAGAAGTTAAAATCACCTGCAATGTGAAATAGAAAATATATGGTAATAAATTAATTGGAGTTCACATTTTCCTGAGTGAGGAATGCTCTGCTGTTTTAAAAGTTTGAATTAAAATAAGTGTAAAAATGCACTAAATTATGATAATATTTGTAATTGTTTCTTCAAGGTCCAATTAACAAATAATTTATATAAAATATATAAATTTTTAAAACTTCAAATAAATTAAAATAATAATAATAATAATAAAGATGATACACTATATCCTTAGAATGAAAGCTCTACCAATAAATAAATTTACATGATTTATAATCATGTGAAAAATTTACTAATTTAATACCCTAATCTAAACACCAAATTCATTTCTTTGATATTGCATAAAATTTTATTTACAACTTTCAGAGTCTAAATTAAGACATTTTGTAATACACAATATCATTTATGGTAAAAGAAATTTTAGTTCAGTAGCTGGTAAAAAAAATTAGCGAATTTAATAAAAAACAGTCATGAGATATAATTTTAATATTCAAAATTTTGGTTTCAGGTACAATTGGGAAAAAATCTTTACAAAAAAAATTATCATTAATGGAAACAGCTTTTCAGGTTTATAGTGAAAAACTGGAATTCTCTATAAATTTCCCAGAAATTTTAAGCTGAATTTAAATTTTACAAGAAAATTCCAGTTTTTCCTTCAATCATATTAAATATTGAGACAATAACTGATCTGTAGTAATGTAAAATATTTGCATGCATAATTAAAAAATAGTTAAACATTTAACATCATGTATAAAATTGAAAATACCTGCTCCATATACTTCAACTCCAGAGTGAAAAACACCAATACCCAGAGGTGCTGTATAGTCATTTATCCAATACTGTAGAGATAAAAATATTAAAAATCACAAAATATTTTCTATAAAAATTATACATGGTGCTTGATATTTTATCCTTTATACAATAGTTTTTAACTTAAACTTGGTATATTACAACTTTCAAATTATGAAACTCAACATTTAGAAAGTTTGATTATCAAGGTTAGAATGACAGTCAGCGACATCTATACGATATGGTATCAACAAAATATGAGCAATATTGATTAGTATCAATACATCACTAAATTATACTATTGATATATTGCATAATCGTGCTCATCATTAGCAAGTAGCATACAACATTATTTCAGTGGCATACTGGTTGTCAATTTCACACAGCATTCTTGATTTAGCCTGACTCTGCATGATTACTGGACAGTAATATTAAATTCTAAGATGTTGTAAAAATTATTTTGTAATCCAGTATTTTTAATGCTTTCATTTACCACAATTTTATAATAAATATATACGAGCAGCAGTATTAATTATAAACTTATACACTGAAGCTTTTATAACACTGAAAATTATATAAAAAAATCAATATTAAGTAATAATGAAGAAAAATAAAATAGAGTGCATGACATCTTTAATTAAAATCGTGCCCAAATATGCCATAATGACTTGAAACAAGTGAGGCAAAGGGATAAACAATGGAGAAATAATAATAAGTGGCTAGAAAATTAACAGGTCGTGACAATATAATAACTGCAAGAAATTTGAAGTTATTGAACAGCATATTGAAAATAAGGATTTATTTAATGTCATTTTGTTTCCTTGAAATATTTTCAATAGATACACATGAAATCAATGCATGTTAATCACTTATTACAAAATGCAACATTGACGTAAAATAATGTAGGATTGCACAAATCAATATCAACTTTTAAACATTTCTTGGCTAAATTAAAACCACTTACCATATCATATACATTTAGTATTACCCGTTCCCGCGCCATACTTAAAAATTTTTAAGTTAAAGTCAAGCTTAATATAAATATGTAAAATCTGATGAAATGTTAAAATATTGCTATCAAAATTGTACTTTTAAAACCGATCCAAAGAAAGAAATTCTTTCTGAATAAGAAAGAACCCACAGGTCTGAAAGCATTATGAGAAGATTGCGTTAAAAGAGAAAAACTAGTAGAGCATTAATTCGACATTTAAAATTGATTGCTAATAAAAAAAAAATCTCTTTTGACACTGCACAACAGAGCTGAATTTGTTGCCATATCTCTGAATAATGCACCGAAAATCACAGACTATTATTTAGTATAGGAAAGTTATTCAAAAAATGATAGTGCATAAGTTCTTTTCCTCTTCAGCGTCGTCTGAGGGAAATCGTTAGCACTCTGGCTGAAAGGGGTCACATAATTTACTCGAATTTCAGTAGATTCTCAGAAAGCGATTCTGCACTGGTTATTTGCCTGTTTGTGCAGTATTTCTTTCAGGCATACCTCTGGAGGGGAAGGGGGGGGGGGCGAATCCGCCCCGGAGACATTTTATGTGAACCTAGTTTCTAGTTATGTGGCACAGCATTTTGATATATTTATATAGGGCAAATAGAAAACTTGCCTCTCCTCGTAAAATTTTATTAGCCCCCCCCCCCAGCAAAAAAGAAGAAACACTGTGTTTGTGTCGTTTGTAGTGGAAAATCTAAGCGACGTACATACATGAAATTTGGTACAGAAATACCTTGACTTACAAAAGGAAACACCTCATTGAGATTTTTTCTTTTAATTCAAATTAGTTTTTAAATGTTGAAGCGCCATTTTGAGATATTTTCGTACAAATCGGTCCCTTACCGATCTAAGTTTGTCCAGAAGGTTATGGATATTTTTGCCACACTTGTTTCATCAACGGGACGATCTACTGAATTCTCAGTTGTTCCGGTCTTAGTTTCCTGTACCATTAACATTTTCTCAGTAGTTACCTCACCCGCAAACATAGTTGTAAAGTGTTTATGATTTTGCTAACACTTTCCGACATAGTTGTAAAGTGTTTATGGCTTTGTTTATTCTGATTGTCTTCTGTCCGTTCGCACGCTAATTGCCGTAAAAGTGACTTTATCAAAACGAAATTTTAGTATGTTGTTGAGACGGTCTGTGGGACATATTGAAATGTAAAAGAATATCACCCAATTAGTTTTGGATTTAACCTGGGTTGTTGTTGTTGAGACCCAGACCGTCCGACCTACCAGAAAGGTGTAAGGTAACTGAATGGACGGCCGGGAAGTGCCACCCAATTTAGACCGGAACCCAGTGGGGGAGGCATCCACAGGGACCGTACCCTCCTTCCCCTACCACCAACCTCTCGGAAGGACTTACGGACCCACATGTTTAACGTGATCGTACTCCGCATGAACACGGCGGCATTTGTGGCAGCGTGCAAATCTAGCGCGCAAACCACGGGGATACCGCACCCGAGATGGCCAACAGCACGCGGTGTTCCGAGGTGGTCACCCACCAAGTACTAACCGCGCCCGATGCTGCTTGACTTCGGTGATCTAACGAGAACCGGTGTTTTCAGCACGGTACGGCCGTTGGCCCCGGATTTAACCTGGGTTGAAAAAATAAAATAAATTGAACCCCACGAGACCTAAATTTCAAACATTTTTTAAACGGAGTTAAAATTCACAAATTGCTTTGAAAATTTTAAGAAATATTCAAATTATCACGTAAAATGTGTAAAAAAATCATCAAAATATGTTAAGTAGATTTTTAAATAAAATTTGAAATAATAATATTACCCATATTATATGAAGAGATCAGGTGACTCGTTGCAAAATAAAATATGGCATCCAGTTTTTTAATAGTGATTTTTAAGGAACGCTTATATTTATATTTAGTGTTGCATCCGTCCTAAAACCACTTTAATTTTGCATATTATCTATGTATATGCGCCTATGTATATCTATGATTCTGCGCCTAAGCAATTACAATATTTTTAATTTTAAATGATAACTAAACTTTGATTATTCCTATAACGAAGCCTAATTTTAACGTATGCAGAATGTAAACAAATCAAGAGATTGTAAGATGAGTTGTATAAGAATTGTTGAATTTTTTTAACCCTAAATTATTTAGCTCTGGTGTCTGGAATGTAAGTGATATGAATGAAATATCCATTGATTTTACACTGAGAAGCAGAAGATTTTATAGCATTCCCTTTTTTGATGAAGCTTTAAGTTTCCAAGTAAAATACATTGTTGTAGTACGGTGATACTTTAAAAACATCACCGATGAATGTATCGCATTTTAGAGATGTTTAAATAAAATTGCATTTCAGTTGGAAGTGTTTCATAATCAATGCTTTATGCATGAATAATCTTTCTTGTTATTTTTTTCTTTTGTTTCCTTGGTTTGTTCTTCAGTTTTTCTCATTTTGTTTTGTCTAGCACTTCATCGTCTAACGCACTTCGCACGGAGTTCAGTAATAAACGACCTTTCTGTCCGAAGTTAGGAGGGGTGGGCACAAATAGAAGAAATACAGGGGTTTATATACCCAAATCAGAAAGCAGAATGAATAACAGTCCAACGAATCCGAAATGAAAAGCAATACACAAGAATGGCTTGTGCCAAAACACAACAGAAATATCTCAACAAAACGAGTCAAGTCTGAACAAAAATAAACGAGACCCGAGAGCAAAAATTTAGTCAAAACGATACAATAACAGCCCCAAAGGCAAGAAATGGTACAAATATAAAGAAGAAGGGGGAAAATTACAGATCAGTCTATCAGACCGAGAACAAGAATGGAGTACTGGATAAGTCTTTAACTAAATGATTAGAATTTTTCTAGACATGGAAGACGTTAAAGTGTCAAGATCACATATCGACATGCATTTTTGCATGATCCTTGTTGAAGAAAACTCAAAACGGTAGTCAAAATTATAGTAATATTGAGTAATTAAACATTCATTTATTTATTAATTTATTTTTTTGACATAGTTTTCATGTTCACAAAATTTTAAGGAACGTTTAGTTTAACCAATATATGAAGGACCAGAAGAAGCTGAAGATACAAAATACTTTGAAAAGTGTCGCCAGTACTCGATATAAGATACGTTGTGAAACTGCATATACATGCAATTTATTAGATACTTTTGAGAATTTTTATATCTTTATATCGATTAATACTTAATAAAGTATATTTTATTAAGTACAGGTCGATAAAAAGATACCCCCCCCCCCCCGATCCGGGAATAAACAAACCCTGCCACATGCAAACAAAAAATTTCCTAACCTAACCAACAAATTACCAGCCATAATCTATTGGTCTTGACTGAAATTTACATTTATGGATATATACTGGGCAAGATCTATTCTTACAACAAAGATTGCAAATGAAATCAGGTGTAAAGACTCTATTTATGATTAATACAATTTATACACTGTAGGGCATCAGTACACCCACCTTCCCTTCCACAATCAAGACAATTTTTATTTTCGACACAAGTCTTTGTTGTGTAGCCCAATGTCCACACATTATGCACTCTTTAATGGATAGGAATTCCCCATACCACCATATCTTCTGCCAGCCGATGTAAAGACCATGTTTACTTATAAGAGGACCAAACAAGCGTTTGTCAATAGAGATGACCCAATGATAGCTATACTTGGTGAGAATGAACAAGAAAGATCAATCATGCATAAAGCATTAATTATGAAACACTTTCCAACTCTAATTTTATTTAAACATATTTAAAATGCAATACATTCAGTGGTAATATTTTTTAAATTATCACAATACTGCAATAATTAATTATATTTGAACAATTAAAACTTCATCGAAAAAAACGAACTTGATTCAAATGACGTCATTGAAATATAAATCGCCTGGCTCTCTGTATAAAAGCAGTAAATACGTCATTCATGCATTTTTATTTCATTCAACACAGTACTACAATAATTTATTCTACTTAAAAACTTAAAACCATGGAGGTAAAAGTAATTTAACTCTTCAAACTTTATCGAAGAAGTCTGCCATTAAATTGCCTGCTGCTCTATGTAAAATCAATGAATGTTTCACTCATATCTTCTATATTGCAGATTCCTGAGCAAAATAATTTTGCGTTAAAGAAATTCAGCAATTCTTATACAACTCATCTTACAGCCTAATCTGCTTATATTCTCCATAAGTGAAAATTAGGTTTCGTTGTATCAAAGTTTGATCATCATTTAAACTCAAATATATTGTAATTGTGTTGTTTCAGAATACAGATGCACAGAAATTAAGCAAAAATAAAGCGGTTTTAGGACGGATACGACACTAAATATAAATTAAAAAGAATTTTAAAAATCACGAGTTTGACACAAGTTGGATACCATATTTTTTTTTAAGTGGATCACGCGATCTCTTCATATAATGGTCACGTGGTCTCTTCATAAATAGGGTTTAATTATTATTTTAATTTTTATTTAAAAAAAAATATTATTTTAATATTTATTTAAAAAAAACTACTGAATATATTTTGCTGAAATTTTTTTTATATATTTTGTGGGACAATTTGAATATTTCCTACTTTCAAAGCAATTTGTGAATTCTAAATTTGCTTAAAAAATGTTTAAAAAATTAGGACCCATAGGGTTCAATGTATTTCACTTTTTCAATCCGTGTTCATTCCAAAACTAATTGGGTGATATTGTTCATTTACATCCCCATATGTCCCACAGACCGTCTCTACAGCATAATAAAACTTCATTTTGATAAAGTCATTTTTACGACAATTATCGCGCTAACTGACAGACAGACAGACAGAATGAACAAAGTCATAAACACTTTTCGACTATGTTGTAAAGTGTTAAAAATTCCACCTGGAAGTCATATAAATTATGCTATTTTGTTTCAACAGAAACTCACGCACCTTTTCCGTGTCCATCTTCTTAGAAACATCTAAATGAATAATCCTGGGTCATTATCTTTTCGGAATGGAAAATTTAAACCTCCCTTCCACCTCTGGAAGATTTTTAACATATTTCAGGAACTGATCTTTTTCTGTCAACATTCTTGAATTCTATGGCAAGGCCATCTTTTTGAAGTGGAGAAGATATTTTCTACACAAACAAACGTGTGGTTCCAAAGAGGGATAGTACAAAGTATTTTTAACACTTTACAACATAGTTGAAAAGTGTTTATGACTTTGTTCATTTTGTCTGTCTGTCTGTCTGTCTGTTTGTCTGTCCGTTAGCACGATAACTGCCATAAAAATGATTTTATCAAAATGAAATTTTAGTATGTTGTTCAGACAGTCTGTGGGACCTGTGGGAATATAAATGAATAATATCACGCAATTACTTTTGGATTGAACCCGGGTTGAAAAAATGAAGCATTGAACCCTATGGGACCTAATTTTTCAAACGTTTTTTAAGCGAATTTAAATTCACAAATTCCTTCAAAAGTTTCATGAAATATTCAAATTATCCCATAAAATATATAAAAAAAATTTCAGCAAAATATATTCAGTAGTTTTTTAAATAAAATTTAAAATAATAATTTCACCCTTTGTATGGACAGATCACGTGCCAATTGTATGAAGAAATCATGCGACCTACTTCAAAATAAAATATGGCATCCATCATGTATCAAAATCGTGATTTTTAAAGTTCTTTTTAATTCATATTTAGTGTTATATCCGTCCTAAAACCGCTTTACTTTTGCTTAAATACTGTGCATCAATGTTCTGAAACAACGCAATTACAATATATTTGAGTTTAAATGATCATCAAACCTTGATTATTTCTACAACGAAGCCTAATTTTCACTTATGGAAAATGTAAACACCAAAATATGTAGAATGAGTTGTATAAGAATTGCTGCATTTCTTTAACGCAAAAGTATTTAGCTCATGGAGTCTGCAATATAACTGATATGAATAAAACAGTCATTGATTTTACACAAAGAAGACGATTTTTTCGATGAAGTGGTGTTTTAAGTAAAGAGTTAAATTACTTGTACCTTCATGGTTTTAAGTTTTTAAATGAAATAAACTATTATAGCATTGGGATGAATGAAAGGAATTTAAACAATTTATGAATGAAATGCTGCTTTTATATAGAGGCGATTTATCTTTCGATGACGTCATTTGAATAAAGTTCATTTGTTTTCGATGAAGTTTTCAAATATAATAAATTATTGTAGTATCATGATAATTTTAAAAATATTACCGAGGAATGTGCCGCATTTTAGAGATGTTTAAACCAGGCAATGTAAATTTCAATACGTGTCATTTAAATGAAGTTCATGGTTTTCGATGAAGTTTTCAAATATAAAAATCTGATGTGGGCAGCACATGACTTTCCTTATATAATGCAATGAATATACTACTGTTACAGTTAAAAAAAAAGTTATTCATATAGTAAATACTTATTTTCTTTCCAAGATATTGAATTTTCGTCAATGAGTCGTCATTTTTATCCATTTGGCGAGTTTTTCGTTAATTTAACAACATTTTAAAAAGTCGCCAAGTTGGCGACATTCCGCCAAATTCGTCGCCAAAATCTCGCCAAGCGTTATGGACGGAAAAATAAGTTATTCTTACAGCAGATAAATGACTATTGGAGTTCAAATACAAAAGTATTACACAAAGTATCTTTTTTCATGAATGGAACGAGCTAGATCCACGAGAATGATGTCACTAAATTTATCGCATGGTATTAAATATGAAAAGTGAACGTGTTTCTCAATAGGAAATATTTTTTTTTTATTTTATATGATTTTTTGATAATTTTTTTGAAAAATGTGCAATATCTCGAGAACGGTTCGTGTTAGCGTTCTAAAATTTATGTCAATCGTTTTCTAATGAAAATTTACATAAGAAATATCTATTTGCGTAACTTTATTAGAGGTATTGATTTTTGACGATTTTTTCAAAATTTCACTGGAAAATTTAGGGGGGTTTTGAACATTCGATTGCTTATAAAAACAATAAGCTTCCAGTGTTTACGGATTGTAATTTTTGTACCAAATTTCGTTCGAATCGGACCATTCGTTCGTCAGTTATCGTCTCCATAGACTCACTGACACACACACACACACACATACACTTTCACACGCACACACACACACACACACACACACTTTCACACACACACATACACACACAGACATCACTTTAAAAATGTTCTATTCGTGATCAGGGATGCTTGAAACGTGCTCTCCCGTCGAAAACTCGAGTTCGAATTTTCGACCCCGTCACAATACTTTCCTTGTACATTGTTTGTATATAAGGAAAGTAATAAATTAATGTAGTATTGTGATAATTACTTTCCTTATATACATAATGTATAAGGAAAGTATTGTGACGGGATCGAAAATTCGAATTCGAGTTTTCGACGGGAGAGCACGTTTCAAGCATCCCTGATCACGAATCAAAGATTTTTGAGGCGATGTCTATGTGTGTGTGTGTATGTGTGTGTGTGTGTGTGTGTCAGTGAGTCTTTGGAGACGATATCTCACGAACGAATAGAGCGATTCGAATGAAATTTTGTACAAAAATTAGAATCCGTGAATGCTGGAAGTCTATCGCTTTTAAACGTAATCGAATGTTCAGAAACCCCTAAATTTTCGAGTCAAATTTTGAAAAAATCATCAAAAAATCAAGACCATTAATAAAGTTACGCAAATAGACATTTCTTACGTAATTTTTCCTTAGAAAACGATTGACATAAACTTTAAAACGTTAGCATGAATCGTTTTCGAGATATAGCATATTTTTTAAATAAATTTATCAAAAAATCCCATAAATTAAAAAAATATATTAACTGTTGAGAAACATGTTCGCTTTTCATATGTAATATCATGCGATAAATTTGATGACACCATTCTCGGATCTAGCTCGTTCCATTCATGAGAAAATATACTTTGAGTAATTCTTTTGTATTTGAACTCCAATAGTTATTTATCTGCTGTAAGAATAACCTATTTTTCCGTCCATAACGCTTGGCGATATTTTGGCGACGAATTTGGCGGAATGTCGCCAACTTGGCGACTTCTTTAAATGTTGCCAAATTAACGAAAATCTCGCCAAATGGATAAAAATGACACTAAATCAATGAAAATGACGACTAATTGACGAAAATTCAATATCTTGGAAATGATATAAATATCAACTATAAGAAAAACCTATGTTTTTATTGTGAAAGTAGTATAAATTCATTGCATTATATAAGGAAAGTCATGTGTTGCCTACATCAGATTTTTTTTTAAATATAACCGAGGAATGTACCGCATTTTAGAGATGTTTATATAAAATTGCATTGAATTTGGAAAGTGTTTCATAATCAATGCTTTATGCATGTTTGATCTTTTTTGTATTTTATTAACTCTTTACAACATAGTTGTAAAGTGTTTATGACTTTGTTCATTCTGTCTGTCTGTCTGTCCTTTAGCACGATAACTGCCGTAAAAATGACTTTATCAAAATGAAATTTTAGTATGTTTTTCAGACGGTCTGTGGGACCTATGGGAATATAAATGAATAATATCACCCAGTCAGTTTTGGATTGAACTCGGGTTGAGAAAATGAAATACATTGAACCCTATGGGACCTAATTTTCCATTACTCTATTTTGTTTCAACAGAAACTCAGGCACCTTTTCCGTGTCCATCTTCTTAGAAACATCTAAATGAATAATCCTGGGTCATTGTCTTTTCGGAATGGAAAATTTAAACCTTCCTTCCACCTCTGGAAGATTTTTAGCATATTTCAGGAAATGATCTTTTTTTGTCAATATTCTTGAATTCTATGGCAAGTCCATTTTTTTGAAGTGGAGAAGATATTTTCTACATAAACAGACGTGTGGTTCCAAAGAGGGATAGTACAAAGTATTTTTAACACTTTACAACATAGTTGAAAAGTGTTTATGACTTTGTTCATTTTGTCTGTCTGTCTGTCAGTCTGCTTGTCTGTCCGTTAGCACGATAACTGCCATAAAAATGATTTTATCAAAATGAAATTTTGGTATGTTGTTCAGACAGTCTGTGGGACCTGTGGGAATATAAATGAATAATATCACCCAATTAGTTTTGGATTGAACCCGGGTTGAAAAATTGAAGCACTGAACCCTATGGGACCTAATTTTTCAAACATTTTTCAAACGAATTTAAAATTCACAAATTGCTTCGAAAGTTTTAGGAAATATTCAAATTATCCCATAAAATATGTAAAAAAAAATTTCAGTATAATATGTTAAGTAGTTTTTAAATAAAAATTTTTTAATATATGGAGAAAAACAATTTCAATATTCTGACTCTTGCTATATTTTCCAGAAAGAAAAAAGAGATATATTTTATAATAAATATTTTTCCAAGCGTTTAATTTTTTTTTTATTTTATCATGCCCATGAGTAAATTATTTTCAAAAATCATAGCCAAGTAGGTCATATAGTACGAAAGATAGAATCGACACAGTTATAAGTAGAAATGGGTGAATAACACTTTTCTCGAATTCGAGGATTCTAATCAGGCTATGTAGAGTTAGTGAATTTGTCGCCAATGTTAACTTGACGCAAGTGAGCGCTATTTTGTAAAAATGTGAAGATATTACATAAAATAGTTCATTTCTGCTGGACTGTCCAATTATGGGTTGCAATCAGAAATAATAATAAACAGCAAGCTTTTAATATAACGAGAAATTTATATATTTTAATTTTCTACAATTTCTGAATGAAATTCTAGTACAAATTAAAAATATTTATGTTTAAGCGTGATTTTTGACAAGGGGAGGCGTGTTGGCATGCATTTAATTAGTAGTCCTATTTTTCAAATGTTTGTAAAATGTATTTAAACTTTAAATGTTATTAAATTTATTTTCTAATCTACATTTTAAACGTGTTTTAATATTTATTAGCTGCGCAGGCTCTTTCTCACCAACTACAGCAAATGATATAGTTCGCCGAGAGATAAAATAAAAAAAAAAAATATTTCCTATTGAGAAACATGTTCACTTTTCATATGTAATACCATGCGATAAATTGGGTGACATCATTCTCGTGTATCTAGCTCGTTCCATTCATGAAAAAAGATACTTTGAGTAATACTTTTGTATTTGAATGCCAATAGTCATTTATCTTCTGTAAGAATAACTTACTTCTCCGTCCATAACGCTTGGCGAGATTTTGGCGACGAATTTGATCGAATGTCGCCGACTTGGTGACTTTTTAAAATGCTGTATAAATTAACAATAAACTCGCCAAATGGATAAGAATGACGCTAAATCAATGAAAATGACGACTCATTGACAAAAATTCAATATCTTGGAAAGAATATAAATATCTACTATAAAAATAATTTATTTTTTTTTACTGTAAAAGTAGTAAATTCATTGCATTATGTAAGGAAAGTCATGTGTTGCCCACATCAGATTTTTTTTACGTATTATCTGTCTATCTAAATTCTGAGCCAACGCAATTACAATATTTTTTTTTTAAATGATGAAATATTCATTGATTTTACATGCAGAGGCAGACGATTTATATTCCAATGGCGTTATTTGAATAAAGTTCATTTAGTGTAACTAGCATAGAGTTAGAAAGAAGGAGATAAAACTCCTATGGAAGAAATGCTTAAAAATGCCATAATGTTTTGAGAATTATATGTAGGTGTCGCTAGTGCTATTAAAGTGGCTGCTATTGCTAATTGACACAACAGAAAGGCGTAGTATTTAGTATATGTATTTTTGATTAGTTTTAAATTAAGAGTTAACTAATTATGTGTATAATTAACCAGCATTTTTTCATAGTAGTAGGATAGAGTACAGAATCTATGGAGATAAAAAATAACTTGAAAGGTAAAATAATTTTGAATGAGTAGGAATATTCTTTATTGTTTCAGTTCTAACTTGCATTGCGTTAATTATTTATTTTTACAAAACTGACAGTTTAAAATATATTTTAGGTCTTTCGCCGTAGAAATTCATGCAATGCAGCTTATCCCAGCGCCACCTAAATTATTGTCTTACACTATATTGGAGTTTTCTGCGAAGTAACTCCTTTTACCTCCATGGTTACTGGCATTGTATTTTTTGATTGTCTTTTTTGAAGTTTTAAGTTTTCAAATATAATAAATTACTGTGATATTTTAAAAAAAGTATCAGCTCTGAATGTATCACAATTTAGAGACGTTTAAATAAAATTGCATTTCCAGTTGGAAAGTGTTTTATAATCAATGCTTTATGTATGATTGAACTTTCTTGTTCTCTTTGTACTTGCCTCCTTATACAGATTTAGTAATGAACACAGCAGCGGATTTTTTCCAGGGAAGAAGAGCAGGTGAAACAGTCAGCAAGAAAAGTTTTATACATTAGAAGTCTGCACGGACTCGGCCCCAGCCCAGCCCACGGGTCGGGCCAGATTTCTCTAACCACTGTTTCGGGACGGGATCGAGTTTAGTTTTTAAAAAGTTGGGTACGACCGGGCCGAACATATTTAATTTTGAAAAAAAAAATTAAATGAATTTTAATTGAGTGTTATTGTTTTATTGTTATATTGTTAGAGAGACATTTGTTCCGAGGTAACTACCTCTTTTAGGACACGCCCGGTAAGAGCGCGAAAAAGAATAAGGCCGTGTGTATATACAAAACATTAATTTATTTACACTATATAAATATTTACATAATATTGATTCAAAATATTTAAAATACAATTTCCCATATTCAAAATGGAATGCATACCAATTTAAGATAAACATAACAAAAGTGTGTAGAGTCTCACAGACTAAAGTTGAAAAGATGGTAATTAAAATTAAGTTTCACTATCTCTAAGTAGTATTTAATCATCATAAAACGGAGAGAGAGGTAGGTCAAAAAAGTACATAATAGGAAAAAGTCCCAGATGGGTAACTCACCGAACTTCACAGGCCATAGTCGGTCTCGCACTCCTTTGGATAGGAGCCGGTCTTGTCACGTCTCCTTTTTAACGAATCGCAGTTCCTTCTCCTCCCTCCTTTTTTAAATTTCTGAAAACTCTCTCTCTCCAAGATTTTAAAACACGCCCTTGAGGCGCATACAACTATCTCATTGGATTCTGGGTCTTAACCCCTGACCCCAAAGCAACGCCATTGGCTCCTAGACCTCCAGAAACAAAAAAGCCCCTTCTCAAGCCCCTGCGAAACTGATATGCTTTCGGCCCCTAATTCAAACAGGCCGCCAGCCCTATGATAGGACAAATGTTAAATCTTTCAGTGAAAATGCGATCTCCAAAGAAACACTCCCCCGCATCCTGTTTTCTATTCCGAGAGCAGCTGGCCAAACGAAAAGGCTGACCCCCAAAATAAATACGTAAACTCTAGATCGCACCCCCTAAAAATATTGAATCAAGGGTTTACCATGTGACAACATTATTGTTTTTATTTGAGCTATATAAAGATAAATGTTTAAAGAAAGGGAAGTTTTTATCTCAATTCTTCATAGAAAAATTTCGCACACTTATGTTTTTAAGACATTTGAATACACATCATTTAGCGCTGGTCCAGGCTCGGGTTCTGCATTTAAAAATTTCTTCGGACTTGGAACGAGTTTAAGCACTGGTATTGCCTGGCCGGGCCGGGTTAGAATCTGAAATTTCCGCCCGCGCCAGACTTCTCTTAAATCCCGGGCAACGCTGGGTACGTTTTCTAGTAGAACATTAAAGCTCCAATGCCCTTGAGAGAAATTTGCCATTTTCAGCTTGAGGAAACGAACAAAATGGCAAGGTTAGGAACACGAGACAATCCTTGTCGTAAGCATTTCGACAAACAGTCCCCGAAAATAGCAAAATCCCTCCAAAAGATTTTGCATTCCACGCTCGGCTGCATTTCAAGGTCATGATTGGGACTGTGATTCAATTACGCTCGAATTCGATGGTTGGTTGAGTATCCTGAGTCACAAGATTTTAGTTAAATCAGTTCAAAGACCAGGTAAAAAATGAATACCAATTTGTTTACCATTAACCTTGGTTGCGCTTGTCGGCGGTTATGAATCAGTTTTTGGTTTAAATATAGAAATGGATATATATAGTTGTCTTTGGTGGCAGGTGTAGAAAAGGCGGCATTGAAATCTGTGTGATGTGACGGTTTTACTGCGTGAAGGACAAAACATTGGGAGTAGGAAGATGAAAGCAAATTGAACAGAGGCTATCATGCTTAGAGCCATCAATCTTCTTCACAGCTCAGTACTTTCAGTTTTTACGGGATAAAAATAAAATTAAAGAAAATGGAGATAAGAAAACGGTTATCTATAATTTTCTGTAATTTTAAGACGGGAAACGAAATTTTTATTGCGACACATTTATAATTATTTTCATGCAATTATATCTATACAGGGTACCCAGGAAAGTCCTTAAGCACTTTTAAAGGAACGGTCCATGAATGCAAACGTTAGGTTTATCTATAGTAAAGCGAGCATGTCCGATCGAAATAAAGTAACTTTAGAGCCCCCCGCGGAGAACTTAAAAGTTACAACAGACTTGACAACAAAGCGAAATAGGCGAGGAAAGCCAATTACGAAGTTGTACAGCATTGACTAATGAGTAGGAATCTACACCGGGAACAAATAAAACGCGTTTACGGAACGCAGTATACACTTGTTGAAAAGTTGTATCAGTGGGGACTGTAACACCGGCAATGCGTGTCAAAGTACGCGGTCTTATTACTTTCCTTATATACATAATGTATAAGGAAAGTATTGTGACGGGCTCGAAAATTCGAGTTTGCGACGGGAGAGCACGTTTCAAGCACCCCTGATCACGAATCAAACATTTTTGAAGTGATGTCTGTGTGTGTGTGTGTGTCAGTGAGTCTGGGGAGACGATAACTGACGAACGAATGGACCGATTCGAACCAAATTTGGTACAAAAATCACAATCCGTAAACACTGGAAGCTTATTGTTTTTATACGTAATCGAATGTTCAGAACCCCCCTAAATTTTCGAATAAAATTTGGAAAAAATCGTCAAAAAATCAAAACCACTAATAAAGTTACGCAAATAGACATTTCTTATGTAATTTTTCATTAGAAAACGATTGGCATAAATTTTAAAACGCTAACATGAACCGTTCTCGAGATATTGCACATTTTTCAAAAAAATTATTAAAAAGTCATATAAAATGAAAAAAAAATATTTCCTATTGAGAAACATGTTCACTTTTCATATGTAATACCATGCGATAAATTGGGTGACATCATTCTCGTAGATCTAGCTCGTTCCATTCATGAAAAAAGATACTTTGAGTAATACTTTTGAATTTGAACGCCAATAGTCATTTTTCTGTTGTAAGAACAACTTATTTCTTCGTCCATAACGCTTGGTGAAATTTTGGCGACAAATTTGGCGGAATGTCGCCAACTTGGCAACTTTTTGAAATGTTGCCAAATTATCGAAAATCTCGCCAAATGGATAAAAATGACGCTAAATCAATGAAAATGACGACTATTTGTCGAAAATTCAATATCTTGGAAAGAATATTAGTATCTACTATAAGAAAAACCAATTTTTTTACTGTAAAAGTAGTAAATTCATTACATTATATAAGGAAAGTCATGTGTTGCCCACATCAGATTTTTTTTTCTTGAATTCAAATGTTCGGTGTTGCCAACGCAGAGCATTTTGGATAGTCTGTACATAAGATTCCTTGTATGAAAGTGCTGTTTATTTTAGCATTTATGAATAGAACATCAATTCGTCAATATCCATTATGTATTAAGCAAATACCTTCTGCAACAGTTTTAGAGTCGATTCCTACTTATTAGACATTGCTCTATCAGGCCAGTAGCCAGGATTTCATTTCGAGGGGGAGGGGCTGAACCTTATGCTTGAAACCGTAATGGACCTTTACCTTTCTAGCGTTAACTTTTTCAATTAGTGCCGAACTGTGACCCCCTCCCCCCGCCCACTTGTTTTTGTTTTTCATTTTCCTTATATACATAATGTATAAGGAAAGTATTGAGACGGGGTCGAAAATTCGAATTCGAGTTTTCGACGGAAGAGCACGTTTCAAGCATCCCTGATCACGAATCAAACATTTTTGAGGTGAAGTCTGTGTGTGAAAGTATGTGTGTGTATGTCAGTGTGTCTGTGGTGACGATATCTCACGAGCGAATGGAGCGATTCAAGTGAAATTTGGTACAAAAATCACAATCCGTGAATACTGGAACCCTATTGTTTTTAAACGTAATCAAATGTTCAGAACCCCCCTAAATATTCGAGTGAAATTTTGAAAAAATCATAAAATCAAAACCTTTAATAAAATTACGCAAATAGACATTTCTTATGTAATTTTTCTTTAGAAAACGATTGACATAAACTTTAGAGCGCTAGTATAAATCGTTCTCGAGATATTGCACATTTTTCAAATAAATTTATAAAAAAATCCCATAAATTGAAAAAAATATTAACTGTTTAGAAACATGTTCACTTTTCATATGTAATATCATGCGATAAATTTGGTGACATCATTCTCGTGGATCTAGCTCGTTCCATTCATAAGAAAAAATACTTTGAGTAATACTTTTGCATTTGAACGCCAATAGTCATTTATATGCTATAAGAATAACTTATTTCTCCATCCATAACGCTTGGCGAGATTTTGGCGACGAATTTGGCGGAATGTCGCCAAGTTGGCGACATTTTTAAATGTTGCCAAATTAACGAAAATCTCGCCAAATGGATAAAAATAAAGCTAAATCAATTAAAATGACGACTCATTGTCGAAAATTAAATATTTTGGAAAGAATATAAGTATCTACTATAAGAAAAACCTATTTCTTTTACTGTAAAAGTAGTAAATTCACTGCATTATATAAGGAAAGTCATGTGTTGCCCACATCAGATTTTTTTTTTTTTTTTCGATTTCATTTTTCTTTTTGATTTTTATATATTACAACTTAAACTTGTTACACCTCAATTATTTAATCTAAGGAAGTAAATTAATTACTGCAGTATTTTTAAATTAAAAATTTATTACCACAGATACCTATAATTATAAAAATTTTGAAGGTGGAAAGTTATAATTTACTTATTTTATTTATATTTTACTTATACAAATTCCAACAGCGAATTAACTGCCATATAAGCTCAATCGCCGATCGACATTTTTTATTTGCTACAGAAGCAATCTCTTGGACTTTTTCCCTATCATAATATGTATGACCTTATCCGGTTCCACAGTAATGTTGGAGTGAATTGAAATCATGGCAAGTGCACTCAGTCTGTCATCACTCATTGGGTTACGGGGTAAAAATTTCACTACGGGGCAATTTTCGCTCTTTTCAGTGTCTAAAAGGATCTTTCTACACTAGCAATTGTTACTGGTAATGTAGCCAAGCCAGTAAGGAGGTACCTGATTGTACGATAATAGGTACCATTGCAATGCTCTAACACTTTCAGGACCTCAATGTTAGTGTCAATTGTTAAAACTCTTTCACACCACAGTTCATTGGTAGGTCGGACGGTCTGGGTCTCAACAACAACAACACCACAGTTCATGGGCCAACGGCCGTACCGTGCTGAAAACACCGGTTCTCGTTAGATCACCGAAGTCAAGCAGCATCGGGCGCGGTTAGTACTTGGTGGGTGACCACCTCGGAACACCGCGTGCTGTTGGCCATCTCGGGTGCGGTATCCCCGTGGTTTGCGCGCTAGATTTGCACGCTACCACAAATGCCGCCGTGTTCATGCGGAGTACGATCACGTTAAACATGTGGGTCCGTAAGTCCTTCCGAGAGGTTGGTGGTAGGGGAAGGAGGGTACGGTCCCTGTGGATGCCTCCCCCACTGGGTTCCGGTCTAAATTGGGTGACACTTCCCGGCCGTCCATACAGTTACCTTACACCTTTCTGGTAGGTCGGACGGTCTGGGTCTCAACAATCAACAACAACAACACCACAGTTCATATTCAGCTTTCAGTTTTGAGAGTGGCATTTTATCATTGAAATATGGAGACAGACTTTCCAACTTGCTTGTGTCATCAACAGAAGTAAAACCAGGAAGAAGTATCTGGAAACTTGGTAGAATATCCTTATTTGAAACGAATCATGTAAATTTTGAATCAGACTATCAACACAAGGAATGAAGATAGTCACCCTGTAGTATTCTTAACAGAAGTAGTTGGAGGATTTGCACGTGTTGTTTGCTTTAATGTGAGTCTTAGAATCTTCAATTCAGTTTGGAGCACTACCTCTGCAAGCTGTGAAGCAGAATTAAATATTTCCTGATTTTTTTTTTAATGCTCTCTTTTGAATGCTCTCGCTCGCTAACCACTGGGCTACCGCGCATTCCGTGATAATCTCCATAACTTTCTTTTTATTCACCCAATTTAGATCGGAACCCAGTGGGGGAGGCATCCACAGGTACCGTATTCTCCTTCCCCTGGCCACCAACCTCTCGGAAGGACTTCCGATCCCATCATTCTCATTCCATCGATCCATCATTCTCATTCCATCGATCCATCATTTAAAATATCCATAAAATTAAAATATCCATTTAAAATAGCCATAAATTAAAATATCCATTTAAAATATCCATTTAAAAAATCCATATCGTTCCATCATTTAAAATATAAATATAATAATTTCACCCGATGTATACAATACATCACCACAATTCAATCCACCATAATTCAATCATTTAAGTTTTATAATGACTATATGCTAAGCTCTTAATTCCATCATTTAAAATAACCCGATCCGATTCACAATTTCCATAGAAACGGCGCAACGTCCCCGGTTGCGCGCATAGGGCAAGCGGGAAGTAGGTCTGAACTTCCCGAGAAATGGTCGAGAAATTTAAAATCATTACTTCTTTAAAGTCAGCATCGGCTACTATTTATAATTATTTCTTGACCAGATTGAACTTGTAAGAAAGCCAGATCTTTGAGCTTTCTAAAAATGTAAATTATTAGTCGAAATTGTCGGTACTTTTTCCAATGCGAGGATTTAAAAACGAAATATTGTTTTTTTCAGACGAAAGTGACTTTTGTTTTAAAATTTTTAAAAAATATTATAAATTGAAATTGAGATTTGAAATTGATATATTTTTACTCGCAATTGACTGCTCTTTCCGATCGTGTGATTTTTTTTTCTACGACGTCTGGATGGTGGAGAAAAAAGGGGAAAAAACGGTCGAAATCGCATAAAACATTAAATAACAAAAAAAAAAATAATTCAAATTTTAAAAATCGGTTTTCACTTGTCACCTCCCCCCCACCCCCGGGTCTCCGATTACCAAATTTCGTAGCTCTGCGACACGCGGTCGCTGTGCCTATAGTGTATAAGACATACACACAGACGGACATTGCCTTTTATTATATAGAAGTGAGATCCTAGAAACATTTCAAAATAGCACGAAACACTAGGGGTAATATAAGCTCCGGGTTTTCAAAATCTGCATGGGGGCCCGCGGGACCAACTCTCAAGGCCCGTCTATGACAAACCAAACCAAAATATCATTCATCTGCAATTCGGTTCTGCGTGGGCCGTAGGGGCTCCCCACGAAGTCGGCGCTAGTGAGGGGTAAAAAAAACTTATCAAGTTTTAAGTATACACCTCTCTTAGCGGCGATTGTAAACTAAGGCGAATTTCAGGGGGCGATAGTATTATAATTAAGGCAATTCCACTGCTGCTAAAATGAGAACGCAATAACTATAAACTGCCTACAGGCAGCATGTTAAAAAACAAGTAAAGGACTATTTCCTTTTTGGAACTAAAAAGGTGCTTTACATTGATGAAAATTTAAAATTGACACAGAGTTGAACGTCAAGTTTCATTCCTGACTAGAGATTTCTTTCTTTTGTTTTTTAGAATTCGGGTGGGGTGGGGGGCTTCAGCCTCTTGAGTCCCTCCCCTGGCTACGTGCCTGTGCGCTATCATTTTCAGATTGGATGTATTCATCTATCTGGTTTTATTGACGAGTTCGGGATCCTGACTTTTTAAACTTTCCGCTGGGGGAGCTGTAATCAGTTTTATTCAATCGGAAATGTTCACTTTTCTATAGATAGATCTAACGTGTACACTTATGGTCCTTTTCTTATAACGTTATTTGGGAAAGAGCTTTCCTAAGAACTCACCCACAGAACAGCTGGAATGAAAATATCCGTTTTAGTCTGTGTATCTTGATTATTTATAAGACGAATATAAACATTTAGCCGTTCGAACTGTGTAAAGTATCCCTTATTTTGTAGGGAATTCTTAATTTAGGCATAGTGATGTATTAGTACAATTTTGTTTGAAAAACTAATAAAGCGCGAAATTTTTTGTTCTAACCTTCTTTTAGCTATAACCCAAGAACGGCTAGACACACAAAATTCTTTTTTATACCATCATGCACAGAAAAAAATATTCTAAATATCGTTATTTAACTTTATTAGGATAAAATCTTGAAATATTTTAATTCAAAGTTACAACAGAAGATTTTTCTAATTATATTTTATCAATGAATTTATTAATAGATTTTGATTTCATTGTGGTAACTGGTTACAGGAGCTACGTTTCAAATATCGAAATCGCTTATTGGCTATTTTTCAAATCAAACTATATATTTTTTTAATTTGTTTATTGCCCAGGTCGTTCAACTCACTCAATGGGTATAGAGCAGTTACAAGGGACAGCGGGAAAAACACAAAGAAAGAGAAAACAATTCGCAAAGACATATATATTGGTTGACTTGACATACATGCATATTATTTGACATACACGTTATAGACATGCATAGATATACAGTTATGGTATTATATTTTACTCAGGGTACAAGTTTAGAATGAAATTCATAAATGGAAGCAAACAAAAACAGTAAGCAGAAAAAAGAAAAAGAAATATTTTAAAAATAAAACATGAAATGCATGCACTTAGAACAATGCAAAAAGACTCGGTAACATTGATCGAGAAAAATCACAAGCATAAATTATCATAAACTAATAAGTTAACACATACTATCAGAAGTCTTCTTTGCAATCAATATACAGTGTTTAAGTAATAAAATACAGTTGACAAGCAATGCTATAATTAAAATAATGAAAATTATTCAGCTTAAAATGTCTAATAATTAAAGTGGTATTACGTCTACTTCAATATATAAGCATAAATTAAAGACATAAATCATAGATTAAAAGGTCATTTAATCAAATAAAACCATCCTGAAGTACAAATATTAAAAGTCCAGAGCGTTTTCGGGCATCACTATATCCTTCATCAGTGGCTATGCGTGTCAAATCTATACCCAGTTATCTGCGACGTTTCATTTTAATGTAATTTATGCTTGGCTGAAAGTTGGGCATGTTTCATTGTCTTTTCTTTTGTGTTTGTATTTAATTCTTGTTTAAATTTTAAATCTCCCGTTTATAACACATTTTCTATTGAAATTTTGTAATTGTTTAATCTTTAATAGCTTGTTTATAATACCATTTACTTGTCATTATTCCGTAGCTGATTTATGCAAATTTTGTCTGCCGATTTGGTCTATATACAAGCTTGTTTCCACGGTAGTTTTTCATATAGCCACTGATGAAGGATATGCTGATGCCCGAAAGCGCTCTGGCCTTTTAATATTTGTACGTCTTATAGGATGGTTTTATTTGTTTGAATGACTATTTAATCTATGATTTGTGTCTTTAAATTATGCTTAAAATGTCTAATAACGCAAAAAATGAAGCAAAATATACAGTAGCTAGAAATGGCTAGTAAAATATAACGTTAGATATTGTACAATTTATGTTCAACTTGCATTCAGGAAAAATGTAATATATCTCTGTGAAATTGTTCTACAAAGATAATGGTGATTTTGCTGCTGTGCTTGAGAAATTGTCAGGAAAACAATAAAATCATTAACTGTTCTTCACTTTTAAGCTTCTAGTCCATTTTCCTCAAATTGTATTTAGACCCTTTAATCGTATGTTCTGCCACCTTCAGCTCTAAATCCTCTGGTGTGATTTTCTAAGCTATTTTTTGTATCATTGTTTCCGCATACCTTGAATTGTATTTCAACTAAGTTTAATCAATATCTAGCCGCTAGACTAAGATTTGTAAAGAAATGGTTTAATTATGATCCATCTGTATATAATTTTTATTTAAAGTAAAATATTTCTGAGAGGTTTTACATGCATAGAAAGTAGTGGGAAGCAACTACATACCTCCGATATTCGTTTACAAACCACATTTAGATGCTTTGATTAGATTATCTTCTTAGCAGGGATTATTTTCCACCGTTTTCATCCCACTGAAAGTGTACTATGATAGTAAATACAATTATACACCTGAGGCGAAGTTAAATATCGAGAAAAGTGAAAGGAATCGTCTGCTACAAAAGCATCTACAAAAATCATTGAGGCTTGAAAAAAAGTAGCAACGAACTTTCACTCGTGTTGAAATTTATAATCTTGAGGTGATCACGTTTCCCGCCTAAAGTGAAAGCTGCGTCAACGCTCGGCGTAAAGTACTTCCCGATTTGAAATCCCGGAAAAATAGAATTTTCTGAGTGGCCAGCCATCTTTGCAAAAAGTATTTAAAATAAGCAGACGAAAAAATGTAGTCCCAGTATCAGTCAAAGAACGAATAGGATAAGTCAGTTTGCTCACTCTCATAATATCACAAACAGATATGAATTATCAAGTGAGTTTGTTTATATTAGTTCTTTCTTTAAAATGTATTTTCTATTATGGGCGATTTATTTCTATTGAAATGTACAGGTTCTTATATATATATTTTTTAACACTTTACAACAAAGTTGAAAAGTGTTTATGACTTTGTTCATTCTGTCTGTCTATCTGTCCGTTAGCACGATAACTGCCGTAAAAATGACTTAATCAAAATGAAATTTTAGTATGTTATTCAGACGGCTTGTAGGACCTATGGGAATATAAATGAATAATATCACCCAATTAGTTTTGGATTGGACCCAGGTTGAAAAAATGAAATACATTGAACCCTATGGGACCTAATTTTTCAAACATTTTTTAAGCGGATTTAAAATTCACAAATTACTTCGAAAATTTTAGGTAATATTCAAATTGTTCCATAAAATATATAAAAAAAATTCAGCAAAATATATTCAGTGGTTTTTTAAATAAAAATTAAAATAATAATTACACCTCTTATATGAAGCGATCACGTGACCATGATATGAAAAAATTACGTGACCCACTTCAAAATGAAATATGGCATCTATCTTGTCTCAAAATCGTGATTTTTAAAGTTCTTTTTAATTCATATTAAGTGTTGTATCCGTCTTAAAACCGCTTTATTTTTGCTTAAATTCTGTGCATCTACATACTGAAACAACGCAATTACAATATATTTGAGTTTAAAGGATCATCCAAATTTGATTATTTCTACAACGAAGCCTATTTTTCACTTATGTAAAATGTAAACAGCAAAATATGTAGACTGAGTTGTATAAGAATTGCTGTATTTCTTTAACGCAAAATTATTTAGATCATGGAGTCTGCATAGCTGATATGAATGAAATATTCATTGATTTTACAAAGAGAAGGACGATTTTTTTCGTTTTAAGCATAGAGTTTAATTACTTGGAGCTCCATGGTCTTAATTTTTAAATAAAGTAAATTATTATATTATTGTGATGAATGAAATGAATGGGAATATATTTTTGAATGAAATCCTGGTTTTATAGAGAGAGCCAGGCATGTTATTTTTTTATGGCGTCATTTGAATGAATTTCAGTTGTTTTCGATGAAGTTTTCAAATATAATAAATTATCGTAGTATTATGATAATTTTAAAAATATTATCGAGGAATGTATCGCATTTTAGAGATGTTTAAACCAGGCAATTTATATTTCAATGCCGTCATTTGAATGAAGTTCATTTTTCTCGATGAAGGTTTAAATTTTCAAATATAATAAATTAATGTAGTATAGTGATAAGTTTTAAACTATTACCGAGGAATGTATTGCATTTTAGAGATGTTTAAATAAAATTGCATTGAAGTTGGAAAGTGTTTCATAATCAATGCTTTAAGCATGATTGATCTTTCTTGTTCACTTATGTAGAATGTAAACAGCAAAATATGTAGAATGAGTTGTATAAGAATCGCTGTATTTCTTTAACGCAAAATTATTTAGCTCATGGAGTTTGCATAGCTGATATGAATGAAATATTCATTGATTTTACAGAGAGAAGGACGATTTTTTCAATGAAGTTTTAAGCATAGAGTTTAATTACTTGTAGCTCCATGGTCTTAATTTTTAAATAAAATAAATTATTATAGTATTGTGATGAATGAAACGAATGGGAAAATTTTATGAATGAAATGCTGCTTTTATAGAGAGAGCCAGGAGTGTTATTTTTTCTATGACGTCATTTGAATGAATTTCAGTTGTTTTCGATGATGTTTTCAAATATAATAAATTATCGTAGTATTATGATATTTTTTAAAATATTACCGAGGAATGTATCGCATTTTAGAGATGTTTAAACCAGACAATTTATATTTCAATGCCGTTATTTGAATGAAGTTCATTTTTTTATGAAGGTTTAAGTTTTCAAATATAATAAATTAATGTAGTATTGTGATAAGTTTAAAAATATTACCGAGGAATGTATTGCATTTTGAGATGTTTAAATAAAATTGCATTGAAGTTGGAAAGTGTTTCATAATCAATGCTTTAAGCATTATTGATCTTTCTTGTTTATTTTGGACTGTAGAAAAGCTATAGAAAATTAATGTTACAAATTGCAAGCTTATGTCACGATATTATTTGAGTTACATGGCGTACTGTCCGTCATTTAGAAGCCTATGTATATTCTAAAATCCTTTGAAATCATATTTAAAAAAAAAAACATTTATAATACAATGTTCATACTAGTTTTCATCTTTCGAATTATTTTACTATTGCTTCATTCTTAGATGACATATTTTTTTATATTGTTGTACTCTTCATCAAGATTCCAGTGCATCAAGTTTTTAGCTAGCTTTGATATTGGAAGTGCATCTATATGTACTTCCAATATCAAAGGAAAAATCATCTTCCAATATCAAAGGAAAAATCATCTTCCAATATCAAAGGAAAAATCATCTTCCAATATCAATTAAGGGAAAATCTAGAGCTTGAGGCTCCATTCAACTTATTATATTACTCCATTCAAATATTATTTTCTATTAAGATTCATTATAAATATTATTTTCTATAAGATTCATTAGTTGTGAAATTGATCTATTGTAATTAATAGAAGTGTGCAGAATTGTAGAATGTATATGAGATTTAGTCGTTATAATCTTAAGTTACACATAAGCACTTCCAATTATATAACTTTTATTTACTATGTTTAAATTTAAAATAGTTTCATGTAATTACCTACGTAACCACTCTAAGCAAAATGCTCTTAGCATAACCATATTATATTTCTTTTGTAAGTAATTAGCTTTTAAAACCGATTTAAAGAATTTATGCTCTGAAATTGGCAATGGGTCAGTCAAAACGATCCATTAGGTCTAAAGCAGATTGGTTATGATAAATAATATTTTGAAGTTTAAAAGATCACATTTTTGTATTTTGTTATTAAGTTTAAAAAATCACATTTTCGTATATTCAAATACAACTACCTTTCTGAAAAGAGAATAATTATGATCCTCCTCCTTCCCCATAGAGAATAGTGTTATAAAGATCTTAAAATTTCAATAATGTGCATTCTCAGAAAAATTGCAATTTTTTTACGTAGGTATAGTTTTCTATCTATTCCTATATAAGAAAATTAAACTCTAATTTTTTTTTTAATCTTTATAGATACGTATAGGGTTAATGTGGTTGTAAAATATTTCATTTAACCCAGAAATTAAATTTATAAAGAATAAAGTTTGGTAAGAAAACTTAGCATACTTTTATGCTTAATAATATGCTTAAACTTAGTCTACATACTTACTTCTAAAAGAATTATAAACATACAAATATCAAACTTCCTTCATTTAATTGAAAGAACATTTTTTACAAATATCAAAATTGCTTCATTTAATTGAAAGAATATTTTTTACAAATATTAAAATTCTTTCATTTAATTGAAAGAACATTTTTTACTAATATTAAAATTCCTTCATTTAATTTAAAAGATATTTTTTACAAATATTAACATTCCTTCATTTAATTGACCTAATATTTTTTATGAAAAGTAAATTATACTAATTTAAAACATACTTATTTTTATAGCCATTTTCGCTTTAATGAAAGAATGACTGTTACGACGTATAAAAATTAAAACTATACATAATTAACGTAATACGTGTAAATTGTCGATTTTTTGAATTACTAAATACTAATTTTAAAACTTTTGTTATTTAAATAAAATAATACAATCTAGGAAATGAAAAAATAGTAAATAATAATGTAGACTTATCACTACGTATTCTTATTTAGTTAATTACTAAAATATTATTTTTGAACAGGTTTCATGTAAATGAATAATATATTTCATTCTAACTTAGAAATATGCGAAATATGCAATGATTTAGAAGGCCAAGGCTGTCCAACTATTTATGGCTCTCATTAGATCCGCGAAACTGCTATGTTTAAAATTAGAATAAAATATTTGACACTAAAATTTCAAATATTTGATACGTAAAAGGATAAAATATTTGACACTTAATTCCAGTCAAACAATCAACTCTATTAAAATATGAAGTATTGCACTAACATAAAATGATATATATTAACAGGATTATTATTACAGTCCCCATATACATAGTACAATGTATAGGGAAAGTATTTTGACGAGGTGAAAATTCGAATTCGAGTTTTCGACCGAAGAGCTCATTTCAAGCATCCCTAAACTCGAATCGAAAGTTTTTGAGGTGATGTCTGTGTCCGTGAGATGATATTTCACGAATGAATAGAGCTTTTCAAATGAAATTTGGTACAAAAATTACAAACGGTTAATATCGGAAACTTTTTAATTTTAAACACAATCGAATGCTCTAAAGACTCTCAAATCTTGGATTGAAATTTTGAAAAAATTATCAAGCCTCGAAATAGTTTTACATGTTGTCATCCGTACAATTCAACGTTA
Source organism: Amaurobius ferox (assembly GCA_951213105.1). Classification (NCBI taxonomy): domain Eukaryota; kingdom Metazoa; phylum Arthropoda; class Arachnida; order Araneae; family Amaurobiidae; genus Amaurobius; species Amaurobius ferox. Next base: position 121,937,613 of record OX578143.1, on the reverse strand, counting down.
AAAACATTGTGTCATGGATCTTATACATAATGTTTTCACTGTAAAAGAACTGAATCCATTGCATTATATAAGGAAAGTCATGCACTGTCCATATCTGAGATTTTAAATGGCTTACAGACTCTGAAGAATTTCGAAAACTTAAGTGATTTTGGAGTTTAAGAGTACTGTCTCAAACTATTGAAAAATTTATAAAAAAAAATGGATAATTTCAACTAAATCATAATAATATTTTTGTTTATTTATGTTTTGTAAGACGATATCAACATAATATTTTTGTAGAATGCGCATAAAACAGAAATTTGAAAATGTATTTTTGTGGTACAGTTAACTTAAAATAAAAATACACTATAAGAATGTACTTTTAATTCTATAGTGAATTTTGATATATTCCAATTTTTTTATTTATAAAATTAAATCATACGTTTTATATTAAGACAAAAAACGAAAAAATGTAAAATTATATAACTAAATAATTTAATGTAATATTTAATAGCTAAACAAAATTTATTGCAGCATTTCTATACATATTTTTCATGAAAACTTATTTTTATAAGCATTTTATTGAGAATTACTCAGGATTTACATAACATACAGGTTTTGTAAATAGTTTTGTGCATAAGCAGAAAAGCATATTAATAGTACAGTATTACATCGTACAAGCAGAAATATAAATAAGTGTAAGAAAATTTCACTGTCTTGAAGGCCTATAAATGTAAAAAGTTATATATTTTAGACCCTACGGTTAAAATTTTATCATAATTTAAATATGCAAATATTTAAAGATAAATGGGCCAGTTTACTCAGCATATTAATAATTTGCGGGATTTTATTTTATTATATTGTCATGATAAAAATGTAGCGTGGATTTATTAATTTAATTTATTATAAATAAAGAAACCTTTCGATGTTTGAGCCCACAAGATGTATAAATCAAGCTTCCCTATAAACACAATATTTCGATTTCGATAGGATGTAGACTCTTGGTGTAAAGTTGTTGACAAAAATATTTTTTCGTTATAAATATATGTGTTTTGAGTGTCAGCTTGCTTCATGTAGTAAACTATATTTTTTTCTATACTATGTACAATATTCCTTTGAGCTGTGTTTGTTATTTATATAACGCATGTTCGTTATATCCTTATTTTATTTTGCTTTGAACGCAATTTCATTGTTTCTATTTAAGAATTTTTTGCAAATATTTTATTTTAATTTTTTAATTCATTTAACAAATTTCTTCTGTACGTTCGTTTTAACCAAGAAGTCGTAATAGGGAAATTCGACTCAACTTATTTTTCTACTTTGAGAACAGTTGTTAAATTATTAAAATTGTGATAATTATTTAAATCTATTTTATCATATATAGGATAAAGCAAATGTATAATATAAGATGAATTTTAAATTAATTTTTCACGGATTTAGTTTCAGAAAGAGAGATTTAAATAGAATTATATTTTGGGTCCTAATTTAGAATTTATAAAATTGCAATATGATATTTTCAGTTAATTTCAGCATGCATAATGTGACTAATATTAAGGGAGACTAAGGTCTTTTTAAGTACATTTTTCTCAAAAGCTGTTAGATAATTTTAACAAAAATGTTTTCAGTTGTTTATTAGAAATGAGTTGTTTAATACATTTTAACGAGAACTTTTAGCGATATTTTAAATTTTCGAAAACTTACAAATTTTTAATGTATATTTCATAGTTTTACTTTAAAAATGACAAATTTTTTTTTAATACCTTTTATTTAATTTAATCTAGGCTTTGTTTGTAAGTGTGTGTGAGTCAAATCTTTGAGGCCCTGACTAATCAAGTTCCATTCATTACAGTAACATGAAATTTGCATGTTGTTGTCTTTTGTGGTATTTCTTTTGATTTTGAAGATTATCGGGCTAGCCCGTCCTAGGGCAGCCATAAGAATGTACTCGGTTTTGGGAAATATAACTGGAGGACCGGAGATTTTTCTCGATTTTTGGGGAAAACTCGAACCAATGAAGCTAATAGTCTAAACTTGATATGTGGTTATTTTGTTATTGTATATTTTAACTTTTTGGGATTTTGAATCTTATTGGGCTAGTCCGTCCTGAGCCTGCTATATAAATGTACTGGCTTTTGGCTAATAGCTTGAAAATCGGAGCAGCTAAAAAGTCCAAATTTGGTATGTCTTTGTCTTTTGTGGTATATATTAATTGTTTGGGTTTTGAATTTTATCGGGATTACCGTAGGAAAGTATTCGTATTTTGGGAATAACTCGAGTTTACTGGTGCAGTTAGAAAGTTCAAATTTAGTATATTGTTATCTTTAGTGGTATATTTTAATTTTTTTCTATTTTTAACCATACCGACCCAGCCTAACCTGGGCTTAACATGGAAATGTACTCGTTGTTTGGGAATAAATTGAGAACTTGAGCAACTAGAAAGTCCAAAGTTAGCATGCACTTGTCTTTTATACATTTAAGTTGCATGCATATATTTTTCATGCATTTAAGTTACATATAAATATAAAATGTTGTGCTTTAAAAAAACTATGTTTTTCTCTATTACTTGCTAAGAGGTAGATATGTTTAATCCGCTTTGTCTGTCTGTACAAATATGTATGTATATTGGTAAAAATTGCTGCATGAAACTTTTGACGGATTCTGAGAAAAACGCACCTAAACACTGAAATAGTAAGTTTTGATATAAACCAGTATAAATAAAAAGGAAATGATAACTTTCATACCTGTGAACAGAATTTTTTGAAAAAAAAAATTAATTCATTTTAGTGCTTTGATTTCTTTTTTTTTTGTTATGCAATTTATTGTTGCAAAGGTAAGATTCCAAACTTTCAGGAAAGCTTACAGAAACAAAATTTAGTCTTTCTTCACTTTTTAGGTGCTGGTTTTCTTTAAATAAAAAAACTTTTTATTGATGAATAAGATTTTTAAATAACTTCTAAATTACATTCAATAATTCATTGTCTTTTATACTTTTTTTTTTTTTTCACAGCTAATAATCATCGCCATCGGGCTTCCTTGTGTGCTTTCGGTCATCGCAATCTCATCACTACGAGAGGAAGATTATGGAGTATGTGTTTACTCAATGCTTCACAAAATTTGAATGTTGTAACAATTTTTTATATTTTAGCTTTACATTTTAAAAAGTTTGCGAAATTATAAAATATAAAGAACCTTTGGTATAATTACCTCATATTTTTTTGTTGTTTACATAATATATGTTTATGATTTTTTTTCTCAGGTATATATGCTTAACATTTCTTGCATTTTATTAGAAATATCTTTGATAAATATACGAAGACTATATGACTAAAATGGCGACACACTCGGGAATAAATATATTAAAAGAACTTTAAAATGAAAAGTTTATTTCAGTATTCAGAACGTAAACTAAGGCCCTTGATCAGAGGCATATGACATGGTGCACAGCTACAAGCACATTGGAGTTGTATATACAGCTAACCCACAAGTCAAATTTGTTTACAACAAATAGCCTATCGGTAAAAATAAATTCATACAGGATGAAGAGGCATGAAATAAAAATATTACATGAAAATCAAATATAAATATAAAGTACAATACGGGATTAAAATTTTAAATGTTTAGGTACAAGAAAATGGTTTCACTTCTATGACATTCAGGATAAGTCGCCGGGCTAAAATAAGTTTTTGAACAGGGTCGAAAATGCAAATGAAATCTTGATAGAGATAAATAAACAAATTTTAAAAAGTCGAATGTTCTGAGGGTTATTACAATGCGTTAAAAGAAAAGTCTGGTAAATAGAGGGGCAAAATTATCTTTAACAATAATTTGGAATAAAGCAGGTGAGAAAATTTTTGTTTTTAATATCACGAGCATGCAAGTAATCTAATTTAAACTGTCCTTTTAGTACTATCAATATAAAGTTTATAATTACTGTCAAGGGAAATAATGAGGACAGCGTGCACTCCAGCATGACCCAAAGAATTCATTTTTAATTTGTAGGTCCGGATACCGTTAAACATAGAAATAGCAGAATAATAATCAGGTTTAAAATTGAATTCACTGCAGAACTGAACAAGAAGGTGAAAGATTTTAAGATTATAAGGAAGACCAGATATGTATGTAATTTAACAGTGGAGAGGGCGAAATCAAGTTTGGTATAAATAAATTTAGAACGAATCACAGCGTAAATTTTATAGATTAAATTATAGGAATAGGCAGCATTGTACTTCACTTAATAGAAAAAAGTAATTTCTTCATTTAAGCATTCAATAGAAGAACAGACATTAAAGGTTCTGTTAACATATGCAATGAAAGCAGCTTTTTCAGTGAAAACGGGGTAGAAAGAAATAACAAGAATACAAGAACTATTAAAGTAGGTTTATGGAAAACAGAGGTATGGAAACCATTAGTCCCACAAGAAATTAAAATACCAAGAAAAGGCAGAGACCTTTCACACTCACATTTAGTTGTAAAATTAATTGAGAAATAAAAATCATTAATACTATTGAAAAGAATATTAAGGTCGTTAAAGCTACGGTTCTATACAATAAAAACATCATCTACGTATCAACACTACAAAACAGATTTAAATTGGAAAAAAAGGTAATCATTTTCGTAAAATCATTTTCATCGTAAAATCATTTTCAAGCTCTTGGAAAATAGCTTCAGCCAAAATGTCAGAGGCACCATCGGTTTGTGAAAGATTTCGTCACGGAAACCAAAATAATTAATCTCTGGAACAATGTTCAATGTGGAAGTTATCGCGTCAATGGAAAACTGGGGAACTTTATTAAAATATCGCTTTCCGCTAATAATATCTGTAGAAGTGTGGATTGGTGCATTAAGGAAGAGAAAAATAACATCAAAACTATGTAGCCTACAATTAGGGACATAATCAGAACTGTAAAGGTAAGTAATGAAAGCCTCAGTAAAATTAACCGAAAAAATGTAATCGGCGAAAAAATATTTTATAATGGGGGCAAAGCTTTTCCTAAAATATAAGTCGGACCGTTACATTTAAAAGCGATGGGGTGCATTGCATAATTAGTTTTCTAAAGGTTAATTAAGCCAAAAATTTGAGATAATTATAAGGAAACCCGAGAAGTAGCGGGTTTAATAAAGAGGAAGTTTTAAAAGAGAGGCGGGAAATTATAGTAGTAAGAGGGAAGCTTTATTTAACAGGTTTATATGTTTGTTACATGAAACAATTGTTTTGACTAAAATTTTGTCATTAGCCTCCACAGCCTTACACATTTGGTTACAAAGTGCACGACAAAGATGGCGACCAGTGGCGATCTGAAGTAAGCGACGGCCATGGCAAGGTTGAAGGAAGTTACGGTTATGTTGATAACTTTGGCATGAAGAGAGAGGTGAGCCATTCTGAATAACTTATTTCTGATAATCATTTTAATTTAAAAAAGTTCTCACTTTTAGTCATATCTTTCTTCACCATCTAGGTGAGTATTTGCTTATATGCGACCTTGATTATAGGTTGCCTCAAGTATAAAGAATATTGTTTTATGCAGGGTTCCTAGGAAAGTTCTTAAGCACCCCAATATGGAAAAGTCCATGAGTGTGCGTATTAGGTTTAGCTATAGTAAAGTGGCCATGCCCGATCGAATAAAAGTGATTGCAGCGAATTTAGCGGAGAATTTAAAAATTTAGAATTATGAACAATCCAACAAATCGATATAGACGGACAAAAGAAAAGCCATTTACAAAGTTATAGGTCATTATATAATGAGTAAGAATCGACCATAAAACTGTTACAGAAGGTATTTATTTGGCGCTGTACGATTATTGCTGCCTTATTCAGAAATGATACAATAAGCAACACTTACATGAACAGAAATCTGGTGTAGAACCTGTTTAAATTACCTTCCATCAGAGACTATATGCCCATTTGGATTCCAGAAAAATTATTACTTTACTTTAACAAGCATTACATACTTTAACAAGTACTTTAAAAAGCATTACATACTTTAACAAGTACTTTAACAAGCATTACAAGTGCCATTGTGTCAGAGGCTTTGATAATAAAATTTTTTGTCGGGTATTTAATGCCCATATTGGCCCGTTCTTGACGTCGATTTCTACTAAATAGCCATATCTCCAAAACTTTGTTACTGACTTTTCCGTCTATCTCACTTTGTTGCCGGGTTCGTATTTCTTACTTTTTAAATTCTCCGCTAGGTGAGCTGAAATCATTCTATTTGATCTGACAGGATCACTCTACTATAGATCTAACGTGTACAGTCATGGACCTTTCCTTGCAAAGTTATTGAGGTGCTTAAGGAGTTTTCTAGGAACCCTGTATATCAAAATGCCTCTGTCGAATCCAGAGTCAGGACTTCCTCGATTAAGACTATTAATATAGATTATTAATGATGTACATACGGAGCGGAGGGGAGGGGGCTCCAGGAAACGATTCTTCCCCCAAAAATATATACTTTTGAATGCTACTATGATAAACTATTAAATTAAAGACAACTAATCACAGCTTTAAAATGTCATTTAATAAAACCACCTTTCTTAACGTACAAAAGTTTACAAAGCCAAAGCGCTTTCGGGCATCACTATGCCCTTTATCAGTGGCGAAATGATTCGCCACTGATGACCGGACATTGATGATCGGACTCACTTCTTTCCAGGGGAAAAATTAGAAGCTGGGATGTGCCAACTTTTCTGAAGACTCTCTCTCTTTGGTTGTCTTAAAACAGTTTAAACCTGAAATCAGCAAATTTTAAGTTAAATGATACTTCTAAAGCAGGGTTGCGATAAAAAGTTAGAAAAAAAAAGTTGAATTACAATAATGATCGAATTAGAATAATTTTATTTATAATAAATAATAATAATTCAAGCAAATGTACAATCCGGATAAAAATCTTTCATTCGAAAATTATTTTCCCAACTCCTGGTAATACTATGGTCCATGCAGAATACAATACTAATATTTTATTCAGTATCATAAATTTATTCATTGTCTATCATTTAAGGTGCATTACGTGGCTGATGATGGCGGATTCCGTGCTAATATCAAGACGAATGAACCAGGCATGGACGTACCTAATCCTGCAGATATCACCATGAATGCTAACCCTCCTTCAGACTATGACGCCACAATTTACGGTATCGAAGCTATACGCCCCAACACAAGATCGAACCTGTTTGAACAGTTAAACCAGGAGATCAAAGCCAAGGTTAATGATATTCCATCGAAACAAGACACTAAAGGATTCTACAAGTACCACAGATTTGCTGAGCAATCAGTGCCACCGATATATGTGGTTGATGGACATTTGCAAAGCCCGTGGTTTCCCATGGAAACCGTACAAATGATCTAGAAAGAGTTTAATTTTAAATTGGTTAAAATTTTGACGTGTAAGTTTCTTTATAAATAGGCTGTTTGTTTATTAAGAAAGTATTTAAACAAATTTGACATTTCTAATTTTGTGTTAGTTGAGTACTGGTCGTTTTATGATTCAGAGCTGTTTTTAATCGTTGGCAAAGTAGGCAATTGTTGGAGGTCCCGCATAGATTTGGGGAACCTAGCTTCTGTGCTCAATGTACATATTTTTACTATAGAAGTTTTATGGAAGATCCTAGAATTTACTTTCGTCTAGGGGTCTCAGCAAGGGTAAAAGACGTCGTGTTGTGATTCAAGTGTATTAACTAATCATTATGTAGAAGGCAGATTTTATTCTTATCTGAAATGCCACGTAACCTGTTGAAGTCTGAAAATCGGCGTTATGATTGGGAGTTAAACTTTATGGAATCAAAGTCAAACTTTAAGTAAACTTTAGTAAACTTTAAGTACTTTAATCAAAGTACACTTAATCAGATATTTAGCTGTTTACAAATAGTAGTTTTCTGAATTTAATATGATTTTCAGAAAGTCTTTTCTTTGAGAATTGATTTGCAATATGAAATGTAAAATATTTTAAAACACAATAATATAAAATTTCTTTGAAGGATAACAGCTTTCTTTACACATTTTATGGCATGTTCAGTTATAGAGCGCTATTACAAACTAGTCACACATTTAAAACTTCAGTCAAATTCGTGAATTTGAAATAATTTCCGTAGCTCCAAATAATGTAAGACATTTTATGAAACAAGTATGCAGTTATTTAGAGAAACTGGATTATTTTTGTGTAATACTTTTTAGCCATTTCGCCAAAAGAAACTGCATGGATTGCAATTTTTTTCGCATGGATTACAATTTCGGATAACGAAAAGCCAGGTTTTTGTTCGAACTTATAACGAATAAAAAAAGTTATTTTGGCGAAATACTGCACTTTTTTGTATATTTTGTTTGAATTCATTGTAAATATGCCATATGAAACTTCATTGTACATTTTCATCATCATGTAACCTACCACTGCAGTGAACGGTATCGTAATAAATTTGTATTTTTATATTTGTGAGTTGACTTATTTCATTGCACGTTCAGCTTTTGGTACAAGTTGAAAAACGTTTAACCTTTCGTAGTTCAGGGGGTATCCAAACCCTTACACTACGGAACTAACATACTACACCTCTACTCCCATAGTAAACACGCCTACCAGAGTCGTAGCCAGGCAGGGGGCTAAATCTCCCCCACCCCCGATGAAAATATTAAATTTTCAGTAGTGATGTGAAATTTCATAATGTCATTCAAATTTTGCATAAAAATTTCTTTGAGATTTTTTTTATAAATTACTTCATTTTAAAGATGTTTTAATTCAGCTGAATTTGTGATTATACTAATGATCTAATGAAATATTTACATATTTAATTTAAAAATATTTAAAAATTATGACAATAGTATTTAGGATATTTTTGTATTATTGTGGGGTTCACTGTTATACATTATAGAGTCAAAATCAACTGATAAGTAGGTAAGAGTTAATATTAAGCATTCACTTGTATTAACTTTCAGAATGTTTCTATAATTATTAACAGCTTTATTACTAATTATTGCTTACATTAAAATCAATTGTAATTATTGCATAATAATATTGACATATAGTAGCTATATGGATATTAATTATCAGCCCTTAGCTTACAAATATAAATATGCAATTATTTGTTAATAATTTATATGAATTGAAATATATAATAGTAACTATTATGGTTTATAAATGCTAATACTTAATTGTGTTTTTGGTGCGTCCCTCCTTTAAGACTGTTAAGCCCCCCTTGAATTTCTCTCCAGCTCCTCTTTAATTTCGTCTCTGGCTACGGCTCTGACCCCTACCTCTACAATTTCGTAGTGTAGGTGTGTCTGTGAGGGCAATACGATACTACAGTGTCTGGAAGTACAGTTCTAGACACTGTAACGTTCTAGACACTGTAACGATACTAAAATGAATAGCTAATGGATGTCTACTCCGGGTCAGCGGTCGGAAGTCGCGCGCTACAAGTAGCGAAACTACAGTAGTCACTACATTTTTTCGTAGTTTGTGGTGTAACGTGCTACTTTAAAAAATAAGTAGTGTAGCGAGTAGCGCGATACAATAAATCACTAGTTTGTATCGAGTTTTGACGCTACTTTTAACGTTACTTCTGTAAACAAACAAGGTGCCATTCTACATATCACGTGGTCACCCTTTCCTCATTTATATGAAATTTAGTGTTCTGCGCAACGATGTACAATGAATGACTGCAGGGTTATGGAGGCCATTGCCTCATGAAGTTGATATTTTATATGGATATATTCAGATGGTTTATTTCTCAAAAGATCCTGCTTATCTGATTGCAATTTTGAGATAAAAATTCTACTAAAAATGAACAAACATGTTTTTAAATAAATAGTTTTTACTTTAATTTTATTTTATACTTTTAATAAATAGTATGGATACAAGTCAACTTTAATTAAATTTTAAAATCAAAGAGAACCAAAAATAGGTTTAAAAGTCATTTAATAAAATCTCCTTTTCTCGACGTACAGAAATTACACGGCCAAAGCGTTTTCGGCAATCGATGATGTTCGGTGATGAATTCGTACGTCGATGTTAAGTTTTTGTTGATGGTGAATTTTTGTACGTCGAGGAAAGGAGATTTTATTAAAGCACTTTTAAACCTTTTTTCGGTTGCCTTTGATTTTAAAGTTTATACTTTTATTTTATTTTACTGTTTTCAGAAGTGGGTAAAAGAGTAAAGATTGGTAAGTTGATCAGTAAATTTTAATTATTCAAAATAAGTATGATAAGTGACTACAATATACCCATATCCTCAACTTTTTGTGACAATTGAAGCTGTGTCAAAATTCGTCTTATAAAAGTAGTTATGTAGTGACTCCACATTAAAAGTAGTTTGTAGTCACTACTTTTTAAAAAAAGTAGTTGTAGTTGTAGTTAACTACATTTGCCATAATGCAGTTGTAGTTGTAGATCACTACAATAATAAAGTAGTTTTTCCAACCACTGCTCCGGATCTTTGTCTTATAAGCAGTGGAAGGTAAAAAAACAAATAATTTTTTTTAATTTAATACATAGCAGTTTTAAATGTAACAAGAAATTTATAAAGGGACTTTCATATGGTGACAAGTGGTGTATATGTTACCGGCAATGTATGAAAGCCGTCATTCTATAGAATACCTAGGTATTTTATAGAATACCGAAAACTGGTCGGCAATCTATGAAACGATTAACATTTCACACATTTCCTAGGCATTCTATAGAATGCCAAATGACAAACCGGCAAAATATGAAATACATCTCCGATTCATTCCTTTTTTCATACTTTGCCTAAATAGCATTTGTCATTCTATAGAATGCCTAGGTATTATATACATTGCCTAGTGAAAGTATATAATAATTCTCATATTTCATACTTCGCCTAAAAACGGCCGGTATTCTATAAAATGCCTAGGTATTCTACAGAATGCTGGCGTTTCATACATTGCCGGTAACATATACACTCCATTTTAAACTGAATTATTAACCATCTTTATACTCTTTAGCACACTTATTTCGTACAATCATCGAAAATCCAGAAATTACATCTCCAGAATAGGAAATGGAAATACTTAGAGAATTCCCTTAACACCTCCGAAATGCGATACTAAATTCATGTCAGCCATCATCTAAGCTCTTATAGCCAATTTTGAGACATAAGATGCTGCAAGGAAAATGTAAATATCTGTCAATATTAAAAAAGTAGTTATCGCTTCCGTCGCCGTTTGACAAATTTCGAGTTTCTCGGTTTCGTATCGCAAAACCTATAGCATACAAAAATATAAAATTTGGACATATATAGAGAAATATTAGGGGAACACGTTGAAATAAATCGTTTTTTCAAACTTTAGTTTCAGAAATATTTAGTCAAAGTCAAAGAACGAGTATTTGAGCTGCGAGTTCGTGTCCTCGACAGACTAGCAATAGCAAGACTACGAAATTTTGCAGGTATGTACCTACATAGTTGAATTTTTGCAAGACGAAGAGCCCCCCCCCCCCCCTATTTTTTAAATTATCGATGTAGTTTATGAGTTATTCTCTTTTTATGCACTTCTTAAGTGAACATTTTTCTTCTGTATAGAGTTTCTTTGTTTCGTACCGCAAAAGCTGTAGCATACAAAAATATGAAATTTGGTGCAATGGTAGAAATAGTAGGGGAACGCTAAAATAAACTCATATGTTCTCATAAACATATGAGTTTATTTTAGCGTTTATGTGCGGTAGCTTCTTATGCTGGTGGCATCTGAGCAGAAAGAGCTTTGCGCCAATAAAGTCTTGCAAAAAAAAAAAAAAAAAAAAAATGGTGTTATGGACTACCTGGGTTTAAAAAAAAAAAAAAAAAAAAAAAAAAAAAAAAAAAGTTTAATCCTTGTTTTCAGTCTTATTTAGAATTTCAGTCTCATTTAATAATGGCCTATAAATCTGGTGCAAGTTATAACTACTCTGTTTCGAAAACTAACAAATCGATCCGCAACCCAATTATATACCCTTCTACCATTTTCAAAAGGCTACGAATTACTTAATATTTATAGCTAGCACATTTAGTTTTCCAGACATAAACATTACAAACTTTGAAAATGGAAAATTTTCAATTTTCTTCAAATTGTCGATTACTCAAAAGATGATTACTCAAAAATTATAAGAGTTTTGTAAAAACTAATTATTGATCTAAGTACTGAAATTCCTACTGAACCTTTTCATCGCTGACTGTTTATATCTATATTTTATAGTTTAGTAGATATTTTAACTGAAGGTAAGCATAGTGAAGCAAAAACTCGCTCGAACAAAAACTTTTTTCGAAAGGGGAAGAGGGGGGGGGGGACTCAAAATATTGAAATATGGAAGGTATGCTTATATATTCATAAATGGACTTCTATTTTCGACAAAACAAGTACATATTGTTTAGGTTTTTGTCTACTCGGTTCAGTGATATAAGCGTCCAATGCGTTTACATTTTTCGTAAACATAAAACCAAAATGAACGAAAATAAAAGACGTTAAAGAACTACCTAAAACTTACTACGACGTAATATTAATTAAATGGTTAAATTATGTGTGATTCATATGACGCATACATAAAGAAACACAAGTACTGTTTCGCATTTCCAGCATATTATATTATGCCCTAACTTCTTTCTACTGTATATAATAAAATAAAGCAAAACAAAGACAGAACACTAAGTACAAACATATACTAGAACTTCCTTTCTACTATATGTATAAAATAAAGCAAAACAAATATTACAGCTTTTCTTTTCCCCCACACATGGCTGTTTCGTAGATGCTTAGAAATGATGAATGAAATTAGTTAGAGCGTTTCAAAAAACACAAGGAAGCGTGCCGCAGCGCGTTGTTAGTCATGCGAAACCCCCTCAGAAGCGAAATTACCACAATTACTCTCACGCTGTTGTTTTCCTACCTATTAGTTCAACATTATACACTGTAAAAAAAAGCACTGTAAATTTTACAGCAAAAAGTCCTGGCAATTTGGGCGCCAGGACTTTTTGCTGTAAATTTTACAGTACTACTGTAAAATTCCACTACACTTTTTGCTGTAATTTTTACAGTGCTTATTACTGTAAATTTTACAAAAAATTGTAATTTATACAGCAGTGTTTACTGTATTTTTTACAGTGATTTAAACTGTAAATTTTACAGTACTTCTGTAAAATTCTACTGCACTTTTTGCTGTATTTTTTACAGCGTTTTATATCGTAAATTTTTCAAAAAATTGAACATTTTACAGCAGTTTTTACTGTATTTTTTACAACGCTTTAAACTGTATATTTTACGATACTTCTGTAAAATTCTACTGCACTTTTTGCTGTACTTTTTACAGTGTTTTATGCTGTAAATTTTACAAAAAATGGTACATTTTTACAGTGCTTTATACTGTATTTTCTACAGTACGCCTGTAAAATTCTACTGCACTTTTTATTGTATTTTTTACATTGCTTTATATTGTATATTTTACAATACTTTTCTACCCCCACATTTTATTGTATTTTTATAGTGTTTTACATAATAAATTAACAGTATTTTTGTAAAATTCTACTACACATTTTGCTACATTTTATACTTTAAATGTTAAAAAAATGTCTAATTTTGACAGGATATTTTTAAATAGCTGATAGCATGTTAACAAAGTTTTTTTTGCATTATTTTAATGGAATTTTTTACTGCAAATGTTACCAGTGCTGCAAATATTTTACAGTATTAACAAATTTTTAAATCGCGAACATTACAAAAATATTTTAGAATATGACTATTTATCACAAATTTTGCAGTATACTACTCTGTCTTCTGTTAATGGATATATTGAGAAGCATAATATTTGAATTTGAAATTGAACGCAAAAATTTAATGTTTATGGAGCAAGCAAGCCGTTTTAGGGAGTTACCAGCTCAAAAACTGTTTGTAGTGGAATTTTCGAAATTTCATGGACCTGCCATTATTTATTTAAATAATATTACATTTTTAACACATTTAATAAAAGTTTGGTAGTGGTACGGACCTGTTTGCTTCGAGTGTAGTAGTTTTCGATAGAGCAGCAGGAATATTAATATAGTGTATTTGTATTTTATTTTAAACAATAAATTACAAATACACTGTATATATTACTATATACAGGGTGATTCATAAAAGATGGGCCAAACTTTACGAGGTGGTAGCACACACCAAACCAAGCATTTTTTGTCATAGTTTACCGGGTCGGAAATGAAACGTAAAAGCCTTACAGGGCGATGGATTGGGCGAGGTGGTCCCATAGCTTGGCCCCCATGATCGCCCGATTTGTCATGTCTTAACTTAATTTTGTAAGGATATCTCAAGGTCTCGTCTATAACTCTTTCCTTAAATCTGATGAGTAACTCGTCGCCGGAATTTCGACCGCTGCTGCCGAAGTGCACGACATGCCTGGTATGTTTGAGAAAGTTCGCCGTTGGTATTCCAGATTCAAAATTAACATAATTTTTACTTTCCCTGCCATACATAATAATGTATAGGGAAAGTATTGGAATGATACCGAAAATCGCAACTTTGTTATTTATTTAACATTGAAGGAAATATTTTTTCAATTATCACACCTATAATTTGGTAGCGACAGAAACAAATACTCCAGAATGTCAATCCTACGATCATTATAAAGTCTGCAGAATGCTCTTTCAATAAATTTTGTTAAGTATCTGTTGCATGCTCATTTGATTTTTGACGGATTTGAAATTAACATAATTTTTTCTATTACAATGAGATAAATTGATTTTCATATTCCAATATAGCCTTAACAACCAATCGCACGATTATGAAATTTGACGACCATGAACCTACACGTTTCCTCTCTGTCATAAGAAATATTAATCTGGCGTCATTTAATGATTTTGAAGATTTATTAAAGTTCCAGAGAACTTCAAATCCGCATTTCCCCCGAAGTAGAACATTCCAACATCTCAAAGGATGTTGGGATATTTGCCAAATAAAGAATTGTTGGAAACACGTATGCGTGACGTCAATGGTTGTAAGCAAAGAGCAACATATGGGAAGCCCGAAAGCCACTTGTACGTCTCTCCTATCTTTCGATATATTCTGTGCATGTACGTATAGCTAGTTTGCTAACTGTACGAGATGCTCGGTTGCGCTACTCTCCGCATACCTTATGTGCAACTGCTCCTATCTGTTTAACTAAAAATCGAGTTTTACCCTATTTTCTTCTGATTATAGAATCGTAGGATGAAAGAGGTTAAGATTCACTAAGGATTTTTACTTCCGGCTCTTTCCCCCGTTCTGATACAAAATTTTTTATATTACTTGAAACGTCTATTTCTCGAGATTGGTTGCGTATAGAGCTTAGATGATAAGTGATATGGATTCAGCATCAAATTCTGAAGGAGGTTTGGATGGTTCACTAAGGCTGTCAATTTCTGATTTCTGGTAATGCCACTTCCTCTTTTTTCAAAAATTCGCATGACAGTATGAAAGAGGTGTACAAAAAGTTAGAAATAATTGGAATTGTTTGGACGGTTGGGACAGTGCCATCCAATTTAGACCAGAACTCAATGGAGGTGGCAACTATAAGAGACGTACAATCTTTCCTTTAACCCATCACCCTTCAGATGGACATTCTGCCCTACAGATAAAACGTGCCTATCCTCCGCGTAGACACAGATATAGTTTTGGAAGGCGGGTGTCGAACCCGGTTCTATACTGTGTGTGATTCCAATGTCTTAACACTGGGTTATCTCGCCCCAACTGGAGTGGCCACGTATAAATATGCTTGATAGTTAAATATTCGGCCTGAAGTAAATTCGTTAGCACCTTGGGCGTGTTTGGTGGGGGGTTGGAGAATATATATATCACTGACCTGCAGCCCAGCGAGGTAGCAGACTTTATATACACTCTTGGGAAATCATGCAATGTGGATTGGACTTTCTTAAATTATTAGAACATTTTGATAGATCAAAGATATCCTTTTACACAAGCAAATATTGAACTGATGTATTCGGTAGTAAATTGTTATCAAAAAATGAATGAAAATAGTAAATTAGGTCAAAAATACAGTAAAATATGTCAAGTGTTTTGTCTTTGTGAGATTTTTTTTTTCCATATATTTATAAATTGCAGTAAAGGCTGTGTATTAATGTGAAGATTTGTAGGTAAACTGTTTTGTCGTCTTTAACAAAACGATATATAAATATGACTTGATGAATAGTAATTTTAAATCTGTGATTGGACTATTTCATTGTCCTTATTTACCTTTTCAGTGCCTATTTTGCCTGCATATTTTGAAATTTTTAGTGCCTATAAATCCGGGCTCTACTTATATGTAACTGAAATAAAGGTCAACTAAAAAAAAAGAAGGAAATAAAATCGCTACACGCATTTATAAATTTTAAGTGTTATAAAAAAAATTGGAAGATATCGTTTCGATTTATTTTCTTAATAATATATCCCTTCTAATAATTGTAAAGGGAGCTCTGTACCTTACTTTTGCCTATGGGCTCAGGGAAGGGTTGAGTCGGCCATGTTTTCCATAAGAAATTAATCAATTAGAAAATAGTGGCAATTAATATACCATTATAGAAATGAAACATTATTTAGAAAATATTACCAAGATTCAATTGTAAAAAACCGAGACAACGTGTAACAAAAGTATATATAGCCACGCCCACATTTGGTCCTGCCCATTTTTTACATTTATAATTCTCTAGAGTCTAAGGCATAAAAATAGAGTTTATTTGCAATAAATATGAAAGAAAGGGGGAGGGGTGTAATTATTTAAACAAATGGTCTCATTCCAAATAACTAGTTCAGTGGGTGATAAAGCCACTTAGCAGATATCCGAAAAATTAAACAACATTTAGTGCGGATTCTGTATTGGTACTAATCCTGCCATATGAACTTTAAAATTTTATTTCATTTTATTTAGAATCCGGCAGCTCATAGATAAATTCTTTTTTTACATTAGTCATTTGAACAGAATAAAACTATCCATTCTGAATTAACTATCGCCCCCACAGAGTATCAGATTGGGAATTTATATATATATATATATATATAAATATATATATATATATATATATATATATATATATATATAAATATATATATATATATATATATATATATATATATATATATATATATATATATATACCGATAACTTTTTATAAATATTTTTAATAAAATTTTGATTTCGATATAGCTACTTTGAACTTAAAGGGTCAAAATTCATAGGATCCAGAAAGCTGCACTGAATGAGATTGCAGCAAGTCAAATTAAGTAGAACAAACCACTTCGGCACAGATGTCCTCGGGCTATTATAAAACACGAAAAATCAATCATGCATAAAGCATTTATTATGAAACACTTTCCAACTTCAATGCAATTTTATTTAAACACCTCTAAAATGCGATACATTCCTCGGTAATATTTTTAAAATTATCACAATACTACATTAATTTATTATATTTGAAAACTTAAAACTTCATCGAAAAAAATGAACTTCATTCAAATGACGGGATTGAAATATAAATTGCCTGGTTTAAACATCTCTAAAATGCGATACATTCCTCGGTAATATTTTTAAAATTATCATAATACTACAATAATTTATTATATTTGAAAGCTTCATCGAAAACAAATGAGCTTTATTAAAATGACGTCATCGAAATATGAATCACCTTGCTCTCTCTATAAAAGCAGCATTTCATTCATTAACTTTTTCCATTCCTTTCATTCATCACAATACCATAACAATTTATTTTATTTATAAACTTAAAACCGTGAAGGTACAAGTAACTTAACTCTGTGCTTAAAACTTGAAATCAAAAAAATCGTCTTCTTTTCTGCGTAAAATCAATGAATGTTTCATTCATATCACCTATATTGCAGATTCCATGACCTAAATAATTTTGCGTTAAAGAAATGCAGCAATTCTTATACAACTCATTCTACATCTTTTGGTGTTTACATTTTCTATAAGTGAAAATTGGGCTTCGTTGTAGAAATAATCAAAGTTTGATGATCATTTAAACTGAAATATATTGTAATTGTGTTGTGTCAGGATTTAGATGCACAGAATTTAAGCAAAAATAAAGCGGTTTTAGGACGGATGCAACACTAAATATGAATTAAAAAGAACTTTAAAAATCACGATTTTGACACAAGATGGATGCCATATTTTATTCTGAAGTGCGTCACGCGATCTCTTCATATAATGATCACGTGATCTCTTCATATAAAGGGTGTAATTATTATTTTAATTTTTATTTAAAAAACTACTGAATATATTTTGCTGAATTTTTTTTTATATATTTTATGGGCTAATTTGAATATTTCCTAAAACTTTCGAAGCAATTTGTGAATTTCAAATTCGCTTGAAAAATGTTTGAATAATTAGGTCCTATAGGGTTCAATGTATTTCATTTTTTCAACCCGGGTTCAATCCAAAACTAATTGGGTGATATTATTTATTTATATTACCATAGGTCCTACAAAACGTCTGAACAACATATTAAAATTTCATTTTGATAAAGTCATTCTTACGGCAGTTATCATGCTAACGAACAGACAGACAGACAGAATGAGCAAAGTCATAAACATTTTTCAACTATGTTGTAAAGTGTTAAAAAAACGTATTGTGCGTCTTGACATGAAATCTACTATTATGTGTGAGGATGCTTAAAACTTCGCCAATGTTAATTAAGCGAAATTTTGTACACTAAATACACTCTGTTGCAATATATATATATATATATATATATATATATATATACTGCTGGCCATTCAAAATGCAACACTATGAAGGAAGCATCCAATAAGCATGAAATTTGCACCATACGTAGACCTCGATAGGAAATATAAATGATTAGAATTTTAGCTCATATGCAAATCATGTGCGCCAGTAGAGCCACCTACAAGCGCTATAGAAGGGAGAAGAGAAGGCTGTTTTTAAGTACAGGAATGTTGTTTTCACCCTGTGTTTTTGTGTGGGAAGCTTCAGTATGCCTCGTCGAAGAATACGGCAACCATTCTAGCACGTTTCTGAGTTTGACAAAGGAAGAATTGTGGCTTATAGAGATTGCGGATTATCCTTCCGAGAAATCGGCGCTCGTGTTGGACGAAATCAAGCCACAGTGATGCGAATATGGAATCAGTGGGCGCAGGAGGGACGGACCAACCGACAGGAACGATTGCACCAGTCTCGTCGCACCACCGAACGTGTGGACAGGCATGTTGTGCGCATGGCAATAATGGATCGCACTGCAACATCAACAACCCTAGCGCAAGAATTAAGGTCTGTTGCACAACAATCTGTATCAGCACGTGCCATTCGACGTCGTCTGCAGCGACAGGCAATTTCAGCAAGGCGTCCATTGCTGCGATTACCTTTGGCTCCAGACCATAGGCGTATGAGGCTGCAATGGTGCGTTGAACGCCGGACATGGACAAACGAATGGCACGACATTGTGTTTTCAGACGAATCACGATTCCGCCTACAACACCACGATGGTCGTATCCGGGTTTGGCGGCACCGTGGCGAGAAAGTGCATAATTCTTGCATTATGCATCGCCATACCGGTCCATCACCTGGCGTTATGGTTTGGTGTGACATTGGATTTTACTCCCGCACCCCCCTAATACGCATTGCCGGTACACTCAACAGCCACAGCTACATTTCTGAAGTTTTGGAGTCTGTAGTCTTACCTTACCTTCAAGGATTGCCTGCGGCCAAGTTTCAACAGGACAATGCGAGACCACACGTGGCACATGTCGTTCAGCATTTCTTCAGTACCCACCAAGTTCCACTGCTTCCTTGGCCCGCCCGTTCTCCAGATCTGTCGCCCATTGAACACGTCTGGTCGATGATTGGTAAACGACTGGCCCAGCAAACACCACCAGCTGCTACGACAGATGAAGTTTGGCAACGTGTGGAAGCAGTATGGACTGACATACCCCAAGAACACATCCAAAGTCTCTTTCTTTCAATGCCGAGGCGTGTAGCAGCAGTTATTGTCAGCCACGGCGGCTGCACAAAATACTGATTTCTTCGTGTTCCGCAAGTCGAACGGGACTGTATTTCAACCAATTCATCCTTGTATTTTATGTTCCAATAAATTTGGCTTTGATATCTCTTCTCTTTCATGGTGTTGCATTTTGGATGGCCAGCAGTTATATATAAATTGAAAGATTTTAATCGAAAACTGTGCATAAACTACTGTGTGTACAAAAAAAAAACCCCATCTCTAGGATATCTGTTACAAATAAGTAACTATAGACCAAGACAAAGGATAAAAATAGAAGGTAACATATCACTACAATGGAAAGGGGGATGAGAAGAATATTAGGATACAAAAATCACAACTAAAAAGTATTTATAAATATAAATAAAAATGAAAAAGGAAACACGGCAAAAATGAGAAAAGGCAATAATAATTAGCTCAAGATAAAAGATTAAGACATAGAGAACAATCAATACAAAACACAAAAAATGGCGGTTAGTTCGAAATTGCATTCTCATCAGGACAGCCAGACCATTCGATTTAAAACCGATAGAATAGCCAGTTTCTGACAATGGCGATAGTATTTAACTATAGACACCATTGGAATTGTCTACTGGCTAGTGGAAGGAGAAAAAAAAAACCAATTGAATTATAAATCAGGAAAATAAAAAAACATCCTCGAACAGAAATATGAACTCACAAGCACTGCTATCACGTGTAGGTTGAACATGCGGTGCGGCTGAACATTTCGCCTCACTTCATCAATGTGAGTGGGCACCGGAATGAATACATTTGAACGAAACATAAGTGAGAGAGAGAGAGAGAGAGAGAGAGAGAGAGAGGAGGGGAGAGAGAGAGGAGAGGAGAGGAGAGAGGGGGAGAGGAGAGAGAGGGGATAGAGAGGAGAGAGAGATACCCGATTGCTGCGTCCAGAGTACGCTTATACAGTCAACCTTCCTATAACTCGGAGCAAAAATTGAGACAGCCCTCCCATAACGCGGTACTTATAAAACGTGATTTCCATATAACGTGGTAGTCTTATAACGCGGTTTCTTTATAATACAACTCAATTAGCCTCCCTGTAGCATGAAATTTGCTATTACACTTTTACGGTTGAAATTAATGGAGAATTCCCCTGTTTTTTCATCCACGTACATCACTATTTTTCAATTTCAGTTATCAGGGAAATCCTCTGTAAATGCAGAAATATACAGCATTGCAGTGGCAATGATTATTAGTCAGTGATTATTAATTTCCATATAACGCGGTGCGAAGTGTTCTGTTTTGTACTAATTCTGAGTTTCGTTTAATGCGGTTTCCATACAACAAGGTAGGCGGTTTCCATATAGCACGGTACGAATTAATCTGATTTACACTAATCCTAGTTTTTTATAACGCGGTACGAATTAATCGCGTTATAGGAGGGTTGGTTGATTGCAACATATTAAAAGAAAGAAAAATCCCAAGCTGCTTAAAAATGGAATCTGGTATGAGCCACACTCTAGTTGATTTTAGATTTCTCCTCTGTGATTATCATATACTTCTTTGACTTTTATCATTTCTACTTTCCCTATATATAGAGTATAATGCATATGGAAAGTATTGTAACGGGGTCAACAATTCGAATTCGAGTTTTCGACGGCAGAACACGTTTCAAGCACCCTTGGACTTGAATCTATAGTTTTTGAGGTTATGTCTGTGTGTGTGCAATTTATATTTGTAATTTTATAATTACACATAATACGTAAATTTCAAAACCCTCAATTAATTTAGAAAAAAAAATATATATTCATACACAAATGTAAAAATTTTTTATCCTCAGCAATATTCACGGGCCCCTAACAATCGCCGGGCCCCAGTACTGTAGTACCAACTGACCCCCCCCCCCCCCCTTTGTGGGGGCCCTGTGTGTGTGTGTGTGTGGATCTCACGAACGAATGGAGCGTTTGGAAAGGAATTTGGTACAAAAAGTACAATCAGTGAATACTGGAAGCCTATTGATTTAAAACTCAACCGATTGCTCGGAATACCCTCAAATTTTCGAATGAAATTTTGAAAAAATTTAAAAATAGCATGTACTTTAATTAATCGAATATTGAGATTGTCTTGGAATATTGAGAATCCAATTGTTGTGTTCCTTGTTTCACCGAGAGATGGCAGCAGTACAAAAAAAAATTACACAAGTCGAAAGTAAAAAGCAAGTAACGAGAGTAAGTACAAAAGTCTCTCTTCAGAAGTGACTTATAAAAGGAAGGGCAAGGGGCTCTGATTATTTGTAACTCTGTGCATATATAATTTGGTGGAATTAATATTTGCAATGTGATTTTTTTTTTTTTGTATTGAAGAATGTATAGTTCCTATGAAAATGAATTATGAAATTCATTCATGCACTTTCTTAAATATTTGCACCACTTATCACTAGATGGCAGCACTATCATATTTTTACTGAAATGTTCTAAGTAAAAGTTACTGTGCAGTTAATTTTGTTTTGCATCAAATTTTGCCCGTGTTTCTATATCTATACAGTATAAATACAACAGGTAAACCCAGGTTTAAAAATATTTGTGGTGGTGGTGGATGGGGGGGGGGGCGGGATTTGAATAAATAAATATGAAATCGATGTGTAAAACAGATTTATGCCACAATACAAATTTTTCTAGTGATTAATCTATGTTATTGGCTTCGTCAAGAGGGGGGGGGGGGGGGATAGAAAGTTATTCCCCCCAGTGACCTATCAAACCCATTGAATTTCGAAGGAATTATATATGGAGAAATGAAAAACAAAATATTTGATCGAATAAAACCAAAACCAATATTCTAGTTATTAAAGTTTGCTGAAAAAACAATAAATATGGTCTCGCTACGTGTCCATCCTTTCTAATACGCT
Organism: Amaurobius ferox; assembly: GCA_951213105.1. Lineage (NCBI taxonomy): Eukaryota > Metazoa > Arthropoda > Arachnida > Araneae > Amaurobiidae > Amaurobius > Amaurobius ferox. Next base: position 121,914,812 of record OX578143.1, on the reverse strand, counting down.
ATTAAATACAACAACAGATCATATATAATAATGACACAATCACGGAAACGTAATTAAACTTGGACTTGAAGACAAAGCTGCAGTCTTCAGTGATGTACATTCAGATCCCCTTATCAAATTTATAGAATGAGAAATTTCCTTTTCGTAAATGTGGCATTATTATATATGATCTGTTGTTGTATTTAATACTGTATTAGAAGGAACAGATATTTAAAAATGTTCATTAAAAAATAAAAATAGTCGGTATGAATTAAATTACGGCAACAGATGGCAGCACCAAAAATATTTTAGATTGAAATAAAAAATATATTTTATATTTTATTGGGTATTAAATTTAGTTTTAATATAATCTAAACATTGAATTTTATCTTTCAGAAAATATTTCGCAACTGTTTGAGCAGAATTTGGTGAAAAACGTGAAGTTAACAAAGCGCGGATATGGCAGAAGATTTACTTGAAATACACAACTATGGGAATTTTCTCTGAACCCAGTGACTTATATCAGCAATTTCAATTCACAGAAAATATTATTGTGCAGAATATGCTTTCTTATATATAAAAAACAGATAGAGTACGCACAGATTAGAAGTTTCAATTCCAACTAAAATGTATATATATATATATATCCAATTAATATTGATTATCAATATATATATATCCAATTAATATCATTAATATTGACTATCCAATTAATATTGATTTTTACCCATCTAACCTAGAATTAATTCCTAATGAGCCTAGCGTTAGTCAAACTGTAAATTTTTTAGACCTTAATTTAGATACCCTCAAAATATCATGTAATCACCAATCTATATGACAAAAAAGATTCTTACAACTTCACTATCATAAAGCTGCTATCATATCAATCTTGTAATTCTATTCAATTGTTTAGAAACATCATTTAAAACCAGCTATTTCGAATACATCGACTTTCTGATCCTCGGTTTCACTTTCTCCACATCAATAATCTTAAACGCATTTGTCAAAAATACCAGTATCCGGAAGTATTTGTAAATAATATTATTAATAATTTCAAATATACCACGTAATCATTTTACACATGCATTATTTATCTTTGATTGGATAACTCTATTTTGAGAATTCACCCATTCCTATCACCTAACTTACCACTTGGCCTGAGTCTAATACTGTTTACTATTTTCGAATGACTGTTTTCCACTTTTCCTGAGTCCTATACTGATTACTATTTTTGAAAGTCTCCATACATATTATGTATCGTTCAAATGTATTCATTCCGGTGCCCACTCGCATTGACGAAGAGAGGTGAAATGCTCAGTCGCTTGTTCAACTTACACGCGGTGGCAATGCTTGTGAGTTCATATTATTTTTCTGATTTGCAATTCAATTGATTTATTTTTCTCCTTCCACTAGCCAGTAGACAGTTCCAATGGTGTCTATAGTTAAATACTATCGCCATTGTCAGAAACTGGCTATTCTATCGGTTTTATTTCGAATTGTATGGCTCTCCTGATGAGAATGCAATTTCGCACTAACCGCCATTTTTGTGTAGTTTCAATTGATTGTTCTCTATGTCTTAATCTTTTATCTTGTGCTAATTATTATTGCCTTTTCTCATTTTTGCCGTGTTTTATTTTTATTTTTATTTATATCTATATTTATATACTTTTACTTGTGAATTTTGTATCCTAAAATTCTTCTCATCCCTCTTTACCATTATAGTGATATGTTACCTTCTATCTTTATCCTTAGTCTTGGTCTATAGTTATATAGTTACTCATTTGTAACAGATATGCTAGTGATGGGTTTTTTTGTACATACAGTAGTTTATGCGTAATTTTCGATTAAAATCTTTCAATTTTTATTTATATATATATATATATATATATATATAAAAATAAATTATTAAATCCAAAGTTAGAATGTATGTAGTAACTCATAATACTAATAATATATATATATATATATATATATATATATATATATATATATATATATATATATATATATATATATATATATATATATATATATATATATATATATGAGCTAGACCTTTTCTAGCTCCCCAATGAATATGAATAAATTGTATAAAGTGAAAAGCATTTCTGAAACAATGTACGTTATCAAGGACCATACATGTTTCGTTAATGCGGAATCTACGTTTCTGTGTGCATTACTGTAAATTGTATTACAGAAATAATGCACATGGCCCGACGTAGAAGAAAATATAATGGATCAGATATATAAGAACTCAAATATATAAATCAAATATAATCAAATATACCAGCGTGTGGCTAAGTATTTATAGGAAAATACTATGTAATAAAAAGGAATAAGAATATATAATAATTTAAATGTATTTACCCCTTGTGCTTCTTAACAGAGCAGATTACGTGATACTGACGAAACATTTTAACTCAAAACAGGTTACAGTTAATTCTATATAGTAAGGTTTCAACTGTGGGAAGTGAAACATGGAGATGAAAAATTATTTAAAATTGTTAGAGAATGATCTGTCAATATGTTGCTGTAATTGTGGCAAGGTGATGAATTTAAAATTAAAATGTGTTTTAATAAATGAAAAAATAAGGTTTGGTGGGTAGGTATTTTGGATAGTGTTGTTGATGAATTTTAAAATATGTTCTGTGTAGTAACATGGTGTACTTAACATTTTTATTCTTAATAACTGGTTATTAATAAGATTTTTAAACACTGATTTTGAAAGATTGGATGAATAATGTTGTTTATATTTATTGGATGAATAAGTTTACTTACTTTGAAGTTAGAAGTTTCTGTTTTGTCGTATATTTTAAATTTTAATGTGTGTTCATTTTGAATTTGTAAACTAACGTCTAGATAATTGGTTCAATTTGATGCATATACATTTTCAATTAGTTGTAGCTTGGATAAAAATTAAAGTTTAATGAAGGCGCTTCATAAGTAATTCCAATAATAATTCGATCATCAATATATATATACATGATATGACTGTTGAAGGGTACTACATTTCGTAAAAATGTAGATAAAAGTTGACCTGCGGAAGAGATTCCTGCCTGTGGTATTCCCTTATTTAATCTGTATATGCAATTTCCTTGAAATATATACTGTTTGAACAGAATGAATTTTAATAATGTTTTGAATTTAGGAAAAGAGATGTGTTTTGATTTAGTAAATTATTCATATAAATTTAGTATGACTTTATATAAATCATTAATATCAATGTTATTAAAGAGGTCTTTGAAATCAAAAGTTATAATATCATGTAAGGAAGTTGTTTTAGTTTATTAATCAGTTCTAAACTATTTCTGATTATATGTGTTTGTTGTGTAGTAAAATGATCATAAATTTGATTTAGTATAATTAGAAGTTGTTTATCAGCAGCATTTGTGTATGGATTAAATCCTGTAGTAACAGTTCTAAAATAAATGGGTGATTTATGGAATTTAGGTATGAGTATCAGGTAAGAAAACTTAAGATTGTGTGTTTGTTTAAGAAGTTTGTAGTAAGCAATAATTTGTTTACTTATAATTGTGATATTAGAGTTTATAGGAGTTAATGAAATTGAGGTATGGAGTTGCAGCTTGAGTTCATATATATATATATATATATATATTATATATATATTAATATTTATCCCTCTAATCTTGCGCTATTTCCTTATCAATTCCATCCTTTCAAATTTGTAAATTATCTTGATATCACTATTTATATATAAAATAACTCATTCGATGCTACTATTTATGACAAGGGACTTCAATTTCAATTTAATGTAAAATTCTACGTTATTTGTAGATCGCAGTGTAAGTACAGTTATTCAAAAAGTAGCGGAAACACCATAGAATAAACACCGCCCCGGCGGGTAAAAATAAAAACTTGCAAATACTTGAAAAACAGTAACTTCGGTTATACAAAAGAATGTGCAAACTATTTAAAAAAAAAAAACCGCTTCGGCGGGCAAAGAAAAAAGTTAAAAATACTAGTAAAACCGTTATACCTAAAAAGCAAATAAAAACAGGCTACGGAAAACAACAACAAAAAACAGTGTTATCCCTATTTTAAATGCTATCGATCGTAGTCGTAACTTCACGGCTAATTTCTGAACTCCTGGGTTTAACCTCTCACCTATCATCATCTACTTCTATTTCAACTTCCTTTCAACTGGTCCATTCCATTGCGCTTTAAGTTCCGCGTAGTGAGGATTCCAGTTGGCGATCGTTTCAAGATTTGTGAGTTGCCCTTTTTGCATGTTAGTGCATTTGTGTGTTATATTTTTCATGATTATGTGTTATTTTATGGTATTTTAGTTGTATATTGTCCTTTTGTGTCGTTTCTCTGTGGATTTCGTTTATTCCTTTGTTAGGCACAGATTGCATAAACTTTTAACCATCGTGCCTTTATGCAATCATAGAAATATCGAATTTTAGTATATCTGTCTAGAATGTGCCACTGAAGACGTTACTGGCAGATATACTATTCATTGATTTATTTTCTTTTTTCTGGTCATTCAATGGTCTACTTTTCCAGCCCTTTCTCGTCATGCTAGCGTTCTAAAGTGTGTGTCAATCGTTTTCTAACAAAACTCGCATACGAAATTTAAATGAGGCACACACACATAGACTCACGGACACACACACTATCACACACATACACACACTCTTATACACACACACAGACGTCGCCTCAAAAATGATCGATTCGAGTTCAGTGATGCTTGAAACGTACCCTTCCATCAAAACATCGAATTCGAATTCTCGACCAAGTCACAATACATTCCTATATATTATATATACTATGTTTATACGGAAAGTAAACAGAAATATTCAGTGACAATTTTAAGAATGGTTACAGATGTATTTTTAATTACTGTGAAATAAATGATCGAGGCATATTTATACATAAAGGCTTAAAATGGGTCTGAAAGTTGCCATGAAGTTTTGTAATAGAACCTTTCATAAATGTCTATTGAACTATGGAGCATGCTTGTCTAAAAAATAATCTAAAAATAATCATAATAATCATAACAGTTTGTAAGACACCAGAAACACATAATCTAATTTCTGTAACACGTATAAATAAAAATAAAAATAAAAAATAGTCTTGGACGTTTTAACTACAAGTTTAAAAATTTTATAATTAAAAAATAATAATTATTTATATCAAAATTTAATAGTTTAAAAGTTTATCATAAGTAAACTAGCGGTCTTCGATATTATATTTAGAGAGTTGAGAATTATAATTTTTTTTATTGTAACTCCACTAACAAAAATTTTTTTTTGGCGACGCCACTGGTCTGGCCAACTGGAAATCAGTGGATTAGACTTCTTCACATAATTAAAATTTTCATAATAAAAAAAATTCATTTTTGCTTGTATAAATAAAAAAATAGTGCATACAACTAAAATTCTTGAATGATTCACAAGCATGAAGTCGCCAAAAGCTTATACCACCCGAAAAGCCAAATCTGTTCTAGGTTCACATCTGGTAATCGCGGGCATTTCATCAACGAATGAGCGAGAGAGAAAATAATATGGCACGTCTATTTAGCACCCATTTGGGGTAACAACAGCAACATGGCGGTAAAATAGTGTAGTGAATCACCGATCAGTTTTGTTCCTATCTTTTATTCTTTTTTCTTTTAAAGAACAGTCCCCATTTGTCCATGATTTTTCGCTTAGTTCTTTGCCCGGCGTATCGCACCTGTCATGTCCGTCATGCATCATATTTATTGCATAGAACAAATCGTAGTTCTGATGGCAACACTGTTAAGGCAGACGATAATCAATTAGGTCATCTTTTCGCTTCATATTTCATACTATGTCAAAATTGATTGGAATTTTTACATACTTTTAGGCAAATATAAAGCTTTTATATTTCTTATAGAATACCACGAGTGACGTAATTGCAGAGGTGCAAGTGGTAGAAATGCTTTCCCATAATTTTTAATCATAAATTATTGCTTTTATAATGTAAGAAAATTTAGATTTCAAATACAGAAGCAATTGATTTCCATTACGAAATTATTATTCCCCCCTAATTTAGTTATTATTTATATTATTGTTGTTGTTATATTATTATCGGTGAGAAGAGTTGAACCTTGGAATTAGAGAGAAGGAAATAAAACTTCTATGGACGAAACGCTTAAAAATGTCATAATGCTTTGACAGTTATATATAAGTGCCGTTAGTGTTAGTAAAGTAGGCGCTATTGTTAGTTGACACAGAAGAGATGCGTGGTATTTAGTATATGTATGTGTAATTATTTTTAAATAAAGTTTCCCTAAGCATGAGTATTAATCAGTATTTTTTCATAGTTGTAGGATAGAGTACAGAACATATGGAAATAAAAATAAATTGAAAGGTAAAAATAATTTTAAATATGTAGGACTATTCTTTATTGTTTCAGTTCTCATTTTTATTGCGCTACTAATTTATCTTTGCAAAATTGACAGTTTAAATAAATAATTTAGGCCTTTTGCCATAGAAATATATACAGCGCAGGACTACTTATCCCAGCGCCACCTGAATTATTGTCTCAAACGATATTGGCGTTTTCTTGATATGAAGTTTTATCTCCTTACTTTTACCTCCATTACCAACAGTTTAGTTTAGAATAAAATAGTAAATTTTTTCTAACCACGGCTCCGTTTAGAATATTCCATGCATGAAAAACTGATTATTTTTTTTTTTGAATTATTTTGTTTTAATTGCAGTTTAATTTTGTTTTAATTTTGTTTTAATTTAATTTTTAGATTTAATTGCAGTGATGGCATATTTTGTTATAAGCATTGTATAATTCACATTTTAATAAAGTGGCAAATATTTCGATTACTTGAATTTATGGAATAGTGATATTTTGGTAATTTTAGTGTGGTTTACAACTCTAAAATACACACCACTGCTACCTTTTTACTTCAAATTTCATATATTCCGTACGAAGAACGGCAATACAGCTAGTACGCAGTATAAAACAAAATGTTTTAATGCAAAATTCTATTATAAAAATATTGTCGATTTCTATTTTTACACTCTAAGGAAATTATCGCAAACAAATGACATACAGTTTGATTTTCAAATTACCACTTGCAATATTTTGGCATAGTTTGGTTAAATATGTCTCATCGCATACAAAACTTTAATTGTAAGACATCCATTTTATCCTCCTTCATACAGCAGTTGCCTAATATATAAAGGAGTATATATTAGGCATTATATTTTTATCCTTCCTAATACAGCAGCTGCTGAAATACCATTAAAACAAGCATGTCAAGGATACACAAAGCGAGGTTGTCATATGAATAAAAAGTTGGGTGGAGACATGATACTGCAACCTTATACTTGAAGTTTCTCCAAGTGAACATAATTTAAAACTTTCTTTGTTCATGTTTAACATATATATACAATCCTGAACGCGAAGTTCATCTAAATCAAATGTATATAATATGAATAGAAGAAATAAAATCGGTGTAAGCATTTAAACCGCTTTTAAATAAACATAGACGATTTCTTTAATTTCAATATTTTAGTATAGAATATATATATATACTCGCGGCAAGTCTAATTTGAATGCGCTAATCGCTCAGTTTTGTGTTCATACGCCCATTATGCATCGACTAGCTATATAGCATAGCGGATGTTTAAAATTTTAACTATGTTGTTACGTTAGGTTTGCCGCAAGTCTAAAATAGTATATAAATGGTACATTTTCTGTAACAGATTTTATAAGGGATACACAAAATAATTTTCTAGAATTATTTGTAAATCAAAGGATTTTGTAAAATAATTTGTAATTTTGTAATATTGCGTTTTTTTTTTTTTTTTTGTTGTAAATAAATAGATTGAAAAAAATAATAAGAGAATTTTGCAGCAAGATTATAATTTAACAAGAAAGATCAATCATGTTTAAAGCATCGATTATGAAACACTTTCCAACTTCAATGCAATTTTATTTAAACATCTCTAAAATGCAATACATTCCTTGGTAATATTTTAAAACTTATCACAATACTGCATTAATTTATTATATTTGAAAACTTAAACCTTCATCGAAAAAATTGAAATTCATTCAAATAACGGCATTGAAATATAAATTGCCTGGTTTAAACATCTCTAAAATGCGATACATTCCTCCGTAATATTTTTAACATTATCATAATACTACGTTAAATTATTATATTTGAAATTTTCATCGAAAACAACTGAAATTCATTCAAATGACGTCATAGAAAAAATAACACGCCTGGCTCTCTCTATAAAAGCAGCATTTCATTCATAATATTTTCCCATTCATTTCATTCACCACAATACTATAATAATTTATTTTATTTAAAAATTAAGACCATGGAGCTACAAGTAATTAAACGCTATACTTAAAAGTTCATCGAAAAAAATCGTCCTTCTCTCTGTAAAATCAATGAATATTTCATTCATATCAGCTATACAGACTCCATGAGCTAAATAATTTTGCGTTAAAGAAATGCAGCAATTCTTATACAACTCATTCTACATAGTTTGCTGTTTACATTTTATATATGTGAAAAATAGGCTTCGTTGTAGAAATAATCAAATTTGGATGATCATTTAAACTCAAATATATTGTAATTGGGTTGTTTCAGTAGGTAGATGCACAGAATGTAAACAAAAATAAAGCGATTTTAGGACGGATACAACGCTCAATGTGAATTAAAAAGAACTTTAAAAATCACGATTTTGAGACAAGATGGATGCCATATTTCATTTTGAAGTGGGTCGTGTGATCTTTTTATATCATGGTCACGACGTGATCGCTGTAAGAGATGTATTTATTATTTTAATTTTTATTTAAAAAACTACTGAATATATTTTGCTGAATTTTTTTTATATATTTTATGGAACAATTTCAATATTACCTAAAATTTTCGAAGCAATTTGTGAATTTTAAATCCGCTTAAAAAATGTTTGAAAAATTAGGTCCCATAGTGTTCAATGTATTTCATTTTTTCAACCCGGGTTCAATCCAAAATTAATTGGGTGATATTATTCATTTATATTCCCATAGGTCCTAAAGACCGTCTGAACAACATACTAAAATTTCATTTTGATTAAGTCATTTTTACGGCAGTTATCGTGCTAACGGACCGACAGAATGAACAAAGTCATAAACACTTTTCAACTTTGTTGTAAAGTGCTAAAAATCTGATGCAAGCAGCGTAACTTTTCCTACACAGGCATAAATTCATTTTTAAGACTTTACAACATAGTTGAAAAGTGTTTATGACTTTGTTCATTCTGTCTGTCTGTCTGTCTGTCCGTTAGCACGATAACTGCCGTAAAAATGACTTTATCAAAATGAAATTTTAGTATGTTCAGACGGTCTGTGGGACTTATGGGAATATAAATAAATAATATCGTCCAATTAGTTTTTTATTGAACCCGGGTTGAAAAAATGAAATTCATTGAACCCTATGGGACCTAATTTTTCAAACATTTTTTAAGCAAACTTAAAATTCACAAATTGCTTCGAAATTTTTAGGACATATTCACATTATCCCATAAAATATATAAAAAAAAATTTCAGTAAAATATATTAAGTAGTTTTTTAATTTAAAATTATTTAATATAGGAAAAAAAACAATTTCAATTAAATTCTGACTTTTGGGATATCCTCCAGAAAGAAAAGAGAGATATATTATGTAATAAATATCTTTCCAAGAGTTTAATGATTTTGTATATGAAAAAGGCTTCACATTTTAATATAAATTTGGTAGATAACAATTTTTCAAATTTTTATTTTATTTTATATAACTCTTCATGATATACTTATTTGATAGCATTTTTAATGCACTTTCCTACGTCCTAGAGAGTTAATATTTGGTACACAGCTTAAATTTGTTGAACATTTTATTCTACAAAAATTTGGTGCAACTTTTAATATAGATGCTACATTTTTTTCGAAATGGCCTACAAATAATTCTCGTTCACTTCTATAAATCATTGTTGTAATATTGTTAAAAATTCTGATGTGGGCAGCACATGTCTTTCCCTGCAGACTCATATTCACGTTCTCTTTATTTCTTCAATAATAATTTGAGTTTATCTGCACAAAAGTTGAGTTTATCTGCACACCCTTACACACACAGACGTCTTCTTAAAAATAGTTTTTTCGTGTTCTAGAAGTCCCAAAACGTGTAGATCCTTCAAAAATTCGAGTTCCGATCTTCGGCACGATTCCAATACTTTGAATACATACACACACACATATATTATCTGTGTATCTAAATTCCGTGCCTATGCAATTACAATAGTTGTGATTTTAATTGATCCCTAAACTTTTATTATTTCTTCAACGAAGCCAAATTTTAATATATGCAGAATGCAAATATCTCAAGCGATTGTAAGGTGAGTTACATAAGAATTGCTGAATTTTTTTCACACAAAATTATTTAGCTCTGGAGTCTGGAATACAAGTTATATGAATGAAATATTCATTGATTTTGCATAGAGAATTAGATGATTTATATTTCGATACAGTTTTAAATATTTAAGTATAATAAATTACTGTAGTACTGTGATAATGTAATAGATATCTCCACTGAATGCATGACATTTTAGAGATTTTTAAATGAAATTGCATTTCAGTTGGAAAGTGTTTCATAATCAATGCTTATGCATGATTGATCTTTCTTGTTTCTTTCTTTATGTAGATAAATTAAAGTTTTATGGCACAAAATACACGTGAAATTAATACTTTTTGAAATTGCATCGAATGCCAGTTTTAAAATGTATTCTATTTTATTTGATCACGTGGCGTATTTTAAACCGGAGCCCGTCGCTAAATTTCTGGAAAACTTCAATATTCCAAAATACAAAATACTGGACAATTTATTTTATAGAATAATGAGATTAGGTTAAGAGGTGTTAAGCGTTCTCTATATTGAATTTGAGCCCCTCCATATAATTAAAATCGCCTGACCTTATTAGGTTCATTAGTTAATTGACCACTGAAATGTGGAATAAATTTACAGAACCTGAGTTCTATCTTCAGCGTAGTATTAACCAGCTTCACGTGAAAGATATTCGTGTTTTCCTATCGTAAATATGGCACAGTTTATATATTAATTCTTTGTACGTAATTCATTATTATTTTATTATTGACAAGCAAAGCGCAGTGCGCATCCTCTATTCCTAACGAAGCGAAATCAACATTTGCCTGAATTTTGTGATCCCTTTTACTCGAAAGTTACAATAGGTAGAAAGATGAAATGTTGCACACATACGTAAAATTGCATATAGATGAGCAGAATCGCAATGTCAATAATTAGAACGAACTGTAACAAGGTGAAACGCTCATTTTTAAACTACGCATGCTCACTGTACTTCGTACCAATAACAAGTAAACAACAACTTTTAAACAGCTAATCAAAGTGTGCGCATTTGCATGCATTGGGATTTAAACGTGCTGCTGTATATTAAATACGTTTTTGCGATTTAAATGTTTCCATTTTATTTTAATTGTTTTCCTGTATTCTAATTTGTTTAATTTAATATTCAAAATCTAAAAACTTATATAGGCACTTTTGTATTAGAATTCTCAAATATTGAAATTCATTTCTTTATACTTCTAATTTCATAATGAGTTGTTAAATTAAGTTTTAATTTGAAATCTCTCACAGCTCGCATACTTCATATGTAGGGAGTGAAAGTTCCAAGCTTGGCTTTTTTGTAGTCTAAATATGGGAAAAAATAAACATGTTCCTTTTCCTCCCAATCATTTAATTCTTTTGTTATGACAAAAGATATTCATGTGCAATTTTAAAGTGGGTAGGGAGGGTGGGGGACCAGGTAAGGAAGAACTAAGCCCCAAACATCCCCCTCCTCCGCGCTAAGTATAATGAGAATGAATTAAAAAAACAGTGCAATAGAAATCTTCGATACAAAATGGCTAATAAAAAAGAGCTTCGCATTTTAGTAACCAATATCTCCAGGCTGGGAGTCATGTCGCCGCTCGCGTGCTGCCACTTTTACTTTTAGAAATGCTTGAGCGGTATCGTGCAGCCTGCTGTTATCATCAGTTATTGAATTAACTTCCAGTGCCCTTAAATGCAGGAGGACGTGTAACTGGTCAATTACCGGTGTTAAATGGTGGCCAGGAGCCGCTCTTTTTTACAACCCATTATTTTTTCGGGCAGACAGGTGGAGAACATTTTTTTTTGTGTATTTTACTTTCACGGATGAGTTGATCATATCTCTCTTTCGTCCATAAGGCACAACATGTGGTAGACTTATGGGTCGACACAATTCAATGTTTTGCTCCAGAAAGATGTATGTTTTAAAAGGAAGCAGTTTGGAAAATTAAATGTATATTGTTCACATTTCATGATATATATTGTTACAACGTATTCTCAGGAATCGTGGATATATCCTCAGGATACAAGGCTGTGGTCTAATTTCTGGATAAGAAACACTTTTATTTTAAAACCATTAAGCGCAAACAATTTACAGCTAATAACACTATAGCTATCTTACAAGATAACAAAACAACTAATAACACTATAGCTATCTTACAAGATAACAAAACAACTGTCAGGTACAACAAAGCAGCAATTAAATGCCCAACTAATTCACAAAATTCTTATCTGGAACTCTTATCATTAGACTCTTATCTGGTTCTCATCAACTGATTGATTGATTCTCATCAACTTTTGAGTCGCAGAGCATTTTCAGAAATTAAATTCTATGGCGGAACTCCAAATAGAGAAAAACTCCATTATGGCTCAAATTATCCTTTCCCATATGGTCCTATGCAGAAATAATGTAATTTTGCCTCTAATGGGGTGATTATGACTTATAGGGTGGTAACGTCTACAGTGCTGGATTTCAATTTTCATATGGATCCAATGGATTTTTTTCTCTAAGGATGCTATACTCTAGGGTGTGTGTCGAAAGCCCAGACCATTCGGCTCGTCCAAGGACTTAGAGCAGCTAGATGAATGGCCGGGTCTAGGGTGTGTGTGTAATGTCTAGGGTGTGTGTGTAATGTTTATAGTGCTGGATTTCATTTCCCATACGGAACCTATGGATAACTAATCTAATGTTTTTTGTAATGACCTCCTCCCTGCATTCGTTACTGGTTGCTTTTTATCGAAACTATGGAATACAAGTTGTTAAGCTATTAAGAATTTTAGAAAATTTTGAATTCTCAGCGAAAATAAATTGCTACATTTAAAAATATATTATAACAGCAAATGATAGTAGGAGATGGATTCATAAAAATATATATCCTCTATTTTTATTGCAATCTTGCTTTTAATTTCAAGAAAAATGGAGATTCTAAATGGATTGAAAATAGTGTTGTGTTGGATTTAAGTTTTGCGAACCCTTGTATACAACTTGATACAAAAATCTGACAGTAAGGAAGATCAAAAATGCATAGAAGCTAAGAGAGAATGCTTTCTTACAAAAATGCAATCTTTTCAAAAAGATCACCCCGTCTTGTTTATTATTTTCTCGTTGAAGAACATAATTGTTTGTCCTTAAAATGTAATTTTCTTTAAAGAAGCCAGCAGAAGAACAACACTTCGTATGAAGCATTTATTATATATTGTACGTTTATTGAAATTTACTTAGCGACGAGACTCACTTAATTAGAAAGATGTCGATGATTGCTCTCTTAAGAATTTTTCTAGAATATTAGGGTATATGAGAAAATAATCTGAAATAAATTTACAACTTTTTGTTGGTCTAGTCAAGCTAAATATTCCTTTTCATTCAGATCATTATTATCATTTATTTTCGTCATTTTTTCCGAATCGTTAGATACATTCTTCAAGACTTCAGAGGAGGGAGGGGGGAGGATTTTCAGAAACTTCGATGAAGTCTTTTTAGCATCTCAAGTTTTTAGAACTCGGTGCATTAAAAAAACATAAAAATATTCTTAATTTTTCCGTCAGGGACTTAAATTTCCTACAACTCAACTCTACTTCTTCCTCTCTATCGTTTTTTCCCGTATCAGTGTATGGGGTAGAGTCGAGCCACCTCATCCGTGAAAACTTTACCCCCCTCTTATGAAATCCCCCCCGTCAGAGGGAAATCACCAGCTTGAGTTTTAGGTACCCGGCAAAATTTAATCATTTTTTCGCATCTCTTTTGCTTTCTGTTTTTAACAACGCCGAGAGGGGGAAAAACAATTGAAACGAAAGATGATTATGAAACAAGAACGGAAGAAAAAGATGAATTTTGTCTGCGCCCCCCCCCCCCCCTCTCTCTCCAAGGTTTCGAAGTCGAACAGTCATCATCATCATCCCGAGAAATTAGCGAATCGAACGCTCGAAACGCGTCATTTCTAAAACTAAGGAGAGGTTTTTGCAAATGACAGTTAACAGCTTATGGTCGTTTGCCTTTACGACCTTCTGTCGTCAGCGCACGATCCCTCAACTCTACTCTTTTTTCTTCAGAAAAAGTGGTTGATGACTTTCCCTTGGAGAGGAGTGATCTATGGCCAAATGACGCTAATCTTGTATTGGCGTATTGGATTCCAACTCGCGTTACGGCGTGAAATGAACAAAAAACAAAAACTTGTTCTTCTTTGCTTCCAACTCGGAGAGATTATTTCAAATTTTCGCATTTTTATTTTTATTTTTATCAAATATTCTTTTTTAAAGACTTATTAAGTGGAATTAATTTCGGTTGGTTCTTTCTCAATCAATCACAATGTTTATTTTTCCCTTTCTCTGTTTCATCAGTGGGTATAATTATTGTAATACGCCATTACCGCATTCAATAAACGGTGTTTAATTTTCTTTTATTTTTTTCTTTTCAAGTTGTTCTTACATTCTTTTTTTCTGCACCTGTTTGATTTAATGAAGAGTGCAAACTGAATTAAGAAATAGTGTTTTTTTTTTTTTTGTAAAACATGTTTGATAAATGGTTTTTTATTTGTGATTAGAAATATTTATAAATACACAAGTGGATTTAGTGACATAAAAATCTAATTTTATTTTTTATTTTTTCATACCATTGTTTAAAGACACTATATATTTCATAAAATTTTCGAATAACAAAAGGAAGTAACCGGTTTGATTAGTGTACTCAATATTACTGGTTGAGATTTAAATTAAGAAGGATATAACCAAATTAAAAGATAAAAAAAATAATTATTGTGATCTCAAAGATCGTTTTTGCTAACGTTCTAAAAATAGTTCCATTCGTTTTGTAATGAATAATTACGTATATGTGAATGACATTTCTTTAACATTTTCGAAGGCCTAATATTTTAACGATTTCTTTAAAAATTCATTCAAAAATTAAGTATCTTCCAAACATTCGATTGCTTGAAACTAAGTTGAGTGTTCCAGTGTTCACTGATTGTAAAAATTGTACCAATATTTTTTCGAAATGCTCCATTCTTTCGAGAAATAGCGCTTTCTCAGACACACACACACACACACTTGTACACATCCATCAACTCAAAAACGTTTGATTCGAGTTTAGAGATGAATGAAACGTGCTCTTCCGTCGTAAACTGAATGTCACAATACTTTCCCTATACGTTATACTATGCATGCATAGAGAAAGTAAAAAAAAATAACCCATCTTTAAATGAAAGGGCGTGGACTAATTATGGGCGTGTCCTACTCAGAAGAGATGAGTTTTAATTGTTAAATCTTTTTTCGTTATAAATTAATTATGTTTCCACATTCTGAGAACTACGCAATATAGTAATATATTCCCTATACATTATACTATGTATACACAGGGAAAGTAAGATAGAAAATTCCGTCTTTAAATGAATGGACGTGGACTAATTATGGGCGTGTCCTACAGAGAAGAGATGCGTTTTAATTGTTAAATCTTTTTCTTTATAAATTAATTATGTTGTATTATTTTGAGAACTACGCGATATAGTAATAGTGTGATATTCAAGTAATGCCAGAGAAGAAAAAGTAATTCACAGTATTATAATTGTAATTAAGTCAAGAGAACCTAATCACCAGATCTATTAGTACATTTTTTTTTTCACTTATCCCAGAAGGGTGAGGGTTATGTAACCACGTCTGCCGTTGGTTACATAACCCTAAAATACACATTGTAGCAGACTAATATTAGTAACCTAAAAATGTCAAATAGATCAAAGTTATCCGGCATTTTGAATACTGTTCGAAAATCTCACATTTTTGACAAACTTTTACACCAAGTATCTCAATTATTCTGGATTACAGTGTGGAATTACTGTTTTGGAAATATACATTGTCATTGGGATTCTTTAAAAAAAAAAAGAAAAAATCTATAGAACTTTATGCACTTCATATTTTATCTATTTCTACATCAAAAGAATGTAGAAAATGATAATGGCTAAGTATTAACGTTAGATTTATCACTTTAGTTTCAGAAAATTTTATAAAGGATTTATATGAATCTTACACAATAAAGGAGGATGTGAGTGTGCCGTTTGTAGCGGGAAATCTAAGCGCCGTACGTCTGGGAAATTTGGTACACAGGTACGTAATTTTTTTAAATTTTCGAATTAGTTTTTAAGGTATTTTATGATTTACCATGATTCAGGCCGATATTTACACAAATCGGTTCCTTGGCAACCTAAAACATTATCGCAGAGTTTTCATCTTGACACCATCGGAAAGATCTAAGAACGCTCTTTCAAACGATATTTGAACCGAATCCGTGGGTCAATTCCTTCATATATATTTAGTTTCTTTAAAAATGCATCGAAATTTGCATTTTTTTACGGGATCATCATATCCGAAAAACTAAGAATAGCACAGTTCTATATTTTGGCTAAAACATTCTATGTATGAGCATACTACAAAAAAAAAATATTGATTTCATAAGCAATTTTAATTTCTGCAATTTTTAACTGATCGCATTTAGTTACCGCAATAAACCGTCTGCACTTCATACTAAATTATCCCCGTTTCTCTGCTCTGGATAGGATTCATTTTAAATTGGGGGAAATGGATATTTTGGCATGGGGTGAAGAAAGAAATCGGCGGTGACATTATGGCCCTTACATGCGGGCAACCAGCATGGAACATGTTTGAACTGATTTTGCATTTCGTAGAGATTTAGATTTAAACTGATTGTATGCGAAGGATTGTATGATTTTTCAGTTTTGTGTAACTGCCCGTCACGTTGCGAGCAATTTTTTGTTGAAATATGAATATGTTTGTTGAATATATTTGTTGTCGAACCATTTGAATTGAAACTGATTTGGCGAATTAGAAACTGAGTAGTATTATTTTAGTAGCGGTCGCTTATTTAGGTCCCGGAATTAAAATTTTGGTTGTTTAAGACTAAAAAGCAAAACGATAAAAGTTTTGAACAACACAAGTCTCAAGTTCGCCAAATTTATCGCCAAACGCTGTACTTAGTCAAAGAAAATAACTTTTCTTATATATAAATGACAATTGGAGAATTGTTGGCTGTAAAAATACAAAACTTTCCACAAGTATCTTGCCTCATGAATGGAACGAACTAGATCCACAAGAATGATGTTAATAAATTTGTTGCATAATATTCAGAGAAAAGTGAACATATTTCTCGATATTTTAATTTCATATAATATTCTTCACAAATTTATTAGAAACACGTGCAATATCTTGAGAACGAACGAATCATATTAGTGTTATGCAGTTTATGTCATTTGCTTTCTAATGAAATATTATATAAAAAAATAATCATTTATGTAACATTATTAAAGACTGTGATTTTTTAATGATTTTTTCAAAATTTCATTCAAAAATTTGGGGGGTCTTTCGAAAATTCGATTGCATTTAAAATTAATAGGCTTGCAGTAATCACCGATTGTAATATTTGTTCTCCATTCGTTCGTGATATATCGCTTCCATGCACATACACACATCACCTCAAAATTGTTCGATGCGAGATCAGGGATGCTTGAAACGTGTTCTTCCGTCGAAAATTCAAATCCAAATTTTCGACCCCGTCACAATACTTCCCCTATACATTATATTACGTATATAGGTAAAATATAAAGAGTTTGAATTTCATTATTTTAAAATGTTGAAATCTAAATATCCCTACTTTTATAGGATATTTGGTAAAAAACCCTTTTGCCCTTACAGCAATAATTGAAATTCAAAGGCTCCAACACCTCGTCCGAGTTTTCTGCTTATTTTAACTGCGCCTTCTAATCAGTGTAGTGTTTTTGAACATATAAGATCTAAATACGTAAAAAATTTGTGGATAACATATTTTAAATAAAATATATTAATAAAATATTACCGACAGATATTAACGACCCGCATATATTATCAAAATCTAAAATAATATGCAACGTGGCAATTAAATGCTTGCTTTATACGTAGTATTTGGCAGCAAAAAGAATAAAACTAACCTCATTACTCTAGGATTAGCCATTCTCGAGACATTTAAGTTTATTTTATTTTAAGAAAAAATGGGCGTGGCCAAATATACTATTGATTCATATTGGCTCGATTTTTTACAATTAAATCTTGTCGATAATTTATTTGCTTTCTAACAAATGTTTTTTTTTTATTTTTTATGATTGAATATAATTATCATAATTTTGTTTAATTTCTAATAGGATTGTATGAGCGCCAAAATACTCAAAACTCATTTAAATTGCTATATGCTTTTCTGCTCAGATTGATAAGCTAATTCCAAAAGTAAGAAGTAATAAAGCTATTTAAAAAAAATATTCGGAATGTTGATGAGACAAAGAAAATGAACTTCTGAATAATAGTGACGTCCAGCATTTTGGTAAAAAAAGGGCTAGGGCTAATAAAGTCCTTCGAATGACAAGGAAAAATAAAAATTATGATTGGAAAATAAAATTATGATTGGAAAATAAAAATAGGAATTAAAATTGGTATTTCTCAATCCGATTTCATGATTTGAAATTAATTATTACGATCACTGCTAAATTCAAAATGAGACGTCGGCTTCAACCTTTGACTTTTCTCCTGGTATTTTTGCGCACGCCAAGGAAGGTTTAAGCCAGGTCTTCTCTCCTCTACATTTCTTTTGTATTTTTATTTGCTTTCCACGTTTGCGGAAAGCGTGCGTGGAAATGATATACTTTATTCTGGAGCGGTTGACTTTGTATACGGGACTGTACATGCTCTTAAACGAAGGATTTCGCATTTCGGGGGATTTGGATTCAAACTGAGGGGAATTAAAATTGATTCGGCGATTTGGAAAGTGAGTAGCTTAAATGAATTAAGTAGCGGACGCTTATTTAGAGCCCGAATAAGGCCAATAACGCCAGAGTCCTAAACAAGCGTTCTAGTTTATAATAAAATATATTATAATATCAGTTGTCTTAGTTCACAGTCCTTATGTAATAGTATGGCTATGTGAGATTCGTCAGGGAATCAACAAAGTTAGTTCGTTAAGATCTAGCATATTATTAACAGCACATGATAAGATAAGATATACACATTAAAAAAAAATTCAAAATTTTTAAGAATACACACTGTTCCAAATAGCATTTATATATTCGAATTCTAGTTTCGATGAAAAAGCACAGTTCAAGCGTCTCTGAATTCGAATCGACCGTTTTTAAGGTGATGCGCTCGCGCGTATGTATGTGTAAGTATATGTGTGTGTGTGTGTAAGTATGTGTGTATGTGTGTGTCTAAGTATGTGTGTATGTTTAAGTATGTGTGTGTTTAAGTATGTGAGTGTATGTGTGTAAGTATGTGTGTCTATGTGTGTAAGTATTTGTGTGTGTAAGTATGTGTAGAAGACCCAGACCGTCCGACTCGTCCAGAGGACTAAGAGCAACTATTTGGACGGCCGGAGTGTAAGTATGTGTGTATGTGTGTGTATATGTGTGTAAATATGTGTGTGTATATATGTGTGCGTATGTGTGTGTGAATGTGTGTAAGTATGTGTGTATGTGTGTGTAAGTATGTGTGTGCGTGAAATTATGTGTGTGTGCGTATGTGTGTGTGTATGTGTATGTAGGTGTGTGTGTGATTATGTAAGTATGTGTGCATGTAAGTATGTGTGTGTGTGTGTGTGTGCGCGCGCGTGTGACGTGTTTGTCCGTGAATCTGTGGAAATGGTGTGCATAATTATGTGTGTGTGCGTATGTGTGTGTGTAAGTATGTGTGTGTGTGAGTGCGTATGTGTGTGCGTGTAATTATGTGTGTGTGCGTATGTGTGTGTAGGTGTGTGTGTAATTATGTGTGTATGTAAGTATGTGTGTATGTAAGTGTGTGTGTGTGTGTGTGTGCGTGTGTGACGTGTTTGTCCATGAATCTGTGTTTACGGTCAGTTAATATTGGAAACTTATTTTAAGTGCAATCGGATGTACGGAGACCGCCGAATTTTCGAATAAAATTTTATAAAAATCATTAAAATATCTGAATCTTTACTAATGTTACGTCAATGATTATTTCTTATGTAATTTTTCATTAGAAAACGATTGACATAAATTTTAGCATGCACCGTTCTCGAAATATTGCGCTTTTTCAAATAAATTTATCAAAAGTATTAAAAATACTACATAAAATTAAAAATAGTATTATGCGTATTATGCGACTAGTATTATAATAGTACATGCAGTATTATGCGACACATTTGTTAACATGAATTTTGTGGATCTAGTTCATTCCATTCATGATATATGTATGATAGTTTTCTATTTTTACGGCCAACAATTCTGTATGAAAAAAGCTCTTCCCTTCGTCTCTATGAAACGCTTGGCGATACATTTGGCAAACTTAGCGACTCATTTAGTAAAATATCGTCAATTTTGCGATATGTTGCTGCAGATTGACAAAAACATAGCCAAAATTACAAAAATAACACTAGTTAACAAAAATTGCGCAAAATGGATGAATTAGTGATCACAATGTTTTAATATATGAACTGTATTCTTTATTGTGGATGCTATCAATATTTAAATTTGTCAATTTGGAGTTGCACGTTCATTTGTACTGAGAAATAGTTGACATATTTTCATCCGGAAAAGAGTCAAATAATTCAATGTCAAAGACATTGTCCCGTAGACATTATACATCATTTTTTTTCACTGTGAAAGAAGTAAATTTATTGAATTATATGGGGAAAGTCATGTTTTACCCACATCAGATTTTTACTTTCCTTATATACATAATGTATAAGGAAAGTATTGCGACGGGGTCGAAAATTCGAATTCGAGTTTTCGACGGGAGAGCACGTTTCAAGCATCTCTGATCACGAATCAAACATTTTTGAAGTGATATCTCTGTGTGTGTGTGTGTGTGTGTGTGTGTGTCAGTGAGTCTGTGGAGGCGATAACTGACGAACGAATGGACCGATTCGAACCAAATTTGGTACAAAAATCACAATCCGTAAACACTGGAAGCCTATTGTTTTTATACGCAATCAAATGTTAAGAACTCCCCTAAATTTTCGAATGAAATTTTGAAAAAATCGTCAAAAAATCAAAACCACTAATAAAGTTATGCAAATAGACATTTCTTATGTAATTTTTCATTAAAAAACGATTGACATAAATTTTAGAACGCTAACATGAACCGTTCTTGAGATATTGTACATTTAAAAAAAAAATATCAAAAAGTCATATAAAAAAAAAAAATTCCTATTGAGAAACATGTTCACTTTTCATATGTAATACCATGCGATAAATTGGGTGACACCATTCTCGTGGATCTAGTTCGTTCCATTCATGAAAAAAGATACTTTGAGTAATACTTTTGTATTTGGACGTCAATAGTCATTTATCTGCTGTAAGAATAACTTATTTCTTAGTGCATAACGCTTGCCGAGATTTTGGCAACGAATTTGGCGGAATGTCGTCAACTTGGTGACTTTTTGAAATGTTGCCAAATTAACGAAAATCTCGCCAAATGGATAAAAATGACGACTAATTGTCAAAAATTCAATATCTTGGAAAGAATATTAGTATCTACTATAAGAAAAACCTATATTTTTTACTGTAAAAGTAGTAAATTCATTACATTATATAAGGAAAGTCATGTGTTGCCCACATCAGATTTTTTTTTTTAATATGTTGCAAAAAGATGTACCAGCTGTGATTTTGTCAAAAGTTGCCCTTCAAATACCAAACCAGGTAGATGCAGTCCTATACCACTCATCTGACTTCAAATTTCGACAACAACAACAACAAAAAAAAAAAAGGGGGGGGGGGAAGAAAGATCTTTCTTGTTTTTAATTTCTATTTTAAAGAAGTACATCATTTTTCTAAACCCAAAGAATGTTCTTCCGATAGCTTCAATAGATTTCATTTTTAAAAAGTTTAAACTTATTTTAATTTTGTCAACATATTTGTCTTTTAAGAGTCGCGTGTTTCCTTGAAAACATCAGCAGTTGTAATCAGGAAAGATCAATCATGCATAAAATCATGATTATGAAACAGTTTCCCACTGAAACGTAATTTTATTTAAACATCTCTAGAATGCGATATATTCAGTACTGATATTTTTTAAATTATCACACTGCTACAATAATTTATTAAACTTGGAAAGTTAAAACTTCATCAAAAAAGGCAATGCTATAAAATTGCCTGCTTCTCTATGTAAAATCAATGAATATTTCATTCATATCTTTCATATTCCAGACTCCAGAGCTAAATAATTTTGCTTTAAAAATTAAATTCTTACAACTCATCTTACAATCGCTTGATTTGTTTACATTCTGCATACGTTAAAATTAGGCTTTGTTGTAGAAATAATAAAAGTTTAGCCATCATTTAAAATAAAAAATATTGTAATTGCGTAAGCACAGAATTTAGATACACAGATAATATACAAGAATAAAGTGATTTTAGGACGGATGCAGCACTAAATATAAATATAAACGGTTCTCAAAAATCACGGTTTTCACACAGCGAAAGAAAATGGATGCTATATTTTATTTTACAATGAGTCACGTGATCACTTCATATAATATATCTGTAATTGTTATTTTAATTTTTATTTAGAAAACTACTTAACATACTTTGATGAAATTTTTTACCCATTTTACCTGATAACTTGAATATTTTCTAAAATTTTGGAAGCAATTTGTGAATTTTAACTTTGTTTAAAAAATGTCTGAAACATTAAACCCTATAGGGTTCAATGTATGTCACTTTTTCAACCCGGGTTCAATCCAAAACTAATTGGGTGATATTATTCTTTTACATTCTCATATGTCTCACAGACCGTTTCAACAGCATACTAAAATTTCATTTTGATAAAGTCATTTTAACGGAGTTTTCTTGAGAACGGACAGATAGACAGACAGAATGAACAAAGTCATAAACACTTTACAACTATGTTGGAAAGTGTTAAAAATGAGCTTAATACTTGATTGCTGACAAGTTCATAATAAGTGCGAAACCGGTCAAGTATGGTAGTCCTAGCTTTGTGACGGTCCTCTATTGGCAGCTTTTGTGAATATGAAATTGACCGTTGCAGTTTCGTCTACGAAAACTTAAAACACCCCTATCGAAAAGAAAAACGCCGAACTAAATTTATCTCAAAAGTTTGTTATAATAATCTCTCATGTATGCTTTATATTGTTTCCATAAACTCCCAAAAAGCACTTTTCTCTTTTCCCTCAATATGCTTCTAGACAAAATAGGAAGGCCTAACGACATGAGGCATGAACTAAACATTCGTCGCATTGGAATGTCATTGTCGAAGATTTCATAAAAAGGAAGTGGAGTCTATGGAGGGGAAAACTCGACTTACTTTTTTCTAAAAAATTCTCGGATGATTTTCCTTAAAAAAAAGAAGAAAAAAAACAACCCTTTTTCTACGTATTTCCGAAGATCTAGCAAACGCAGGTTGTCCTGTTGCAACCGATTTTGAAAAGTCATATTAGACACACTTTTACCGTGGTTCTAAGCAGTGAAATAAAGGATAACGGAGGTTAAGGTGAAAAATTGTCAAGACTATTTCGAAAGAAGTTATAGTATAAAGAAGTACTCGTTATAAGAAAAAATTCTTGTATTTATTACTTCCCCTATATATATATAGTATAATGTATAGGGACAGTATTGTGATGAGGTCGAAAATTCGAATTCAAGTTTTCGACAGAAGAGCACGTTTCAAGCATACCTGAACTCGAATCGAACGTCTTGTCGAGATGATGTTTGTATGTATGTGTGTAAGTATATTATTATATGTGTATGTATGTTAGTATGTGTGTATGTATGTTAGTATGTGTGTAGTATGTGCATGCTTGTTAGAATGTGTGTATGTTAAAGTGCGCATATGTTAATGTGTGTATACGTTAGTGTGTGTGTATGTTAGTGTGTATGTTAGTGTGTGTGTATGCTAGTGTGTATGTATGTTAGTGTGTGTATGTGTGTTAGTGTATGTATGTTAGTGTGTGTGTATTTTAGTGTGTGTGTGTCTGTGTTGTTAGTGTGTGTGCATATCAGTGTGTGTGTGTATGTTAGTACGTGTGTATGTTAGTGTGTGTGTATGTTAATGTGTGTGTATGTTAATGTGTGTGTATGTTAGTGTGTGTGTCATTTAGTTTGTGCAAGCGATATCTCCCAAACGATATATCAGGAAACAAGAAATCCTTAGAAATAACAGAGAACATATTTGAACAATGACTTAAAGAAACAAACGTGATTTAATCGAGCATGGTCCCTTTAGAACTACCGTGTACACTCATGTACCTTTCTTTAAAAATTTATTGGGGGTTAAGGGCTTCCTTAGGAACACTGTATATAAGTCAATGAAACTTGAGGGTAAATCAGTTAAAGTTCATTTCGGGATCAAAGTGTTACTCAAATTTCATGTTTGTTGTCTCTGAAACAGGTTTTCTACTAATATATGGATTGACATTGACTGATGTTATTACTTTCCCTATATATATTGTACAATGTATAGAGAAAGTATTATAACAGGGTTGAAAACTCAAATTTGAGTTTTTGACGGAAGAACACGTTTCAAGCATCCCTGAAAGCGAATCAAACGTCTTTGAGGTGGTGTCTGTGTGTGTCAGTGAGTCTGTGGATGCAGTATCTCACGAACGAATGGAGAGTTTCGAATAAAATTTGGAACAAATATTACAATCAGTGAATACTGGAATCCTATTGATTTTAAACACAATCGAATGTTTGGAAAATTTCCAAATTTTCGAATAAAATTCTGAAAAATATATTAAAAAATCAAAACCTTTAATCATGTTATGTAAATGATCATTTCGCAATTTTTCATTAGAAAATGACTGACACAAACTTTAGGACGCTAGCACAAACTATTCTCGAGGTATTGCATATGTTTCAAATCAATTTATAAAAAAATTATCACATAAAATTAAAAAGTACTAATTATTGTGAAATATGTTTAATTTTCATGTGTAATATTATGCCATAGCTTCGTTGATATCATTCTAGTGGATCTAGTTTTTTCCATGTGTAAGAGAAGATACTTTGGGTAATATTTTGTATTTTCACGCCTAACAATTTGCCAATAGTCATTTATATATAAAAATATATATAATAAGTATATTTATATATAATAAGTTCTCTCCGTTTGTCTGTAACGCTTGGTGGTAAATTTGGCGTATTTGGCGACGCATTTAGCGAAATATAGCCATTTCCTCCCAGATAGGAAAAAATATCGTTAAAATTGCAAAAATGGCGCTGAATTAATGAATTAATCATTAAAATATTTTAAGATATGGATAATATTGATTATTTCTTGTGGATGCTATAAATATTGATAATTGTCAATTTGGAATTGCGCTAAATATAAGTTTATTGGGCAATTCGAAATAGTTTAACATGTTGTCATCCGAAAAAGAGCAAAATGTACAATTCAACGTTGAAAACACTGGTGGATTTTATACATAATTTTTTCACTGTGAAAAAAGTAAATGTATTGCATTATATGAGGAAAGTCATGTGCTGCTCATATCAGATTTTTAACACTTTACAACATAGCTGAAAAGTATTTATGACTTTGTTCATTCTGTCTGTCTGTCTGTCTGTCCGTTAGCACGATATGACTTTATCAAAAATGACTATATCAAAATGAAATTTTAGTATATTGTACAGACGGGGGTGGGAATATAAATGAATAATAACACTCAATTAGTTTTGGACTGATCCCGGGTTGAAAACATGAAATACACTGAATCCTATGAGCCCTAATTTTTCAAACATTTTTTAAGCGAATTTAAAATTCACAAATTGCTTCGAAAGTTTTAAGCAATATTCAAATTATCCCATAAAAAATATGAAAAAAATTTCAGCAAAACATATTCGGTAGTTTTTTAAATAAAAATTAAAATAATTACATCCATATTATATGAAGAGATCACGTGACCCACTTCAAAATAAAATATGGCATCCTTCTTGTGTCAAAATCGTGATTTTTAAAGGTATTTTTAATTTATATTTACTGCTGTATCCATCCTAAAACCACTTTATTTTTGCTTAAATTCTGTGCATCTACATTCTGAAACAACGCAATTATAATATATTTGAGTTTAAATGATTATCAAATTTTGCTCATTTTTACAACGAGACCTAATTTTTACTAATGGAAAATGTAAAAAATAGAAATGTAGGATGAGCTGTATAAAAATTGCTGCATTTCTTTAACGCAAAATTATTTAGCTCTGGAGTCTGCAATATAGCTGATATGAAGGAAACATTCATTGATTTTACATAGAAAAGCAGATGATTTATTCGATGAAGTTTTAAGCATAGAGTTAAATTATTTGTACCTCCATGGCTTTAAGTTTATAAATAAAATAAATTATTGTAGTACTGTGTTGAATGAAAGGAATGGAATAAAGATGCATGAATGAAATATTTACAGCTTTTACAGAGAGAGCCAGGCGATTTATATTTCAATGACGTCATTTGCATGAAGTTCATTTTTTTCGATAAAGTTTTAAGTATTCAAATATAATAAATTATTATAGTATTGTGATAATTTTAAAAATATTACCGCTGAATGTATTGCATTTTAGAGATGTATAAATAAAATTCCACTGCAGTTGGAACATGTTTCATAATCAATGCTTTATGCATGATTGATCTTTCTTGTTTACTACTGTTGATGTTTTGAAGAAAACACTTGACTCTTAAAAGACAAATATGTTGACAAAATTAAAATGAATTTAAACATTTTAAAAATGAAATCTATTGAAGCTATCTGAGGGACATTCTTTGGGTTTAGAAAAATGATGTACTTCTTTAAAATAGAAATTAAAAACAAGAAAGATCAATCATGCATAAAGCATTGATTATAAAACACTTTCCAACTAAAATGCAATTTTATTTAAACATTTGTAACATGCAATACATTCATGGGAGATATTTTTGAAATTATCATAATACTACAATAATTTATTACATTTGAAAACTTAAAACTTCATTGAAAAAAAAATGAACTTTAATCAAATGACGTTTTCGAAATAAAAATCGCCTGGCTCTCTATGTAAAAGAAGTAAATATTTCATTCACACACTTTTATTCCATTCCTTTCATTCAGCGGTGATATTTTAAAAATTATCACAATACTACAATAATTTATTTTACTTCAAAACTTAAAACCATGGACGTAAACGTACTTTCAAACTCCATGCTTAAAACTTCATCGAAAAAAGCTTCAAGAATAATTTTGCTTTAAAAATATTCAGCAATTCTTATACAACTCATTTTACAGCTTGATGTGTTTACATTCTGCATACGTTAAAATTAGGCTACGTTGTAGAAATAATCAAAGTTTGATGATCATTTAAATTCAAAAATATCGTAATTGCGTTGGCGTAGAATACAGGGTGTACCAAAAAGCTTGAAACGCGCTTTAATTCCTTACCTGTTGGAGATAAGTGGGCAATGTAAATTGCAAAAATGTTGAAATAAGGTAGGGAATAAGACTATGTTAATGAAATTGTCCTCTCATTCATTTTCAAAAAGTTACACTTTTTTAATTTTTATACGAACCCCTTAGATAAATTCGGTCAATGAGAAATTTTTTATTTTTAATGCAACAAGATCATTAAAAAATACCCATATATCTGTATCTTTAAAATCAACTGAATTATGATAAAAGAAAAAAACCTAACTTATGCTACTTTGCCGTACCATGTGAAAGGCTGTTTCATCAGTGAAAATAGGGATCATAAACAAATTGACGATGGAAATTGTTTAGATTAAAAACACGTTAATATTTGTCAAAATTTTTTATCACAAATGCATCTAAATAAAGCATTACTCAGACAGAGAAAGCACTAATGATCATATAAAGTACTCACTACGTGGTTGGGTATCCTATGTATTATCATCCAGTTTTATGTTTTTTGTGATATGTCACAGATTTACATTTCTAATTTGATATATGATTCCCATTCACAATGCTCAATTTTCAATTAAATATAACTCCCTCAATTTTAAAAATACAGATATGCGGTTTTTTTAATGATCTTGTTGCATTAAAAATAAAATTTTTCTGATTGTCCAAATTTACCTAAGGAGGTCGTATAAAAATTTAAAAAGTGTAACTTTTTGAAAATGAATGGGAGGATTATTTCATTAACGTAGTCTTATTTCCTACCTTATTTCAGCGTTTTTGCAATTTACATTGCCCACTTATCTCCAACATGCAAAGAATTAAAGCGCGTTTCAATCTTTCTGGGACACCCTGTATATATATGCATAGAAATTACGCAAAAATAAAGCGGTTTTTGGGACGAATGCAACAATAAATATAAATTAAAAAGAACTTTAAAAGTTACGATTTTGACACTGAGAAAAAAGATGGATGCCATATTTTATTTTGAAGTGGGTCACGTGATCTCTTCATATAATATAGGTGTAATTGTTATTTTAATTTTTATTTAAAGAACTACCGAACATATTTAGCTGAAATTTTTTCAGATATTTCATGGGATAATTTGAATATTTCCTAAAACTTACGAGGCAATTTGTGAACTTTAAGTTCACTTAAAAAATGTTTGAAAAATTAGATCCCATAGGTTCAATGTATTTCATTTTTTTCTAAAATTATACTAAAATTTCATTTTGATAAAGTAATTTTTACGGCAGTTATCTTGCGAACGGACAGACAAACAGACAGACAGAATGAACAAAGTCATAAACACTTTTCAACTATGTTGTAAAGTGTTAAAAATAAATTGGAAAATGAGAAATATTACATAAAAAAGAATTATAATTTACATATATTTTTTGGTGGAAAAAAGGAAAATATATTGTTGCGCATGATATCTAAAATTTAAATAGATATAATCAAACTAGTTTGGGGTTCTATTAATGACAACATTCAAAATATATTTTCTTTCATTCAAGGATTATTTAAGTATTTTTATCTTTATTGGTGCAAATTAATGTATATATTTAATTTAATTTTTTTTAGAACTTTAACAACTTTTTTTATTTGTAAAATTTTATTTTATAAGTTACACACATAAATCTAGTTTAATTATTAGACAATGGTGTTATTATTAAGCATACAAAATGTCATAAAAGTTCATCCAACGGTTCTTTAATTATCATGCGCTCAATGTCAAAAGTCAGCGTTTTGAGAAAAATGCGACCAAAGTATGCATTTATGCTTGGTATTGCATTGTTAATGTATTGCATTTTCTTAATGTCTCCTTGAATAATAATTAACATTCATATATACAAATGACACCAAATTGTTCAGTGTCACCTTAGAATAGAGCGTCACCTTAGAAATTGAACAAGTTGCGTTTGAAAAACTCGAAATAAGACAATTTCCGCCCTCTTTTTTATAAAGATCTTTTAGCCTATGTTTTTCGAATGCAATTTGCCTTGGTATTGCACTGTTGATGTACTGTATTTGTTAACTTTCGCGGCACACATTTTTCGCCGAAATTCTGCTCAAACCGTTGCGAAATAGTTTCTGAAAGATAAAATGCAATGCTTAGATTATATTAAAACTAAATTTATATCCCAATAAAACACAGAATATATTTTTTATTTTAATTTAAAATATTTTTGGTGCTGCCATCTGTTGTCGTAATTTAATTCATACCGACTATTTTTATTTTTTAATGAATATTTTTAAATGTCTATTCCTTCTAATACGCTATTAAATACAACAACAGATCATATATAATGCCATAATCACGGAAACGTAATTGAACTTGAACTTGAAGACAAAGGAACTTGAAGACCAAACTGCAGTCCTGGGTGATGTACATTCAGATCCCCTTATCAAATTTATCGAATGATAAATTACCTTTCCGTGATTGTGGCATTATTATATATGATCTGTTGTTGTATTTAACACTGTATTAGAAGGAATAGATATTTAAAAATGTTCATTAAAAAATAAAAATAATCGGTATGAATTAAATTACGACAACAGATGGCAGCACCAAAAATATTTTGGATTAAAATAAAAAATATATTCTATGTTTTTTGGGGCATTAAATATAGTTTTAATATAATCTAAGCATTGAATTTTATCTTTCAGAAAATATTTCGCAACTGTTTGAGCAGAATTTCGGCGAAATATGTGTGCCGCGAAAGTTAACAAAGCGCGGATAGGGCAGAAAATTTACTGACGCTCACCCTTAATACCTCCGGAAATAATAATTAACATTCAAAAATACCAATGACACCAAATTGTTCGGAAATGACTAGATTTTACAACTAAACAACTAGAAAAATAAATTGATTTTTTTTATGATTTTAGGGACAGAGGGTCATTTTAGAAATTGAACGGTGTTTGAAAAATCCGTCTTCTCTTCTATAACGATCTTTTAACCTATGTTTTTCGATTGCATGTGTGCTTGTTGATGCACTGCATTTTCTTTATGCCTCCAGAAACAATAATCAGCACTCAGAAATACCAATTGCACTAAATTGCTTAGAAATGACCAGTCTTCACAACAAGGTAATAAAAGAAAAGTTGATTTATTTCTCATGATTTTAAGAATAGTGTCACCGTAAAAATTGAACTAGTTGTGTTTGATAAACTCTAAATAAGACATTTTCCCGCCCTCTCTTCTACAAAGAGCAATGCTGCTTCCATCTTTTAACCTATGTTTTTCGATTGCACTGCGAAAAATAGCATCTCAAACATGAAATCTTCGGAATAAAATCCGAAATCAGACAAATCTAGCGAGAAGAATTGCCTGAAGTTATCCCTCAAGTTATTCATCGTTTGAAGAAAGAAGACAATATACGTGATGCCCCATTCCAAACTGCACATTTGCCTTTTTCCAAAGATCCTGCCATAAAGGAAATGGTTTCCAAACAAGGACAGCAGATATAAAATTCAGCGCTTTATTTTGTATTTTAAGATTTAAGCATTTCTTCGAAAACAAAGTGAAGTGAATACATAAGAGGTACTGAAATTTTAGGCTTCACTGGACCAGAAACTTTGATTTTAGCTCATACAGAGTTACCAGTTGCACGCACGTGTTATATATTATGTTTAAGAATAATAATTTTCTGATAATGCTCCATTATTATTCAACTGTTATCATCATTTCATACTTGAGTATACATATTGTGTTGTAGCAATATACACGATAGTAATTGCTCATTTAACAACTCCTTTCATGGGTAGGTTTATGTATATTTCCATGTAGTGCAAATGTGCCAATTTTAAAAAATATGATATTTGCAGCAGATGGCTTTCCTTATATAATGCAATGAATTTACTTTTTTCACAGTGAAAAAATTATGTATAACATCTACGGCACAATGTTTTTTAATGTTGAATTGCACATAAGAGGCTTTTTTCCGAATTACAAAACTATTTCCAAGTACCCAATAAACTTATACTTCAAACAATTCTTAATTGATGGTATTGCATTGTTGATGCACTGTATTTCCTTAATACCTCCGGAAATAATAATTAACATTCAAAAATACCAATGGCACCAAATTGTGAATTCTAACACTTAAATTCGAATTCTCGAGCCCGTCACAATACTTTCACTACACATTGTACTATGTACAAAGTAGGATCAAAAAGTTCGGAGACTGTGCTGATATCTCCAACCCTGATTGGAGGATTATTAATATTGATATCATCCGCAATAGCGATAGAGTCCATACATTAAAATACTTTAATAATTAATTCATCAATTTGGCGTCATTAATATTGATTTGGCATATTAATATTGATATCATCCGCAATGAGCGATAGACTCCATATATTAAAATACTTTAATAATTAATTCATCAATTTGGCGTCATTATCGTTAACTTAGCATCATTTTTGCAATTTTAACGATGTTTTCGTCAATCTAGGTCGAAATATCGCCAAATTGGCAATATTTCGCTCAGTAAGTCGCAAAGTTCGCCAAATTTATTGCCAAACGTTACAGACACATGAGGAGAAAATCATTTTTTTTTTCTTATATATAAGTGACTGTTGGCGAATTGTTAAGCGTCAAGATGCAAAACTATTTTACAAAGTACTTTCTCTCGTGAATGAAACGAGCTAGATCCACGAGAATGATGTTAACAGATACATCGCATAATATTACATATGAAAAGTGAGCATGTTTCATGACAGTTAATACTTTTTAATTTTTTTTTTCAGTTGTTAAATTTATTTGAAAAAAAAGTTTAATTTCTCGAGAACGGTGCAATATCTCGACAATTACATAAGAAATGATTATTTATTTAGCATTATTAAAGGTTTTGATTTTTAATGATTTTTTTCAAAATTTCCTTCGAAAATTTAAGGATCTTCCGAGCATCCGACTGAGTTTAAAATCAATAGGCATCCAGTATTGACTGATCATCATTTTTGTACTAAATTTCGTTCAAAACGTTCCATTTGTTCATGAAATATCGTCTCCACCGGCTCGTACACACAAACACACACGAATGCTCTTACATACAGACATCACCTGAAAAATGCTCGATTCAAGTTCATGGGTGCTTGAAACATGCTCTTCCGTCTAAAACTTAAATTCGAATTTTCGAGTCCGTCACAATACTTTCACTACACATTGTACTATGTATACAAGGTAGGATCAAAAAGTTCGGAGACTGTGCTGATATCTCCAACCCTGATTGGAGGAGAGGGGGAACTATTTTACCGTGGCGTAGAGGCACATGTGACGCGAGATGTGAAAAAGAAGAAGCAGGACCGCAGTGCAGGGTTTTTCCAGACAATGCGTGTCAGTAGTCGTTCGAGTTTGTCGAAAATGGAAATGGCTTATTAGGAAAGTAAAAATAGTGATTTCCTTGGCTGTGTTTAGGAAATCAAGTAAAAGTGTTCTTTCCAAATGTCCTTTCACGTCTAATGTTCACAATTCTGTTTATTGTTGGATAAACATTTTATCATACTATTGTTTTATCTCAATAGTTTTTGAAGCATACATTTGTCATGATCTACTATAGACAGAGATTAGATGATGACTAATATAGATTCAGCATCAAATAAAGATTTTTACTATTTCCAGTCCTTATATCAGTTCTGGTTCAAAAAATTATCACATAAAACATCTATTTCTCGAGATTGGCTACAGATTTAGCTTAGATGATAATTGATATGAACTTAGCAATAAATTCAGGAGGCAGTAGATTGGCTCCCTAAAGATTTCCACTTCCGGTTCAAACAAAGAATAAACAAACTCTTTATTTATGTATTTCTTTGCAATTGTTTTAAAGTTAGTAATAAAATTCAGAAATAGAAGGCTGTTAAAAACAACAACATCTACACTATGCAATTCAAGTCCATGTGGTTTTCAAGGCAAACGTTCACATTAGAATATTTATTCGTTTGCAATTCCTAATCAATACCTTTGGTTGATAGTTTAGGGTGGAGTTAGATATATGGAAGAAAAAAAAATGAAATAATCATCCACCAGTGTAAAATACCTTTGATCCAAATGCGCATGAGTGTACACGAGTACTGTGCACTTGAGGACTATGTGTACCTTGCACATGAGGACTTTAAGTCAAGTGCCTTTGAGATAAGTGCTCTTGAACCAAATGCACATAAGGACTGTCTGACGAAAGATCCAATTGGTCAAATAAAACTCCTTCTCCACACACACAAACACACATACACAAATAAATAAATAAATACCACCTTAATTACCTCGACTCTCCAAATAGTATTACTTTCCCTGCAATACATGGTAATGTATAGGGAAAGTATTGGAATCATGCCGAAAATCGCAACTCGAGTTTTCGACGGATCTGACCGACAGTTCGAGACCTCTAGAATACGAAAAAACTATTTTCAGCGTGACGTCTGTGTGTGTGTGTCTGTCTGTCTGTGCAGATTTTGTATCCACTCTAACTGTAAAATTAATGGACCGAATTTCATAAAATTTGGTAGGTAAGTCACTTGTGGGCGAATTTGGTGCTGATTAGTTTGGGGTACGATTCGAGATAAAAGAACCCGCCTTTTTTGCGAAATGGCCCGCAAAAGCTTGTATCCACTCTAACTGAAAAACTAATGGATTGAATTTAACAAAATTCAGTAGATAAGTCACTTGTGGGATACTCTGCTGATTAGATTTTGGTACGATTCGGAAAAAAATAACCTGCCTTTTTTTGCAAAATGGCCCGGAAAATTCGCCTAAAATAAAAATCTACTTATGCTCAAATATATCCATTAAATGCTTGTTTAATACGTAATTTTTAACGAAGAAAAGAATAAGACCAAGCCCATTACACTAGGACTAGCCGTTCTCGAGATATTTCAGTTCCTTCGTATTTTCTCTACGCCACCTTTGAAAATTGTTTTTTTGTTTTTCCGCTACGCCACCTTTGAAAATGAGTCCAGTTAGCAAACGAGAAAGAAAATGGAATTAAAAGTGAATTAAATTTAATTAAAATAAAGAGAACGTGAATATAAGTCTGCAGGGAAAGTCATGTGCTGCCCACATCAGATTTTTTTTTCATGTCGTATTATTTCGTCACCCCTAAACGTGGTAAACAACTCTTCTACATAGAAACACAGGCAACCTCTGATCGAAAATCGCAAAATGTAAACAAGTAGAAGCATCCTCTAGCTGTAAAAGTGTTACCTGTCCAGAGTAATTGAAAAATTTGTCAATGTATAAATGCACAGAGGGTGTTCACACATTTTTGTAGCGATTTTGACTTTCTCCATGAATTAAACTTAAATGATAAAAATCTGATGTGGGCAGCACATGACTTTCCCTGCAGACTTATATCTACGTTCTCTTTATTTCAATTAAATTTATTCACTTTTAATTCAATTTTCGTTCTCATTTGATAACTGGACTTATTTTCAAAGGTGGCGTGGAGAAAATACGAAAAAAACTAATATATCTCAAGAACGGCTAGTCCTAGTGCAATGGGATTGGTCTTATTCTTTTCCTCGTTAAAAATTACGTATTAAACAAGCATTTAATGGATATATTTGAGCATACGTAGCTTTTTAGTTTAGATTTTGACAATTTTTGCGGGCCATTCTGTACAAAAAGGCAAGTTATTTTTTTCTGAATCGCACCAAAATCTAATCAGCACCAGGATGACCTATACGTGACTCATCTACCGAATTTTGTGAAATTCGGTCCATTAGTTTTTCAGCTAAAGTGGATACAAGCGTTTGCGGGCCATTTCGCGAAAAAAGGCGGGTTCTTTTATCCCGAATCGTACCCAAAACTAATCAGCACCAGACTCGTCCACAAGTGACTTACCTACAAAATTTTGTGAAATTCGGTGCATTAGTTTTTTAGTTAGAGTAGATAAAAAATCTGCACAGACAGACAGACAGACAGACACACAGACAGACAGACACACAGACAGACAGACACACAGACGTCACGCTAAAAATGGTTTTTTCGTATTCTAGAGGTCTCGAACCGTGTAAATCCGTCGAAAACTCGAGTTGCGATTTTCGACATGATTCCAATACTTTCCCTATACATTACCATGTATTGCAGGGAAAGTAAAAAAAGAAAACCTGACCGGCATCAAGTCGGAATCGGGTTTAATTATCGTCTGCATCATTAAAAATATTCTTTGCTTTAAAATGTCGCTAGAAAATAAACAATGGATCGAAGGATCTATTTTTGCGCTTTCCGTAGAGAAATACTCTTATTAATTATAATACTCTTATTCGATTATTAAAAAAAGATGTGAAAAGCATGGTTTTAATATTTCTACACTTAAATTAAGTGACATATTAATAAAAAAGGAAAGAAACGTCAAAGTTTATATTTAACTGGGAAAAAGGTAAAAAATGCATACCCAGCAAAGGTTGGTTCAGAGAAAACAAGGAAAGTTTTGCTAAAGTTTTTATGGTTATTGCTGGATTCTCTTATAACGGAAAACTTAAAATAAGGAAAGTAGAAAAAATGTCAAAATTAACTTGAATTACTATCAGAAATATGTTTTAACACCTGTTTTCAAAAAAAGACATTCCGTCACTTTACCCAAACAATCTTCACTGTGTTAAGTTCCATCAGGATAAGGCTACCAGCCATACCTCTAAATCCACTGCTATATTTTTTGAAAAAAAAAAAAGAGAAATGAAACCAGAATTGAGGCTATTTTATTTAAATGCATCCCACTCTGTCTCCTATGGATTACTGTGCATTTGGACTTTTAAAACAATCTCTTTATAAGCGGCATCCCAAAACATTGGATGGACTCTGGAAGATTGTGGTACAGGAGTGGAACAAAATCAACCTTGATATTTTAAGAAAAGCTCTTTCATCTTGGAAATCAAGATGTAATATGATAGTTCAACAAAAGGGCCATCAGATTGAACACATTAGAAAATAAAATTCTTATCTTCGTTTATATATATTTTTTTTCGAAATCGTTACAAAAATGTGTGAACACGTTCTGTACTACGGCTTCAATGTTTGTTATTATAATAAAATATGAATTTAAAAATAATCATAGTTAAAGTCCAACAATTTCAGTATATGGTTGCTCTTTTGATACCCAAAAGACCTTTATAGGTTCATTATTCTAAAGGGTAGCTAAAGAAATAATAGTTTTAGCATAACATATTTTTTTTAGTTTCCGATTCCCTGCTTTAATGATCAAAATAGATCTTTTGATATTTTAAGTACCAACATAGGTCGCAAGCGTTGCCAGGATATTAGAAGGGGGTATGACTAAAAAGGGGGTTACAGTTTTGAATTTCGTTTCCTAATATGAATTCTATGATATCTTGTAAAGTAACTGCTTTCCTCGGCTCTTTCTGATTACTTTATTTTATGGATGAGTATATTTCTGTTGCGGGATTACATATCCGTACTTATCTCTGTTAACAAAGTGACCTAACTCTAAATTAAAGTAATTGATATTTCGACCTTTCGGTCCTGGGGCAATGACACAGGACGGCACTGCTTAAAATCGAACTCAGTTTGGAGACTTCACAGAAATTACAGCAGCTTGCTGTTTAAAGCAACGGATAACATATATAATAATTATTATTGCACATACACAGAATAAATGACAAATATACAAACTACTACAATATACTAGGCTGGTGATCATTCTTAACTAGAGACGAGTTCTCAAGCTTATATGCTTACCCTGGCATTATGTTACTTCGCCCCGTATTGCGGCCACACCCCGAATACTAGACTCTTCCTAATCATCGTTGTATCGAATGGGGTTTCCTTCCACTAGGCTGCCGGCCAAGTTTCGAACTCCTCCAATTCTATCATCGTGCCCTTTGCTTCACTCCAGCTCACTTCCGTCCTAACTCTTCCAAAAATCCTTCCACTTACTACTCGAATTCTTCATCCTCTACTCAATATCTTACTGAAACTCTCCCGATCCGAAACATATTCCTATTCTATCGTAGGAACGCAGAAAATGCTGATTAAGTCAGTGATTGGTTTATCAACCAAACCAGTTAGAATGGTTCGTTTAAGTAAACATAAATTATAATGCAAACTGAGGGAAACAGCAATCGAAAGTTATTTAAACCTCACAAACTAATGTAATTTTTCAGTCAGATGTTTTAACCGGCGGCAAGTGTTACGGTATGATTTGATAAGCCTCCGCCATACCAAATGCGAGGCAAAAATCTTGCCCAGTTGCAATATATAGCACAATGGCAGTAACATTATTAATTACCATTTCTAGTATCGCCATTAAATAAATCCCTTGAGTATTATGGTGCGATTGATAACGCGGGGGGGGGGGGGGGGAGTAGGATGCATTTCCACATGACCTACTTTCTAAACCAGAATTTGCCACTAGTCTTAACCCTCTCCCAACCCCTTTCTCCTGCCTACGCCACTGATCTAAGTACCGGAAACTAGAGAAATTATGACAAATAAAACTAAAGTCAAAATTATTTATTGTTAAATGAATGTTAAAAAATTTATATACACTACAATTATTTTCTTATCAACAACAATTTTAATTTCAATTATATTTAGATGAATTTTTAAATATTTATAATTTTAATACCAACAGCTCTCAGAGAAAATGGGCGAAAGCTGTGTTTCAAAAACTGTACAAACAAGATGGCATTCTATTTTCTCTAAACAAAACCTTCCAAACCAAAAAATCGTTCGATAGCAATTTTCGTAACCGAAATCATCGAGGCACAAATTATTCGATAACAATACTAAACAATCTCTTTCATCGAAAGTCGATAAAAGTCAAACGCTGACAGAAATAATCCACGAATGTTTGCTTTCCGGCAAAGAATAATTTACCATCAACTTGACTAATGACTGACCGAAGTATTTAAATGGCGTGCGACATTATTGGCAGCGAAAAGATGTCGCTAATAGCTGTGATTAAACCCCGCAACCTAATCATCGAAACCCATACATAATTACGGCTCAATGAATGGCCGAGAATTTCTTATTCCACAGCTGCATCTGGCAACACTTCGGAAGCTATTCATCAAGCAGTCATGTCTGGCGATGGATGCTCGTAATCCGCCAATAACAGCGGACAGATCTAGGCGCGGGGGAGTGATTTAAGAAAGAACAGAAACAAAATGAGACTTAAAAGATACTTCGCAACTGACGCTGTGATTTATAAGGCGTCCCCGAAAAGGATCACGCTTCGATGGGGCACCAGGGGTCGTTAGTACTGACACTTTTCGCCTCGTTTTATTCCTTTTTCTTTTTTCGCCTCTCACTTTATTCATTTCCCCTTCTATATTTAATGCTTGCCAGCGCACTCTAGTGGTGAACAGCGACACTGACATTCGCTACGCTCTTTTATGATCATAGACGAACCAAAATCGCATTTTGTTTCTTCGCTTGCTTTATATTTATTTCTTTATTTCTGGGAATTCGTTTTCCCACTTTCGTGAACTGAGAATAGAGCCGTTCAGTTGGTTTTATTCTTTTTTCCCATCAAAATCTATAAAGAAATGGGTATAATTTACTGTTCTTATTTGCATGTAGCGTAATTGGTCCATATTTAACGAACAACAAATAAGTGGAGCATTTCTAACATTTTGGTAAAAAACCGGAAATCAAG
Organism: Amaurobius ferox; assembly: GCA_951213105.1. Lineage (NCBI taxonomy): Eukaryota > Metazoa > Arthropoda > Arachnida > Araneae > Amaurobiidae > Amaurobius > Amaurobius ferox. Next base: position 121,875,458 of record OX578143.1, on the reverse strand, counting down.
AGTCAGAATTCGAAAATAAGTAACAATTCCAGTTACACACGTTTACTATAAAGAACCTAAATAGACACGCATACAAAATAACATAATAGAAAAGTGCCCCGGATTCTGAATGAAGTCTATTAAAGTAAAACTAATTATACTGATAATTGAAAACATATATAACCACAAAATAGCAACTAGATATACTTAACTATATATTAACAGAAAAGTATCCGGATTCTAAATGAAGTCTATTAAAGTAAAACTAATGGTAAAAAAAAGAACAGTAATTATGGTAAAAGAAATGGTTAAGACTGAAAACCTAATTCACACTTTTGAGAAGCTTTGGGAATATTCCCTATGTGTGGATTTTGTGATAATGACTATGCCTCTAGAATTCTTTGTTAGCAATTACAATGAGCTTCTTTGTCGCATTTTGTGTCGTAGTTCTCAACTCCAAGATTTTGAATCTTTATCTTTTCAGACTCATTTAAAGACATCGTGGCAGTAAAATGTTTCAAATAGCAGGATTTATCATTATTTTCACATTTAAGGTAGCCTATGAATCAGTTTCGAAGCTAAATATTTCTATCTTAGGGAACCTACCTAGATTTTTACTCTCAGCTACCATTAGTTTTTAATTTCAAATAAATTTAACATCACAAATCAGAATCATTTACGGAATTATAGAAAAACGTGTTTATTCATCATTTCTTTCCATACAGCTTAACAACAATTTTTCACAGATTTTCTGTTAATATTAAATTGTAAGTTGAAAAAACATTATCTTCGTTCGGTCTGAGCCCCAACTCAATCTAGATGACTTTGTAACAAAACTGTGACGCGACCCGGCCCGAAACCGTTGCTAGTGCCATAGTACGAAGGATCGATAATTTAAATACACCCGTATGGCAGCAGTGATGACACCCCACCATCAGTTTTGAAAGATCAGAAGGTTGAAAGATCCTGATGGAATCTGCAGTGAGACCTAAAGTCTTATCTTGGAAGCCATCCTTTTTGTCTCAAAACATTCAACTCTCATTGAAACCGTATTAAAAAAATGGTTTCACTTGATAGACCAATGTTTATAAAGCATAAATAATTTTACAAACAATTACAAAATTGATGAATTTACTGGGATAAAAGTTTGTGAACGTGCTACTCAACAATCGTTGATGGGTCAAGCATCAAAAATTATTTTACTTGCAAGCGATTCACCAATGACTAAATGAAGACAACTCTGAATGTCCATATAGGTATTCGGGAAGACATCACAAATCATTATTTTCACATTACAGACATTGTTTCTTTTATTTATTTTCCTATGTGGTTCAGCGTCAATTCCATGCTGTTTCGTATCAGAGCTCAGTATCAAGCATAGTCCTGATATTTTCGACCATATATAATTTATATCGGGAGCTTTGTTACATTAAATAGGATGACATTCTGTTTTAGAATTGAATTTTACACACAATATAAGCAAAATGATGACTTAACATCAGAGCAGATAAGTAAACGGTGAAAATGAAGCTAGCTATAGATAAAATCATAGTACATAGATTTTTGCAAGTCATTATACTTCGTAGAATAAAATCCGTGTTGCTATGTGTAGTATACAGATATCAGCATCTGTGGATCAGTTCTGCGTGGCTTATTATACACTCATCAGCATGGAATAGCTAATGTCTGCAATAGAGCTCGCAATTCCACGGAAACTGATAAATTCAGTCCTACCATTTTATCAAATTTCATTTAAATTTATTTCAGGTTTCACGAGGTTTCAATGGTTAGGTTTCGAGTCACAGAACCAGCGACGTTCCAAAAAATTTGGAATACACTTTCCTTGCAAAAATCAGCCGAGGAAAATCGGACCATGGATCTCTCATCGTAATCCAAATATTTGCTAACGCCCCTTACATGCGGGTTCTGCGACTGTCTCCCAAATATCTTTAAATTATGAAAAGAATATGGCAATCGGGGCGCCAAAGAAGTCTCGCCTAAGATGACAAAATGTCTGATTTAACTTATCTGTAGTATGTTGGTAAAATCATGCAACAAGTTTATACAATTCTAAGACATGTATTATCCTCAAACAATCGAAACCTCGTTCTTTTTTAGAATGCTCTTATTAAACGTGAGTCGTACCTTCAAACACCCTCCTCCTCGCACAAGAGAGCTTCGCAGAAGACAAAAGACGTTTAGACTTCTTTAATGCGCAAATTCTTCAGATCTTTCTAATCCCTCGAATAAATTCTATCGCATCCTTTGTATCCAGATTAGAAGCTATTGCCATAAATCGTAAAACCAGCGCCCGCTCGAGTAAAAACTCTTGTCTTCTTTTCAAGAGCTTCAGCGTGAGGAAGGAAAAAGCGAAGAAAAAAGTGTGATATTTTTCACCTCTGGCGGCATGCGGAGTCAAACCTGGCAGGTAGAACCAACGTTAGAAAAAGTGTAATATATAGTCAGCGAGAAGTAATAGCGTTAAAAAAAAGAGAGAGAGAGAAACTGGCGCTTTACCGGCTATGTGCGCCAAATGTTATTCTTCGCCAAACACTTTTATGAAATTGAGAGACATATTGATTCCTAAAACAAGCAAGAGGTCCAAGTTTGATACACACACCATGTTTTGGAACTTGGATAACAAGGACGCAATTTGTATGAACCAAAATGCCGTTTTTTGATATCTTGGTGATGCCACTTAAGGAGTATCTAAAGTAGCGATAAAAATAGACTAACCAAAAATTAGGATTTGCCATGGATTTTTTTTCAGGATATCTCACGAAATGTGTCTTTAACTAGCATTTAAAAGAGTTCAATGGATTTCCACGGGATGTACTGGTGACATTTAGATCCAAACATCGAGGAACTCCTGAGAACATCTACCGATTCGTCATTTGGATATCCTAATCGTTCTGGATGGACATCTTGTGGATCGCCTAAAATTCCATCAAGTTGCTGCCACCTCCCCAGGACGTTACAAGAGCGTGCAAATATACTGAAAAGCTGCAAACGAAGTTCATCTTCATTATCTTTTTACAACGTCTACTGCACATTTCAAATATTTGAAGTGAGGTTCAAAAGAGATCCAGAATAATTTCGATTTGGAATATGTTTTGGATCACAACGAATGTCCTAAAATGTCTAAATTTGAATTGTTTTGTAGAAGGTACTTAAGACCTCGACACATGATGTTTCACGAAGTCCTGAAAAGGACGGATGTCCTTAAAATATATCTTGGGAACATTTTAAATGTAACTTCTTAGTCCTCGAGTCAGAACGGGAAACTTAGAATCTATATCATGAGGACGTTTTTAGGATGTTTGGGTAAAAGCAACAATTACTTTCAAACTTTAGGTAACGGAATGCATTTTTTCATTTATTATCCGGGTTCGTCACTATCCTATTGTCCTATTCTAAGAATGTTGCTATTTTTTAACTAATTGCCTATGTAAAAACAATGTCGATTTTCTTTTAAATATTGTACCGTTTCATGCGCACTATGAGCATGCTTAAATTTATCTTCCTTCGTATTTTTCCAAAGCACCTCAACCAACGGAAACCAAATTTGTACAAAGGTAGACTATTACATGACTGTAAAAATAACGTCGTTTTTTTTTTTTGTATTATCACACATATTGTGCGCTGGGCGCGGTAGCCCTGTGGTTAGCGTGCTGGAGTTGCACTCGGTAGGCCCTGGTTCGATTCCAGCCACTGCCAAAACTGCCGCCGTGTTCACGCGGAGTACGATCACGTTAAACATGTGGGTCCGTAAGTCCATCCGAGAGGTTGGTGGTAGGGGAAGGAGGGTACGGTCCTTGTGGATGCCTCCCCCACTGGGTTCCGGTCTAAATTGGGTGGCACTTCCCGACCGTCCAAACAGTTACCTTACATCTTCCTGGTAGGTTGGACTGTCTGGGTTTCAACAACAACATATTGTGCGCTATTGTGAACAGAATGCGCAAGATATTTTTGCATTTTATTGAAACATTTACAGACCAATTTAATTTATACCAAATTCATTACAGAAATAGGCTATTGTATAAGCGTGATTGCCCCAACAGTATTTTTTGTCATAGACATAAAAAATATTTAAAATACGAAAGGAAATCTGGGTACGAGGAGATAGCTTCTTCTGTGCGACTAATGTCGATAGTTTTTCCCACATAAAATTGGCGAGATGATCATCGAAATATTTTGGCACATTCCAGAAAAATTATTTTGGGAAATTGCATTTCTTTTCAAGATATGGTACGTAAAATAAAATTAAAATTGATTAATACAACAAACAAGGCGAGCACAACAACAAAGAGAAAAACACAACATAAACAGAACACAAAAGTTTGTTACAATGCAGCCTAGGGACTAGCAAGTCATTATAATTATGTACTTCATTTTTTTTTCCTAACTTGAAAAGTCATGATATATATATATATATATATATATATATATATATATATATATATATATATATATATATATATATATATATATATATATATATATATATATATATATATATATATATATATATATGTGTGTGTGTGTGTGTGTGTGTATATATATATATATATATATATATATGTGTGTGTGTGTGTGTGTGTGTATATATATAATGTACTATTGTCCAATCTGAAACAGGCATTTGTTTGGGTTAATTAGAATTAAATATTTAGACCTGAAGATGTATTTAATTCTTTTTAATCTTCGAATTTGGGCCGATGCTGATCTTTTCTATTATCGGAGGAGTTGTGACCCCCCACTCTCCGGTTTAGCATGCTTTATGCCATGTCAACACTCTCGGAAGCCGATACTTTTACTATGGATGGCCTTATTACCAACAACAATTACCAATTGAAAACAGTAAAATCCATTGAAAGATGCACATGAAAAACCTAATATCTATTCACACAATGGACTCTCTATTAACCAAACACCATACTTCAATGTGTATTCTACTTCTCTTTTCCTAGTAATCAATACCATTTCTCACATGAATACATAAACTATGAAACCCTTACCACCTGTACGTGCTACCTCGTCTTGAACTTTTTAAATCCATATAAGGCTTGAACTCTAAACTTTAGCTTAAACAAATTCTCCATAAAGTTCAAGACAAGGTAACATGTTCTTAAAAAGTTCAAGACAAGGCAACATGTACTGGTGGTAAGGGTTTTATAGTTCATGTATTCATGTGAGAAATGGTATTGATTACGAAGAAAAGAGAAGTAGAATACACATTGAAGTATGGTATTTGGTTAATAGATAGGCCATTGTGTGAATAGACATTAGGTTTTCCATGTGCATCTTTCAATGGATTTTGCTGTTTTCAATTGGTGGTTGTTGTTGGTAATAAAGCCATCCATAGTAAAAGTATCGGCTTCCGGGAGTGTTGCCATGGCATAAAGCATGCTCAACCGGAGAGTGGGGGGGGGGGGGGCACAACTCCCCCCCGGCTAATTGGTGGAACTTTTCATTGTTTGTATTCAATTTTTACTTTCATGTGGTTTATATTTTCTATTTAGATATTGTATATGTAAACTAGGTACAAGGGCAGCATAGCGCCATGTAGTATTGTTTACATTAGGGTTTTTAAGTTATATCAACCTGCTTTAAATTATAAGGTTTTTACTTTTGTATAATATATATATATATATATATATATATGTGTGTGTGTGTGTGTGTGTGTGTGTATTTATTTATTTATTTATTTCAAGATTTCGATTTTCATCTCGTCTGATCTCTCTTTTCACCTCCTTGCTTTTTTCGATTCGCGCTAAATGAAGCAAACTAAAATATTATGAGTTATCAAAAAATGAACTTAGTGCAAATTGAACCCATCATACTAAAACGGCGCGTTTAAAAAGCTACAATTTTTTGTCCATTCACATGTCAAAATGAGAGGGAAGTCACGGGAACAGCAATGTACCGCTACCCACTTATTTGTGTACAACATTCAGCGTTTTCACATAGGCACTATACTTCAAGGTTTAAATTCTCAAATAACCTAGCACGTGACATAACATGTCTAAACACAGGCTGAGATAAATATTGACATACTTTATGAAAGGTTTCTTTCGTTTTAATATAATGTCAGAAAGACCCATCCCAAATAGATTCCTGAAAACCTGCTGGAGACAGAAATGTCATCAGATTATACATCGAAAAGTCGCGCAGATAGAAATTTAGAATCATACACACAGCGGCGTAATTAGTACGAGGGTAGGCTGAGAAGTAATGCACACATGCTTGTAGAGCGCGAACGAAATGACCCTCAGAAGCGCGCCAGGTGGCATGTGGAAGTAACATTCCCCCTCAATATGCATGCGCAGGTTTGAGGTCGTTGCGTTCATCCAGTGTATTTCAAGAAGCGGAAGTATGGAGACGTGTTCTGGTGCTATGTCAACGCGAGTTAAACAGTGTGCTGTTATCGAATTTTTAACTGCTGAAAAAGTGACTCCTACTGAGATTCATCGTCGTTTAAAGGCTGTTTATGGTGACGATGCTGTTGATAGGTCTACTGTAAATCGATGGGTAATAAAATTTCGTGGTTTCGAGCCTGGAAAAGACATAATTGTTGATGAAACACGCAGCGGACGTCCGATCACTGCCACAGACTATAAACATCGCAAACTCGTCGACGATTTGATTCAAAATGACCGACGAATCACTCAAAAGCGTATCGCAAACCACCCACGTCGATTTTGTCGTGTTAGAGGCAGCCTGGCGCCAATAATCTTGTAACATGACAACGCTCGTCCACACACCTCGCGCGCAACTGGAGAGGCTCTGCGAAACCTGAAGTTTGAACCGATTCCACACCCTCCTTATTCCCCCGATCTTGCGCCTTGCGATTTTTATTCTTTTCCTCTAGTCAAGAGCAACCTCAAGGGCAATCATTACACCTCGGACGATGAGGTGAAGGCAGCTGTCAAGTCCTGGATTCGAGAAAAGTCGGAAGAATTTTTCAGTGACGGAAGGAAAAAACTTGTTACCCGTTGGGAGAAATGTGTTAGCCTTAACGGTGATTATGTTGAAAAATAAATATATGATTCTGAAACTTAAGAATTGTAATTTAATGTACTTTTCGCCCGATCTTGCTATTTGTTTTTGTTCGCTTTCCACAAGCATGTGTGCATTAATTTTCAACCTACCCTCGTATAAAGTGCGGACAAAGTTTCGGTTAAGGGTATAAGAAACAAAGGGAAGCCCAGAGCGAGCTGGTATATTTTCTGAATCCAAAATAGTAATAATAATAATAATAATAATAATAGTAATAATAATAATAATAATAATAATAGTAATAATAATAGTAATAAAAAGAAATAAAAGAAAAATAAACAAAAATTAAATATTGAATAATAAAACTATTACTTTCCTTATATACATATTGTATAAGGAGAGTATTGTGACGGGGTCGAAAATTCGAATTTGAGTTTTCGACTGGAGAGCACGTTTCAAGCATCCTTGATCACGAATCAATCATTTTTGAAGTGATGTGTGTGTGTGTGAAAGTATGTGTGTGTGTGTGTGTCAGTGAGTCTGTGGAGACGATAACTGACGAACGAATGAACCGATTCGAACGAAATTTGGTACAAAAATCACAATCCATGAACACTAGAAGCCTATTGTTTTTATACGCAATCGAATGTTCAGACCCCCCCCCCTCAATTTTCGAGTGAAATTTTGAAAAAATCGTCAAAAAATCAATGCCGCTAATAAAGTTACACAAATAGACATTCTTATGTAATTTTTCATTAGAAAATGATTGGCATAAATTTTAAAACGCTAACATGAACCGTTCTCGAGATATTGCACATTTTTCAAAAAGTATTATCAAAAAGTTATATAAAATAAAAAATAAAAATATTTCCTATTGAGAAACATGTTCACTTTTCATATGTAATACCATGCGATAAATTGGGTGACATCATTCTCGTGGATCTATCTCGTTCCATTCATGAAAAAGATACTTTGAGTAATACTTTTGTATTTGAACGCCAATAGTCATTTATCTTCTGTAAGAATAACTTATTTTTCCGTCCATAACGCTTGGCGAGATTTTGGCGACGAATTTGGCGGAATGTCGCCAACTTGGCGACATTTTTAATTGTTGCCAAATTAACAAAAATCTCGCCAAATGGATAAAAATGACGCTAAATCACTGAAAATGACGACTCATTGAAAAAATTTCAATATCTGTAATGATCGTATGACGTATTAAAGACAACAGACGATATTTCTGATATAATTTTGATGGCATATTAGTGCCATCTATTTGAAAATGACTGATGTGGACAGCACATGATTTTCCCTACAAAATCAAATTTATTTTCTCTTTCATAACCCATTAAATTGAGTTTAACTGCAGAAAATAACCTAGATAATTATTTGAAATTACATTGAATTCGTAGTTTTATTTGATTTTCCGTTTTCATAAAAAGACGACGTGGCAGAAATGAGAATATATATATATATATATATATATATATATATATATATATATATAACTCATTTTTGAGCTTATGGATAACTCATTTTTGAGAATTCACCCATTATTATCAACTAACTTACCATTTGGCCTGAGTCTATTACTGTTTACTATTTTCGAATGAATATTTTCCACTTGTCCTGAGTCCTATACTGATTACTATTTTTGAAAGTCTCCATACATATTATGTATCGTTCAAATGTATTCATTCCGGTGCCCACTCGTATTGACAAAGTGAGGTGAAATGCTCAGTCGCTTCTTCCACTTACACGTGGTAACTATGCTTCTGAGTTCATATTTCTGTTCGAGGAGGCATTAATTTTCTGATATATAATTCAATTGATTTATTTTTCTCCTTCCACTAGCCAGTAGACAGTTCCAATGGTGTCTATAGTTAAATACTATCGCCATTGTCAGAAACTGGCTATTCTATCGGTTTTAATTCGAATTGTATGGCTGTCCTGATGAGATTGCAATTTCGAACTAACCGCCATTTTTTGTGTAGTTTCAATTGATTGTTCTTAATCTTTTATCTTGAGCTAATTATTATTGCCTTTTCTCATTTTTGCCGTGTTTTCTTTTTATTTTTATTTATATTTATATACTTTTAATTGTGAATTTTGTATCCTAATATTCTTCTCATCCCCCTTTCCATTGTAGTGATATGTTACCTTCTATTTTTATCCTTAGTCTTGGTCTATAGTTACTCATTTGTAACAGATATGCTAGAGATGGGTTTTTTTGTTCATACAGTAGTTTCTGCATAATTTACTATTAAAATCTTTCATTTTTTATTTATATATATATATATATATATATATATATATATATATATATATATATATATATATATATATATATATATATCCAGAACGGCTAGTCGTCCTAATGTTATGGATCTTATTCATGTTGCCGTCAGAAATTACGCATAAAACAAGCATTTAATTGATACATTTGAGCGTGAGTAGTCTTTTATTTTAGATTTTGACACATTTTGGGGGCCATTTCGCAAAAAAAAAGGAGTGGGGCAGGTTTCTCTTTCCGAATCGTACCAAAATCTAATCAGCACCAGAGTATTCTGCAGGTGATTTAGTGATTTTTCTGCCAAATTTTAGGAAATTTGGTCAATTAATTTTTCAGCTAGGGTGAATACAATACATTCATTGCACAGACAGACACACAGGCGTCACGCTAGTTTTCTCGGATTCTAGAACTTTCAAAACGTGTAGATCCGTTGAAAACTCGTGCTGTGATTTTTGACACGATTCCAATACTCTGCATATACATGACCATGTATTGTAGGAAAGGTAAAAAAATGTGCTATTTCAATTTCTTGGTAGATTATATCATTTAACAATTTTACGTGCTCGACTTTTCGATCACCCTTCATGCCAATCCGAAATGCGCCATTCTCAATCTCAATTGTGCGAATATTTTGTCGACAACAAACTCGTTGTAAACAGAAAACACGGCAATAAATACGCCAAAGCTCTACATTTAGCAACCCGCTGTGCCGGAGACATCACACTGATCAGGAGGTGAGGTCACAAGTGATTTTTATGTCTTCATTATTTCATAAACCTTCTTTTCCTTCTTCACCCTGTAGGCGTGGTTCTCACGTCTTCTTGTTGCTTGCGCTGTCCGGGAGGCGTTAGAGAAAAGCGTGACGAAAAACCGCGTAAAGTATGGATATCTCAAAGAATGGAGAATAGGAGGTTCTTGCAACAGAGTTAGGGACGATCTCAAGACGTGCTTAAGACATCTCAACTCTAAAGAAACGTTCGGTAACAAATGGTGACACGACTGGAAATTAAGCACGTCACTCACTGCTTGCGTACGGCCAGAATTTAAAACGGATGGTGTAAAAAGTGGTTATTTGGGATTACATTAATCACATTTCTGTTGTAAACATTGTGAGAAATGGGTCTGGTGGAAAAGCAGGTTCGGGTTTCTTTTCTAAACATCGGGTCTCTTTTGTGCGCAAAGCGGCTTCTTTGTGCGCAAGGTGTTTTATGGTCCGTTTAAAGGAGGAAGAGAAAAGAGGTTGAATGGGAGATAAATTCAATCCCAAACATCAGTGGAATGTGTAATCTTACGAGCTGTATATGTTTCTAACGAATTAACGCTGTATCTATTTAAAAGGTTGAGAAGTTGTAATGTTACATATCTTGCATATTTGGAATATTTGGATATTAAGTCTTCAATTGATTTTCTCTTACATATCCGATTCATGTTCCGTATTATTCAGGTGTATTTTTATCATAATTATTACCAATATGTTAAATACTTTTCTTGAAATCCCTTTAAAAGTTTGTTTTTATCATGCTGGCAACCGCTTAGTGAAGCCTATGGATTATATGCATTCGACTGATTTGTGTTATATAAAACACTCCAATTTTTGTGAAAATTGTGACGCCAAGAATCATGCTATTCAAATGAAATTTATCTGACGGATTACTCATGTTATACAGTAGATAACTGGTTATATTTGCAGAGCTATATAAGATACTTTCACTTCAACATTCAGTATTTTGCTGAATCCCAGAGCAATAACAACAGATTTTATACGGCGCAGAATAGACGTGCCTTTTTGACATCTTATTCAAGAATAGCCTGTTAGGCTTCTGTGCTAGCCAGAGTTCATTTGTGGTGGATGGCGGAAGGGCTTTCTAGGCAAGTCACCTAGCTATCCTGTTCAAGACATGTTCGATTTGGATATCTCTGGCGAATGTCTAGGCCAGAGAAAAATGTATGCATGGAAGAGGTCTTGGATATTTCGGGCCCACATGTGGGCAAGCATTGTCGTGATGGAATATAGAGCTTGGACAACTCTGAAGAAAGTGTATCATCTCTGTCTCTAAAACATCCCTGATGTATATCGCTGGATGTTGAGGGTTCCCTGAATTCGTATCAGGTGGATCATGAATGGAACCCGTAATGGCACCCAAAAATGTAACACTTGGCATTGGGGCGATATGACTCTGCAAAACCCAAAATAGAACCCTGGAAGCTGGCGTTCACCACCATGTCTTCAAGCACAAAGTAGGCAAATGTTGGGGGCCAGCGAAGCTCTGTGAGTCCTCCTTCTGTGCTCAATGCATATTTTTACTTTCTCTATAATACATAGTATATGATGTATAGGGAAAGTATTGTGACGGAGTCGAAAATTTGAATTCGAATTTTCGACGGAAGAACACATTTCAAGCATCCCTGGACTTGAATCGAACGTTTTTGAGGTGATGGCTCTGTGTATGTGTGTGAATCTGTGGAAGTGTTATCTCGCGAGCGTTTTAAATGAAATTTGGTACATATATTATAAACGATGAATACTGGAAGCCTGTTGATTTTTAATGCAATCGAATGCTCGAATGAATGGAATCGAATGCTCGCTTCTGAGCTACCTAAAGATGAAGCACAACAGGAATGAAACTTCACAGGAAAATTTAATTAACCAATAGGTAGTTATTGTAAACATAGACCTTGAAAAACATTTTTGTTTACTCCCCCCTAACTACCAATCAACACGGCAATGTCTGTGTTCAGGATTTCATTGCCACCTGAGGCGTTTGTGGCTGAGGGTCAACGGGATTTGCAGCAATGGGCTGAGAGCAATGGGTTGAGGGAGCAATGAGCAGCAATGGGCTGCTAGACACTGTTAAGCTCTTCTGAGGTTGCTCAACTATATTCAATTTAAAATTATTGCAAATTGTTACTTAATTAGGGCTTTGTTATGTGGTCCAAAATGACAGTTAATCGGCAAATCAACCGAGTTAATCAGTCAATCAACCGAGCATTGCATAAACGTGAGTAAGCACTCGATCATCTCCCCACATGCGACGAGATGATCAATGAATAGCTTTGGAGCAGGGATTTCAGAATTTTTCTTGAAGAAGTATCCGTTAACGTTGCAGCATATTATTTTAGCCCCGTCCCGTCGTTAACAAAACTCTAACCGCTCAGGAATGTAGCGAATCAACTTCTACCCAATATCAGGGCGTTGATTTACACACGTTTCTGAATTTAGTCTTAGCGAAGTCCCATTGTAAGTCGAGAGAATAACAACACGCCAAATAGTCGTATCAGAAAATCACTCATAATTCCTAATAAATAAAGTACGAGAAGCCGATCATTTGCACTCAAGTAGAAAATCGTTCTGAATCTTCTTGGCTTCACATTTTTCATTCTCTTCAGTTTGCTTTTCCCGTGGCACCCAAAATCTGAAAAATGATGTCTTTAAAAAAACATGTTTCTATTCCATCTCTTCGGAGAACAACACCTTTTCTATATCTTTATCCGCTTCCAACTATTCTTTTACTCGCTGTCCGCTTCTTACGTTGAGTGACCGTCGATAAAAAAGAGCATTCTCCTTTTCAGATGTTAAACAACAACCATCAACGGTCAATACCGAAAGGGAGAAGAGGAAGAGATGGTGGGGAAGGGTCGTTTCCAACGGGGATCTATCGGCTAACCATCGGCTTTCTCCCGTGTCTTGCCCGCCCCTGTTTTTGTTCTGTTTTTTCGTCTTAAAAGCGCTCCACTTCAAAACAATCAACTAAACCTTAGAGTGTTGGAGAAATACTCGCCGGTCGGGGAGGGTCCGTTATCCAATGGCGAGGAGGGGGTTGCCGGCGGGTTAGGTCGCCAAATTGGCGACAGAATAGTGACCTCCATGGAGAAGATGGACACGGGAGATTTATTGATTTCGTAACAGTCTTCATAGGAATTTTCTGAGAGTAAAAGTCAGATAGATCACTGGGAGAATGAGTAATAAAAATTTGAATTAGAAAGTAAATTAAAGTTCATACACTAGTCGTCGCTGATAAACTTGACTAATTTCATTCTTATGAACACAATTTTTCTGGATTCTTTATTTATAACACAGAACCTTTTTTAATATTTTCGATATGTAAGAAGTTCAAAATTTATGTACGTCGCAAACAATTTCAGGAAGGCATTGGAAGAATGAAGCCGATGAGGAGGGGGGGGGGGGAGATACATTATAAATTTGGAGAGTTTCAAAACAATCGGAAATGAAGATGACATACTAACACTGGTGGCTAACCCTTCCATTTTAAATCGGCCTTTTGAAGTTTGCCTATATTGCCATACAGTTCAGTCGCTCATGAACAGCAACGTATTACCCTTCGAAAGACCCAGGAATTTTCTATATATTCTGTAACATTTTGATAAGGAAACGAATACTATCAATTTTTTATTAGTATTAAAAGTGAACGCATTCATTTTGCAGTCGAAAAATTTAAGAATACTCAACTGCTTGTACATATATTGGTAGAATCGGTGTAATAACTGCCTAACGGTATTTTGCTTTACTGACAGTCCAGAAGCCTCTCGGTCACCTAGAAGATTAAATCTTTGTTCACTAATAGTACTGTAACAGAACAAAACACAGCAAAACTGGATTTTGGATCCTTCCTAGGAAGGCGGAGAAAATGGGGATTTTTCGCAGTTTTTATAGACCTTCCAGAAGCTTCGCTGGTGCAAGTCAAATCTTTGGTCGCATTCTTGGTCAATCCTTGGTCAAATCCCTACAATGTCAAATGTTTGTACACTTATAGTATTGTTTACCGGGACAGAACTTAACGGAGCCGGATTTTCAAATCCTTTCTTGGGGGCAACCGATTGTTTACCAGTCTGAAACTATTGCTGTAATCATGTGAAGTGCAGGGTTGGGTTTGTACTAAAAAAAAAAGCACGGGTTTGAACTAAAAACATGGGTTTGTACTAAAGGGGAAAAAAAACAAAAAAAATCACGGATCTATGTAGGATTTGAGTTAAAATGTTTATTTGCATTAGGTGTATTGTCCTGAGGCTAATTAGTCCACCTATCGTAATTCCACATGTGAGGTTTCTGACCGGGTCGGGTTCGTTCTTAGTTTCATAAAATTCGTGTCCCCAGATTTTTTTTTGAAAACTCGCGAAGCAACGAATTGCCTATCGTAAATTTTCATGTGAAGTGTCCCACTGGGCCAGTTTCGCAATTAATTAAGAAAAAAAAAATGGATCTTCAGATTTCTGTTAGATTGTTCCCAGAATCGTATTTGCTGCCTTGGGGACTATAAACAACCTCTCAGTTCGTTTATCGTAAATCCACATGATATTTTTGGCCGGACCGAGTTTACATTTATTTTTAAAGAATTCGTATTTCTGGATTTCTGTTAAATGGCTTCTTAGCATTGGGCCGCCTAGTCCACCTACCGTAAATCATGCCAACGGCCCTACCGTGCTGAAAACACCGGTTCTCGTTAGATCACCAAAGTCATGCAGCATCGGGCACGGTTAGTACTTGGGTGGGTGACCACCTGGGAACACCGCGTGCTGTTGGCACATTTCGGGCGCGGTAGCTCGGTGGTTTGCGCGCTGGATTTGCACGCTGCCACAACTGCGGCCGTGTTCATGCGGAGTACGATCACGTTAAACATGTGGGTCCGTAAGTCCTTCCGAGAGGTTGGTGGTAGGGGAAGGAGGGTACGGTCCCTGTGGATGCCTCCTCCACTGGGTTCCAGTCTAAATTGGGTGGCACTTCCCGGCCGTCCAAACGGTTACCTTACACCTTTCTGGTAGGTCGGACGGTCTGGGTCTCAACAACAACAACCTACCGTAAATCCACATGTGAGTTTCCGGGCCAGCCCAGGTTCTCAGTTTCAAAATATTCAGGTCCACTGGATTACTGTTGAAAAGTTTTGTAACATTAGATCTTCTGTCTGAGGGGCCTCACTTAGTCCGCTTATCGTAAATCTACATGCGAGTTTTAAGGGTCAGGCCGGGTTCATACGTAGGCATTCTGGTCCTGGCCTCCTACTGTTATTTAGTTTTTATTATAGCAGTTTTTTAACGTTTTATTTATTATAATTACAGATAAGTATTTAGGGGTAGTAAATACTTATCAGTAATTATAATAGAATTTAGGGGTAAAGTATTTAGGGGTACATGTACTACAACTTGGGAAATACTTTCCTTCAAAATGACAAAACAGAGAAAACTTACAGAAGAAAAGTAAGAAGCATTTATTTGCAACTCGAACTCTTCATGTAAATCATGTAAATCATTCTTCATGTAAATCTTTGTACAGTTTGATTGCAGTCTTTGCACAGCAATATACCTTTATGCGTTTATTACACCGAAGTTTTCAGGCTCATTGTATACTAAACGGCGCATGAATGGCTCCACCATGCACTACAATAAGATTTACGCCTTCGTCATTCGTTGGTGAAATGTCCTAAAGCTGATCTTTCCCTGATCCATAAAGCCTTTCAAAAGTTTATATCGGTGGTTTCTCTCAAGTACCTGCGTAAAATCATCACGCTAAACTCGTCAACATAATAACTGACATTCTTCGTAAAACTTTGTGGTTGAAATTTTATGCTTTCTTCAGTTTTTATGTGCATTCCAAATCAGTTTGAAAGGACTATTGTCAATAACTTAAGCTATGCGTCATGGGGTAAGCAGGGATTGTATAGCAGGTATATGTTAGCGAAAATAAAATTCAAGGGAGTCTAAACTAAGCCAACTTTTACAATGGCAGTTTGTATGTTTGATGCCAAGAGATAATTCTAACTTAAAAGATAAGCGATAACTCTGCACTTAAGAGATAATTCTATTAGAGCATGGACTGAACACGTGGCATCAGAGAATTCCCTTATGTTTCTTAAGCAGAATACTCATATGCTCTACAGTATGGTAACTTTATGGTACTCAACAGTATGGTACTCAACAGTATGGTAACTTTAGTTATTTCGGCATTACACACAGCTTTTTGAGAAATTTGCTATCGATTATAGCCCCTATAAGTTTAGTAAAAAATATCTAAATTTATCTTCTTTCACTAAAATTTTTAATTTTCCGGTAAATAAATTATTAACTTTCAGTAAAATATATACATAAGTTTTGTTAAGAAAATTAGTTATGTATCTTATCCTTCTCGCTTGCATATACACTGCAGAATATGTCAGTAAACGTATACACCTTCAGCACGCTAGCTAGTGACAACGGTAAAAATGTCTAGTACATTCACTTAAAATATCTTAAAGTGCACGTTAGCAAATGAAATTTTTAAAGATATATTCTTATTCAAGTATTCCAAACAATTTATTTTCAGCACAAAGATATTTATTGGGTCTAGTTTTAATTTTTATTTGCCATCATCGTCGATTTATCATTACCCGTTATGGTAAAAATGACGCCCTTTTGCCCTTACGTTTTTGGGATTATTGGTGATCTCAATATATACACGGTTCCTAAAAGTCCCTAAGGAAAACATTCCAATAACTTTGAAATGAAAGGTACATCAGTATCCACATTAGGTTTGTCTATAGAAGTGACAATGCTGGATCGAATCAAAATAATTGCGGCTCCCTACCATAAAAATGAAACAGTTAGTATCTCGAACTTGGCAACAAAACGAGGTAAAAAAAAAGCCAATAACAAAGTTGTAGAGCATTTTATAATTAGTAAAAATCGACACCGGACTTTTGACTGCAAAGCTACTGGATCTTAATTCTGTATATAATTGCTGTATATAAATGAACTTCTAGTATATATTAAACTCTGACCTAATTTTTCTGCTTGCTGTATGAAACTATTCTTTTTCATTTTAAAATTGTTTTTTTTATATATATTTTTTTCTTTGTAGTGTCTATTTCAAACTAAAAATATTCTAATACTTGCATTATTTATACAAAAATTTTACTCGTTCATATATATATTTGCCTCCCAATGCTCGGACTTATTGGGCCTATTGGGAAGTTTACCACTGATTTAATCTCACAAAATTATGCGTTTAAACTGCAAATACAGAGGATTCTTCAATGAAACGCTGCTTCGCCAAATGCTATAACCCACATCTTCTGTACTTCAATTCGATACCAATACAAGCGACGAATGACCGCTGGTATTATATACCTCCCCCCCCCCCCCTCCAAATGTAACATCCAGGAAGAGGAAATCAACATTGATCACCGGGGGAATGCCAACAAAAAGGCTATCCATTGAGAGCGAGGGCGCCCGGTAATTTGGGGGCTCCGCGCCCCCGATAATGGCACGAAGAAAATATGGTCGGTCCATGTCAACAAGCGATCATGCGTTAGGCCTTCCGTGATCATAGTGATTTGGACCCCCCCATTCCTCGCTAAAGGGGTCGTTACGGGCAAAGTCGATGTTGATGGGCGGTTGAGGGGGGCCCGTAGCTTGAATAATAATAATGGGGCGCCGTTTTATTGGCTGCTGAATTCAGCAGTCGTTTGTTTCTTTGCCGGGGACGAAAGGGGAAAAAGGAATATAGTGCCAACTACCGAGAGAGAAATGATTGTATGTAGTGCTGGGTATATAGTATAGATCACTCCTGAGAGCAATCTGCAAGCTTTTGGAAATGTTCATGGAAGGGAAAATATGAGGAAAATGGGGTCAGTTTAATATTCAATAGATTTCCTGGACGCGTTTTAATGAGAATGCTGTTAAACATATTATTTATACGTAAAATAAAATGAAAACTCAATTTCAGTGAGATGTAGCCCAGTAATGAGTAAATGAATGCACGTATCATTATAATTAGAACAAAAATTATATTTTCATAGCATCATTTTTTATGGAGAAACTTAGTTATTTCTGGAACAATGTTGATAGTATACCAGTTAAAGGAAACATGGTAGTTTGAAATACATTATTTACATCTGAAGTTTATTAACGTAAATCAGACGAATTTATAAATGCATAAGCTAGATGAAGCTGTTGCCAACTTGAAAAATAAATATTTAAAAAATTAAAAATTTTCAGACGATAATTTACGAACAAAAGCTTATGAAAATATGCATTTATCTTTTCATTCTGACACTGATGCATTATTAGAGAACAATTAGGACTAAAATAATATGGAATATGAATGTATGAAGTCCTGTGAAGTCTTCAGGTGCTTTTAATTTAACATTTTATTTACGATACAAAAATGTCAAATTATGAACTTAAATCTCTTAAGAGCTTTGATGTTATGATTGCGTAATGACAGGTACTCAATTTTTGAAATTATATTTCTATTAAATGTTTTAAAATAATCGGAAGATATAATTTAACGTGCTAAAACAGCTTTCATCAAAATGCGTGGGGCTTGAAACCATTTGCGCCATTTAAAACACGCACCATTAAGTGCAGAAATGAATCCTCTCTCTCTCCGAGGATTAATATCATAATCAATGTTCTTCAGCAGAAATACTTTTCGTGGTGAAAAGAAGAGGGCTGATTTTTTTTTCTGCTCTGCAACGAAATGTCACAAAAGTTTAACAATGCAAATCAGATGATAACTGGAACGGAGAATATCGAAGAAGATACGGGCGGAAAATTTCATGGAACACGCAGAATAAGATAAAAAAAAAAATGGCAAAACTGATGTGACGGCTTCTTCGATGGCATTGACGAATAGGAAATATTTAGAACGCCCTGGTGAATTGGGGAAGCGTGGAAAAAATGGCGATTCAACTCATTTTATTGGTTCTCGCCTTCGACATGTCGTCTGCTCTTTTTGACTGATGACGGCGAACAGAGGGTTTAAAGGAGAAAGGGTTTTTTGAATGATGGTGAAAATTCGCAAATGCGTTTTCTTCTCACTTTTTTGTTCTTTATTTCTTTATTCGCAGGGATGTTTTTTGACTGGATGGAAAACTACGAAGAATATGAATAAACTTTGGTCGTTAAAACTTTGTCGAGATACGATCCTTATTCAACGGGTGTTATTTTCGCATAAGTTCCAGACTTGAGCATGTGTTTTTTTTTCTTATTGTTTCTTTCCCCGCTCTTGGAAGATCATTTTCCGCGCTAGTATATACCTCTTTCTACCCTCAATTCCGGCCAAATCGAAAGCAGGGGTATTCTTCAGAAAATTCCATTTAACTTTTGATGCGTTTTTCATAGCTTTGTCTCGCATCTTTCGCAAGGTGGGAAAAGCGATTTAAAACTATGCAATGCAGGCTCGAATAAAATATCACCTCCACTAAAAGGTTCTAAATTTCATATTTTAAAGAAAATATATGCGTGAAATTCTTTTTATTAATTCTTATGTTTTAAAAATAAAATGCATTAGTTTGTAAAAAGACAAAACATATTGAGTGCTAGAAGTCTCATCAAGGCGCAAATTCCCTAATAAGCATATCATGAAAAGAGATTTACTAAACGCATTAAGATGGTTTAAGTTTAAAAGGGGGATAAAACAAGCACCACTGAATTCATTTTGATTTTCCAAACTTTAGGTACACGTTTTATTGATACGGTTTAAGTTAGTATGATAAAATTTTTACAGAATGTACATTAACGTATTTTGAGACTTCGGGACAAAAATAATTGCATCAGATAAATAAATAAAAAAAATAATTAAATTTTAAAAATAAATAACCAAAAAAATATTTTACATATAAAAAAATGTTTAATAAAAAAACCTAAGAAAATAATTCATCAAGTAATTCAATGTCCAAAATACATAACAAGGAAAATTTACAAAATTTATTTAAAATGTTCTTAAAATAATGGTTTCTATATATATAGAGCCCATTTTGACGAGAAGAACTTGAAATCTTGTCCCAGAAGCTCAATGGTTGCAGTATTGGCTGGCTAGTTTAAAGATCCGCAGTTCAATCGTCGATTGGGACTCTGAGATCTTTATACAGTGGCACCTGAACAAAGTAAACCTAGCAGTATACTGGCTCTTCGTATGGAGTATATAATGTAAAGAAACTTAAAATTCACAATTATGTGTAAATTCCTATAGTATTTTAAATGATATTGTTATTCAAAACATTCTATTAAAGTATTTAATTTTATTTTCCTAAAAATAAGTATAAGAATCTCTGTTCTGATTATACCAAATTATCTTCACGCGCAGATCTGAAGAATAAAACATCCTGTTCTCGTTTGAAAACAAATAAAAAAAATAAATATGAAAAAACAGTTTATTGAAATATTTAATCTATTTATTCTTAAAAGAAATACAAGCATCTCTTTTCTCGCTATACAAAATTATCTTCACGTGCAGATCTGAAGAATAAAACATCCTGGTGCCGTTTGAAAACAAATTTGCAAAAAAAATATGGAAAGCATTCTATTAAAATATTTAATCTAATTCTCCTTAAAAGAAATATAAGAATCTCTGTTCTTGCTATACAAAATTATCTTCACGTGCAGATCTGAAAAATAAAATATCGTGGTCCCTTTTGTAAAAAAAAATTTTTTTTTTTAAATATGAAATTGGATCAATATATGTCAAAATGAATGCGCTAAAATGGTATTTAGAAGCTATGCCCTTACTACTTTTGTTCTGTTTCAACAATCGGCTATACATACTGCAAGTGTTGTAGTCGATTGAGTTAATTTCATATTGTGTTTAACCAATTATTGAGTTAATTGGTTAAACACAATATGAAATTTTTGCCAAAATAAAACAAATGACGCAAGAAATTGTAAATATAAATAATTTCCCCGTAATCTTTAAACTCAAAAGCCTTTGATATAATCCAGTCCAAAAAACAATTCCGATAACATTTATTTTTATATGCATTTTTTTATTATATAAATCGGAAAATATTTAATAAAATTGTCTGCTGTATAAACACATTAGATTCAATTCCATTGCTAAGCACCACAATATATTTTTCTTCAAATAAATTTGCCATGGAAAATGCATATTAATATCTCTGTGGGAGGTTCATTTTTTATTAATATTTCAACAACTCCTGGTCCTAAAAACT
Source organism: Amaurobius ferox (assembly GCA_951213105.1). Classification (NCBI taxonomy): domain Eukaryota; kingdom Metazoa; phylum Arthropoda; class Arachnida; order Araneae; family Amaurobiidae; genus Amaurobius; species Amaurobius ferox. Next base: position 121,854,248 of record OX578143.1, on the reverse strand, counting down.
CGAAACAGGGACTAAATTTTAAGTGGGACTTTTTCATGGCTACTCACAAAATTTCATGAAATTCGGTGCAGTCGTTCTCCCGTGATAATGAGGCAAACACACACACACGCTAATACACATTACAGACAGATTTTTGATTTTATTTATATAGATTATTTATAAGAATTGAATTATAGCCAGTATAACTATAGGGATTTTTATGGATAACAATGAGTGAATTTTATCAATATTTTTATTGATAACTGAAAATAACTAATTATTAAATTGGAAATAATATTAATATTGATAGATAATATTTATCGTTTACAAACATTTATTTTTAAAGACCTTTCAATAATATAAATATACAGAATATTTATGATGTAATATTAGAGCTTTATAATTAATTTTTTTCTTATAAATCACACCATATTAAAATTCGATTATTTTCTAAACTTCTTCACTTTGTTTTATTGAATAATTATATTTTTCAGGGTAATAATTTATACAAAGCTCTTTTTCGTTGTGTGGTATATTGGCTAATTTGTATCAACAAGTTACACAATTATTAAACACTAAATATGCAATTGTCACCCACGTACTCATAATTATAAACACTCATGCATAATTAAACATTCATGCATCGTTAATTTTAAGGAAAACAAAATGCAATAAGTTATTCAAATGTAGCGTGAGCTAAAAATGCAAAATATTTGAAGTGAAAGGGTAAATAAAATTTATTTTGTTTGGAAAGTGTATGAACATATATTTACATTTACTGATATTATACATTACTGATATTATGATTATTTGTGGCATGTAGTATTTACATTACTTTATAGATATGTTGATTATCTGATTTACCTTGATAGTAGTAGATAAGGAAGGGGTGTTCACCTGCGAAGGCTGTGCAATGCTGTGCAAAGCTGTGCAATGGCCGCCATCTTGAATTCCGTAATCCTGGACGGGGGTGTAAAAGGGGGGTAAATGAAAAAAAGTGGGGGTAAAAATTTTGAAGAAACTTTTTGTCGGGTGGCAACGATGTCGTAGTCTTGTACGAGGGGTTGAGGGGGAAATAAATTTTTTGGAACGAGATTTTTCTAAGTATGGAAGAAACTTTTCTTGAGGTGGCAACGCCGTCGGTGGCGGTATGGACCATCAGTGCCCTCTAGCGGCGGAAAGTGGAACTATCCAGGATGGAACTTAGAAATATTTTTCTGTTTCGGTTGCCATAGCAACACCTGGGGGAAGAAACTTTTTTCGAGGTGGCAACACCGTCGGTGGCGGTATGGAACCATCAGCGCCCCCTAGCGACGAAAAGTGGAACTATGGGGGGGTTAAATTTCAGATTTTTTTCTGTTTCGGTTGCCATAGCAACACCCGCATAGGAGAAACTATTTTCGGGGTGGCAACGCTTGGGGTTCACCGCCAGTGGCGGTATGGAGCCATCAGTGCCCTCTAGCGGCAGAAAGGAGAATTAAAATTGGGATTTTTTTTTATTTTTATTTTTTTTTTCTTTTTCTAAATGAATTAAAGGTGTTAATGAGGATAATGAAATAAAGTGATTAAGTAATGAATTTCCGCATGCTAGAAGCGTGCCAAGAACATACCGGCGGTATACCAAGACCATACCAGGGTTATATCAATATCCCTCCGCCTTCTAAGAAAAGAGTGCTTGCCCTATTTGTAGGTTAAGGGGTATACCAAGGTCATGTCAATATCCCTCCGCCTTCTAAGAAAAGAGTGCTTTTCCTATTCGCGGTTACGAAGTGAACTGTGAGAATCTCGTAGGGTGTAGGGGTATACCAAGAGCATCGAACATACATTTTAAAAATGTGCCGATTTTAGCGTTTTTTTCACAAAAAGTTTTCAAAACGTTAAAAAAACAACAAAAATGTACGTTTTTTCAACAAGTCGAAGTTTTGGAGTTGTTGGATTTCTCTATGGGAATTAACATGGGTTTTCACACTTTTGCGAATTTTTTAGAAAAAAAATGTGGTTTTTCGCAAAAAAGCGGCCAAAAATGTGTTTTTTGAAAAACGCGGAATCGGCCGATTTTTTTCAAACTGTCGGATTTCTCTATGGGAATTAACATAGGTTTTCACACTTTTGCAATTTTTTGAAAGAAAATGTGCGTTTTTGCAAAAATGCGGCCAAAAAAGCGTGTTTTTAAAGTAGCAGAATCTCGGGAATCTCGGGAATCTCGAGAATCTCGGGAATCTCGGGAATCTCGAGAATCTCGGGAATCTCGGGAATTGAGTGTATGAGAGGGGGTGTGTTTCCCCAACCATTCTGGTCTTGGAGTTCAAATATTTGTAAAAATAAATATTTTTAATAAATATTTCCAAAAATAAATATTTTTAATAAATATGGGGGTACCTTTCAATCTTAACATGTTTTAAAGAATCGTGAAAGTTTGCTTATGCCTAAAATACTTGTGTGTTATGAATCCCACAAGTTAATGAAAGGAAGCGATAAAATCTTAAATTTAAATAATAGCAGATACCAATGTCTGTATATATATATATATGTTTTTACAAGTGTACTACTACCATAGGGGTTTCTTTCAATCCTAACATGTTTTAAAAACCACAGAGTCCATTAAATCACGATGACAGATCTACCCCTCCCCACCTCGCGTGAATGCGGATAGTTACATCGTATGGTCAGTGCGGGAAAGATGGGGATACTGCTAACAGAGCGTGGTTATGTACCAGGCTATAACTTTAGGCTATATGTCGTTGGGTCGACTGTTTAGAACGGCTCTCGCTGCTATTGTTAACACCTGCGGTGGGGGAGAGTTTTTACGGATGCTTGTGTTGGACCATCGCGAAATACTACTCTATGCTGGGAGAGGCTCTTGAAGTTCTTATGCATTGCTTGCTAATACCTGAAAAAGAAATTCTTATGTTTCTACATTTCCGTTTAAATATGTTTTTTACCAAGTTGCTAATACCTGAAACAAAGATGTATACCATGCGTTTTACATTTCCTAATAATACCTGAAAAAGAAATTCTTATGTTTCTACATTTCCGTTTAAATATATATTTTACCAAGTGCTTATTTTCATTTAAATTCTTATGCGTTTTGCATTTCCTAATGTACCTGAAAAAGAAAATCCTGGATAGCTGAAACAAAGATGTATACCATGCGTTCTGCATTTCCTAATAATACCTGAAAAAGAAATATTTTTTACCGAGTTTTTACGAATACCTGAAAAGGGTGTATCTGTAGTTTCCAAGAAAAAGGCAGAGTTAAAAAAAACACACATTTATTAAAAAATAAATAAATAAATATTTACATATATATATATATATATACATTATTCTTCTTCTTCTTCTTTTGCACATAGATTTTGAATCGTTTGAAAAAGTTCGGTAATATGAATGACTTGAAAAAAGTCATGGATAAACACCAGTTCTCCAAAATCAGGATTATCCAAATTGTCTCTGGTAAATTGGTAGGCGACATGAAACCAATCCAAAGCATACAGAGCCTGTTGTCCGTATTGTAGGTATTTATCTAGTTCGGTAAAGGAAACACAATCGTGACTCGATGCGTCGTCGTACCCAGCTGTACAGGCAAAACATTCGAAAAGTTCAGATATTTTTTCCATTAAACAGTTTTTTAAATGAATGCATAAAGCAGATCGAAGTTCATAAAATCCTTGAGGGTTATCAGGATCACCATTGGAAACACTGACTGACACTGAATAGCTGTTAAGTTCTCGTTTCACGAAATAATCCAAGGTATTAGAAATGACACTGGCTTGGACTTGAATGTTAATAGCATCGATGTAATCACACAATTGCAGAGTTTCAGGTAGGCTTAGAACCACATATTCTGGAACGAACTGGAAGGAGGAGTCTTTCTTTCGAAACATACGCTGAAATGTCAGTTTGGGTTCTCCTTGGAGTGTATGCCGGGATATACAGAGATCTGTTTGTATGATATGCAGCATATCGTCTTTCAGGAGATTCACTAGGGATTCCAACTCGGTGAGAAGAGCAAACCATACGGTGGTGGAGAGGGAAACACCTTCCTTTGTAGGTTTCAGACTACCATCAGCATCTGTTGTAAATTTGCGAATATGTATCCGTGTTTGTCCAATAAAATAAACAACACTGGCAAAAATATCACCACCCAGATGAAACAAAGTAGGAGGCAATGAATCCAATGTGATACGCTGAGAACAGACTCTCTTTGCTGAGTCATCCATAGCATGTCATAAAGTGCGTTTACAAGACATGGTTAACAACGACGACCTCTCTCTACGGGTATCTAGCAGAAAGTAAAGAGTCCTTGCGAAAACACTCGCCAAAAGATATGTTGAAATCTCGCCAAAAAACTAGTAGGACTTGTTTAAAATCGCCAAAAAGTGGTATAGCGAGTTAAAAAAAGTAGCCAATACAGGTTACTCCCCTCTGCAAAAGGTGCCAAGGGTGCGTGACGTAGTCAAACAATGACGTCATCCGCTTCATGTCCATTCTTGAATGGCAGTTGTTTGGCATTATAAAACTTCTTTTAAAACATCTGATATGTTGGGGATAAAATCTCCAACATATCAGATGTTTTAAAAGAAGTTTTATAATGCCAGTTTTATAATTCGAAGTCTTTGGAGTTGATCAGGACTTAATTTAATGCAAATGGGTTTTAAGCTGAAACCATCATTACCATTTCTGCATAGTTGTTGTAGAATACAATCCTCCTCTTCAAACATAACCAAGAGTGTGTTGTTAGCAACAAAACTGGTGTTGGAGTAAATACTGTTGGTAAATGCGTACCAAGTATCGATATTCATGGTAATTCCACGAGGTGTTGGGAAATACTGTCCCCTGTTTTCTTTGAATTCACGAATATGAATCTTTAACTGATTTCTAAATCTATTCAGAGCTGCAAAGTAGCACCAGTTTAGATCCCATAAGCCAATATTTTCGGAGGCAGGAGGTGGGTCTTTCTTACATACATATTCTTGCAACCAGTCATGAGATGGAAGCTCATCCTCTTGTATACTGGGTAGGGGACGCTTTTTACTGCATGAAACCAGCTTTCTAAACGTTAAGCTAATTCTTGCTTCAGAAATATCAGGCTGAGGTGGAATTCGATGAGAGTAAAGTTCGTTCGTGGGAGGATACATGACATACAAGGAACCATGCTTAGAAGGGATAGTAATAGACTGTTCACCGCTTCGTTCAAAGATAATGCGACGAGTTGCTCCAAAACTGACACAGGCAATGGCATAGGTAGCATCCAAACCCTTTTCATTATCCTTGTGACTTCCAATTTTAGCTTGACCATTTGGATAATAGTTTAAAAGCACATAGTTAAATTCTATATCACATGCTTTTTCCACATGTTTCTTAATATCCAGCATCAGGGGAGTCCATTCGTTGGCTGGAACGGAGGTACCCGAAAAGGCATAAGATAGATCAGCATCTCCAAAGGCAAGGGTTTTACGTAGAGGTGTATAAGATCGTCCATGCACAACCACATTGGTTTCTTTAAAGTCCAATGTTTGCAACTGTTTAAAGATATCATCTGCTGTAGCTTGGTCCATAAATTGTCGAATGTAATGTACATTTAATCCATTATTTTCAAATCGAATAATTCGAGGAGAAGAAGCCATGATAGCAGTTAATAAAAATAATACAACTTGACAGGATAGAATCTAACGAGCAAGTAACCCATCTTAAACGCAACCCCCCACACTAGTGTTTCGCCCCTCCCACATGCTGACGTAACAAACCTGCTCTATCAATCCCCTGCAACCCACTTCTGACGTGTGCGTGACCCCCGCTCGACAAGAACGGGCATGTTCAGTGACGTCACTGAAGTCTGTTTCGTATGGGTAGTATGCAATGGTAGTATACAATACCAACACACACTTAGTTAAAAGAATGAAAACAATACACAGGTGATTATGAATGGAAACACTACACAGGTAATTATAATCAATCATTATTTTATTCATTATTATTCATAATTATCCCATTTTAAATAACGGGATGTTACAGGTTCTGCCTTAGGTGGAGTAGGAGTGTAAGGCTGATTATACAAATTTTTGTTTTTTACAAAGTGAGTAGGTATATTCAGTTCATCTAAAGCTGTTAAAAACACTTGTTGTCCTGTTACAGCTCTTTTCCTTTGTCCAAATATCAGATTAAATAAATCTCCAATATTAGTCTTTGGAATCCACTGCTGATGATGGGAAATATGTCCTTTTTCATCCCATGAAAGAATGTTGGGATGGTCTTTTATAATATTCAATAAATTGTTAGCATAACCTTGCATGTTTCGAGGAACACTGTTTAAAATAATATCTTCATATCTTGAGGTGTTCTGCTTTGATGGCTTTGGTAGGGCATCTTCGGATATTTTCGTCTCTGTAACCATATCTGTATCCATATTCTCGAGAAGGTCTTTGTACGATACTTGCGTATTCAGAAGGTCTTTGTGCAATACTTGTGTATTCAGAAGAGGTTCCTTGTGAGACACTTGTATACGTGTGTTGAAAGAATCCATCTTAATTTTCTTTTGTAAAAGTTCATAATAAAGTTTCACTTTATCATCTTCACTCAGGGAACTGTTGAGAATACGAGCCATTTCCTTATCGAAATGGGTTCTATACTTTTCTGTAGCAACATGTTTAGACAAAGAGTCTTCAGGAACCAAGGCATACTTTTTAGCGTGTTCCATTGAAAAGGGTTGTAATCACACTGAGGGCTGCTGGGATGAGTAAGTTCAGAAAACCGCCTTTCTGAATAATAAGCTTGCGTTTCAGGTACAGTGGCTTACGCTTGTCTGTCAATTCTCGTAAAACAGTCTTGTGCTCTCGAAGTTTGCTCTTTTGGTGCTTCGTGAGTGGGATATTACCCCTTAATGTATTCAGGCTACACTCACAGATGGCTTTTATACAGGAACGAGGAATCTTTTTTAACAAGTTCTTTCGTAGTTTGCTAGGGCATAAATGAAGCAGCCGTAATTGCTTCTGTTGTTGCTTGCTGAGTGTCATCTTCACAACTGAGAGAATACTGCGCATGCGTATTCATTTATCCATTTCGAAAAAGGTTTAATGTCTCAGTTTATACACATATTGTGTCTGACCTGGTAAAATCGAGGTGCGCAAACGCATCTCTTCTGGAGTCTCACTGCGCAGGTCTATAAACAAATAAGAATAAGGTTCTCGAGTAGCATCTTCGTACACTTCTTGGAAGAAAGGCAGGTGTCTGGGAAACAGTTGTTTTCCCAAATGCATGATTTGGCTCATGTCTCTTCGATTCTTGCAGAGTAGCAGATAATGGGCATTCAGAGTAATTTCACGCATTTCTTTCCCTTTATGAAAAAAATTTTGCGTAATAAACACCACACTTAGATTTAAATGATGACTTCCTCTCGTAAACAGATGGGTTAATCGTTTATCGTTACCACATTCACTCATTAAATCGTCTATAATAAAGAGAGTATTCAATCCCAGATACTCTTGATAGTTTTTAGGCAATCCTTCCACAAACAAAACGTTTGGGATTTCATCGTATAAAGGCGGGATATGTTTTCGCCTCCTCCGGACAAAATCGTGTGGTTCTATGGGATCCACCAGCCTTTATACGATGAAATCCCAAACGTTTTGTTTGTGGAAGGATTGCCTAAAAACTATCAAGAGTATCTGGGATTGAATACTCTCTTTATTATAGACGATTTAATGAGTGAATGTGGTAACGATAAACGATTAACCCATCTGTTTACGAGAGGAAGTCATCATTTAAATCTAAGTGTGGTGTTTATTACGCAAAATTTTTTTCATAAAGGGAAAGAAATGCGTGAAATTACTCTGAATGCCCATTATCTGCTACTCTGCAAGAATCGAAGAGACATGAGCCAAATCATGCATTTGGGAAAACAACTGTTTCCCAGACACCTGCCTTTCTTCCAAGAAGTGTACGAAGATGCTACTCGAGAACCTTATTCTTATTTGTTTATAGACCTGCGCAGTGAGACTCCAGAAGAGATGCGTTTGCGCACCTCGATTTTACCAGGTCAGACACAATATGTGTATAAACTGAGACATTAAACCTTTTTCGAAATGGATAAATGAATACGCATGCGCAGTATTCTCTCAGTTGTGAAGATGACACTCAGCAAGCAACAACAGAAGCAATTACGGCTGCTTCATTTATGCCCTAGCAAACTACGAAAGAACTTGTTAAAAAAGATTCCTCGTTCCTGTATAAAAGCCATCTGTGAGTGTAGCCTGAATACATTAAGGGGTAATATCCCACTCACGAAGCACCAAAAGAGCAAACTTCGAGAGCACAAGACTGTTTTACGAGAATTGACAGACAAGCGTAAGCCACTGTACCTGAAACGCAAGCTTATTATTCAGAAAGGCGGTTTTCTGAACTTACTCATCCCAGCAGCCCTCAGTGTGATTACAACCCTTTTCAATGGAACACGCTAAAAAGTATGCCTTGGTTCCTGAAGACTCTTTGTCTAAACATGTTGCTACAGAAAAGTATAGAACCCATTTCGATAAGGAAATGGCTCGTATTCTCAACAGTTCCCTGAGTGAAGATGATAAAGTGAAACTTTATTATGAACTTTTACAAAAGAAAATTAAGATGAATTCTTTCAACACACGTATACAAGTGTCTCACAAGGAACCTCTTCTGAATACACAAGTATTGCACAAAGACCTTCTGAATACGCAAGTATCGTACAAAGACCTTCTCGAGAATATGGATACAGATATGGTTACAGAGACGAAAATATCCGAAGATGCCCTACCAAAGCCATCAAAGCAGAACACCTCAAGATATGAAGATATTATTTTAAACAGTGTTCCTCGAAACATGCAAGGTTATGCTAACAATTTATTGAATATTATAAAAGACCATCCCAACATTCTTTCATGGGATGAAAAAGGACATATTTCCCATCATCAGCAGTGGATTCCAAAGACTAATATTGGAGATTTATTTAATCTGATATTTGGACAAAGGAAAAGAGCTGTAACAGGACAACAAGTGTTTTTAACAGCTTTAGATGAACTGAATATACCTACTCACTTTGTAAAAAACAAAAATTTGTATAATCAGCCTTACACTCCTACTCCACCTAAGGCAGAACCTGTAACATCCCGTTATTTAAAATGGGATAATTATGAATAATAATGAATAAAATAATGATTGATTATAATTACCTGTGTAGTGTTTCCATTCATAATCACCTGTGTATTGTTTTCATTCTTTTAACTAAGTGTGTGTTGGTATTGTATACTACCATTGCATACTACCCATACGAAACAGACTTCAGTGACGTCACTGAACATGCCCGTTCTTGTCGAGCGGGGGTCACGCACACGTCAGAAGTGGGTTGCAGGGGATTGATAGAGCAGGTTTGTTACGTCAGCATGTGGGAGGGGCGAAACACTAGTGTGGGGGGTTGCGTTTAAGATGGGTTACTTGCTCGTTAGATTCTATCCTGTCAAGTTGTATTATTTTTATTAACTGCTATCATGGCTTCTTCTCCTCGAATTATTCGATTTGAAAATAATGGATTAAATGTACATTACATTCGACAATTTATGGACCAAGCTACAGCAGATGATATCTTTAAACAGTTGCAAACATTGGACTTTAAAGAAACCAATGTGGTTGTGCATAGACGATCTTATACACCTCTACGTAAAACCCTTGCCTTTGGAGATGCTGATCTATCTTATGCCTTTTCGGGTACCTCCGTTCCAGCCAACGAATGGACTCCCCTGATGCTGGATATTAAGAAACATGTGGAAAAAGCATGTGATATAGAATTTAACTATGTGCTTTTAAACTATTATCCAAATGGTCAAGCTAAAATTGGAAGTCACAAGGATAATGAAAAGGGTTTGGATGCTACCTATGCCATTGCCTGTGTCAGTTTTGGAGCAACTCGTCGCATTATCTTTGAACGAAGCGGTGAACAGTCTATTACTATCCCTTCTAAGCATGGTTCCTTGTATGTCATGTATCCTCCCACGAACGAACTTTACTCTCATCGAATTCCACCTCAGCCTGATATTTCTGAAGCAAGAATTAGCTTAACGTTTAGAAAGCTGGTTTCATGCAGTAAAAAGCGTCCCCTACCCAGTATACAAGAGGATGAACTTCCATCTCATGACTGGTTGCAAGAATATGTATGTAAGAAAGACCCACCTCCTGCCTCCGAAAATATTGGCTTATGGGATCTAAACTGGTGCTACTTTGCAGCTCTGAATAGATTTAGAAATCAGTTAAAGATTCATATTCGTGAATTCAAAGAAAACAGGGGACAGTATTTCCCAACACCTCGTGGAATTACCATGAATATCGATACTTGGTACGCATTTACCAACAGTATTTACTCCAACACCAGTTTTGTTGCTAACAACACACTCTTGGTTATGTTTGAAGAGGAGGATTGTATTCTACAACAACTATGCAGAAATGGTAATGATGGTTTCAGCTTAAAACCCATTTGCATTAAATTAAGTCCTGATCAACTCCAAAGACTTAGAGATTTTATCCCCAACATATCAGATGTTTTAAAAGAAGTTTTATAATGCCAAACAACTGCCATTCAAGAATGGACATGAAGCGGATGACGTCATTGTTTGACTACGTCACGCACCCTTGGCACCTTTTGCAGAGGGGAGTAACCTGTATTGGCTACTTTTTTTAACTCGCTATACCACTTTTTGGCGATTTTAAACAAGTCCTACTAGTTTTTTGGCGAGATTTCAACATATCTTTTGGCGAGTGTTTTCGCAAGGACTCTTTACTTTCTGCTAGATACCCGTAGAGAGAGGTCGTCGTTGTTAACCATGTCTTGTAAACGCACTTTAACACATGCTATGGATGACTCAGCAAAGAGAGTCTGTTCTCAGCGTATCACATTGGATTCATTGCCTCCTACTTTGTTTCATCTGGGTGGTGATATTTTTGCCAGTGTTGTTTATTTTATTGGACAAACACGGATACATATTCGCAAATTTACAACAGATGCTGATGGTAGTCTGAAACCTACAAAGGAAGGTGTTTCCCTCTCCACCACCGTATGGTTTGCTCTTCTCACCGAGTTGGAATCCCTAGTGAATCTCCTGAAAGACGATATGCTGCATATCATACAAACAGATCTCTGTATATCCCGGCATACACTCCAAGGAGAACCCAAACTGACATTTCAGCGTATGTTTCGAAAGAAAGACTCCTCCTTCCAGTTCGTTCCAGAATATGTGGTTCTAAGCCTACCTGAAACTCTGCAATTGTGTGATTACATCGATGCTATTAACATTCAAGTCCAAGCCAGTGTCATTTCTAATACTTTGGATTATTTCGTGAAACGAGAACTTAACAGCTATTCAGTGTCAGTCAGTGTTTCCAATGGTGATCCTGATAACCCTCAAGGATTTTATGAACTTCGATCTGCTTTATGCATTCATTTAAAAAACTGTTTAATGGAAAAAATATCTGAACTTTTCGAATGTTTTGCCTGTACAGCTGGGTACGACGACGCATCGAGTCACGATTGTGTTTCCTTTACCGAACTAGATAAATACCTACAATACGGACAACAGGCTCTGTATGCTTTGGATTGGTTTCATGTCGCCTACCAATTTACCAGAGACAATTTGGATAATCCTGATTTTGGAGAACTGGTGTTTATCCATGACTTTTTTCAAGTCATTCATATTACCGAACTTTTTCAAACGATTCAAAATCTATGTGCAAAAGAAGAAGAAGAAGAATAATGTATATATATATATATGTAAATATTTATTTATTTATTTTTTAATAAATGTGTGTTTTTTTTAACTCTGCCTTTTTCTTGGAAACTACAGATACACCCTTTTCAGGTATTCGTAAAAACTCGGTAAAAAATATTTCTTTTTCAGGTATTATTAGGAAATGCAGAACGCATGGTATACATCTTTGTTTCAGCTATCCAGGATTTTCTTTTTCAGGTACATTAGGAAATGCAAAACGCATAAGAATTTAAATGAAAATAAGCACTTGGTAAAATATATATTTAAACGGAAATGTAGAAACATAAGAATTTCTTTTTCAGGTATTATTAGGAAATGTAAAACGCATGGTATACATCTTTGTTTCAGGTATTAGCAACTTGGTAAAAAACATATTTAAACGGAAATGTAGAAACATAAGAATTTCTTTTTCAGGTATTAGCAAGCAATGCATAAGAACTTCAAGAGCCTCTCCCAGCATAGAGTAGTATTTCGCGATGGTCCAACACAAGCATCCGTAAAAACTCTCCCCCACCGCAGGTGTTAACAATAGCAGCGAGAGCCGTTCTAAACAGTCGACCCAACGACATATAGCCTAAAGTTATAGCCTGGTACATAACCACGCTCTGTTAGCAGTATCCCCATCTTTCCCGCACTGACCATACGATGTAACTATCCGCATTCACGCGAGGTGGGGAGGGGTAGATCTGTCATCGTGATTTAATGGACTCTGTGGTTTTTAAAACATGTTAGGATTGAAAGAAACCCCTATGGTAGTAGTACACTTGTAAAAACATATATATATATATATACAGACATTGGTATCTGCTATTATTTAAATTTAAGATTTTATCGCTTCCTTTCATTAACTTGTGGGATTCATAACACACAAGTATTTTAGGCATAAGCAAACTTTCACGATTCTTTAAAACATGTTAAGATTGAAAGGTACCCCCATATTTATTAAAAATATTTATTTTTGGAAATATTTATTAAAAATATTTATTTTTACAAATATTTGAACTCCAAGACCAGAATGGTTGGGGAAACACACCCCCTCTCATACACTCAATTCCCGAGATTCCCGAGATTCTCGAGATTCCCGAGATTCTGCTACTTTAAAAACACGCTTTTTTGGCCGCATTTTTGCAAAAACGCACATTTTCTTTCAAAAAATTGCAAAAGTGTGAAAACCTATGTTAATTCCCATAGAGAAATCCGATAGTTTGAAAAAAATCGGCCGATTCCGCGTTTTTCAAAAAACACATTTTTGGCCGCTTTTTTGCGAAAAACCACATTTTTTTTCTAAAAAATTCGCAAAAGTGTGAAAACCCATGTTAATTCCCATAGAGAAATCCAACAACTCCAAAACTTCGACTTGTTGAAAAAACGTACATTTTTGTTGTTTTTTTAACGTTTTGAAAACTTTTTGTGAAAAAAACGCTAAAATCGGCACATTCTTAAAATGTATGTTCGATGCTCTTGGTATACCCCTACACCCTACGAGATTCTCACAGTTCACTTCGTAACCGCGAATAGGAAAAGCACTCTTTTCTTAGAAGGCGGAGGGATATTGACATGACCTTGGTATACCCCTTAACCTACAAATAGGGCAAGCACTCTTTTCTTAGAAGGCGGAGGGATATTGATATAACCCTGGTATGGTCTTGGTATACCGCCGGTATGTTCTTGGCACGCTTCTAGCATGCGGAAATTCATTACTTAATCACTTTATTTCATTATCCTCATTAACACCTTTAATTCATTTAGAAAAAGAAAAAAAAAATAAAAATAAAAAAAAATCCCAATTTTAATTCTCCTTTCTGCCGCTAGAGGGCACTGATGGCTCCATACCGCCACTGGCGGTGAACCCCAAGCGTTGCCACCCCGAAAATAGTTTCTCCTATGCGGGTGTTGCTATGGCAACCGAAACAGAAAAAAATCTGAAATTTAACCCCCCCATAGTTCCACTTTTCGTCGCTAGGGGGCGCTGATGGTTCCATACCGCCACCGACGGTGTTGCCACCTCGAAAAAAGTTTCTTCCCCCAGGTGTTGCTATGGCAACCGAAACAGAAAAATATTTCTAAGTTCCATCCTGGATAGTTCCACTTTCCGCCGCTAGAGGGCACTGATGGTCCATACCGCCACCGACGGCGTTGCCACCTCAAGAAAAGTTTCTTCCATACTTAGAAAAATCTCGTTCCAAAAAATTTATTTCCCCCTCAACCCCTCGTACAAGACTACGACATCGTTGCCACCCGACAAAAAGTTTCTTCAAAATTTTTACCCCCACTTTTTTTCATTTACCCCCCTTTTACACCCCCGTCCAGGATTACGGAATTCAAGATGGCGGCCATTGCACAGCTTTGCACAGCATTGCACAGCCTTCGCAGGTGAACACCCCTTCCTTATCTACTGATAGTATAGTTAAAATTTTTAGATATACAGATAATTTTTAAACACACATACTATAAAATTAATCACCTTAAAATATTTAATATTAGTAGTTTATAGTAATCACATGTACTATTCATCACTGATTACTTTTAAAATCACAGTTACTTTCAATACATGACCTATCATGTCTCATCTAATTGCCTAATATCGTTTCTAACATTAACACTTTTTGGCAACACTGATCTTTATATGCATGTGAGTGGCAACGATGACATATATTCACTATCATTTTAACAAGAGGTGAGTAAGTAGATATGTAATAAGAGTAAGTAGATATGTAATAAAAATCAATAAAATTATTTTTCAATTATGGTTAAATTTATTTTATTCTTTTCGTTTTATAATCATACTTGCTGATATTCTTAGGAGCGTAAACATTTTTATACGTATTTGTAAGCAAGGCCGTGAGACGAAATTGAAGAGGGGCTATAGGGAAATTCAAAGGGGGGGGGGGGGGGGGCTCAACAGTCTTAAAGGAGGGGCTCACCAAAAACACAATTAATCATTAGCATTTATAAACCATAATAGTTACTATTATATATTTCAATTCATATGAATTATTAAAAAATAAGTGCATATTTATATCATCAATATTAATATATAATAATTACAATTGATTTTAATGCAAGAATTAACTAGTAATAAAGCTGTTAATAATATGTAGAAACATTCTGAAAGTTAATACAAGTTAATGCTTAATATTAACTCTTACTTATTTATCAGTTGATTTTGACTCTATAATGCATAACAGTGAACCCCACAATAATACAAAAGTATCCTAAATACTATTGTCACAGTTTTTAAATATTTTTAAATTAAATATGTAAATAAATTGATCATTAGTATAATCACAAATTCAGCTAAATTAATTAAAACGAAATAATTTATAAAAAAAATCTCAGAAATTTTTTATACAAAATTTGAATGACATTTTATATGAAATTTCATATCGCTACTAAAAATTTAATATTTTTATCAAGGGGGGCTGAGTATACCTCTTGGGGGGGGGGGCTTAGTAACCTCTGGCCCCTGATTGAATACGGCCCTGATTGCAAGGTTATTTACTGACAAGAATATTTGGAAAGTTAAAAAGTAAGGCACCATCTGAAGATATTGAACATTTTTAACATTCTATCTATCTTTCTTTAATTCGGTTGTTCTTTTATTTGTGTGTATATTTTACTTTTTCCGATTCAATAGTAGTAATTCCCAGAGCATTTTGCATCTAAGTGACATATTTCCCATTTTTTTTTCATTTCTGTTTTTGAAAGGTGTTTCATTTTAATGATATTCTTACATTTTCTCATTTCTGCTTTTTTTTTTATTTTTGTTGGTGACAATCAAATTTGCCATCTACGTTTTTACTAAAATTATTCTTAAAGCATCTATTCTGAGGAATGCTAAATTCTAAGTAGGTTGGGTGGCACACTAAAATTTTCCCTTTCGATTCAAAAATTTTCCTTGAAACATCTATTTTTCAGGATTGGATATAGATAGAGCTTAGAGGCTGATATAGATATAGCATCAAACTTTGAACGGAATAAGAGGACTCACCAAGCATTTTCGGTACTTGAGATGCCACTTTGAATTAAAAAAAATTACATTTTCCGTTACAGCATCTGTTTTTCAGGATTGGATATAGAAAGAGCTTAGATGATAATTGATATGGATTCAGTATCAAATTTCAGAGGGGATGGGGATTCACTAAGGATTTTCACTCCCGGTTCAAAAATTTTCTTGAAACATTCTCAGGATTGGTTATAGATAGCTCAGATAATGACTAATACGGATTCAGCATCAGATTTGAGAGGTGGTAAGGAGTTTACTGAAAATTCCACATTCAGTATTTTTCCAATTCTAGTTCAAAAATTTTCATTATCATTAAGACAGCTATTTATTAAAATCGGCTATAGATAGAGATTAGACAACTGATATGGATTCAGCAAGTTTTTAAGGGGGGGGGGGTATGGAGGTGGGGTTGAGTCGTTCACTACGGATTTCAATTTCTAGTTTTCTTTTATTTCTGGTTAAATGAATTTCCTAAAACGTCTCTGTTTTTTTTTTTCAGAATCGTCTGTAGATAGAGCTTAGACAATGACTAATATGGATTCAGCATTAAATTCTGGCGACAGTAGGGTTCTTACTAAGAATTTCCAGTTCGGCAGGGGGCCCAGAAATAAGTGACTATGAATTTGATCTGTTTTTCTTTCCTATAACTGGATAACAACACTATATATTGCTTTTGAATTCAAAAGTACTGAATCATAGCATTTGATACTTTAAAATTGTGTTTATTTTAAACGTTTATCAATATTTATGCAGAATGACACATGAAAGTGAAATTGGCAAGAGAAGTTGAGAAATTTTGAGTGATTTAAAGCATTTAGATGTGTCAAAGAGATTGAATGAAAGGACATTAAAAAGGTTTGAAAAACAGGTAATATTAAAATACGTTGCAGTGGTAAAAGCAAATTGAGTGTTCGTGCAAAAGAACTAATAAAAATTGTACGTAAAGGAATTGTCCGAAATCCTTCATAATCTGCTGGGAAAATGTTACAGGAGTTACATTTGTCAAAATATATAGCTGAAATTATTATTAAAGATGATTTAAAATTAAAAATTTATAAGAAAAAGGTACATAAACACAAAACCAGTCTATAATGGGCGTTTCAAAACTTCAGAAAACACTCCCATTTCAGATAGCAGTATCAATGGACCGGTTTCGCACTTAATATGCGCTCGTCAACATGGGAGCGTATTCCGAATTATGGGAACGCCCTTATAGGCGGATTTTGCGTTTATGAACTTCGTCTTTGCAGGTTCGTGTGGGCTGGGCTAAATTGCAAACCAATTTTATGCCGGACACGTGACAAGACTGAAATTGTCAGTTCCCATAGAAGTTTGCAAAAGATTGTGGCTTATAGCAAGTTACTTGCTGTCACTGTCACTGCAGATATCGGTAATTCCACGCTGATGAGTGCATAAAAAGGGCGAAACCAGTTTATGGATGCTGGTACAGTGCAATGGGAGAGTCTTCCGAAGAATAAAATGGTTTATGGATTTTTTTCAGTTATGAAAAAATTATGATTTTCCAGTTTCATCAGTTATGATTTTTTTTTTAGTTATGAAGGGGGAAAAAATCTAGAAAAGAAAGAGTAAAAAAGACCAAACTATAGTGGTATTCTGGGCACTGTAGTGCAAACTGTTACTAAAGCGACATCATATCGTTTTTACAGGTTAAAAGGTATTTTCTCTACAATAATCTCATAACAAGCAAAATGACATAATTTACGTGAAATCAGTTAAGGATATTCTTTCAATAAAAAGAGCCATTCAGAAGTTCCAAAAACGTCTTTCGCCAATGGTGTGGGGGTAGTTATTAGCAAAAGAGGCAAAACTTTCTCTTTTCTTCATTATAAGAGCAGTCGAATATTTTCAGAGGAGTAGCCAGCATAAATCTCTGATCTCAATCTCCTAGATGTTAGCATGGCAATATGGAAAGTGAGTTAGAAAATCTAAGACCTATGTCAGCAGAAAAATTTAAGAAATTTCAAATGATGATATGGAACAAAATTTCGGACACATACCGCTACAGTAAGCTTTTCCGAGAAGATTGTCATCTGCAGTTATAGTCCAAGGAGAGAGAATAGAAATTGGTAATTAAATATCGATTACCTGTCTTTAACTTATTAAGAAAGTGTAATGTTTCTCTAAAACTGCTAATAAATTTTAAAATACAATCAGGTGTTCAAGAAGTCACTTATTTCTGAATACTCTGCGTCAGACAGATGCCAGTTCCGATAAAACAATTTACAATTTTCTTGCAACATCTAATCCTCAGAATTAGCTATAGATAACGCGTAGATGATGACACTGATATGGATTAAGCTTAAAATTTCCGAGGGGTATAAGGGGCCAGTAATGATTTCCACTTTTGCTGGGTGAGCGTAAGTAAATCTTCTGCCCTATCCCCGCTTTGTTAACTTTCGCGGCACACATTTTTCGCCTAAATTCTGCTCAAACAGTTGCGAAATATTTTCTGAAAGATAAAATGCAATGCTTAGCTTATATTAAAATTAAATTTAATATCCAATAAAACATAGAATATATTTTTTATTTTAATCCAAAATATTTTTGGTGCTGCCATCTGTTGTCGTAATTTAATTTATACCGATTATTTTTATTTTTTAATGAACATTTTTAAATATCTATTTCTTCTAATACAGTATTAAATACAACAACATATCATATATACTAATGGCACAATCACGAAAAGGTAATTTCTCATTCTATAAATTTGATAAGGGGATCTGAATGTACATCACTGAGGACTGCAGTTTTGTCTTCAAGTTCCTTTGTCTTCAAGTTCAAGTACGTTTCAGTTGATTGTGGCATTATTATATATGATCTGTTGTTGTATTTAATAGCGTATTAGAAGGAATAGACGTTTAAAAATATTCATTAAAAAATAAAAATAGTCGGTATGAATTAAATTACGACAACAGATGGCAGCACCAAAAATATTTTGAATTAAAATAAAAAATATATTCTATGTTTTATTGGGTATTAAATTTAGTTTTAATATAATCTAAGCATTGCATTTTATTTTTCAGAAAATATTTCGCAACTGTTTGAGCAGAATTTTGGCGAAAAATGTGTGCCGCGAAAGTTAACAAAGCGCGGATAGGGCAGAAGATTTACTGACGCTCACCCTTAATCCGGGAATTCCCATAACTGTACGAAATAAGACTGCAAAGGAGTATAAAATTTTATAACAGTTCCATGGAAAATGAAGTGTACCCACTACTCGCCACTGTTGAAGGAGTGTTGAAGACCCAGACCGTCCGACTCGTCCAAAGGACTAGGAGCAACTATTTGGACGGCCGGCTACTCGCCACTGTATCGAAACTCCACTGTTGTTGTTGTTGAGACCCAGACCGTCCGACCTACCAGAAAGGTGTAAGGTAACTGTATGGACGGCCTTCAAACATTTTTTGTTGAGTTTCAAATACTCAATTTTATTAAATAGATAATAGTGATACATAGTGTTAAATAGATAATAGATTCTGTTACTAGATATTTTACATATTTTGAATGAGATAAAAATTCAAAATACGTTTTGGTAGACAACACTTATTACTAAGGAAAAGTGACTTTATAGTGACCTTATGGATATTGTCCTACTGACTTTATGGATATTGTCACTATATTGATGTTGTCTTTTTCAGAAACTACAATTATATTTAAACGAATATTTTTAATTTCCTCGCGAGAAATGCTAAAGGAAAGTATAGGGTGATATAGTGATTGTTACTTGTACCCCTAATAAACTTTATCCAGTTAGTTTGTATTGATATGCCTGTATGTAATGTTCGATGTTAAGATAACAAATAAGTCATGAATAAGTTAGTATAACGAGCATGCGAGTATCAATTTTTAGCTCAATCGTTTGTATAAGGGCTATAATTTTTGAACGTAAACTCCAATAGACACTAAACTTTGCAGATTGATTTATCGATAAAAAATATTGATTGTTATTGGTTTACAATATGGCAGAATATCTGATGTGGGCAGCGCATGACTTTCGCTATGTAAAGCAATGAATTTACTGCTTTCACGGTGAAAAAAATGATGTATAACATCCTCAGCACAATGTTTTTAACTTTGAATTGTACATTTGGCGCTTACGGGTGACACCATGACGACTAACATTCGGTCGACAATTATCAACATTGATAGCATCCGCAATAATCAATGGAGTCCATATATTAAAATATTTTAATAATTAATTTATCCAATTTGGTGTCATTTTCGTTAATTTCGGGCCATAATTAAGCTATTTTTATGAAATATTCTGATTCATATAACTTTTTCATCCTTGGACTCTCAATCTGTAAATCGTCTTATCCAAAATCTGGCTTGTGACCATCCTCAGTATAATTCCCCATCCACCAGCAACTTTCTGAGAAACTCTCTTTCGCAGAAGCTCTATATTTTGCAAAAGATCCTTGACACAGAGTTTCGAATCTTCTAAAGAGATATTTCCCCCCTTCTCCGAATAATTGATATATACGTCTAAGGTACGTAATATTTACGTACTTTAGATCCATTTTGTTATTTCTTTGGCGAGTTCGCCTGTATGTACGGCTGTTCGCATGCGATACTTCTACAGACCATTAACCTTTTGCTTACGGGTGGGACAATGTCCATCCCAAACGAAGAACCTCTCAAAAAGACAGGTATTTGACATACCCTATCCCAAACAGTTCGATCCCCTTTTGCAGGCATTGGCGTCCGTAGCAAAAGGTTAATTACCTATAATGAGATTGAAATAAAATTCCTTTAAAAGATCAAAGTCAATCTTTATGCTATTTGCATACATAAATCTGATGAAATAAAATTACTTCCAAATTCTAGGTTGTAACAAGCATTTAATAAACATTAATAACCCAAGGCCACATTTAGTAAAGTTACATTTTAATAAGGTTTACATTTAGTCACATCATGGATAATTTCATGTACTCTCAATGATTTTGTAACAAAATATTTCCACAAAATGAAGCTAGATCGATTGCCATAACTGATGGAGAACCGGAACTGAATTATGGCATTTCTATTCCTCCTCTTCGATAGTTGAAAAAGAAAAGAAAATTATCTCCCCCGAAAATGTCCACCATTTTGACACAGAAATTCCACACAAGCCTTTAAAGTTGAAATCGTCTGACATTCGAGTCACAACAGAGCAAGCGTTGTCCCCGCCTCAATCTTCCATCCTCGAGAGAGATCCTAGCAAAATTAATTGCATACGATATAATTACACGGAGAGTAATGAATTGTTAAGGGCGCGGACGCTAGATGGCGTTGAGTAATCGAGGCATTAGGACGAAGTTTAGTGGACGCTCGCCTTTAAATTATAGATAATTAACGCCGCTACTGGAAACAAATACTTCATTCCTCTCAAGTTTATTGATTAAACTTCCCTCTTTTAGCCTTTAAATGGCGGAAAAAATAAGACGCGCGAAGTAGCAGTGTTTATTATTTTGGTTCTTTAAGGAAGTTGGAGTATCGTCTGCTTTTGTTTCCTCTCCACTTTATTGAGCCATTATCAAGTTTCAGTTTCAATTTGTTTGTTACTGTTAATTCCAAAAGAAGCGGACAAGAATCTGGCCACTTTAGATCGTTAAGTTTATCGGAAAATTTAATGAGTGTTGTCGACAAAAATATGTGGAGCGAAGATTTTATTGCTTGGATAAACATCGTGGAAACACATCATATCTTATTTTTTGGGAGAAAAAAGGAATGCTTTTGAAATTAGTATAGAATTTTCAAAACGTAGAATTATTTTTTCCGTTTTCGTTATCTATATAGTCTATTTAAAAAATAAAGCTGATCCAACTTAAAATATTTTGAAAAGTGCAAATATTGTAAGAATACAAAAATTAATGATTCGGATAAAAGGCATTTTGAGATACCTTTGTTTTCAAATCCTTTAACAAGACACGCATATTCCTGTTTTACACCTTTGCAAGTTGACTATCTCTCTTAATAAATATGAAAATGTGAAACAATTTGAAAGTACCTAGGTTTTTCTTACCTATACATAATAGATATTAGGCATAGTTCCAAAATATTTTAAAAAAAAATCTCAGAAAATAGTTAGATAATACTATTACAGAGTATATGGTCAGTGGCAGCACCGTCCTCCCCCCCCCCCCCCTTATCGCCAAATTTTAACCTTTATATTTCTTCCGCCCCCAAATGCATTTATATTTCTGCCATCCCCTAACTGCTTTAAATAGGATAAAATATATGATTATTTCCAATAATATTCATATTCAAGAG
Organism: Amaurobius ferox; assembly: GCA_951213105.1. Taxonomy (NCBI): domain Eukaryota; kingdom Metazoa; phylum Arthropoda; class Arachnida; order Araneae; family Amaurobiidae; genus Amaurobius; species Amaurobius ferox. Next base: position 121,832,210 of record OX578143.1, on the reverse strand, counting down.
GATTAGAATTTCTAAGAGAAAAAAAAAGGGATACATTGAGTATTCTCAAGAGAAACCTTTATATATCGACATAATTTTATTTGTTATTAACATAGTTATGATTAAAATTGCATGTTTGAAGGTTTCCTAAAATTCGAGAATCCTAGATCCCCCACCCCCACCCCCACTACCGAACAAAGCAGAAATATAGTTCTGTTCACAACATCAAGGCGTCTCCAATAGAATTGCTCTGTATTGAGTGTGCCCGTATTCTTTCAACAAAATTTAATGGGAATCATTCAACTTTTCTTGTAGCCCTAATGTATTCTATGTACTCTATACGTGAGTATTAAAAAATCCCGATTCTATAAACAAAACCAGAATATATATACTATATATATATATATATATATATATATATAATTAGGGGAAAAAGTATATGACAATATATATAATATACAATATATACAAATAAACAAATTACCCCGTGTTGTCGGGATCGTAAATAAACTTCCGCTACTTAAATAATGCATTTACAGATAACACTATTCAATTGTCTCCAATCCTAAAACGGTGTAAATTCCCACGAATGCTATCCGTAAAGTGGGAAAAAATGCTGGCTCTCCGCAAAGCAAAATAAATAAATAAAAATATAAATCAGCAAATAAATAAAAAATATATAAATAAATAAATAAAAAATAAACTAAATAAAATATTCAAAACCTCTAGGAAAGGAACGTGGCAACCATGATGTGCAGTCACACAGTTGAGGCGCAGTTGGAAGAAAAGTATTACTTGCTAGATCGATAATATCGTGCGGAGTCGTTCGCTTAAAAATATGACTGAAAAATTTATTTATGAAATCAATTTTTTTTTCTTAGAATGCGAAGATATTCACCCACCTTTTAGCCAAACTATAGAAATGTGCTTATCTTAATTTTTCGGATACGGCGAACAAAGTATCAAATAACCTAAAAAATTCAAATTTCGGTGTATTTAAAAAAATTAATAAATATTCCGAGAAAGATCCTACGGATGCGGTCCCAGCATTGTTAGTGTCCTAAGGTAACTTCCTTTTTAGGACACGCCCGGTAAGAGCGCGAAGAAGAAAAAGGCCGTGTGTATTTACAAACATTAATTTATTTACACTATATAAAATATTTACAACAAAATTGATTCAAAATATTCAAAATGGAAAGTATACCCCTTTAAGATAATAAATAAACAATTACAAACGTATATGTAGTCTCATAGACTAAAATGTGAAAGATGGTAATTAAAAATTAAATTTAAACAATCCTATGCAATATTTTAAATATCCTTAAATCCGGAGAGAGAGAGAGAAAATATGCAAATCAGGCATAGGCCCTTAAATGTGGAACTCACCGAGCATTCGCTGAATGAACAGCCTCTCATGGTTGAGGACAATGCTGCTGGAGTATCTGTTCTCACTCACAACGCCAAAACTTCTCTCCCTGCTCCTCTTTCAAATTTCTCAAAAACTCTCTCTCTCCAAGAATTTAAAACACGCCCCTGAGGCGCATACAAACATCCCATTGGATTCAGGGTCTTAACCCCTTGACCCCAAAGCACCGCCATTGGCTTTAGGCCTTCCAAAAACAAAAAGCCCCTTCTCAAGCCCCTGCGAAACTGATATTCCTTCGGCCACTAATTCAAAGTCGCCGAGGACCCTATGACCCTTCCGAAAAGGACAGGACGCCCGTTAAATCTTTCGGTACGAATCCGAGATCCAAAGCAGCTTCGACATCCTGGTTTTCTATTTCGAGTGCAGATGGCCGAACGAAAAGGCTCTCCCCCAAAAATAAATAAGAAGACTCTAGGTCGCATTCCCGAAAATATTGGCTCATGGGTTTACCATGCGACAATATACCTCCATTTCCCCATTAAAAATTCCAAAATCCAAAAATTAAAATTTCAAAATTTCAAAAATTAAAATTTTTTTTTTTTTAAATTTTACTATCAAAAAAATTTAAGCAAATTAAAATATGCTGGGGCGCAATACGCCTTTCCAAAAATACCTCCATTTCCCCACTACAACATCCAAAATCCAAAAATTTAAAAAATTTAAAATCAAAATACAAAAAATTTTACAATCAAAATCATAAAGAAAAATCAAAAATGTGCTGGAGCGTAATCTGCTTTCCTTCCAGCCACACAGAAACCAACCTCTGAAAACAGAAGTTTCCTCCTGTATAATAAAACACATAAAAAAACATCATATTGCACATAAAAGAAAAAAAAAAAAAATTGTCAATATAAACACAATACAATAAAATCAAAATATAAAACAAATTGGTGAATTCAGGACAACAAATCAGAAAGTCTGTTAATTGTGTTGCACTAGGCTGTACAAAGTCACTCAAACTAAGTTACTTTTCTCACTGATAATGTTTTTTAGTTCTCCAAAAGTTTTTTTCAAATTGTCCACCAAAAGGCAAAAGCATTGGGATCAGGCATCCCTGAAAATTTGTTGTGTATTTTGTTGGCCACTTCTTCTTACAAAAATTATCATACCTGCATACGTTCCTTGTTTATGATAAGTGATTATGGAATTTACCACTGTGTAGAAAGTTTATCACCAAAAGTTGTTGTTGATTGACAGCAATGATGAGGAGTGTCTATTCTGTGCACACCCCATAAACACATATTAAAACATTGAACACAATGTCCGATGTCTGCCCTTGCGAAATCAAATTGACTGGCATCTGGAACCGTTTGCACTGTAAACAAATAAACACAAAGTTTGATGTGTGGCAGCAATAAAATAACTGGAATCTGGACCCGTAGAAAAACTGGCACGTGGACAACTTTTCCCAGTATATATAACTGGAACATGTAAAACTGTAGAAAACTGTCCTGTAGAAAACTGGAAACGTGTAAATGTATGCATTGTAAAACGAGACAGTAGAAATCACGGAAACAGTAGAAAACAGACGGTAGAAATCACAGGAAACGTGTAATTGCCTGTTCTGTATACAAAGTCTGATACATGGAAATTGTTTATAACGAAAGGCACGTCTGTGGCTATAAATGTTTATACGCCTTGTACTTGGCATAAACTGAAAAAAAAAACTGATGCAAAATGCTCTATAATGGCAAAAATTGCTATCCATTGTGTAGCATATTTCTACATATTTTTGTGACCAATGTGCGTATTGTGACAGTTTTAACATCAGTACTGAAAAGAACGCAGTCACCCCGCACAATTCAGGACACAGTTCTTTCGTGTGGTATCGTGCACTTTCTGCACCCCGTCCGTAGAGGAAAAAACAAACACCGGTGGAATCTTCTGCACCCCGTCCGTAGAGGAAAACCAACACAGTAATTGACTCTGTGTTGATCTGTACGACATATTAAAATGCCGTAGGCAGCCATCCAAAATTGTTTATATAGTGTTGGCATGTGCCAACATCCGGTCACCTGCTGACCCGAAATGAAAATTGTTGAAATGAACATATCATATAGCACCTTCCGTGCGCATCACCTTAGAGTTTTCGTGCTGTGCAAACTGCTTCAACAGTATTAATAATAATTTTTATACAAAATACAATATATATATATATAGACTGGCCTTAGTGACGGCAAAGTTACCACCAAGAGACCTAGCCAATATGCACTTTATTCTTCTCTCCCTCCGAGAACAAAACATTTTAAAACAAAATGCAAAATTTCTAAATGCATGAACATGAAAGTAAAAACGTATAAAATTTTACTCCCTTACATATAAAAACCTTACTGCCAAAGGCAACTTTACGTTAAAAAACATGTTTCATATACCATGAAATGCAAAATTCAAAACCATAAAATATCACACAAATTTCCATAATTAAATTACATGATCTAAACTAAAAATTTTCTATCCAAAGAAAAAATTCAAACCATCCAACATATTATAATATCTCATTAATTGCAAGTTACAGAAAATTATACATTTTTGCTTAAAATGAAAATTTCAAACCCATTCGAAAATTTTACATGTACATATGTATAACCCGTCGCTTAATACGTGACTTTATCTCAATTTTACAGTGTCTTACTGCATAAAAACTCTTTCTTTTTTTTTCTTTCTTCTATTTATTCGCTAGTTTGTATGAAAAAAAACCAAAATAACTCCCAAACGTGTACCTTTCAGAAAATAAAACCACAGCTCGCAAAATTTTGCCTGATAAACGAAAATCCTTTTCTTACATTCGAAGGGAAAATTTACTCTAAGTGCTAAAATTTTGTTTCACTAAGCAAAATCATCTTATTCACTCATTTCCTCACTTCCTTTATTTCTTTACAAAAAGGGTTTTATCACACTTTTTATTAATACTTTCACCACTTTATGCATTAAGCCATATTTTCCTCAAATAAACACTAGCCTCACATTAAAAATATAAATTTCCCCCTTTTTTTTAAATGAAATACCATTGATCTTCAATTTTATATCTTATCCATTCCATCTATCATGAAAAAATACCCCTATCATTCTAACCACACTATATCCTAGCCTATTATTAACTGTAAAAATACATATTTAACCATGACCATTTATGTAGGTAAAGAGATAACACCCTAAAAATAAAACCAAATCACAAGAGAAAACACCATATATTTTTCCTTTCTTTTCTTTCTTTTTTTAGAAACACTACTTAAAAATGCTAACTTAGTGATATTATTATCCAACTGCATTCTCCCACAACTACATTTTATAACTTTTTATCTTCCAATGCTTTGTTAGCGTTCAACATACCCGAAGGAAAAAAAAAAAAACTAGCAAATCTCACCTTTCTTTACTAAACTACCCATAGAAACTAAAAAAAATCTCCATGCGTTCAGAAAATATGCCGGCAACTGTCACTTACAGTACTACGTGTAACGATTTAAGAAAATTATTGTATCCAAAAATTGATTCCCTTTTGAGCCTAACCATCTAACAAACCTATCAATTTTCTATTCCGAATAATTTATTAAATTATGTGTGTTTTAACAAAAGTAAAATATAAGTGAATGTAGGAAAGTACCCTTTATAGACGATAAAAATATTGAATAAAAAAGTTAAGAGATACAAAAAAAAATGAAATACTTTTTGCTTATTTATTTAAAATAAATCCTTTCAACGTTATGTGTCATCAGGAGATGAAAAAAACCCTTTGTTGATCACCCAAACAGTTTGATTCAATCCCCAAAATATAGAAATATACACTCTAAATCCCAAACATCACACAATTCTGCCCGCAGAAAAATATGTGCCTAAGGTCAAATTATATATCCTATCAACAATTGTTAAAAGGCCTATTTATTTATTTATTTGTTTATTAAACTTAAAAATTTACTCTTTGTTGTTTGTACTTTGTCTGTTATCTTTGTCACTTTATTAGAATTCCCTTGTAAACGAAAGTTTCCTTAGTAATCAAAATTTTGTTTCCATTTCTGTTACCACTTGAATTAATATAATATCTATTTATTTTCATTATTTATTATTATTATTATTATTACCTTTTTTCGAAAAACAATATACTTATTACTTTATGTATTTTAATTCCCAATAACCTAACTAACTCCAGCTGCAACGCCATTCTATTACTCACTCAGTAACTCTATCCAAACGAAAGGCAGTCTCTCTACTTGTATGTGTCGTCCATCCCTCTTTGAAATTTATGTTCTCCTCGGCTAACTAACTCCCAGCTCCCGTAAAATATATCTGCTAAAACCACTCCTTTTTTCTTTGTAACCATTCTGCGGGTCTTGTGTTTTGTCTGTGAAAATGACCCTCCTTTTGGAGTTGGAAGAAACCCTATTGCGACGTATCAAATTTCAACCAATGTTGCCCCCCTTTGAAAACATCTGTGTTGTGTGAACAAGAAACTTTTGGAAATCCTTGTGTTTGCCATAAAATAGAACCGTCAAAGTTAAGAGAAAATTCTGTTGCATTTAAAAAAAAAAATTATCTAACCTACTCACATTCTATATTTTATTTTCAGAACCATTTGTAAAATTGTTGTAAACTCGTACTCATAACATATAAAAGGTTTATTATAATCTCACATTACTTCTAATTTCAGCAAAAATTTTGTTCTAAAACTAAAAATCACTCAAATGTGTATTAATTAAATAATCTTCGCGACCAAAATTATAAAATGTCAAAAATGAAAATTTGTCCCAAAAATACAATACCAAAAATTTTAACTGAATACGATAAAACCACCCAAAATATTTAGAATTCAGAGTAATTTACCCTAGGAGTTTGTCTAAAAGAATAATTTTTATTAGTGCGAGAAACAGACACTTGTTGATGTGTATCGGTCGGAGTAGGTAATAAGGGCGATTTCGAACCAGATGTATGTGTGTGTGTGTCCGCTGTATCTGAGATGCTAGTGGGTGTATTTACATTTGAGGGTAAATGTTTGTCTGTCTCTTGGTCCCAAAGAAAAAAATCTGATGTGGGCAGCACATGACTTTCCCTGCAAACTTATATCCACGTTCTATTTATTTCAATTAAATGTAATTCACTTTTAATTCAATTTTCGTTCTCATGCGGTAACCGGGCTTATTATCAAAGGTGGCGTAGGGAAAGTACGAAAAACTAAAATATCTCGAGAACGGCTAGTCCTAGTGTAATGGGGTTGGTCTTATTCTTTTCGTCGTTAAACATTACGTATTAAACGGGCATTTAATGGATATATCTAAGTATACCAAGTTCTTTAGTTTAGATTTTGAAGATTTTTGCGGGCCGTTTTGCAAAAAAAGGCAGGTTATTTTTTTCCGAATCGTACCAAAATGTAATCAGCACCAGAGTGACCTATACGTGACTCATCTACCGAATTTTGTGAAATTCGGTTCATTAGTTTTTCAGCTAGAGTGGATACAAGCTTTTGCGGGCCATTTTGCAAAAAAAGGCGGGTTCTTTTATTCCGAATCGTACCCAAAACTAATCAGCACTAGCCCCGCCCACAAGTGACTTACCTACCAAATTTTGTGAAATTCGGTCGATTAGTTTTTTAGTTACAGTGGATACAAAATCTGCACAGACAGACAGACAGACACACAGACAGACACACAGACAGACAGACAGACAGACAGACAGACAGACACACAGACACACGCATAGACGTCACGCTAAAAATGGTTTTTTCGTATTCTAGGGGTCTCGAAACGTGTAGATCCGTCGAAAACTCGAGTTGTGATTTTCGGCATGATTCCAATACTTTCCCTATACATTACCATGTATTGCAGGGAAAGTAACATGTATTGCAGGGAAAGTAAAAATCTGATGTGGGCAGCACATGACTTTCCCTGCAAACTTATATCCACGTTCTATTTATTTCAATTAAATGTAATTGACTTTTAATTCAATTTTCGTTCTCATTCGGTAACCGGACTTATTTTCAAAGGTGGCGTAGGGAAAGTACGAAAAACTACAATATCTCGAGAACGGCTAGTCCTAGTGTAATGGGGTTGGTCTTATTCTTTTCGTCGTTAAACATTACGTATTAAACGGGCATTTAATGGATATATCTAAGTATACCAAGTTCTTTAGTTTAGATTTTGAAGATTTTTGCGGGCCGTTTTGCAAAAAAAGGCAGGTTATTTTTTTCCGAATCGTACCAAAATCTAATCAGCACCAGAGTGACCTATACGTGAGTCATCTACCGAATTTTGTGAAATTCGGCTCATTAGTTTTTCAGCTAGAGTGGATACAAGCTTTTGCGGGCCATTTCGCAAAAAAAGGCGGGTTCTTTTATTCCGAATCGTACCCAAAACTAATCAGCACTAGCCCCGGCCACAAGTGACTTACCTACCAAATTTTGTGAAATTCGGTCGATTAGTTTTTTAGTTACAGTGGATACAAAATCTGCACAGACAGACAGACAGACACACAGACAGACACACAGACAGACAGACAGACAGACAGACAGACAGACACACGCACAGACGTCACGCTAAAAATGGTTTTTTCGTATTCTACAGGTCTCGAAACGTGTAGATCCGTCGAAAACTCGAGTTGTGATTTTCGGCATGATTCCAATACTTTCCCTATACATTACCATGTATTGCAGGGAAAGTAAAAAGGAGTTTCGGATTCTCCGCTCGTCTCTTGTTTTTTTGAAAGCAACGGAATACTCTGTGATTCCTCAGATGTCTGCTGGTTATTTTCGATCTCATCAATTTTTAAATGATCTCGCCTTTCAATCATTAAACGCAAGCGATTTATGTGTGCCCTAAAGGTCTTGGAATAAGGCATATTTATCTGTTTTATGTCATAAATAAATCTGTTTATTTTTTTTACAACTCTGTAAGGTCCTAGCCATTTAGTCTTTTTAAACGATTTTACGTGATTTTTCAAAAATACTTTTGACCCAATTTTAAGGTCCCTAGGTCTGGCCTTTCTCATTTGTTTTTCCTCTTGATCCAATTTTGCGAGCTCCAAGTTTTTGAAAGCCGCTTCATGCGCTTCTCTTAAAATTTGAATTTGTTTTGCAGCATAATTCTGAGGAGATATCTTATTTTCGCCATGTGGTTGCGGAGTTTCGAAAAAAATCGGTAGATCCCTTCCAAAAACTAAGAAATTTGGAGATTCTCCCGTGCTAAGATGCGTAGTGGCATTATACATCATTTTATGTGCAATCATAGCCGTGTCCCAATATGGGGAGTCCTCTGTTAGAGTTTTAATCGTAAATTTTAGTGAATTGTTTATTCTTTCTGAGATTCCATTGCACCAAGGCGCGCAAACCGAAACTAACTTCGTTACGATGCTTAGCTTCTCCGCCACCGTATTGTAGATTTCTGACGTAAATTGGGAACCGCGGTCTGAATATAGCCTCTGGGCTACACCGAAAATAGAGAAGAAATTTAATAATTTAGCAGCAATAGTTTCAGCCCGGATGTCGGGAATGGCATATAATTCAATATATTTGGAAAAATGACAAATTACTGTAAAAATGTATCGATTGTTATTTACACTAGGTTTAAAAGGCCCCACTAAATCTACAGCTATTTGGGCTCCTGGAAAACTTGGTACAGGTACACGTCCCAGGGGCACGGATCTTTCTGCGCCCTTTAACGACCTGCACTTAACGCAAGACATGACAAAATTGCGGGTGTCCGCATACATACCCCACCAGAAATATCGCTCCGCTAATAAACTGTAAGTTTTGTCTACTCCAGTGTGTGTGACGTGTGTTACTGCTAAAATGTGTTTTTGCATATTTTTTGGAATCACAATGGTTTTCAAAAATTCCTCCCTCCAAGGTTTATTTTTATAGTGCCCCAGGTGCATAATTAATTTTGTTTCTTCATCAATATATAAATTATGGAACTTTTTATTTGCTTTTCCAGTATTATTTTGAAGATATTCTCTGATTTTAAGTAATTCTAGATCATTCTGTTGTTGTTCCACAATATCTTGAATTGTGGGAATGGTTGTGATAACATTGACCTCAGGTTGTTTGTTTTGATTTGAATTAACATTGACCGCCGGTTGGGTGTTTTGATTTGAATTAACATTGACCGCAGGTTGAGTTTTTTGATTAGAATTTTCTGCCATGCGTTGTTTTACACTTGTTTGTTTGTCTTGTTCCTCTTCAAAAACGTCCCTACTTAAATAGTCACATAATAAATTTTCCTTTCCCGGGACATAAATAAAATCAAACTTAAATTCTGAAATTTCCAAAATCCAACGCTGAAAAGTATTTGGGGGATTAGACATTTTTAAATGTGAACCGAGAGGCAAGTGGTCGGACAGAACGAAGAACTTCCTGCCATACAAAAAATTTTTAAAAAACATAATTCCATTGTGCATTGCCAACAATTCCGCTTTTATCGCTGCGTACTTTTGTTCTTGTGGATTGAGTTTACGGCTGTAATAGGCTATGGGTTTGAGCATACCATCTCTCTTCTGTAACAGCGCTGCTGACGCCGAGGTTAAACTCGCATCGGAATTTAGGAAGAAATCTTCTTCAAAATTTGGTTGAATTAAAATAGGTTTCTTAAAGAAACAATCCTGTAGATTTTTGAAAGCTTTGTCACACTCGTCATTCCATTCAAATTTCGTGCCTTTTCTCGTCAGATCGGTTAAGGGGGCAGTCTTAGCTGCATAATTGGGGATACAATTTCTATAAAAGTTACATACCCCTAAAAATCTTTTCAATTTTCTTAAAGTCTTAGGTATGGGGAAAGAAGAAATTTTTCCTATATTTGCATCAGAAGGGCTTATGCCTTTTTGGTTAATATTAAATCCTAAATAATTTATCTCCGTCATGCCAAATTTACATTTATTTGGGGAAAGCGTTATGTTTACCTTCCGGAATCTTTCTAAAACCAAAGTTAATTTTTGTTTTAATTCTTCATACGAATTTGCCGGGATTACCACATCGTCAATATAAGCCAAAATATCCTGTGAATGTAAATCCCCTAATATTAAATCCATTACTTTTTGAAAAATGGGTGCACTTGAAATATGGCCGAAACATAATCTGTTATATTCAAATGAACCAAAAGGGCTCGAAAACGCGAAATATTTTCTCATTCGTTCCGGGAGGATGATTTGGTTAAATGCACTCTGAAGATCTAACTTAGAATACAGCGCATAACCTGCCAATTTAGAAATGATGTCATTTATCTTAGGTATCTTATAAGGATATAAAATCGAAGTATTGTTTATCAGCCGAAGATCTAAAACAAGTCTGTAGGTATTGTCCTGTTTTTTGACTAAGAGCAGACTCGACGCGTAAGGACTGTTTGTTTTAGAAATTACCCCCGCCTCTTCTAACTGTTGTAATTGCTCCTTTGCCGTATTGTGTAATGCGAAAGGAATATCATACGGTTTAGAACAAATAGCATGCTCATGAGATAATTCAATATTTGGTTCAAAAAAATCAGTTGCTCCAAGAGTTTGTAAGCTTTTCGAGAAAACGTCCGCATACGGCATAATAAATTTTAGAAAATCTTGTTTTGTTGATTTTTCCATATGCTCTAAATTAAAATCTTCTGGTTTTAAATCTTTTCTTCTTTTTTCAATAATTTCAGGGCTCGCTTGTACTAAATTTATGGTTTCCTTAATATCTACCCTTTGTTGCGTAGCTTTATTTTCGAATCTTTCTGTAATTTCGAAATCCTGTGTAAATCCTCCCAATTTCATATGTTTATTTAGATCTAAAGCATGAGTAGATATATTTTGCACCTGTATATCAAAAGAATTATTTTCTATATTTACAACAGCGCAGTTGATTTGCAACCTCTGATTATTCTCAATGGGTTCATATAAAACCTGCGTGTTATCCTCGCAAAAAGTGTCCGATACAACCCGTACCATTTTTGATTCATTCGGTTTCAGAGATATCTTACTTTTGACTCTAACAATATTATTTATCTTGGCGTCCTGATGTTCTATGTCCGCTTGAGGGCACCTGTGCTCCTCCTGGTTTATGGGGATTTTATCATTTAGTACTTGTAATTCATTTTTTTGTGTATCAATAATAGCATGGTTTCTTTTCAAAAAATCGTAGCCAAGGATTCCGACATACGTGTTAGGGAAATTTGCTGTCGTTACATAAAAAATTTGTTTGAAATGTTTCCCATTAATTTTAAACGGAATTTCAATTGTATTTACATAATCAATATTCTGGCCACTCAAAGTCGAAATTTTTACCGCGCGTGAAATATATGTAATTTTAATTCTTTGCTTTATGTTTTGAAAAGTTTTGTAAGACATAATGGATACACTTGCGCCACTATCAATAAGCATTCTATAATCACTTTTATCAATCTGTATGTATGTCGTGGGTAAATTTGGGATATTTTCAAAATTCGACGCGGATGCTACAATTTCATGTGTTTCTAAATCAAGATTTTTATCGGGATTTGTAATATTACTTGAGAGTTTGACCCGTTTTGTCTGTCCACAAACCCTCGACTCTAGTTTAAATTACTAGATCTATAATTTTTAAATTCCCCCTTTCTCTCTGTGGAATAATCATTTCTATTTTCTCTCTCATAGGACTTTGTACTATTTTCCCTCTCCGTTTGCGAATTTTCAAACGTTCTGTTCGGCCTACTGAATCCTCTCCTGTCATTACTATTTCTTGCATAGAAATTGTCCCCTTTTCTTTGCTCGTGGGAGTTCCAAGGTTGCGGGGGGCGAGACTGCCTATTTTTCTCGTACGAAAAGTTTCTGTGCGGCGAAACCGCTCTGGCTGAAAAATCTGGCTGGTCATTAAATTGACGGACTGCCCTTTCTTTATTGTATTGATAACATGTATTTATGTAATGCCCTTTCTTCCCACAAAATCCACATATACTTATTTCCTGGGTACGCATCTCATTTTGCTTGACCGGTCTGTTTAATTTCAGATTATTTATCTCCTCCATCAGAGTCTGCATAAGTTGTCCGTTGAAAGCATTCTGTTCTTTCCGCAGATTATCAATAGCTTCGAACGGATCTTGTTTAGTAATATTATTTAGGGATGGGGCCATTGCTAAATTAGCTTGTTCCAAATTAATTGCCAGTTCTACCGCTTTGTTAAAATCTTGAGGATTTGCGCGTATAATTTCGCGTTGAAAATCAGCATTTAGTGCTTCTAAAAATTTACTTAATTTTAATTTGTCTGTAATTTGCCTAGTAGATTCATTGTCACCCGTGTCGCCTATATAATTTAGCGTTAGCGCTGTAATTCTGTGGGCTAGAGATTTTATCGTTTCTCCCTGATTCTGCTTCGCTGTGGAGAAAAGAATTTGTTTTGAAGTTATGGATTGTTCTTTAGAAAAATAGTCTAGAAAAACTTTTTTGAAATTTTTGAAAGACGTTTCACGCCTGAGCTGCTGAGAATTCACATAAAAATCGTTAGCTTGACCTCGGAGTCTCGATTTAAAGATCGCGAGTTTTTCCTCATCGCTCCATGACCCAAGGATACTCAAAGCTTCAAAGTGCTCTATAAAAGCGCTACAATCCTGTTCGCCATCAAAAGTGTTTAATAAATAGGTTAACCCGGGAATTTTGGAAGAATTGCCCGTAGCACCGTTGGAATTTACCGTATTTGGCATAATTGAAAAATATTAGTGAACAAACAAAAAATTTAAAACCTCGTCTATGTGTAACAATGCAATCAATGATATATATGAAAACCAAAAAATATATATATACACATAACTCTCACCAATTTCAATTCTTTGTATTTTATCAATGTAACATTAAAATAGCACATATTTTCATGGCAAATGAAACAGTTTCTACTTTTATCCAATGTTTAAAAATTTCTTCTAAATTTCTCATGTTAAAATTTATTTATTACTAGGGAAAAAAAAAATTTTTTTTATTGTAGATATTGACAATTTACTATTTGTTTTATTATTACCATCTTTCAAAAAAAAATTTTCCTTGGTTAATGCACCAAACATAATTCTTATCCAGTTCGTTGGCGTCAATTTATTTTCTTTCGTTACTGAACCCAACCAAATTCATCCTGGCTTAAGGCACCAAATTATTTTGTCCTAAGGTAACTTCCTTTTTAGGACACGCCCGGTAAGAGCGCGAAGAAGAAAAAGGCCGTGTGTATTTACAAACATTAATTTATTTACACTATATAAAATATTTACAACAAAATTGATTCAAAATATTCAAAATGGAAAGTATACCCCTTTAAGATAATAAATAAACAATTACAAACGTATATGTAGTCTCATAGACTAAAATGTGAAAGATGGTAATTAAAAATTAAATTTAAACAATCCTATGCAATATTTTAAATATCCTTAAATCCGGAGAGAGAGAGAGAAAATATGCAAATCAGGCATAGGCCCTTAAATGTGGAACTCACCGAGCATTCGCTGAATGAACAGCCTCTCATGGTTGAGGACAATGCTGCTGGAGTATCTGTTCTCACTCACAACGCCAAAACTTCTCTCCCTGCTCCTCTTTCAAATTTCTCAAAAACTCTCTCTCTCCAAGAATTTAAAACACGCCCCTGAGGCGCATACAAACATCCCATTGGATTCAGGGTCTTAACCCCTTGACCCCAAAGCACCGCCATTGGCTTTAGGCCTTCCAAAAACAAAGAGCCCCTTCTCAAGCCCCTGCGAAACTGATATTCCTTCGGCCACTAATTCAAAGTCGCCGAGGACCCTATGACCCTTCCGAAAAGGACAGGACGCCCGTTAAATCTTTCGGTACGAATCCGAGATCCAAAGCAGCTTCGACATCCTGGTTTTCTATTTCGAGTGCAGATGGCCGAACGAAAAGGCTGACCCCCAAAAATAAATAAGAAGACTCTAGGTCGCATTCCCGAAAATATTGGCTCATGGGTTTACCATGCGACAGTTAGAAAGAACGGTCTTCGATCTTTCTGATGGTGTCAAGATAGAAACTCTGTGATAATATTTATAATATTTTCGGTCATTAAGGAACCGATTTGTGTGAAACTCGTGAATATCGCTTAAAATTGGGCTAAAATATAAACTAACTAGAAAACGTATTCGAATTAAAAAAAATAATAATACCGATGGTGATGAACAGTAGAATCTCGATTATCCGACGTAATTGGGACCGAACTTACATCGGATAATCGAAATTTCCGGATAATAGAGAATTTTTTAATAATCGTCTAGTTTAATATGTAACATCGTCATCGAACTGCTATTATGATTATTTAAACTGCTAAATAAATATTTAAATTCAAATTACAGTACAGTATAGTAGTACATGAAAATTTATTTTAAAACAAAAAACTTCCAATGATTTAAATGGAAGCTTCATCTGGCGTAAATTGGTCATCTTTTGTCGTGCAGCTCTGTCACGAAGTTTTTTTAAAAGCATTAGTTCAGAGGAATCACACTGTTCTTGTTTTTCCAACCAAGCAAGGCCTTTTGAAAAACACTCAAAAGCATTATTGTTACTAATCTTTACTTGGGAATCATTCTCGCCTTCATCATCATCTTCGTCTTCTTTTGGAGAATGTCGGACTTTGCGATAATTTCCTCATCATTAAGCAACTAGAAGCCTGCATCTTCCATGCCACAAATCAACCAATCTGTGATTTCTTTGATCCCACAGTTTTCAAAACCTGGCATCGTGCTAAAAATGTTTGAAAATCAGTAACACCATCTTTCGCAATGTCTGTAACATTTTCATCTGCGCCAGTTGAAAAATTCGGCAAAAGTTTTCTCCAACTTCGTCTTAGTGTTAATTGCGGCATACATTCCCATGCTTCATTGATCATATAAATGCAGTCTGTTGACAGATTTCCAAAACTCTAGTATTGAAATTGTAGATGCAGATTCTCCTTCAAAAAGTAATTTTCTTATTAATTTCTTTCGGAAACGCCGTTTTAAAGACTCCAAAACGCCCTGATCCATAGGTTGCAGCACAGAACCGACGTCGGTTAACGGAGCGTTCCGGTTAAACGAGGGTCGGATAATCGAGGTTCTACTGTACCTGTGTACGTCGAGAAGTGCCTGTTTACTAAATTTCATGGCCGTACGACGCATACATTTCCCGCTACAGACTGCACAGACAGATAGACACGCGCGCGCACACACACACACACAAAATATTAATAAGAAAATATTGACAAAAATAATGATAAAATGCAATGTCGACTACGCTTTGACTTATACGGACCAATTCTAGATTAAGACTATTATCGACTATAAGAGCAATAAATTGTTAAACAAAATAAAACTTTTTAAAAATAGTTGCAAAGTCAATATGAATTTCCCTGACTTTGGCAGATCTAGAAAAACAAAATGTCGATCAACATTTTCAGCGTGCTACAATATTTGGTTGCATGTAAAGTGTTCATTATTTATTTAAAAAATAATAAAATTGATTTTTTGTGCTAACAAATTCGTAAAATAGCGAATTCCATCCAGATTTTTTTCAGTTATTCGTAAATATTTTAAAAATCAAAAATACCCAAGAAAAATATATATATAAAAAAAATCCCAATCATATTAGTCCGTATATAATTCAGTAAAACGAATAAACGGATTCCAGATAAACGAGACTTTATTGCGCGCTTGAACTTCGATCAGACGAGAGACATGAGAGGCGGGGGGAGGCTACGAAACCGGGGGGGGGGGGGGCACTCCCTGATGCTAATACTCCCAGTGAGGTGAAACTCACGCATCGAGGTAACTCATAAGTCAGGATTTGCGCCAGGCGATAACTATGACATCATTTTAATGTACTCGTGAAGCGTGAAAGAGACCTGCGGAGAAGAGAGGGGGTGATATGGAGGGGAGGACATAACATGATGTTTAGTGCTGAGAGTTGGGGGATGAACAACAATGGGCAGCTGTTTCTTTTATCTTTCATTTGCTCCCTTTTATAGATGTTATGAAGCCTCGACCTCAAATTCATATGTCAAGTACGGCTAATTTCTAACATCACAGGTTAAAAACATTATTATTATTATTATTATTTTTATGAGAAACGATTATAAAAGTTAGTCGGGATCAGAATGTAGTAATAAAGTTGCAGACCTTCTGTCCAGCGATAAAGTACAGGGGTCAGTTTGAAAGCTGCTTATAACATCGACCGTAGGACAGAACCTAACTGAGCCAAATTTTGATTGACTAATTTCGGCGCTGAGCGCCATGTATTTTAAAACAAAATAAATTTATTTTAAAAAAGTGCAACTTAATTTTTAAGAGTGAACTTTCCCCTGTCATTGAGTACCAGAGAAGCATAAAAATATGTCCATCAAACATCAAGTAATGCAACTGAAATATTTGTCACCTTTTTCCCACTATTCTCTTTCTGTCACCAACCTGTGGAACTTAAAAAAATATATATATTTCAAAAATAACGAGGCACGGCGTTCCGTATCGTTTCTTACCCAGCATGCCCCCCCCCCTCACGTATACATAACAAAACTGGCACTTTTCGCATGCAAATTCACCCGCAATATGTCACTGCACCCGCAAAATCTGTTATAAAAAAGGAAAGAATATGTATCTGGAATTCCAAAAAAAAGAGTCTACACATGCGACGAAAAATTTCCCCACAAACCGCATATATTGTGCACACAATACCATGTCTTCCCCTGTTGCATTCGTCGTAGAAATTTATTTTCTGCGCCGCTATTCTAATGTGCACTGGTAAGATCATAGGCCTGAGTCCCTCAGTGAAACACACACGGTGTGCTGTCTCAGAGCTGTCATACGTCTTTGGGGGAACTTCAAGATTTCCCTAATAATGCATTATTTTCCACGGCGTGAATCGTGGCCCGCAAGGTGAGGAGAGAGCGATCTGATTTTGATGCATTGCATTTTACATGTGGTTATCTGTGACTTAGGCGAGGTTTTTGCATTTTAGGCATAGAACTCAGTCGAGAATAAAAGTATAGGAGATAGTAGTATACCTAGGAGTGCAAAGGATGAAAATGTACACCCCTTTCAGTTCATATTTTAAATATCTTTAGTTTATATTTTAAACTTCCTCTTTAGTTTATATTTTAAACTAGTATGAATTGTTGTTATTATAATGGAGAAAATTTGCGAATAATATTAGAATCACTGATTTTTAAATGTGTTTCATTTAATTTTAAGTTTGTTTATTTATTATATTAAGGGGCTCCGTTACTGTTCGCCAACCCCCGGAGCTGGCTTCGTGAGCTTGGGGCTCTGCCCTCTGTTCGCTGCTGCTCATTAATAGCCGGAGCTCACTTCGCAACCTTTTTAACCTAGCGCGCGTAGCGGATGGACACCACCTGATCGGAACTTCAAGGACGCATAAGTCCATCTTTAAACATGACAGTCTATCAGCATCGCTAGAGTGTGTCCTAAGGTAACTTCCTTTTTAGGACACGCCCGGTAAGAGCGCGAAAAAGAATAAGGCCGTGAGTATAAACACAAACATTTATTTATTTACACTATATAAATATTTACAAGAATTTGATTTAAAATATTTAAAAGACAACTTCCCATATTCCAAATGGGATAACTACCAATTTTAGATAAGCAATTAAACAAATACAAAAGTATATGTAGTCTCATAGACTAAAATGTGAAAGATGGTAATTAAAAATTAAATTTAAACAATCCTATGCAATATTTTAAATATCCTTAAATCCGGAGAGAGAGAGAGAAAATATGCAAATCAGGCATAGGCCCTTAAATGAGTAACTCACCGAGCATTCGCTGAATGAACAGCCTCTCATGGTTGAGGACAATGCTGGGGAGTATGACTTCTCTCACTCACAACACAAAACCTTCTCCTCGCTCCCTTTTTAAAAACTGAAAAACTCTCTCTCTCCAAGATTTTAAAACACGCCCCTGAGGCGCACACAAACATCCCATTGGATTCAGGGTCTTAACCCCTTGACCCCAAAGCAACGCCATTGGCTTTTAGACCCCCAGAAACAAAAGCCCTTTTTCAAGCCCCTGCGAAACCAATACTCTTTCGGGCACTAATTCAAAGCAGGCCGCAATCCCTATGACCCCTCCGAAAAGGACGCACATTACACCCTTTCGGTTCGAATACGAGATCACAAGGAACTTCGACATCCTGGTTTTCTATTTCGAGTGCAGATGGCCGAACGAAAAGGCTGACCCCTAAAAATAAATAAGAAGACTCTAGGTCGCATTCCCTAAAATATTGGCTCATGGGTTTACCATGCGACAGAGTGTTTTAGATTTTCATTCATAGAGCGATAAAATCGTTTTCGCTTTGGTGGAATTCTATTATAACGTGTGCAAACGATTCTGAACTGTATTGAAAACCAATAAATATTTATTTAACATCTCATCTTGAAAAATAGGAAAGGACCAAACAAGTAACTTAATAAGTTGTCTTAAATCTATAATAAAGAAAGTTAACTGTGTAGTCTGTAGCGGAAAATCTAAGCAACGTACGGTCAGGAAATTTGGAACACAGGTACTTCAGGATCCGAAAAAGTGCACCTCGGCGTTGTTACTTTCCCTGCAATACATGGTAATGTATAGGGAAGTATTGGAATCATGCCGAAAATCGCAACTCGAGTTTTCGACGGATCTACACGTTTC
The DNA here is from genome assembly GCA_951213105.1 of Amaurobius ferox. Taxonomy (NCBI): domain Eukaryota; kingdom Metazoa; phylum Arthropoda; class Arachnida; order Araneae; family Amaurobiidae; genus Amaurobius; species Amaurobius ferox. The sequence goes on along the minus strand of OX578143.1, from coordinate 121,813,229 downwards.
GAGACCTCTAGAATACGAAAAAAACATTTTTAGCGTGACGTCTGTGTGTGTGTCTGTGTGTCTATCTGTGTGTCTGTGTGTCAGTCTATGCAGATTTTGTATCCACTTTAACTAAAAAACTAATCGACCGAATTTCATAAAATTTGGTAGGTAAGTCACTTGTGGGAGAGTCTGGTGCTGATTAGTTTCGGGTACGATTCGGGTTAAATGAACCCGCCTTTTTTTGCGAAATGGCCCGCAAAAGCTTGTATCCACTCTAGCTGAAAAACTAAAGGACCGAATTTCACAAAATTCGGTAGATAAGTCACTTATGGGTCACCCTGGTGCTGATTAGATTTTGGTATGATTCGGAAAAATATAACCTGCCTTTTTTTGCCAAATGGCCTGCGAAAATCGCCAAAATCTAAAATTAAAAGCTACGTATGCTCAAATATACCCATTAAATGCTTGTTTAATACGTAATTTTTAACGAAGAGAAGAATAAGACCAACCCCATTACACTAGGACTAGCCGTTCTCGAGATATTTTAGTGTTTTTGTATTTTCTCTACGCCACCTTTGAAAATAACTCCAGTTATCAAATGAGAATGAAAATTGAATTAAAAGTGAAATAAATTTAATTAAAATAAAGAGAACGTGGATATAAGTCTGAAGGGAAAGTCGTGTGCTGCCCAGATCAGATTTTTTTTGTTTTAAATTCGAATTAGTTTTTTTAGTAATTTTATATTTTAGTACGATTTTCAGACAAATGCTGTCTCTAGAGACCGAAAATATTACTTCAGAGTTTCCATCTTGATACCATCGAAAAGATCGAAAAATTCTCTTTCAAACAAACTTTCAAACCAAATACGAAGCATTGTCGCAGAGTTTTTTACGAAGCATCGGCGCAGCGGTTTTTTGTTGTTATTATAAACGGACGTATTATTAAAGTGGTCTTTGGTTCTCGCGAGTACGCTGCTAATTCCGGTGTGATTGTAGTCAAAGGTTTGCATCTTAAATCCCAGGCAACGTCTGGTTCATTTTTCTAGAACGTACAGCTTTGCCCCAGATGCAGAACTCTAATAAAAACTGCACCGGAACTCACAGCGAATTCCCAAAAAGCAAAAAACTTTTTGATAATATGCTTGCTTATAGCAAAAATAAAATTGAAAAAAAATGTTGTGTGGGTGCATACACGGAGACACTACCACTGCTCATCCTAAATCTCGGGCAACGCTGGGTACATTTTCTAATATCTCTATAAAAGACTGCATTTTAATAGTTGATCAAAGACAATTTTTTTGTTGTTGTTTATTTCCTTCACAATCCAGAATTCAAAACGGTCAGTAATTCAAAATAAAAACGCAAGAATACGTGTCATTTCTCCTTCGTGAAAAATCCCAAACACAACAACCTGGTCACGACTCATGTGAAACACGATATTAGGATTATTTTTGAAGCTGTTCTCACTTCTTTACTCATCACTGTCAATCTGTTTTATAATCTGAGTTATAAAAAATGAAACAACTGTGAATGAACAACAATGGTTAAAGACAATGGCTTGACATATGCAGGTTTCCTAGTAAAGTCTTTAACCTTTTGCTTACGGGTGACGCCAATGTCTGCAAAGGGGGATCGAACTGTTTGGAATAGGGTATATCAAATACCTGTATTTTTGAGAGGTTCTTCGCTTGCAATCGACGCTGACCCACCCGTAAGCAAAAGGTTAAGCACCTCAATAACTTTGTGAGGTAAGGTTCATGAGTGTAGACGTTTGGCCTATGTATAGTAAAGTGACCATGCCCAATCGAGTAAAAATGGTTGTAGCACCTCTAGTGGAGAATTTTAAAAGTTAGGAATATAAACTCAGTAATAAAACGAGATAGGCGAAAAAGTAATCACAAAGTAGTAGAACATTGTCTAAATAAATAGGAATCGATACCAGGAACGAATGAAATACGTATACGGAAGGCAATAAATACAAGTTACAGGGATTGCTCTAGATTTTTTCTTACTTTAGTCACCCTATGAGCCACATGAAATTCTCTTTCGCCTAATGAAGTTTTTGTTCGTCAAACTTTTATTTTGACATCCATTTGAGAAATTTGATTTGATTTATAAATTCTCAAATTCCAAAGATTGTCTTGTAAAAGACACATATTAGTACTATACACTACGATTAGTATACCATAATTTTTAATTTTGAAATCTTCAAAATTCATAATCGCCAAGCTTTTACGCCACACCTTTTTTAACACTTTACAACAAAGTTGAAAAGTGTTTATGACTTTGTTCATTCTGTCTGTCTGTTCGTTAGCACGATAACTGTCGTAAAAATGACTTTAACAAAATGAAATTTTAGTATGTTTATCAGACGGTCTGTGGGACCTATGGGAATATAAATAAATAATATCACCCAATTAGTTTTTTATTGAACCCGGGTTGAAAAAATGAAATACATTGAACCCTATGGGACTTAATTTTTCAAACATTTTTTAAGCAAATTTGATATTCACAAATTGCTTCGAAATTTTTAGGAAATATTCACATTATCCCATAATATATATAAAAAAAATTTCAGTAAAATATGTTAGGTAGTTTTTTAATTAAAAATTATTTAATATAGGGAGAAAAACAATTTCAATCAATATTCTGACTTTTGGGATATCCACCAGAAAGAAAAAAGAGATATACTATATAATAAATTTCTTTCCAAGAACTCAGCTATTTTGTATATGAGAGAGGCATCACATTTTAAAATAAATTTGGTAGATAACAATATTTCAATTTTTTTTTAATTTTATATAACTCTTCATGATATACTTATTTGATGGCACTTTTAATGCACTTTCCTACATCCCAGAGAGTCAAAATTTGGTACACAGCTTAAATTTATTGAACATTTTATTCTACAAAAATTTGGTGGATCTTTAAATATAGATCCTACATTTTTTTCGAAATGGCCTGCAAATAATCCCCGTTCACTTCTATAAATCATTGTTGTAATATTGTTAAAAATTCTGATTTGGGCAGCGCACGTTCTCTTTATTTCTTCAATAATAATTTGAGTTTATCTGCACGAAATAACAGCCATTAGTATTTTAAATGACATTGAATTCGCAGGTTAAACTTGAATTTGGTTCTCATTTGATAGCTGGACTTATTGTCAAAGGTGACGTAACGAAAACGCGAAAAAACTAGAATATCTCAAGAACGGCTAGTCCTAGAGTAATGGAGTTAGTTTCATTCTTTTTGTTGTAAAAAATCACGTATAAAATAGGAATTTAATTGATATAATTGAGCACACGTAGCCTTTTATTTTTATATTTAACGACTTTTGAGCGCCATTTCGCAAAAATAGCCCGTTCCTTTTTCCCGAATCCTACTAGAATAACCTACAAATGATTTATATACAAAATTTTGTTAAATTTGGTATATAAATCACTTGTAGGTTATTGAAATATTATACACTAAATTTTGTTAAATTTGTTCCATTAGTTTTTAGCTAGAGTGGATAAAGGCAATTTCTGCCGGCCATTTCGCAAAGAAGGCAGATTCTTTTATTACGAATCGTACTATAATCTAATGAACATCAGGGTTTCCCACAAAAAACATACCTACCAAATTTTATGAAATTCGGTCCATCAGATTTTCAGTTAGAGTGAATGCAATATCCTCACAGACACACAGAAACACACACAGATACACCCTTACACACACAGACGTGCTCCTAAAAATAGTTTTTTTCGTTTTCTAGAGGTCCCAAATCGTGTAGATCCTTCGAAAATTCGAATTCCGATCTTCGGCACGATTCCAATACTTTGAATACATACACACACATATATTATCTGTGTATCTGTGTATTATCTGTGTATCTAAATTCCGTGCCTACACAATTACAATAGTTGTGATTTTAAATGATCCCTAAACTTTTTTTATTTCTTCAACGAAGCCTAATTTTAACTTATGCAGAATGCAAATATCTCAAACGATTGTAAGGTGAGTTACATAAGAATTGCTGAATTTTTTCACACAAAATTATTTAACTCTGGAGTCTGGAATACAAGTTATATGAATGAAATATTCATTGATTTTGCATAGAGAATGAGATGATTTGTATTTCGATACAGTTTTAAATATTTAATTATAATAAATTACTGTAGTACTGTGATATTGTAAAAGTTATCACCACTGAATGTATCACATTTTAGAAATTTTTAAATGAAATTGCATTTCAGTTGGAAAGTGTTGCATAATCAATGCTTATGCATGATTGATCTTTCTTGTTTTTTTTTCAATCGCAAAATTGAATTTTATTTTCGCAAAATGCGACAATAGCAAATTTGGGTCAAATACTTTCTCTCCTCATCTAGAGTGGATACATATAATTTTTGCTGGCCATTTAGCAAAAGAAAAAGCAGGTTCTTTTTTTCCGAATCGTACCAAATTCGAAACAGCACCAGGGTAACTGACAAGTGATATATACCAAATTTTGTGAAATTTGGTCAATTAGTTTTTAACTAGAGTGGATGGATACATGCAATTTCTGCCGGACATTTCGGAAATAAAGGAATTTTTTTTTTATCCCGAAGCGTACCCAATCAGCACTGGGGTAACCCACATATCATTTACCTATAAAATTTTATGAAATTTGGTTAATTAATTTTTTAATTAGAGTGGGTACATACTTTGTACAGACACGCACACACACACACACACGCACACATACACACACACACACATAGAGAGAGAGAGAGAGAGAGAGAGAGAGAGAGAGAGAGACGTCACACTAAAAATAGTTATTTTGTGTTAAGGTGTAGATCCGAAACCTGTAGATCCGTTAGAAACTCTAGTTTGGATTTTCAATACGATTTCAATACTTTTCCTATATAGCATGCATTGCAGGCAAAGTAAAAATCTCATGTGGGCAGCATATGACTTTCCCTGCAGATTCGAATTCACTTTATCATTTATTATTTCATTATGCATTAAATTGAGTTCAATTGCAGAAAATAACATGACTTCTTTTCTGAAATTATATCCAATTTGTCTTTTTATTGCATCTTCGTTTTATTTGGCAACTTAATTCACTTTGAATGCCTCAGCTCCTCAAAATCTCGAGAATGGTTCATCTTGCAGTCATGGGGGCCGTCTTATTCGCTTAGTTTTCGAAATGTATACGTTTGTGACTGTAGTTAAAAGAAAAAACTTTTTAATGAAATTTCTTTAAACTTAATAGTTAAGTCCCTTGATGTTTATCCTGATGCTGATCAGATTTTGATATGATTCAGAAAAGTATAACCGACTCTTTTTTGCGAAATGGCCCGCAAAAATAATGAAAATCTGAAATAAATGACTAAATTATTGAAATATATTAATTAAGCACTTGTTCTTCAGGTAAATGTTGACAACTAAGCGAATAAGACGGACCCCATGAATGACTGAATGAACCGTTCTCGATATATTTTAGTTTTTTAGAATTTTTAGGATATGAAGTATTTGAGAACGCAAAAAAAGGCAATTTTTTTTTTTTCCGAATCGTACCAAAATCTAACCAACACCAGGATAACCCACGTGTGCTTTATCTACCAAATTTGATCGATTAGAAATTTGATAGATTAGTTTTTAAGACAGCGTGGATACTTACAATTTTTGCGGGTCATTTCGAAAAGAAAAAGACAGGTTCTTTTTTTTCCGAATCGTACAAAATCTAATCAGCATCAGGGTAGCCCACATATGATTTATCTACTAAATTTTAAGAAATTTAGTCAATTAGTTATTGGAGTAGAGTGGATATATGCATTGCACAGACAGACACTCACACACACACACAGACGTCACGTTAAAAATAGTTTTTACGTACTCTAGAGGTTCCAAAACGTGTAGATCCGTCGAAAACACGAGTTGTGATTTTCGACGTAAAAATCTGATGTTGGCAGCACAGGACTTTTCCTACAGATTCAAATCCATTTTTTCCTTATTTCTTTAATAATTCATTGAATTGAGTTTAATTCCACAAAATAACACACAAAATTATTTGAAAATACACTTGAAATGACACTCGTTTGGTAACTGGGCGTATTTTTAAAAGCGACTTAGCAAAAATGTAAAAACTAAAATATCTTGAGAAAGGCTAGTCCTAGAGTAATAGGGTTGATTTTATTCTATTTTGCGTCAAAAATTACATATAAAACAAGCATTTAATTGATACATTTGAGCATACCTAATCTTTAATTTTACAATTTGACGAGTCTTGCGGGCTATTTCGCAAAAAAAAAAACAAAAAAAAAACAGGTTTTTTTTTAATCCCGAATCGTACCAAAATCTAATCAGCACCAGGATCACCCACAATGTGATTTACCTATAAAATTTTGTGAAATTTGGTCAATTAGTGTTTAAGTTAGAGTGAATACATATGTATTGCACAGGCAAACAGACACACAGACGTCGTGCTAAAAATAGGTTTTTAAATGAGCCAAGAAGTCCTTGAATACTATATTTCAATTTAGAATCTATTTAGAATACTATGTAGGAGGTCAAAATCTGATGTAATCTTTGCAATTTTCTATTATAAATTAGAAGGAAATCTGAATGTGATATCTGATTTTATCCTCTTATATATTTCTAAACTAAAATATAGCATTCAAGGGCTTCCTGGTTCTTTTTTTTATTTTTTCATAACGAAAGCTTAAATAGCTCCGAATTTGAGTCTCTCATGTGACTTAAACTGTGTAGTGGTTAAGGGGTTGAGCACGAACGCGCGGATCTGTTGGTAGCGAGTTCTGTCCTCACCCCAAACGCGATGTTTTTTAAATAAATAATTTTGTCAGGGTAATAAATTTTGTGAGTATTGTCCCAGATTTTTTCTAATCGCCAATCCAATGAAAGCTTTATATATTTAAAAATAAAATAAAATTGCCGTTCCGTTCGTGGCTCGGGGGCAAAGTGCCAACGGTAGCAGCGTACATTAAGAGTTCTGTCCCCAGAAATTTTAGCCGCGTTTTTCAGATTATTATTTTAACGGACATGTTAAAAGGCTAAACTCAAATGCACTAAAATCGAAGCTACGAACGTTGCCCTCTTGGTCGAGAGGCTTGGGGCGTCATGCTGCGGAGCTTCAACCACGGAGTTCGGTTCCCGCTTGGGAAAATTTTAACCGCGTTTTTTTTAGATTATTTAAACGGACATGTTAAAATGTTAAACTCAAATATACTAACATCGAAACTTCGGTTATCTCCCTCTTGGCTGGGAGGCTTAGGGCGTCAAGTTGCGGAGCTTCAATCACGGAGTTCGATTCCCGTTTGCGAAAATTTTAGCAGCGTTTTTTTAGATTATTTAAACGGACATGTTAAACTTAAATATACTAAAATCGAAACTTCGGTTGTCGCCCTCTTGGCCGTGAGGCTTGGGGCGTCAAGTTGCGGGGCTTTAGGTACGGAGTTCGATTCCCGTCTGGGTAGTGAGATATCGTAGCGAGGTTGAAGGTGGGCGAGGTAGGTGGATCCAGGGGTCGAGATCACTCGTCTTAGCTCTTTCCTGTCTAAATCTTCCTGTAATTCTTCTTTCTCTATAACTTTCTTATATTTCTTATTAAATTATCTGCACGAGATGGAGGACGAGCGGTGGTTGAGCTTCACCGTTGCTGGTGGGGTTTCTCTTCGGGCCTGCTGGCTTCGGTGTCGCTCTCCCACCCTTCCTCGTCCAAAGTTCGTGCAGGGTTTGTTTTGCACCACGTGACACTTGTTAACGAAGTCCCGAAATTTTATGCATTTCCGAGAACGGCGTGTCTCTTTTTTTATTCAGTGGATAAACATTAAAACATGTACCGGAAACGACGTCACTTCCGGTACGCAACTTCCTGTACGTCACTTCCGGTACGCAACTTCCTGTACGTCATTTCCGGTCTTAGGAATATAAAATATATTTTATTAATGCTAGGCAAAATGTGTTGTCTAAAAAACCACAAACGTCTTAACGCAAGTAGATTGACTCGAACCCAAAGCCTGTGGAATAGGAAACAGACAACATGACCACTAAGCCAACCAACTCACATCCTGAGGATCCTAATTAATCTATTTAAACTTAACGAAGGGACTGATTAGAAAAAGCATAGAAACCAAGAACTTAATAGGTTATGCACAACGCGAATGGATTGACTCGAACACACAGCCTGTGGAATAGGAGACAGACAACATGACCACTAAACAAACCAGCTCGCATTTTGAGAATCCTATTTAATCTATTTAAACTTAACGAAGGGACTAATTGGAAAAAGCATAGAAACCCAAAAACTTAACAGGTTATGCACAACGCGAATGGATTGACTCGAACCCACAGCCTGTGGAATAGGAGACAGCCAACATGACCACTAAGCAAACCAGCTCGCATTCTGAGAAAATTAATCTATTTAAACTTAACGTAGCGACTGATTAGAAAAAGCGTAGACACCAAAAACTTAATAGGTAATGCCCAACGCGAAGGGATTGACTCGAACCCACAGCCTGAGGAATAGCAAACAGCCAACATAACCACTAAGCAAACCAGCTCGCATTCTGAGAATCCTATCTAATGTAATTAAACTTATCGAAGGGACTGATTAGAAAAAGCATAGAAACCAAAAACTTAATAGATTTTGCACAACGCGAATGGATTGACTCGAACCGACAGCCTGTGGAATAGGAGACAGCCAACATGACCACTAAGCAAACCAGCTCGCATTCTGAGGATCCTAATTAATCTATTTAAACTTAACGAAGGGACTGATCAGAAAAAGCATAGAAACCAAAAACTTAATAGGTTATGCACAACGCGAATGGATTGACTCGAACCCACAGCCTGTGGAAATAGAAGACAGCCAACATAACCACTAAGCAAACAAGCTCGCATTCTGAGAATCCTATTTAATCTATTTAAACTTAACGAAGGGACTGATTAGAAAAAGCATAGAAACCAAGAACTTAATAGGTTATGCACAACGCGAATGGATTGACTCGAACCCACAGCCTGTGGAATAGGAGACTGCCAACATGACCACTAAGCAAACCAGCTCGCGTTCTGAGAATCCTATTTAATCTATTTAAACTTAACGAAGGGACTGATTAGAAAAAGCAGAGAAACCAAGAACTTAATAGGTTATGCACAACGCGAATGGATTGACTCGAACCCACAGCCTGTGGAATAGGAGACAGCCAACATGACCACTAAGCAAACCAGCTCGCGTTCTGAGAATCCTATTTAATCTATTTAAACTTAACGAAGGGACTGATTAGAAAAATCATAGAAACCAAAAACTTAATAGGTTTTGCACAACGCGAATGGATTGACTCGAACCGACAACCTGTGGAATAGGAGACAGCGACATGACCACTAAGCAAACCAGCTCGCCTTCTGAGAATCTTATTTAATCTATTTAAACTTAACGAAGGGACTGATTAGAAAAAGCACAGAAACCAAAAACTTAATAGGTAATGCACAAACTTCGATTATCTCCCTCTTGGCTGGGAGGCTTGGGGCGTCATGTTGCGGAGCTTCAATCACGGAGTTCGATTCCCGTTTGGGGAAATTTTAGCAGCGTTTTTTAAGATTATTTAAACGGACATGTTAAACTTAAATATACTAAAATCGAAACTTCGGTTGTCGCCCTCTTGGCCGTGAGGCTTGGGGCGTCAAGTTGCGGGGCTTTAGGTACGGAGTTCGATTCCCGTCTGGGTAGTGAGATATCGTAGCGAGGTTGAAGGTGGGCGAGGTAGGTGGATCCAGGGATCGAGATCACTCGTCTTAGCTCTTTCCTGTCTAAATCTTCCTGTAATTCTTCTTTCTCTATAACTTTCTTATATTTCTTATTAAATTATCTGCACGAGATGGAGGACGAGCGGTGGTTGAGCTTCACCGTTGCTGGTGGGGTTTCTCTTCGGGCCTGCTGGCTTCGGTGTCGCTCTCCCACCCTTCCTCGTCCAAAGTTCGTGCAGGGTTTGTTTTGCAACACGTGACACTTGTTAACGAAGTCCCGAAATTTTATGCATTTCCGAGAACGGCGTGTCTCTTTTTTTATTCAGTGGATAAACATTAAAACATGTACCGGAAACGACGTCACTTCCGGTACGCAACTTCCGGTATGTCACGTCCGGTACGTCATTTCCGGTCTTAGGAATATAAAATATATTTTCTTAATGCTAGGCAAAATGTGTTGTCTAAAAAACCACAAACGTCTTAACGCAAGTAGATTGACTCGAACCCAAAGCCTGTGGAATAGGAAACAGACAACATGACCACTAAGCCAACCAATTCACATCCTGGGGATCCTAATTAATCTATTTAAACTTAACGAAGGGACTGATTAGAAAAAGCATAGAAACCAAAAACTTAATAGGTAATGCACAACGCGAAGGGATTGACTCGAACCCACAGCCTGTGGAATAGGAGACAGCCGACATGACCACTAAGCAAACCAGCTCGCGTTCTGAGAATCCTATTTAATATATTTAAACTTAACGAAGGGACTGATTAGAAAAAGCATAGAAAACAAAAACATAATAGGTTTTGCACAACGCGAATGGAATGACTCGAATCGATAGCCTGTGGAATAGGAGACAGCCAACATGACCACTAAGCAAACCAGCTCGCATTCTGAGAATCCTAATTAATCTATTTAAACTTAACGAAGGGACTGATTAGAAAAAGAATAGAAACCAAGAACTTAATAGGTTATGCACAACGCGAATGGATTGACTCGAACCTACAGCCTGTGGAATAGGAGACAGACAACATGACCACTAAGCAAACCAGCTCGCATTCTGAGAATCCTATTTAATCTATTTAAACTTAACGAAGAGACTGATTAGAAAAAAGCATAGAAACCAAAAACTGAATAGGTTTTGCACAACGCGAATGGATTGACTCGAACCGACAGCCTGCGGAATAGGAGACAGCCAACATGACCACTAAGCAAACCAGCTCCCTTTTCTTGGATCTTAATTAACCTATTTAAACTTAATGGAGAAACTGATCAGAAAAAGCACAGGAACGAAAAAGACTCAACTTGCTATATTCAACCCGAGTAGTTAGATTCGAACGCACAATGTGTGGAACAGAAAACGGGCATCATGACACTGAGCCAGCCCGTCCGTACACTGATGGTCCTAATTAATCAAGTAAAATTTAACAGAGAGACTGATTAGGAAAAGCATAAAACCAAACGAATTTTTGGACTCGAACTTACAGCTTCTTGAAATGTAGGAAGACAACACGGCCACTGATCCATCCAGTTCGCATTCAGAGGACCCTAATTAATCTATGTAAACTTAAAGTTGAGACTGATAAAAAACAAAAAACAAACCAAAAAATAAAATGCCCGCCATGAGGTAAGGACAGAATTCGCCTTTAACAAATCTAAAATAACCGCTGACCATCACTTTATCCCCTAGACGTCCGATTAAGAAGCAAAACTGAGATTAAGAACTAAACTCTTTTTAAAAAAAAAAAAAAAAAAAAAAATACCAAGACGTCCTTGAATGCCATATTTTAATTTAGAATTATATACAAAGAGGTTTAATCGGGTGTAATATATATTTCAAATTTTTACTATAATTCATAACATAAAATTGAAAATATTACATTTGATTTTTTCCTTTTATATATATAATATAAAACTCCAAATTGAAATGTAGCATTTAAGGGCTTATTTGCGGATCCTTTCTCTTTATAAGCGCACGGGAATATGAAACAATATAAATTTTCATCCTTTATGCATCCAAATTAAAATACTTTTAGATATATGATAATTTTTTTAGGGATATAAATAAATTTGGAGCTAGTGCTACTGTTTGTTAGTGAATGTTTTAGATAAACTGCATACGCGCATTTATCTAAATATTTAAATTTTCTAATTTGTACCCAATTTGGTAGATAGCGGTCATTTCATTAGAGGTATTCGAATATAAATTTCGATTTAGTTTCTTCGCGTGACTACGCTTTGAGCAAAATGGAATTTAAGTCAATTTGAAGACAGTGCCTCGGAAACTTTTTTTACGAAATTTTAATTTTGAGGCAATACACAGAATAGTCTCTAAATTAGAAGTTTTTATCGAAACACAGGGATTTTTTTTTTCAGGGAATGTTTATAATAACGTTGCAATCTTATATTTAAAAAATCAAATCTCTATCTGTTAAACTCGCGAATTTAGATTTCTGCATTTTAACTCCCTGTACAGGGGCGTCTGTTATCTGTGACAGATGTTTTCGCATTCGCAGTTCTCCGAACGAGATTCATCGTCTGGGATTCCGACCCCAGTTTGTTCGTTAATTTATGTTTGTTCTCAGTGCATTTAACGGGTTTTCTCGCTATATTTAAATTTTTTTACAAAAAACCATCCTCTTTATCAAAATTCCGGCTTCTAGAGGGCCTTTAAAATTTATATATTTCCCGTTCAAATCAAAAACCGAAATTCTGACTTTATTTATGTAGCAGGTAATAGTTACTTCCCCGAACTCCTTCTTTTTATTCTCAGCATGGAAGTTTTTTTTTTTTTTTACAAATTTTTAAAAATCTATAAAATATTTCGAACGTTTCGGGCTCATTTTCATTCGATAGAAACGTTTAAAGAAATCGTGGATTTTTAGGCCAAATAAAGGATTTCAGAATAGCGGTTATATATATATATACTAATATATACGCGGGCATGTTTTAATAATATAGATAGGAATTTGCAAATAATTCTGAATTTTAAGTTTCTTTATATTGTACATTAGCAGTATATCCGTTCTTCATACGGAATACGCAACTTAAATTTCACAATCATGTGCAAATTCCTATAGTATTAATGACATTGTTATTCAAAACATTCTATTAAAATATGTAAATTAATGATGTAATGTTCTGATTCAGTTTCTCAATAACACAAGACATCTCAAGTAGGTTGCATTTTTAACAAAGTTTTATTTTTAAATTTACATACACAAAATCTCACACAAAATCTCAGGCCATACATAGTCACACATTGCCCACTCCACACTCTGTGGTCTTCTCACACACACTCTTGTTTTAGATCACGTGCCTTAGCACTTGCGCAGGCGCCAACATGTCGTCAGGCATTGCAATGTTAAGTATAACATTCAAATAATTGCAATTTGTAAACATATCCAATATGATACACAATTCAATTTAACCATAATAATAAACATTTTAAAGAATAGACACATCAAAATTTCAACAATTATACAACTATAGCTGTTACATGTAAAACAAACTACAGAAATATACAGACTATTCACTTTTCTATTGGCAATAGACATATTTTTGAAATGGGTTTCTTAAAAAGACCTCGTTGAGATTCACTGTCACGTCCTTCATTTTATTGTCTTTTCCTGGAAAGATTTGTATAATTCTGCCTAATGGCCAATTACAATGCCATATTATCCTCTTTCACAATCACTAAATCACCTGTCTTAACATTATTCCTTCAAAGAACCATTTTGTCTTTTTCTGTAAATTAGTTCTATAAACGTTACTCCACTTTTTTCAGACTACTTAAACCATTTTAGTGGTCTTCTGCCACGAACTCAACTTATTTTAAAAAATGTCCGTTAAGTTCGGTTCTACAATTGAACTTATCCGCCTTCCAATAAGTAAACGGTTAGGAGTTAAGGCCCCCAAATTATCTATATCTGAAGATAATGGAACGAGAGGTAGAGAATTTAATATAACCTCGATTTGAGTAATCAAAGTCAAGAATTCCTCGTAAGTCAAATTTGAGTTTCTCGCAACCCGCCTCAGATGATATCTAAGGGACTTCACTCCTGCCTCCCAAAGACTTCCAAAGTTTGGAGCCCTGGATGGAAGGAACTTCCAGTTTATACTTTCCCTAGATAAAATGCCAGGCAGAATATCATCTGGAATTCTAACCATAACGTGTAATCTTTTCAATTCAAGATTACGTCCTACAAAATTTTTTGCTTTTATCCGAACATAAGTTGGGAACATTTCCCCCTTCTAGCAAAACGGCGTTTCACTGTAGCTGTAAATGCTTGAGAGGTCAGCACAGTTACACTAAACTCAGGTGCATAGATCTGATAACAAAACATATAAATATTGATACATAGATTTTGTCATAAATGCCCTTTCGCTGATTATTGTACTTTATGCAAAAATCTGATTTGAGCAGCACATGACGTTCCCTGCAATCTCATATTCACGTTCTCTTTATTTCTTCCACAATTCATTAAATTGAGTTTAATTGCACAAAATAACACCCATAATTATGTTAAATAACAATGAATTTGCACCTTTATTTCAATTTTCGTTTTTATTTGGTAACTGGATTTATTACTTTCCCTGCAATACAGGGTAATGTATAGGGAAAATATTGGAATTGTGTCGAAAATCGCAACTCCAGTTTTCGACGGATCTACACGTTTCGTGACCTCTAGAACACGAAAAAACTATTTTTAGCGTGACGTATTTGTGTGCGTTTGTGTATTTGTCTGTCTGAGCAATGTATGCATCCACTTTAGCTTAAAAATAAATTGACCGAATTTCATAAAATTTCATAGGTAAGCAACTTGTAGGGTACCCTGGTGCTGATTAGATTTTGGTACTCGGGATAAAAGAACCTGCTTTTTTTGCGAAATGACCCGCAAAAAATGTCTGTAGTCACTCTAACTAAAGAAAAAATAGACCAAAATTCACAAAATTTGATGTATAAGTCACTTGTAGTTTACCCTTGTGCTGATTATATTTTGGTACGATTTGGGCTAAAAGATTTGCCTTGTTTTGGGAAATGACCCGCATAAATTGCATGTATCCATTCTAGCTGACAAACTAATTGACCAATTTACACAAAATTTGGTATATAAGTCGCTTGTGGGAGACTGTGTTGCTGATTAGCTTTTGGTATGACTCGGAAAAAAGAATCTGCCTTTTTTTGTGAAATGGCCCTACAATCCAAAATACCCGATCTAGAATAAAATACTACATATGCTCGAATGTATCAATTAAATTCTTGTTTCATATGTAATTTTTAACGATAAAAGGAATAAGATGAACCTCACTACTCTAAGATGGGCCGTTCTCGAGATATTTAAATTTTTAGTTTTGAAGAACTGAAGAAGTTTTTCACAGTAGTTAAAAAACTATTTAATGTAATTTCTTAAAACTTACTAGTTAAGTCCCTTGATGATTATCGTGAGGTTCATTAGATTTTAATATGATTTAGAAAACTACAACCGACCCGTTTTTGCGAAATGGCCCGCAAAGATAGTGAAAATCTGAAATAAATGACTAAATTTGCTGAAATCTATTAATGAAGTACTTTTATGCGCAGGTAAATGTTGACAACCACTCGAATAATATTCACCCCATGGCATTAGGATGAACCATTCTCGAGATATTTTAATGTTTTGAAATTTTGAGGACCTGAAGAATTTAAAGTGAATAAGTTACCAAATGAAACGAAAATACAATAAAAAGGCAAACTGGATATAATAGCAGAAAAGTATTCATATGTTATTTTCTGCAATTTAACTCAATTTAATGCATAATGAAATAGAAAATGACAAAATGAATTTGTATCTGCAGGGAAAGCAATGTGCTGCCCTCATCAGATTTTTTTCAAACGTGGCGTAGTGAAAATGAGAAAAACTAAAATATCTCGAGAACGGATAGTCCTAGAGTAATTGGGTTGGTCTTATTTTTTTCATCGTAAAAAATTACATATAAAAGAAGCATTTAATTGATATATGCGAGCATACGTAATCTTTCATTTTAGATTCTGGCGATTTTTGCGGGCCAAAAAAAAAAAAAAAAAAAAAAGGCAGACTCTTTTATCCCGAATCGTACCAAAATCTAATCAGCGCTAGGGTCACCGACAATGACTTAGCTATAAAATCGAATGAAATTCGGTCAATTAGTTATTGAGTTAGAGTGGATACAAATATGCACAGACAGTCTCACAGACACACACACAGACGTCACGCTAAAAATAGTGTTTTCGTATTCTAGAGGTCCCGAAACGTATAGATCCGTCGAAAACTCGAGTTGCGATTTTTGACATAATTCCAATATTTTCCCTATTCATTACCATGTATTGCAAGAAAAGTAGAAATCTGATGTGAGCAGTACATGACTTTCGCAACAAATTGAAATTCATTTTCATATTTTTTTTTTTTCATGATGCAGTATATTGAGTTTAATTGCAGAAAATAACATGGATACTTTTCTGATATTATATCCAATTTGCTATTCTAATGCATGTTTTTTTATATGCCACCTTAATGTACTTTAAAGTCTTCAGCTCTTCAAAATTCCTAAAAACTAATATATCTCGAAAACGGTCTAATATAGCTCGAAAACAGTTCAACCTACAGTCATGGGGTTAATCTTATTCGCTGTGTTGTCAAAAATTACGTGAAAAATAAGTACTTATTAATATAATTAATATATTTCAGCAATTTTAGTCATTTATTTCACATTTCACGATCAATGCGGGCCATTTCGCAAAAAAAAAAAAATCATATTTTCCCGAATCATGCTGAAATCAAATGAGTATCAGAGAAACCTTCAAGGGACGTAACTACTAATTTTTATGAAATTTCATCAACTAGTTCTTTCACTACAGTGAAAAGCACCTTCAGTTCTCCAATTTAAAAAACTTTAATATATCGATAATAGTCCATCTTAGGGTAGTGAAGTTGAACTTATTATTTTTGTTGTCAAAAATAATGTATGAAACATGCATTTTCGCAGAATTTTATTTTCGATCTTAACAATTTTTGCGGACCATTTCACAAAGTTCTTTTATTTCGAATCGCACCAAAATCTAATCAGCAGAGTAATCCACAGAGTAATCTACACTTATCCACCAGATTTTATGAAATTTGGTCTATTGACTTTTAGCCAAAGTAGATACAGACATTTTTTTTTGCTAACCATTTTGCAAAAAATGGCAAGTTCTCTTATCCCGAAAGGTACCAAAATCTAATCCGCATCAGGGTAACCCATAAGTGTGTTGTAACCTACAGAATTTTATGAAATTCGGTCAATTAGTTTTTGAGTTACAGTGGATACAAAATCTGCACAGGCACATACACACACAGGCGTCACGCTAAAAATAGTTTTTTCGTGTTCTGGGATCTCTAGAAAACGAAATAACTATTTTTAACGGGATGTCTGTTTGTGTGTGCAATGTATATATCCACTCTAGCTATAAACTAATTCACCCAATTTCACAAAATTTAGTAGATAAGTCGTTTGTGGGATATCTTGGTGATTATTAGATTTTGGTACGATTTGAAAAATAAGAATCTGCTTTTTTTTGCGAAATAACCGGCAAAAAACGCCAAAATCTAAAATTAAAGACTGCGTATGCTCATGTATTAATTAAATACATGTTTTATATGTAATTTTTAATGAGGAAAAAAATAAGATCAACCCCATTACTTTAGTATTAACCATTCTTAAGATATTTAATTTTTTCTCATTTTTGTTACGTCGTCTTGAAAAAATGTCCAGTTACTAAATAAAAACAAAACTTGAACTAGAAGTACAAATTCAGCATTACTTTGTGCAATTAAACTCAATTTAAGGAATTATTAAAGAAATAAAGAGAAAATGAATTTGAGTCTGTAGCGAAAGTCATGTGCTGTCCACATTAGATTTTCTTTTCAAGCTGTTTACCTCCTTACTAAACTCATCCTGCTGAATGTGCTTCAGAAAAAAGATTTCTGCTTTTCTCAGCTCCGTAGTATGCAAGGGACAGACATTTTTACTTACCTTGCTTCTACAATCATTTATAAATCTATAAATAATACGAATTATCTTGCAATACTCATTAAAGATTAATTATATCATGAACAAATGCATTAACAGAAACGCTCAATACAGATAAGCAATTATTACAGTCTCTAAAAGTAAAGTTTTTGAGCTCACAATGATAGTTATTTTGTTGCTGTTATACAGAGATCGTTTGATCTGGATAGTCACTTTTAGTAAGAAACACAGGACCATGCCACCAAAGCCTATTGTGAAACAGTTTCTCTGGATCCAGTCCCCGTGAGATAAGGCCAGTGGAGTTCTGGTTTGATGCAACATAATGTCACTGTGGAATAGATGTCAGTTCTTGTATTGCAGCTATCCTGTTAGCCACAAATGTCTTAAGGTCTGAAGATATCTCTTTTATCCACCAAAGAATTATCATAGAATCACTCCAATAATACACTCTGGACATATTTAACCTTAGGGCGAACTGAATTCTTTCCATCAGCTTTGTTAATACGACTGGTGCTCACAACTCTTGTTTGGGGATAGTCGTTCGTTTGATGGGAGCCACTCTGGATTTACTTGCAACTAATTTTACTGACACCTCTCCAAAAGTGGTACTGGATTTGCAATAAATTGCTGTGCCATAGGCACACTCTGTTAGTCATTAACCGTGTTAGTAAAACCATGAAGTTCAATCACATTTGGATTCTTAGTCACTATGCATCTTTTGATGTTGAGGTTATGCATAGTCTGCAATGACGAGATGAACATTTGCGACTTTTGAACTTCCTTAACAGGAAGTTTTTCACTCCCGTCAGTTTTTAATAATAATAGTCTTTGCATAAAGATGTTGACCTTAGCAACTATTTTGCCTAATAGTCTCAATGGATCGAAGATTCTCGCGATCGTAGACAGCACAGTTCTCTTTGTATGAGAAGTGTTAATCTCCATCTTTAAACCAAAGAAGAAACAATCTTTAGTATATTTCCACGAAACTCCCAAGGCTTTGATCTCGCCAGGTTTGGAAAACTTGTAATGTTTCTCAGGATATGATGAAATCTCTGGAGTACTTCACATAAAGTTGGAGCTTCACATAAAGTTGGTGCGCCTGCAAAAAAAATAGAGAAAAAAGTTAGACTGATTTGAAACAAAATGGTTTAAGGTTTTATCCTTTTTATAACAGCATAATAAAAGGAAGCATGGAAATAAATGAATTGGAATTCTTGTTTAAGTATGGAAACGTATTAGTTTTGTAGTTAAACTTCCACGCAAACATAAAAGATTTAACGGGAAATAAACGGTCCGAAAGCGATCGTAAATCGTGGACGTAACTAACGTAAACTGTTAAAACTGCGTTTTAAAGCTCTGGAAACCAAATGTTCGGTATCCCACAAGTGACTTTTCTACCCAAATTTTACGTAATTTGGTCAATTAGTTTTTTAGCAAGAGTGGATACATACAATTTTTGCGAGCCATTTCGCAACAAAAGGCTGGTTCATTTATCCCGAAAATCTAATCAGCACCAGGATCACACACAAGTGATTTATCTACCAAATTTTGTGAAATTTGGTCAATTAGTTTTTGAGTTACAGTGGATACATACATTGCACAGACAGACACACAGATACACACACACACTTCAAGCTAAAAATAGTTTTTCGTGTTCTAGAGGTCACGAAACGTGTAGATCCGTCGAGAACTCGAATTGCGAATATCGGCATGATTCCAATACGTTACCTATACATCACCATGTATTGCAGGGAAAGTAAAAATTGTATATAAATATAAATTTTATTGAATTGCATGTTTTAATGGATTATATCAATTAAAGCCTCCGGGTTTGAAGATTACGGAAAAATTATTGACATTTTCAATTTCTTCTTTTTTTTTTTTCTTCTTTTGGCAAAGACTTTTCAAACTTATATATCGGAATTTCAAACTCATATTTCAAACAGAATATTAGTAATATTGTAATGTCATCTAATACCATTTTAGCGTTTTCATTTTGCCACATATTGATCTAATTTCATATTTTTTCATAAATTTGTTTACATATGGGACCAGGATGTTTTATTGCTCAGACCTGCACCTTAAGATAATTTTGTGCAGCGAGAACCTCTTTTGCATTTTAGGAGAATTAAATTAAATATTTAAGGGTGAGCGTCAGTAAATTTTCTGCCCTATCCGCGCTTTGTTAACTTTCGCGGCACACATATTTCGCCGAAATTCTGCTCAAACAATTGCGAAATAT
Organism: Amaurobius ferox; assembly: GCA_951213105.1. Classification (NCBI taxonomy): domain Eukaryota; kingdom Metazoa; phylum Arthropoda; class Arachnida; order Araneae; family Amaurobiidae; genus Amaurobius; species Amaurobius ferox. The sequence goes on along the minus strand of OX578143.1, from coordinate 121,793,248 downwards.
TTTTTGAAAGATAAAATGCAATGCTTAGATTATATTAAAACTAAATTTAATGCCCCAAAAAACATATAATATATTTTTTATTTTAATCCAAAATATTTTTGGTGCTGCCATCTGTGGTCGTAATTTAATTCATACCTATTATTTTTATTTTTTAATGAACATTTTTAAATATCTATTCCTTCTAATACAGTGTTAAATACAACAACAGATCATATATAATAATGCCACAATCACGGAAAGGTAATTTATTATTCTATAAATTTGATAAGGGATCTGAATGTACATCACTGAGGACTGCAGTTTTGTCTTCAAGTTCCTTTGTCTTCAAGTCCAAGTTCAATTACGTTTCCGTGATTATGGCATTATATATGATCTGTTGTTGCATTTAATAGCGTATTAGAAGGAATAGACATTTAAAAATGTTCACTAAAAATTAAAAATAGTCGGTATGAATTAAATTACGACAACAGATGGCAGCACCAAAAATATTTTAAATTAAAATAAAACATATGTTCTATGTTTTATTGGGTATTAAATTTAGTTTTAATATAATCTAAGCATAGCATTTTATCTATAAGAAAATATTTCGCAACTGTTTGAGCAGAATTTCGGCGAAATATGTGTGCCGCGAAAGTTAACAAAGCGCGGATAGGGCAGAAAATTTACTGACGCTCACCCTTAATAGAATGTTTTGAATAACAAAGCCATTTAGAATACTATAGGAATTTGCACATAATTGTAAATTTTAATTTTCTTTATATAATATATTCCGTACGAAGAACGAGTATCCTGCTAGTTTTCAATAAATATGAAGAAGGGGAGTCTGTAAAATTTAAACTGGATTATTTCATTCCGATTCTCAATTTCAGAAAGTAACAAAGTGATCAATAACTTCAAAAATTGAAATAAATTTTCTGTGTGCATTTCGCATTAAAACTGCAGATCGTGCGAGTCACCTAGTGATTTAGAGCTACTATTTACACTGCCGGCGCGTGCATGTTGTATTGGCAGAAATGCTACCATTTCAAGTCTAAATTTTCATTTCGTTTTATGTATGTCCCGAAAAGTCAATTTTAGTTCTAAATAGACTACAATATTGTATCGCGTCATAAAACATAAAATATTTTTAAAAATACAAAATGAAATATATTTATTTATGGGCACCAATAATATTTTAATGGTTTATTTTATATAAAAAAAATGCTTTCGTTTAATTAAAACCAACGAACTTAATCAAAAATGCGTATATAACTACAGGAGCCTTATACCCAATGATAGGAAACGGAAATCTCAGTCATCAAAACAAACTGCTAATTTATAAATCGGTCATCCGCCCGGGAATGCTGTACGCAGCACCTGTATGGGGATATGCCTGTAAAACTACAATAGACCTCCTAGAGACAAAACAAAATAAAATCCTACGAATAATCAGGAAAGCTCCCAGGTACTTAAGAAACTCGGTAATTAGGAATGACTTCAAAATAAAAACTGTTAGAGCCCAAATTAAAAAGCTAGCGCTTAAATTTTACAGAAATTTGCCATCCGTTCCAAACGAACTGTTATTCAATCTGCATGACTATGATCATCGCAAGGCCAAATCTCGTAAGAGACCCCGCGCTGTTCTAAACATCGATAATCGGAATTAAAAGATCCCACCTCAAACATCTGATTTTAAATAAAACTCGTGACTATTATTTTATAAAAAATATTCTAAACCCCAAACTGCCAAAACGCTAGGTAACCCTTAGATCTGCATCAACCCCCCAAACTGCTTAAACTCTAAATGTGCAACAAACTGCCACACTAGGAGCTAGGACAAATAATAAAAAGTAGTAAATAAAAACCTCGAATCTCCAATTAGGGTCACTGAATTAATGTCACAGTTTGACGATAAGAACCACATATTGAAACTGGAGATTAAAGGCGCTTCGCGCCTGGTGCTCTGTCCTGTACGACACTCTACGTCAATTAAAACCAACACAACTAAACTACAACATACTGGGGACCAATACTTTCCCTATACATTACCATGTATGATAGAGAAATTAAAAATGCTAGCTATGAACAATAAGCAAGAATTTGTACCTCTTTGAAAGCCCTACAAGTGTATATAATTGGATTTTGGATCCAGCTCTTAATTTTCGAAGTATATTCGTTACAATTTTGTTATTTTAGTACTTTTACCTGGGTTTTCCAATCGGTGAGAAAGCTTACAACGATTGTTGCAGCTCCATCTGTTTACTTACTCTTTAGTGAAATATTGATGCATAAGCACGATATGCTTTATTATATTTAAAAAAAAATTAGAGGTTAATTGCACTTGGGGATTCTATAGATGTTTAATGATTGATTAATTACGAACTAGAAAGACGGAAATACACGTATTTATGTGCCGCGTGGCAAAATTATAGATTAACTTGAATCTAAATCTCGTCCTCGTCTCTCTATAAAACTAGCATAACAGTTGGTTTACCTAAAGCTTGTGACTCATTTTGATAACCCCGGCTTATCTTATTTACGATGTGTTGCTTTAAAACGCCCTTACGCAATGTAACTCGATTCTATCCGATTTTTGTGGCGATAGTCCACGTCAGGAGATATATCTCTTTTTATGAGTGGCAACTGTCCGAGGAAACAGCCAATTAGTTAAACTTCACAATAAATTACTTCATCTCAATTATCTAAATTCGGAATTTTTCGAAGGAAAATTTTGTACTTCGATTTTCCGATGGAAAATTTTGTACTTTACAAGCGGGTACAATCAGCAATATATAAATTACCGATAGTGTGTGTGTGGGAGGGGGGGGGGGGGGTCTAACCCGGAGAACTTGAAATTTTTTTTTTAATTTCATCAAAGTTTTAAACATGGCTATTTTATTAATTCTAAATTATTCGAAGTTATGAATCTGGTGGGGGGAGCGTTAACCCCCCCCCCCCTTCTTTAGCTAACTTGGCCATGGCATCTAAACCTTTACAAAATTGTCCAACTGCAATGCTTCGAAAAATGATAGTGCTTAGATAACATACTTAAAATTATTTAAATTACAAATATTTACGTGAAAAAATGAACAAATCTTGATGAAATACGTAACTGTAATAAAAAGGTGGTGCATTAATATTACGGAAGTTATTTTCAAGGCAACGGCAGCAAAATTATTTCCATCGCCAATTTTACTGTGTATTTTATAGAAGTCGAGTAACGTTGTAAAGCGTAAAAATATAGAATAAGAAATTCTTTATAAATATTTGCGTTTATGTCACTGCTTTCTTTTTTGGAGATGAATCATTAATACGTACACACAAAACGTACTGTGTACTTTTCAGTAAATAAAAGGGTTTATGTTACAAGAAAGGTTTTTCAACCCGAGACCCTCGGGGCGCGGTAGCCCAGTGGTTAGCGCGCGGGAATTGCAATCGGTAGGCCCGGGCTCGATTCCGGCCACTGCCAAATCTGCCACCGTGTTCACGCGGAGTACGATCACGTTAAACATGTGGGTTCGTAAGTCCTTCCAAGAGGTTAGTGGTAGAGGAAAGAGGGTACGGTCCCTGTCGATGCCTCCCCCACTGGGATCCGGTTTAAATTGGGTGGCACTTCCCAGCCGTCCAAATAGTTACCTTACACCTTTCTGGTAGGTCGGACGGTCTGGGTCTCAACAACAACAACCGGAAACCCTCAATTTTAATAAAACTTTTACGGCCATTAGAATAAATTTCATCAGTATGAAAAATACATTTCAGCTAAACCTCAACAGCAATACTGAAAAATCTTTAATGAAAATGTTTATGCTGGAAAATGTTTAATATTTCACGCAGCACAAATTTCAGCATACATTATTAATGTACACATTATTTTTGTACTGCATACATTGTGCACTAATGTACGTTATTTATATATATATATATATATATATTTAATATACACATTTGCTCATTTGCTGTACAGACCACATGTTTATGGCTGACATACTCTTGAGATTTTTTTTGGTTGGTATTTGAAAAGACTTTTGTTTGCTATGGATGCCTTACTATTTCTCTTCAATAATTTCATTTTAATTTGCAAGTTTTTCATCACATCTTTCGGGCGATTCCGTTTTCATTCCCCGAAAAGTGGAAAATATAACTGTTTTAAAAAGATAACCTCAAGTGACTCTGGTTCGAAATCGCAGAATGTAGGTGCCGCACTAGTCTGGACAGTCCGGATAACTGAGATCCGGATAATCTGGACTCTACAGCATCAACTTGTATTTTTCTAGATGTGATCCCAGGATATCCTTGTGTCGAGCCTCTTCAGGGAGAAGCGAGGGAGTGAGGTGGGGGAAAGGCGTTCTCGGCGCTGTCATCGTTCCGTCGGCTCGTAACTCTTGCGGATGCCGAGAAGGGGCGGACACAAAGACATCCCGCTGTGGCGGTAGCCCTTGACCGACAAGAGCCACCAGTGACAGTGATGGCAAGTTATCCCTGCAATTGGCGATAAACTGCACATACTGTTTCTTTATGAGAAACTCAGAAGCGCTGTACATTGCGCTAAATTTTAACACATTGTAGATACCCGGAGGGGGCCAACATTTTAGGCGTTTGTTGTGGCCCGACTTAAAAGAAACAAAATCCAATATGAAGACTTTATCAAAGTGGAAGTCAAAAAGTGCCGGTCTGGTCAGGGCTGGTTTTTTTTACTGTAGGCAAATACTGTGGGACTTGCGAAGCTTTGGAGGTCCAACTTCCGTGATAAATGTACTTTTTTTACTATAAAAGTTTATGGGGGGGGGGGGTGCATAGAATTTACTTTTGTCTACTGGCAGGGGTAAGAGTCAAAGCGACCCTGGGTCTTGCCCCCATAACACCCCAGCGATCACAGAGTGACCCCGAACTTTAACGGACTCTATGTAATGCTGATCACCAATCAGGCAAGGATTTACTGGTAAATGGGCTAAACGGCCATTTCATGTCATCCCATAAGGAGGGGGAGGCACAAATCTTCCAATATTTAAATTGAATTTGAAAATGATTGCAAGATTTTACTCGATTATTTAGAAACCCACCTTCTGCTTATACTTCAAAATGAAACAAAAACACATGGCAGCACATGACTTTCACTGCATGGTGCAATGAATTTATTTTTTTGTCCCCAGCGAAATAATAGTGTACAAGATCCACACCGCAATGTGTTTGGCATCGAATTAACGCCACGTAAATTGAAATTAGGCGCTTTCGGCAACGTTTTAATCCAAACTGGAGGGTTTATTTATAATCCCGTGCAAAATTCTCATCAAAATGCAGTTAGCATTTAATATCTCGTGAAATAAATAGCTATTGACGAATTCTTTGGCATTAAACTACCAAACTCTTACAAAAAGCATCTTTATTAGTTCTTTATTTCCAAGTACTCATTTTACACTTCATTTTACGCTTCTTTCTTCTTTTTTTTCTTCCTCTCCTTTCAAAATTCAGATAACGTTTCCATGCGCAAAAATTAATCCGAGTTTGATGGAATTTTTTGGCATGCTCATAAATAAGGTCATGCAGGTCTCCTAAAATATTTGAATTTTTAAGTCAAAGTTTCTCTTTCTTTTAAGCTAAATATCTAAATAAAGGCCAACACTTTTTGATAAAAATGTAGCCATTGCATCGTAAAGCATAGCAAATCAACAAGGATATTATTTAAATAAACTTCAAAAGATAGGGTCCTTAAAAACATTAAAAAATATATATAATATTTTAGAAAAAAAAATATTCTAACATGTAAAAATATGGGGAGGGGGGGGGGGGGAGAAAGAGATTTTCTAGTTGAGCTTACGTCATCACATGCGCGTCTTGCAGACAAATAGGCATTGTAAATGGAATTATTGATATTAATATAACTTAAAGCATTGCCAGCTAAACTAGAAAATTTCTACACCTGAGGTGTTTTTTGGAGGGTAAGAAAGTAGTGAGCTAAATATTAATGCTATAAAAACTAAGGAAATGCGCTATGAATTCACAACTCTTGTATGGAATAATATGCTTTATAATATTCAAAGTATTTTTACAAAGATCTTTACATTTTTGTTATTACTTTGTGTTTCTGAATACATTATTCATATGAATGCAAGACAGCTGCCATTTCGGTTCCTTTTTAATAAAAATGAGAAGAATGATAAAATGAGGATCATATTCTCTACCGTAAAACATTCTGCAACCTTTGCTCATTTTTTCAGCTACTTTGTTGATAACTTCTGCAAACTGATATAAAAAGTCACAATAACAGGCTTTCATGAAAATTCCAGATTCATTTATGAAATTTTCAGCTAATTATCATCTGCCAAAGCGTTAATTTTGTATTTATATATATATATACTTTTTATGATAAAATGCTGAAATTCTGTACATCACCTTATTAGTGTATGGGGCATATTTTGCTCATTGGAAATGTTTTTGTACAGGGGTCATATAAAAATTTAAATTTTGTATTTCTTCAAATTTAAGCCCCTGAAAATTTTTATCGATTTCATAAAATTCTGTACCTTCTTTTACGCAACTTTATAATTTATTATATATGTCTAAGATCAATATTTAAAGAATAAAAGCCGAGGTCAATGTTTTTTGGGACACCCTGTATATATATTATCATAACTATCAGGAACTATATCCCCCCCCCCTTTGCAGGCATTGGCGTCCATAGACGCCAATGTCTGGAAAGGGAGACCGAACTGTTTAGGATAGGGTATATCAAACATCTGTTTTGAGAGGTTCTTCGTTTGGGATGGACGCTGTCCCACCCGTAAGCAAAAGGTAAAATTTCGTTATCTTCTTGTTAATACGACACTGGTCTAACGTAATTTCTATAACACTGTCCAAGTTCAAAGTAAACTTTTGGCGGCGCCCGTGAAAGCATTCCAGCAACCCTTGCCAACTCCGGACTTCAAACAGTGCGCAAACTATCGCCTCTGACATTAAACTATCCGCTCCCCTCTGAAAGCGTCAACCCTCCCCCTTCTCGTAAAGAACAGATAAATAAAAAAGTGGACATAAATATGAGGACGGCGACCACGGGCAGGAGGAGGCTTGACCCCTCAACGCAACAGTTTTAAGTCTCAATACATCCGGGTATTTTCTCCCTGTCCACTACCCGCCCAACAGTTTGAGATGGATGAAATTGAGATGTTGCTGTTTGTGTTGAAAGTGTTGGGCGAGGGTCGGGGGAGGGGGGGGGGGGGGAGGTGAGATGTTTTCTCAGACTTGTTCGGTACATTTTAAAAGAGTGATGATTTTTATTTTGTTTTGAAGGTGGAGTTATATATGTTTCACTTTCCTACATACATTACATAATGTGCAGGGAAAGGCCGGGTTGAAAATTTGAATTCGTGTTTTAATGGAAGAAAACGTTTCAAGCATACCTGGACTTGAACTGAACGTTTTTGAAAGGATGTGTGTGTGTGTGTGTGCGTATGTGCGTGCGCCCGTGATTCTGTGTATGCGATATTGCACGAACGAATGGATCGTTTCGAATGTTATTTGATGCGATTATTCAATCAGTGAATACTGGAACCTTATTGATTTTAAACGCCGATTGAACGTTCGAAAGACCCTTCAATTTTCGAATGAATTTTTAAAAAATCATAAATCACGACTTTTACTAATGTTAAGGAAATAAACATTATATATCTAATTTTTCATTAGAAAACGCATGCCATAAAATCCTGCCACATAAATTTTAGGACGCTAGCTTGAATAGTTCTCGCGTTTGAAATACGTTTTCTAATAAATTATTCTAAAATAATATATAAAATTGAAAAGCATTATCGTCAAATATGTATTGTCAAATATGCTTTTCGGTAAATTTGAATGCACCTAATTTTCGAAATATTGCACGATATTTGAAAGATTTTTTTTATTAAAAAAAAAAAAGAAAGACCCTCTATACAGTAAAATAAATTATCCTTTTATACGCAATTTTTCATTAGATTTCGCATGATATAAATTTTAGAACGCTAGCTTGAACCGTTTTCAAATTATTGCACGATACTCGAAAGATGAAAATATACGTCCAGTCGCCAAATGACAACGAAAATAAATGAATTGAAAGTGAAAATTCTGTGTAATTTCAAATAATTATTCGCGTTATTTTGAGCAATTAAACTCAATTTAATACACCATGAAATAAAAAATAATCATGAAGAATGGAGTACATACACACAACGCAGGGACGAATATACAAGGTTGCTAGGGTGTGAAAGGTCCCTATAAGTGTGCACGCTAAGTTTATTTATATAGTAAAATGACTATGCTATGCTCCGTTGAATAAAAGGGATTGCAGCGCCCTCGGCGGAGAATTGAAGAAGTTAAAAACAGGAACTCGGCAACAGGGTGAGACAGAAGAAAAACGTCAATATCAGAGTTGTATAGTATTGTCTAATTGGAAGGAATCGACATCAAGAACGCACACGGTTCGTATGGAAGACAATAAATGCCCGTCGTACTTCGTCGGTTGCTAGATGCTGTGACACGGTGGCACTTGCAATGTGTCACCGTGTCACAGCATCTAGTACGCGGTCGATTTGAAATGTGCATAATTGTGGAGGTCATGCTGTTCAGGTGCACAGTATTGTCCATGTAATTGTTATGCATTTTAGCATTTTTTGGATAAGGACAGCAATTCGCCAACAACCATGTTGCGTTAGAAAAAAAAACCCCTTTATCTGGCTTTGTTGCCGAGTCCGCTATACCAAATTTTTAAATTCTTCTTTAGGAGTGCTGTAATCACTTTTATTCGATTGGCAATGTGTAGTTTCACGAACCTTTCCTTACAAAGCTGTCGGTTCCTGGGAAACCCGAAATATATATAATTTAGCCACAGTTCTTCATGCAGTTCTTATTGAGACTTAAAAGTGCGATTTCAAACGCTAGCATAAAGTTTTACAAGGTAGGATCAAAAAGTTCGGAGACTGTGCTGATATCTCCAACCCTGATTGGAGGAGGGGGGGGGGGACTATTTTATAGTGGCGCAGAGGCACATGTGACGCGAGATGTGAAAAGGAAGAAGCAGGTCCGCAGTGCAGGGTTTTTCCAGACAATGCACGTCAGTGAACTGTAGTCGTTCGTATTCGTGCAGCAGGTGCAATGTTTCTGTCGGACGATTTTCCCAAACGCTGGCAGAATTTGATGTTCACAAGTTGTTCTTCAAACTCCATTTCCGTTTTCGACGAATATGAACGACTACAGTTCACTGACACGCATTGTCTGGAAAAACACCCGTTTCTTCCTTTTCATATATCGCGTCACATGTGCCTCTACGCCATAGTAAAGTAGTTCCCCTCTCCTCCAATCAGGGTTGGAGATATCAGCACAGTCTCCGAACTTTTTGATCCTACCTTGTATATCAACGTAATGCTAATAAACTGTAGTTTAAATCAACTCGACTCTCTTATACCAGAATTCCTTTTTAAATAGTTTGTGATTTTTTTTTTTTTTTTTGAAAATTTTCAAGAAAATATTTGCAAAATGTGTATTGCTGATCCAAATGACCACAATTATAACATGCTACCCTTCATTTTAAAGGGCTTGAAAAAAATCATTCGATTGATACCTAGTTTGACAATATAGCTTATCGGGGGGAGGGGGAAGGGGGAGATCAAACTCCTCCCGAACACAAAAATTGTATCGAGTCTACACTTTCGTTATCATTGAGCCATAGATAGCCCCTTTGTTGCACAATTATGTCAAATTTTGTACTATGCTGCCATGTTAAGCAAATATAAAATTTCGAAGTTTTCGCTCGAATTTCAGAAAATTATATCTAGTTCTAGATTTTTCGATAATAAAGCCGGATATAAAGTGTCATGAATACAAGAAATTCAGACAGACGGACATCACTCTAAAAATAGTCTAAATGTGTTCAGGAGGTCCTAAGATATATATTGGCATCAAAACCTCCAAATCGAAATTTTTCGTGAAAACAATATTTTCTTTATACTATATTCTGTACACTTTACTTTCTTATACTATATTCTATAGTATAAGAAAGTAAAAATGTGCACAAAAATAAATTTTGTTTCATGATTATAATTATTATTAATATTAGGTTGAGGACACACATTTTGAAAGATGTATCGTTAAATAGAACACTATTTATTTCTTACACTAAAACCAATAGATGCAGTGCGACCTTTTTCAATAGAATCTCTTAGGAGCTTATACTGTAACCTCAACCTAGAATTATATTGAAATTTGCAAAAGAATAAATACATTTGATTGTAGTTTTTTGATAAAATGCTAAAATCATCAAAACATTTTGCAGAAATTTTTTACGAAGCATTTGTTGACAGATAGTTATTTAACTTTAGGTGAGTATGCTGATATGCCTTATATGCAGGAAATACAATAGTATACACAGTTTTGAGTTTCTATGTTAATTAGTTAGTTTTGGCTCTACAATGACTCTACAAAGTGGAAAATCACACTCTTGAGATAAACGATCTCAACTCCAGGAGGCGCTTGATTGGTTCACATATTGATTGATTCAACAGTTTTATTATAAAATGCGGTCTAATTGGAATCTTTTGATAATTATTTTTTTTTTATTCTTAATATTTAATTCAATAAATACCGAAAAAAATTAAATGGAATGTGGCTCAATTCGACTTTCCTATACTAGAATCCTTTTTTTTTTTTTTCGAATTTTAGAGGAAATTTTTTTTTAAATCGGTATTGTGGGCCCAAATGATTCCACTATAGCGTGTTACGCTTCACTTTAAAGGGCTTGAAGAAATATTTCGATTGATACTATACTTGACAATGTACCCCTAGGGGAGGGGGTAACTTGACCCAAGGTGGCTAATGACGTCACGAATAATAATAAAAAAAAAAAAACAGTATCGCGGCTGTGTTTCACAACAATGATTGAAACTATTGTCTCCTGATCATTAAGCCATAAATAGACCCTTTTATGCATGATTAATGCAAAGTGCTGCCATGTTAAAAAAATATAAAATTTTGAATAAATTTCGAAGTTTTCCCTCAAATTTTAAAAAATTCTATCTTGTTCTAGATTTTTTTTTTATAACAAAGCAGGATATAAAGTTTTGTGAAAACCCATTAATATTTATGGTTGTGTACGTAAGAAATCGACCACAGACATACAAGCAGACAGGCATCGCTCCAAAAATAGTCAAAACGTATTCAGGAGGTCTTCAAACATATATTGACATCAAAATTTCGAATTCGAAAATTTTCATGAAAGCAATCATACTCTATTGCTAGTATAAGAAAGTAAAAGTATTTTTTTATTATTAGGTTTAAAGGATAATCTTCCCCCATTAAATAGATTTGAACATTTCTTAAAATGAAATCATAAGAATGAACGTCTTTGCAAACACAATTTTATATCAAGAGAGCTAGCTCCCAACTCCCAGTTCAAGCGAGCTCAAAGGCGAGCACTGAATACTTGCGAGAGTAATAGACTCGTTTAAGCAACTCCACCCACTCGCGATTCATTTCTCTCTAAATCACTCCAAACAGCTCTTTGAGTATCGTAATATCACCCTAAAATAAAATAAAATCGATTCGCCGCACACAGTTGCGTACCACACATCCATTCCCACCAGGTCCACATTTTCATTAATATGGGACTGCACACTTCGTTCACATTTATCACGGCCGCCATACTGTCCATGGGTGATGACTCACTCGTATATACCGTTGCCACCTGACAGCAGAGAAATGAGACGAAAATCTTTTTTTATTCAACCCTCAGGTCGTCATCCTTCACCATCTTGAAAAGGTCCGCTCATTGATAAACGATAACTCCTGACGTCTGCTTGGCCAACATAAAGGAACAACTTCAAAATGGAGGCATTTACCTCTCAATTTACTTCTTTGCGAGACAATTTTTTTTGTTGTTGTTTGGGTTTGTTTTTGCGGCATTCCGACCTATTGCCCCTTTCCAGCTCTTTAACAATGTCGGTGAAATTCACTTGATTTCTGATTTACACGCACATGATGAATCATGTCGGAGTGAAGACGTTACAAATGCTGCCACAGCATATCTGAATGCTTCTCTTGGAGATGTGATAATGGCTGTTATCTGACTTGTCGACATATGCTACTTTGAATTTATGATGGTCTGAGATGAACCTAGTTACAAGATCTATAAGTGAGAATTCTGATTCATTTATTAGTGCTGCAAATATATGTGTACATAAATTACCCTTCACCTTTCCAGTACCTTTTCTCTCGCTGCTTGTCATATCTTACAAAAAATGTCCACCTTGTCATATCTTACAAAAAATGTCCAAACTATATATTTCCCGGCCACTCAAACGGCGGCTGTAAATCCTAGGGTCAGTTGAGTGGCCTGGGTGTTCGACACTATACATTTCAACATCATACTGTTTTAGTGCATTTTAAGTGCATGCAAAGTCCACTCGACAATAAGAGCTTGTAATTCCGTCAAAGTAGCTCAACGGTAGACCGTCGACTGGCCAGTTGGAAGATCCAGGGTTCGATTCCCGGTTGGAGCAACAAGGTTATTTACAATATATGTGCACATAAATTACTCTTCACCTTTTCAGTACCTTCGCTCTCGCTGCTTGTCATATCTTATAAAAACTTCCACACTATGCGTTTCTACATCACACTGTTTTAGTGCATTTTACCAGCTTTAGCATCAAATATCTTTTTCAATTTTTATTTTTTATTTTTATAACATTGCTGTCGCGTGTTTTGATAAACATTTCTACTGAGTTTGGTTGAATTTCGGTCAATAGATGTGCAGCAGGCTTTGAATTTCGATACTTTATGATCATCTCGAACTGTAGTTAAGGAAAAATCGGCGGTAGCTCTCTAGCCTAATGAAGCTGAAATGGGTTTGCGTTAATGACATTTTGTAAAATAAAACTCAACTTTTGTAATAAAAAAAACTCGGTCCAAAATCTTATTATATATACTTATAGGGCTTTCAAAGAGCTAAAAATTCTTGCTTATTTTTTATAGCTATCACTTGTAGCTTTTAAGATATAAATAAGGATTACAAATTTAAAAATCTGATGCGGGCAGCACATGACTTTCCCTGTAGACTCAAATTCATTTTTTCTCTTATTACTTTCATAAATCATTAAATTGAGTTTAACTGCACAAAATAACACTAAATTTGCATTTTTAATTCAATTTTTGTTTTTATTTGGTAATTGGACATTTTTCAAAAGTGGCATAACTAAATGCGCAAAATCTCAAATATCTCGAGAACAGTTAGTCCTAGAGTAATAGAGTTGTTCTTATTCTTTTTCTCATAAAAATTACGCATAAAACAAGCATTTAATTGATATATTTGAACATACGTGGCTTTTTTTTTTAGATTTTGGCAATTTTTGAGGGCCACTTCGTAAAAAAGGCAGGTTGTTTTTTTCCGAATAATACCAAAATCTAATCAGCACCAGAGTATCCCACAAGTAACTTATCTACCAAATTTTGTGAAATTTGGTCAATTAGTATTTTAGCTAGAGTGGATACATGATATTTTTACTGACCATTTCGCAAAAAAAGGCGGGTTCTGTTTCTCCGAATCGTATCCAAAACTAATCAGCACCAGGGTCATACCCAAGTAACTTACCTACCAAATTTTATGAAATTCGTTCCATAAGTTTTTGAGTTAGAGTGGATACATACATTGCACAGACAGACAGACACACACACACAGACGTCACGCTAAAAATAGATTTTTCGTATTCTAGAGGTCTCGAAACGTGTAGATCCGTCGAAAACTCGAGTTGCGATTTTCGACATGATTCCAATACTTTCCCTATACATTACCATGTATTGCAGGAAAAGTAAAAATCTGATGTGGGCAGCACATGAATTTCCCTGCAGACTCAAATTCATATTTTCTTTATTTATTTAATAATTCGTTAGATTGAGTTTAATTGCTCCAAATAACACTAAATTTGCATTTTTAATTCAATTTTCGTTTTTATTTGGTTTTGGACATTTTCCCGAAATCGGCGTAACAAAAATGCAAGAAATCTCAAATATCTTGAGAACGGTTAGTCCTGAAGCATAATGGAGTGTGTTATATTCTTTTCTTGTCAGAAATTGAGTATAAAACACGAATTTAATTGATATATTTGAGCATACATACACTGTAAAAAATAAATGTGTCAATTTACACATAAAAAGTGGTATTCTTTCGCTACCAGAACGATTTGTCTTGGTGTGTAAAAAAGCGTGTAAATTGCAAATTACACAGAAAATGGGTAAATTTAAAAATACACACTTTTAATGTGTAACACGCATCTAATGTGTAAATTTCAAGTAACATGTTAAGCGTGTATTTTGGTTACACATTACTTGTGTAGTTTGTAATTTACACATCTAGACAAGTTGTTCTGGTGGTGAAAGAATACCACCTTCTATGTGTAAAAAGAACACATTTACAACCATTCAAAAAGAGTAAATATAAATTTTGAGATCTTATAAATTTTTAACACAATATAGTTAAAATTTTGAAAAAAAGCAAAAACTTTCGTAATGTACCACTTATAAAATTAATCTCCATTCATATTCTAATTGATATAAACAAATAAAATAAACAATTTCAGAAAGTATATAAAACAAGCTTTAATTTTAATTTAATCAAAAATAGCATTTTTAATATTTTCCAAAATATACATTTGTTAGTCTTCATGTCTTTTATATTTCTGCCAAATGATTTTTGTATCCACATGGTAAGTTTTGAAGATTAAATGAATAATAACAAAAATGAAGAACTGTAGTAGCATGTTAAAATTCCTATTCAGAGTGTTGTCAGCCTGCAAATGATATTTACATATAGATGTGGGCCGTTTATGGTCAGAATAGGAAGTTTAGCATCCTTTATATTTTATCTTCAAACATTAGCATGTGCCCAAAACATTATTTGCTAGATATATAAAAAACATGAAGAGACCAACAATTATATATATTCTTTGAAAATATAAAAGATGCTGTTTTTGAGTAGTAAATCAAAATCAAATTTTGATAATTTAAATTTACAAATTTAGATTTGTACAATATACAATTTTAAAGCTTGTTTTATATGGTTTCAAAAACCTTATATTTCATTTATCCAATGTATTTCTAATTAAACAATGATTAATTGTATGAGTGGCAAATCACAAAAATATGTTATTTATTTTCAAAATGTAAACTGCAATATGTCCAAAACGTTTTAAATTATGAAGCTTAAAATTTATATTTACTAAATCAAATAAGGAGATTTACTCCTTTTAATGTTAAGACAAAAATATGATTACAAAATTTGATAAAACAAAATTAAAAATAACAATAAAATTCTGAAGCCCAATTGCTGCTAATAATACTTGCATCTTATTGACAGCAAAGAAGATGAACAATATTATTACAGACAATGTTTTGAAATAAAATTATGTTGATATTTAAATACACTGTAGAACAGGATGACCCAGGATGGAATCAATTGCATTTTTTGAAAAGGGAAGCCTGGAACAAATGTGCGGTTAATAGTTCCAGCTGCTTGGACTGCCTTAAGTATCTTTTCCAAGGATCCCACTGGATGGAAAGATGGCAAGTAATGTAAAGAAATCTTAAAAACTGTGAAGAGGCAGGCAGTTATCGATGACAGAACCGAGCGAGACAAAGCCCTCATCCATCATAACAACAGGGATATGCAATTACAATTCTTCAATGACCATTATAGTTTCCTGGTTGCACAAAGTGGACCATAATAGCAAAAACTACAAAGCAGTAGACTCTTAATAGTGTCAGAATTCCTCAAAGAAAATTAAATAAAAATAATTTAATTCTAAAATGCTGCATTTTAAAATATTCAAATATAAATATGAACTTAATTAGAATATTTAGAACATTAGATTTACACTGGCATGTTCTTATCAACAGGTCTACTCTACAGATTAAAAAATACAGTTTAGCAAATAAATGAAATACCCCCCTCCCCCCCATCCCATTTGAATCAGAAAACTGCCCAGAAATTTACTAGCTGTGCATTTCGTCCTTCTCTAATCCTCATTCCATCAAACTACTTTCATTTTCAAATAATCAAATAATTATCTTTCTGCTTTCTATTCTACCTGCAAGGACCATTGCATGTATACATATTAAGTATATATATATAACCATACATCGAATTTACTTACATTGAAAGTGTCTACTAGCCACTTGCTACTAAGTGAAAATTTAAATTTTCAGGTCTACTTAAGAGAGTATTATTGAATTATAAATGAGAAAACAAATCTCTCAAAATATGTATACAATAATTTGTATACCACATATACACACTAAATACTAAAAAATTAACTTTTGAACCCCAAAGAAAAGATCTCAAAATTCCAACTACTATTGATATCGGTATAGAAATAAAATGAACTGCAACCTTTCTTAGCACTTAAAAATACAATATTCTGCTGATTTACACACAAAATAATAACAAGAAAGATCAATCATGCATAAAGCATTGATTAAGAAACAGTTTAAACTGAAATGCAATTTTATTTAAGTCTCTAAAATGCAATAAATTCAGCGCTGATATAAAATTATAACAGTACTACTACTTGAAAACTTAAAACTTCATCGAAACAGACAAGTATAATTATATACTATGAATTTTATTCAAATGACATCATCGAAATATAAAGTGTCTGCCTCTCTATGTAAAATCAATGAATATTTAATTCATATCCCCTATATTCTCAACTCCAGAGCTAAATTTTGAGTGAAAAAAAAAATTCAGCAATTTTTATACAACTCATCTTACAATCGCTTGATTTCTTTACTTCAGTATGCTGCAGATTATCCATCAAATTAGGCCCAGAATTTAGATATACAAATAATATAAGTGGGCCCAGAATGTTACACAGGCTGTCTCAACAAAATACTAAAATTTTACTTTGATTAAGCAAATTTTAAGTCAGTCACGCAAAAAGACAGACAGAATGACCAGAGTCTTAAACACTTCTCAACTGCGTTGGAAAGTATTCAAAATGAAACTTCTGAACTTTACACAATGCTACTAAAATCAGAATGATCATATATTGAAATTGAAAAGGTTAATAAATCATGCAAATTATTTTGGTTGTTTGGAAGACACTGTATTCTGATTGTTTTTGTTGTCACTAACACTTTCTTGTCTCTATAATGTTTATCAACTTTGTAAAATAATTTATTTGTGTTTCCAGAAGCTATTGATTTCATTTTTACACAAATCCTTTCAGTCAAAGCGTTGCATGTCTATGAAATTTGGTACATGGGTACTTCAGAACCCAAATAGGTGCACCTTAATATTATTTTTTTTTTAATTGCAATTAGTTTTGCAGTTATTTTATGTTTTAGCTCGATTTAGGTCAATATATTTACACAAATCACTTCCTTAGCAACCTAAAATATTATCAAGTTTCCATCTGGACACCTTCGGAAAGGTAAAAAAAAATTTCTTTCAAATAGATTTACTATGAACCTCTAATGAAGCATAAACCATATACTTCATTAAATTAACATTCGATCAAATAACATATAATTTGTAATGCCAAAAACATTGCAGTAATTTGACTAGATCTTCCTCATAAAATGCTCATATTTAAATAACCTATGTTGAAGTCATTATATTTTTCATTGTTGAGCAAAAGTCTGTAAAAAATAATCTTAAGTATTTGAGATATAACCATAGAGGTAAAGGAACTCTCTAACGCCATGGATACTTTCGATGAAGCTTTTAAACTATAAAGTAAAAGTTTTCCTTTACCTTAATGTTTTAAATAATGTAAATAAAGCTAAACTCATTGTCATTCTGCAAAAGATAATTAGATCTTCTTCTCATGCAACATACCTATGCACCTAAGTGTAATATAGTAAACTCGCCTTATAGCAACCCTTATTCCAGCAACTTATTAGAGGAATTCAGATCTGTGGGCGAAAGGTGGACATTATATACCTGATAATCATACGTCTGAATGTTTACGTAACTTTCCCTATCAAATTGTTTAAGTGTCCCAGTAAAAAAGACTGCTTTGCATTGCTAAATAAGTAGGATTACTGTGATCATGCCTATGTTTTGTTTAATTGATAAAATACTTTCTATTTTTGCAATCTGTTAGCATCAGCTAAAATTTTTGTAAACATTTTGTTTTATACAGAAAAACTATTTTTTTCAAACATACTATGAATAAAATGATGGATGATGTTTAAAATAATAATTTGATTACTTAGAAATGCAACAATTTCAGAAACAGAAACTAGAACGTGATGTACACTATATGATCAAAAGCATCCAGACACTTTAGATATTAGAATTTTTTTCGAATTTCTAAACAAATACTTTGCGCAGTGTTCTGTAACTTCGGCGATGTGAAGAACATGCTTGAACGCATGCTTTCCAGTAAAGTTTCAGTGACTTGTGCATTTAGGGGACCACCAAGATATTGAAAAAGGGGAAAAATATATTTGTTCACAATGTATCATAAAAAGCTGGAAATGATTTGTAACTTTTCACAAAATAGTTAACTAGCTTTGTTCAATGTGTGTAAATATTTTCGTAAAACAAAAACATATATTCATGAAGATATAAACATTTCTTAAAAACAAACAAATTTTGTTACATGTTTTTTTCTTACAATATCCATAGGTCAATCCAAGTTTCAATTACAATATCCAGGTTTCAATCAAATTTCACAAAATTTGCAGAACATTTGTCAACGTCCAAGAAAAACATTATACTTTAATTGAAAATTAAAGCATTGAATATACAATGAGATATAAGCATTTGAAGAAACTAAGTTTTTACTGCGCAGGTGCGAAACATAGCAATACTTTCCTTTCATAATTTTGTAGTGAATACTATAGGGCAACTTCTATAAAAAAAAATCCACTGGAATATCGTGAAAATTCACAAAGATATCGATGATATAGTGATCAGTTTTTCTCTGACTCTCTGAAAGTACCTGGATGATAAGGGGGTTTCTACAAATTGACATTTTAAATCGTAAATCATAGGATAGTTAAACTGGAGTAAATACAATTAACTAATATACTAAATACATATACACAATCTGATCAAAAGTATCCAGACACCTGTATGTTTTGCTTTTCCTTCAGAGAAGTCACAAATTAGTATGAAGTGGGGCCATCTTTTGCTGCAATGATGGCTGCCACTCTATCAGAGAGGCTATCCACTAGTTTCTGGAATGTTGCAGCAGGAATTACATGCCATTCTTTTAAAAGAATACCAGTCAGATCTGCTGCCGATGTGGGTCGTTTTGGCCTAACTCGCAGTTGACGTTCCAATTCATCCCATAGATGTTCTATGGGATTGAGGTCTGGGCTCTGAGCAGGTGAGTCCAATTCTTCAACATCCATGTCAGCAAACCAGCTCTGCACAGCCCGTGCTTTACACACAGTGAATCCACTCCAAACTGTTGCCACAATGCAGGCAGCATGGAATTGTTCAAAATGTCAAGATATCCTTCCGTCTTCTGAGTTCCCTTCACAGGAATAACAGGGCAAGCCCAAACCACGAGAAACAGCCCCAAACCATAATGCTTCCACCACCAACTTAACTTGCCGCACAATGCAGTCACGTAAAAGGCGTTAATCAAGTATTCTCTACACCCAGATTCTACCATCGGATTGCCAGAGAGTGTACCGTAATTCGTCGCTCCATAACACTTGATGCCATTGTTGAAGGCTCCATTTTTTGCGCGCTTTGCACCACTGTAAGCAAAGCTTGGGATTGGTTCCAGTAATGCTTGGTTCATATGCAGCTGCTCACCCATGACAACCAAGACTGCAGTTCCCGACGAACTGTCATTGCATCCAGAGGTTTCATGAATTTCTGAACAAACTATTTTCGCTAATTGCATGCAGTTTGCTTTTAAAACTCTCTTCAGCACTCTGTGGTCACTTTCTACTAGACGGAATGGTCGACCAGGTCGTGCATGTACAGTTGTAACGTCTGTACATTTCCACTTCATGATAACATCATTTACGGTGAAATGGGGCACTCGTAACATGACAAAAATCTTACAGATTTTCCACAACGGTGGCAACTTGCACTGTTCTCAAACTCATTTAGCTCGCATTTTCCTCCCATCTTAATTTTCTGGCTTTGAAATCAAATTTGTTAACTCGTCTGACTTTTTTTTATACTTGTAAGAGAGTTAGAAATTTGATGTCACTGGCAGAATCCACCACATACAGGGGTGTCCGGAGACTTTTGATCATTATTTGCATAAAATTGGACTAGTTCATTTTCAGAATAGGGGTGTACGATGAATTTGTAAAGTGTCAATTTGTGGAACCCCCTTATCATCCAGGTACTTTCAGAGTCAGAGAAAAACTGATCACTATATTGTCGATACCTTTGTGAATTTCCACGATATTTCAGTGGATTTTTTTTATAGAAGTTGCCCTACAGTATTCACTACAAAATCATGAAAGAAAACTATTGCAGTGTTTCGCGCCTGCGCAGTAAAAACTCTGTTTATTCAAATGCTTATATCTCATTGTATATTCAATGCTTTAATTTTCAATTGAAGTATAATGTTTTTCTTGGATGGTGACAAATGTTCTGTAAATTTCGTGAAATTTGATTGAAACCTATGGATATTGTAAGCAAAAAACATGTAACAAAATTTGTTTTTTTTTTTTTAAAGAAACCTTTATATCTTCATGAATATATGTTTTTATTTTACGAAAATGCTTAATCATTTCTACCTTTTTATGATACAGGGTGATCAAATATATTTTTCCCCTTTTTCAATGTCTTGGTGGTCTCCCAAATGCACAAGTCACCAAAACTTTACTGGAAAGTGTGTGTTCAAACATGTTCTTCACATCGCCAAAGTTACAGAACACTTTGCCAAGTATTTGATCTTAGAAATTCGAAAAACATTCTAACATCCAAAGTGTCTGGATACTTTTGATCATATAGTGTATTTGCATCGAAATTTACATCTTTAGAACTTTAATTAAAAATTAACATTTATTTCAACTTTTAATTTAAATATAGTAATCCTAATAACTTTAAGTTAAATGACTTTAGAAAATATTAAAAAATTAAGGCTCAGGGTTTAACAATAAAATTTACAAAACATTTTAGACTGTCAGATATGTTCTAATGTATTTTGCTATTGTATGCAGTAAATGTAATTTGCTTTTTTCTAAACAAGCTCAAATAAAGAAAGCATTTCTTTAATCCCATTATTATTTTTTTTTAAACGTAGAAATCAGAAACTTTTCTTCTGTTGGGTGGTAACCCTGAAATTGCTTATATACATATATACAGTAAATTTAATACAATTTTGGAAATTTTAGGGCAATTGTTCATTCATTAAAAATAACTCCTCTGGAAAGTAAAACGCTCAAGTCAAGGAGTATTTTTGTATTTTTCCTCTTCTTGAAAAATTTCACTCAAAATTTCATATTATTTTATGTTATAGTTTTTGTGGTACATAACAAACTTGGGGTATACAGAATTTGTCAAACAGCGGTGGCGGCATCAGCTACGTTTTTAATATAGACAATCTAAAAATACACACAGACTGCAAAAAAAAAATAATTCCATAAAATTAAGTAATTTATATACTTGAAGTCATAACCATACACACAAATTTAAAAAATGTTCGTATAACATACAGTAGACAGAATAAAATACCTGCAACTTGAATACAGTAAAAAATTTGATATTTCGAAATACACAAAAATGTCTAACGGAAATTCAGTCTTGCCTGCTAAGATAAACAGGCCTTTTGAGGTTCCCTAAAAATGAAAATTAAAGTTCTTATGAAGGTTTATTAAGGACTGTAAATGTTCTTAATTATCTGCATCTGGAGGTAGCAGTTTCCTTCATTAGCCTTCCCTTTAGTAATTCTAGAAGATAAAAAAAAAGTATTTTAGGACATATACAATTACCTTTCATGCTATTTTTTTTTTATATTCTGATACAAAAAGAAAATAACTTATTACATATAACAACGAACAAAAAAATTGGGTCCCCAAAAAATCCCATTTTAAAATTTCCTGATTTCATTATTTCTCTCATGGTCAGCCACTTATACAAAACATTGCAAATCATATTTCTTGACTTGCAGCGCTTAACATAAACAAACTTTTGAAATACATACTGCAAATTCTCATATTTTATTAATCCTTCGATTTTTGGATAATAATCTTATTGGGTAATATTTTTTTATTATTGTTCACTTTATGCTTTGTTAACAAAATGAAATTTATACTTCAGACAATTTACCAATAAGACCAACTTCAGACAATAAATCTACCACAGAGCAATGTATATTAGAAATGCTTAGTAATCAATGTTTCACGTAGAGATATCTGGTTGATAGAGATCCTGTACTCTGCACTACTCACACAGGTTTTCTTATGAAACAGGGATAAAAGACATTCAGGACCGAAAAGCACTATCACTACTGAACTTACCCTTTCCTCTTAAAATCATGCACTTTTCCTGGAATATTACAAAACAATTTGTAGCAAATTTTTTACAGGAAATTTCTACACTTATTTGTACTTGATTAAGCAAATTATGTTTATACTTGTTATAGATTGTTTTTATGTAATGTAATATGATGAATTGAAAGATCATATTTTAAAAGTTAAAATTAGTAAAATATACTTTAAAAAACTAAGGTTCAAAATATTACTTAATTATACACCTACACTACTATAGGTATAGTGCTTTTATGCTCAGAAACAATTACAGATATCTTTGATAGTTCCCGAGAAAATTGTTCGCTTTTACTTGGGAAAGATCAGCATGTAGCAAAATTGTAATCTACAATTCACAGCTTCAATAAGTATTGGGATCAACATATAAAAATTATAGTTATTCTCCCCTAAGAAATAAATATGCTACAGAAATTGAAAGTGATATTTCATGCTATGTTAACCCTTTTCACTCGTATGTCCCCGTATGGGGGACATCACTCGTTTTACCATCGTGCTTGTATGTCCCCGTACAGGGGACATCGCATCTGTACCGCTGCGTTCGTATGTCGCCATAGAAATAGGAAAAACACAGAAGGAGGAATGATTGCGCAATCGCTTTTTTCCCCGATTCCTCTCTCTGTGCTTTCTCCCCTGCTTTCTCAAGGCCTTTTCATACTGGCTAGTCGCTAGAGCGTTTCCCCGTTGACCCAAGACGGTTTTGTGTTATAGTTCTATAGTACTATTACTTTATAATTTCTTATTTTTTATGTTCGCAATGCCAAAGCGACATTTACAAGGTAACATTGAAAAGGAGTTTGAGAGCAGTGACGACGAATTTTATATGGACTATTATAATCGAGAATTACAGTGCAATGAAAGTAGTGACGAAGGCAGCAGCGAAGAAGCTGCAGGAAGTGATACGAGTGGTAGTGACATTATAGTTGCCAAAAGAAATCGGGCAATACCTTTGCCCAGTACAAGCAGCAGCGACGACGACGCAATTCACGATGCAAGAGAAGACAATTATGGGCCATGGGTGAATGTTACAACGCAGGATAATGTGTCGAACAGGATAGATTTTACTTCTGATGATAAAGCTGAAGGACCACAGATTCCTGACAACTGTTCAAACCCCATTGACTTTTTTAAACTTTTTTTTGCGGATGAATTGATGGAAAAAATTGTAGAAGAGACCAATAATTATGCTCGCAATAAAATTAGACAAAAAAGGTTATCAAAGCGATCCACGTGGAATACATGGGTGGATCTTACAGTGGCAGAATTTGAGGCCTTTCTAGGAGTTATTCTAAATATGGGTACAATAACTGTTAGCCATCTGCAGGAATATTGGTCCCAAAACTTCAATGCTAAAATTCCTTTCTTTAGTGCCATATTCAGAAGGGAATGATTCATGCAAATCTTTTGGATGCTTCATTTGCATGAGACAGATCCAAACGATCAAAGTCTTCGGAGTCGGGTGCAAAAGGTCAGTCATTATTCAGATTTTTTGGACAAAAAGTTCAAGGAACATTTTGTTCCGTCAAGGGAAATTTCTGTTGATGAGTCTGTAGTTGGATTCAAAGGCAGAATAAGTTTTTTGACTTATAACCCAAATAAACCAACAAAGTGGGGAATCAGGATATATGTGTTGGCAGATGCTAATACTGGATATATATATTCTATTTTGCCTTACTACGGAAGCTTGACATCAGAAAATGTAGTAAGACCTGACCTTCCTGTAAGTTCACGAGTTGTGCCAAAATTTACTGGAAGGCAATCCTGGCAGTAAAGGATACCATATATTTACTGACAGGTATTATACAAGTCTACCACTTGCACGAGAACTTCTGAAAATAAACATGTACTTAACCGGAACTATCCAAATTGCCCAGAAATTCATACCCGACTCTATAAAAAGACCGCAGTTTTTCAAGGATAATACATTTGCCTGCAGATCGGGAAACTTACTATTATTGGCCTGGAAAGATAAAAGGGTTGTCACTGCACTTAGTAGTTGGGATGTTTCGGGTACTCAGCCAATAAGCAGAAGAGTACGTGGAGGAATTTTGCAGGAAGTGAACAAACCCACGGTTGCTATTAACTACAACAAATATATGGGGGGCGTTGACAAATGTATGGAGGGCGTAGTTTCAATAAATTATTTTGACACGTTGAAAAATAAAATATTATGTGGCCACATTCCCATCCTAGGCCAAGGGGTGTATTCAGGGGTTATATTTTTAAATTTTTGATTTAAGGATGGTAAACCTTCTAGTTAAATTGGAACACATTTCCATCAAAACAATTCATCTTGATCGAACATGAAAAAAAATTCCGAGTTATTTGCTAACTTTCTAAAGCATAATTATGAGTGCAAAGGGTTAATACATGACTTACCATTACTTCCTTTCAATGAAAACTTTTTTACCAGAGTAGATTCCAATCTGAGGTCCTCCTTTTTCTACATTGTTTAGATACAATAGATAGGATACCAACAGAGGGGGGAAAACAGGTTCTGAAAAGCTGCTACCTATAGATGGCACTGTTCTCATTGATGAGACCAAAAGCCAGAGCATTTACTAAGGTGTGACGAAACAAAAAAAGATCCGATACCAAATAACTGATACTATTGTATTACAGAAGAACCAACATATGATAGCAATAGATTGCTATTATAATGTATGACAAATTTATATTTGCTGTAAAATTGCATATAAAACTTATTTCAGACATAATTAACTAGATATCTAAAATATTATAAAACAAAAACATTTATAATACACATGTTAATAAATATTTTATACGCTTTCTGAAAATCTTAGTAAAAGAATGATCATGAAATAATAAATAATTTATATTAATCTAAACAAAATGAAAAAATTTTTCTATAGGGAATAGGGAAAAAATTGTTCTATAGGGAATACGAAAAATATTGCATAAAATACAAAATTTCTGATTATAATCACGGATGTAAGAGAATAGAAATATACAAATAAAAATCATACCATAGATCCAAAGTTTTCTATCAATCGTACTTCTAATGAGCCATGTTCGTGCATTGCTAGTTATATCCATGCTAGCGAATTGCAGTAAACATCATTTAATAATCTTCTCTGCACTTTTGGCAGTAATGATTTGTAGCAGAAAGGATTCACAGCAACCTTTCAGAAAATAATCGTCTGCTGCCATGGTTATGCAATAGTTCAATGAAAAATTGCTGAGGAGGCAGAAAACGGAAAAGAAAAGCTATGTATGTGTCAACTGAAAGCAAACCGGCTGTGAGTCGGGCCACCGACAGGAAGGGGCAAAAGAATGCTTTTGAGATACAGACGTTTCAAGTAATATGACAATTTCAATTTTTGAACCGGAAATAAAAAAAAAACGGAAATGGAAATCCATAGTGAACTTCAATCTCTCCGAAATATAAAGCTAACTTCAAATCAGTTATCATCTGAACTCCATTGAAGATTTGAAAAAATAGATGTTTCAAGAAAACATTTTTCTGAAAAACAATAGTATGGCAAATTTTTTGGGCCGTGAAGTTCCACCCAATTTAGATAGGAACCCAGTGGGGGTGGCATCCACAGGGACCGTACCCTCCTTCCCCTCTCACCAACCTCTCGGAAGGACTTACGAACTCACATATTTAACGTGCACACAGGGGCAGTTTGGGCTAACCACTGGGCTGTCCCACCCCTGCATAGCAAACCTTGGATAGCCTATGCTTTTGTTTTCCCAAAGAATTGAAAGTCAAACTTTCTTCTTGTCCCTTGTCTTTCTACATAAGCAGGAAGGCGTCATCTACCAAACAATATCGTTTTATAATTCTTATAGGAATGTGAAGTTTATAACAGAAACCATATTTTGAGAGACCACCACAGATACTAAACATCCTAATAATTACCATCTTTATCGGCACCAGGTTGCAAAAGTCTGTTTAGATCGACTCTTAGAAACAAATTCAATGACTAGACAAAATATAGATTAGCCGTTTTCTCTTTTCTGAAGCGTTATTCTGCGGTTTAAACACTAAATGTATTTTGAGTATTTTAAAAATACAAAATACTCTGAAAATGTATTTTCGATACATTACCAAAATACTTTAGTTTTTTCAATTTAAAATACAAAATACAAATGTATTTTGAAAATGTATTTAAAATACATGTATTTTGATACTGCCCAACTCTGCTTTAAACCATGTCAGCTAAGAAGTAAAATCACCAATAACTGGATTTTTTTTTCCTGTAAGCAATTACATATGTTTAAAATTTATGAAAAGTATTTTAAATGAATGACGCTTCTCAAAATTTAAATATTTACAGTCCCAGATTTGAACTTTATGGGGAATAAATTTCATTAGGAATTAGCCCTATTTTCAATTAACCAGATTGAACAAAAAAATACATTTTTATTAGGATCAGGAAATTAATTCAGCTTTTTAGAAAAATTCACATTAACAGTTAAAATTCGTATTAACTGTTACTTGTAAAATCTGTGAAATTTTAAAATGTATTAATAGAAAGAATTTTACAGTGCTTAAGTATACATATGCTGAAAAATAAAGCTGAAAATCTGTACTAACATTATTATTTTAAAAAAAGAAGTTGTATAGTTAGTAAGAAGATGCAAGATTACAAGAAGTTCTATAGATAATGACATGTATCAATATCGACATGTCATTATCTCACCTTGGTTAGACAATTTCAGTCCCTGGCAGAATTAAGATAAATTTTATATGCAAAAAAACATTTTAAAGTTCTATAAAGAAAATTTATAACTTCATTTTTATACCAATGAAATTGAATTTCTATGATATGAAAATTTTAGATAGTGAAAAATTGACCTAGCATTTTTACTTCAATTACATATGTTGAACAGTGGAAGGAAAAATATTAATCATTTTAAAAATTATAAACTCCATATTACAAGTTCCATTTCGAAAAATCTTCCTAAAATTCAGTTTCCAATACCACAGATGTATGAAAAGACAACAGTAAATAAAAGTTTATAAACATAGAAAAATTATAAATTTTCAAAATTCCCACTTCATGTAACAACTTTAAGGGTTATACTTTATGTAAACAAACATCCGGCAGACGATTTATGACCAAAGCTTAACTACATCTTTGTTAGTTCCATATTACTTGTCGGTTATAAAACAGGCTAATTAACATTGACTTTTTTAGATTTCGATATTCGCAGTTTAAAAAAAAACTTTCATAGTAATATAAACAGACCGGGTTGAAAAGTTATGAAGACAAACTTTTGTCAGTCAATGTAATATTCATCAAAAGAATTTATCGAAATTTTAAATAGTTTACATACAAGAATTTGTATTTCAATAATATTTTTTAAAGATACGTATTAAAAATTAGTAAATAGTCTAAAACTTACTTCATTTAGTTCAGCGATTACAGCTTACAATCACCACAAAGGAGAAAGCAAAACACCCTGACGTCATTCAAGTGCAGGATCGCAGCTTCTTTAGCAACCAATCACGTTAAGTGTAGAGTTATTACAATTTAATTATATAATTTTATTATAAACTATATTAATTATATATGAATAAATAAAATATATGTATTTTGTAAAACCATGTTAAACCTCCAAAACCACTTTGCGGTCATTCCATTTTATTATCGGTTTCTTCCTAGCTGAAAACTTAAGAAGCTTTGAGCGCGGTTAGTACTTTGAGCGCGGTTTGGGTGACATCTGTCAGCACACAGGTCAGCACTCAGCACACGGACTTGTGTCATTCTTTGCTTGTGTGTCGGCAGATCAAAACCTAAGTAGCTCTGAACTCTGTTAGTGACAAGGAGGGGAACATTCAAGGTTATTATATCTATAATCTGGGCACCTGTTTCCTCCGTACCACTCTCCTACTCGATTACGCAACGCAATGCGCTTGCTTTATTGAGTCGCGTTGCATAATCGAGTGGTTGCCGTGGTACTACTGCCATATTCTCTTCGCATCAACTGCATTTTTCTTAATAAACAACTACCTACCTCGAAAACTCTTCGAAGTACTTCATTTTAAAATCTCTATTGTAATTATCATGCAATTTTGCACAGAGGGCAAAATAAAATTAATATTTCATTTTAATTTCAAATCGGTTCTGTTCAAATAATGTGAAGTATACAAATAGTGGCACATATCCGGGGTTAAAGCAAGGAAAATCTCAGGTGAAATCCCTACCTACGCCACTGATATTTGGAACTGACGCAGTAATATTCACATAATGGGGAAATCTAATTTGGCAGAATGTAAATCGAATATATGAATTTAACTATAAAATTCTAATTTAGAATTTAAATAATATATTTGAATCTAACGAAAATTTTTATTATATATTTTTTAACTTTTAAAACATCTTATTAATAAAATAAAATCGCTTAACTAATGTAAAAATAGGGAACTGATTAAAGTTCAACTTCTCCTTCGAATTAGACCGGCCGACCTAGGTGTAAGGTATCTATTTGGACGGTCGAGTAGTGTTCCGCAATTTAGACCGGAACCCAGTAAGGGCTGCATCCACAGGGACCATACACTCCTCCCCCTACCAGCAACCTCTCGGAAGGACTTACGGGCCTGCATATTTAACGTGCTCATACCTCGCGTGAACACAAGGACAGTTTGGGCAGAGTCGGGAATCAAATTCGGATCGTTCGAGTGCAATTCCTGCGCGTTAACCACTGGGCTGTCTCACCATCGTTCAGATAGATTTTTTCAAAGCAAATTAGTTTTTATATTATGAAATTTGTGACAGCTCATGTGGAGAATTTCGTCAACCCATCAATAAAATTGTAAAGCGAAAGGGCTGGCCACAGATGTTCGTTAGTATACATTAAAATGTGTGTAAACTGAAAAACCAGCCAAGCTGTGTAAAATCCCATGATCTATTAGATTTACACATTATAATGCATTTTTAGAAAGTAGTACACACTTCCTTAAATACACACTTCCTTAAATACACACACCAACGCGTATATTGTGAGATACACGTCTGTAAATTGACACATTTACCGACATACGTGTGTAAATTTCCAGTTTTACACATTTATTTTTTAGAGTGTAGTCGTCTTTTTTAGATTTTGGCGATTTTTGCGGGCCATTTCATAAAGAAAGGCAGGTTGTTCTTCTCTGAATTGTACTAAAATCTAATCAGCATCAGAGTATCCCACAAGTAACTTATCTACCAAATTTTATAAAATTTAGTCGATTAGTTGAATTAAAGTGGAAATATACAATTTTTGCGGACCATTTCGAAAAAAAAGGCAGGTTGTTCTTTTCCGAATCGTATCAAAATCTAATTAGCACCAGGGTGACCTACAAGAACGGTTAGTCCTAGGCAGGTTGTTCTTTTCCCGAATCGTACCAGAATCTAATCAGTACCAGGGTCGACTACAAGTGACATATCTGCCAAATTTTA
Source organism: Amaurobius ferox (assembly GCA_951213105.1). Classification (NCBI taxonomy): domain Eukaryota; kingdom Metazoa; phylum Arthropoda; class Arachnida; order Araneae; family Amaurobiidae; genus Amaurobius; species Amaurobius ferox. Next base: position 121,763,378 of record OX578143.1, on the reverse strand, counting down.
TGAAATTTAATCAATTAGTTGAGTTAGAGTGGAAATATACAGTTTTTGCGGGCCATTTCGCAAAAAAAGGCAGGTTGTTTTTTCCGAATCGTACCAAAATCTAATCAGCACCAGAGTCTGCCGCAAGTGACTTATCTACCAAATTTTATGAAATTTAGTCGATTAGTTGAGTTAAAGTGGAAATATACAATTTTTGTGGGCCATTTCGAAAAAAACGGCAGGTTGTTCTTTTCCTAATCGTATCAAAATCTAATCAACACCAGGGTGACCTACAAGTGACTTATGTACGAAATTTTGTAAAATTTGTTCAATTTTAGAGTTAGTGGATACAGGCAATTTTTGAGGGTCAAATTTTTGAGGGTCAAAATAAGGCGGGTTGTTTTATTCCGAATAGTACCAAAAACTAATCAGCACCAGGGTCATATCCAAGTGACTTACCTACCAAATTTTATAAAATTCGGTCCATTAGTTTTTGAGTTAGAGTGGATACATACATTGCACAGACACACAGACAGACAGACACACACAGACGTCACGCTAAAAATAGTGTTTTCGTATTCTAGAGGTATCGAAACGTGTAGATCCGTCGAAAACTCGAGTTACGATTTTCGCCATGATTCCAATACTTTCCCTATACATTACCTTGTATTGCAGGGAAAGTAAAAAAGATTTAAAATTTCCATACTTCAACTTGACAAAACGATAACTCGGAAACTATAAGAGCTTTTTAAAAAATTAAATATTGTTTTAGAAACTAAATTTCCTCATATGCGCCATTTACTATTTATATATATCTGCGGAGTTTCGAAGATATTTCGAGTGCAAGTAAGAAAAACGAAAATAAAATACTCGGTATTTAATTTTCTTAAAAAAAAGTTCAATAAAGCTCTAAATCCTCGTGTTAAAATATTTAATATTACAAATTGAATATTTCACAAAAATTCCAAGTCATTCAATTTGATAGACATTGAGAAAAGGGAACACGAACCTATATTAAATTCATGTTTTGAGAAAAACGAATTTAAAGTTTATGATAGATAAAGTGGCTGTGAAGTGCTTTAAGAAGAGCCCCAAAACTTTCAATAATTAATTAGTGTGATACAACATTGGAAAGAGAACATTTTTTACTATTTAATGCAATTATAAAATAAAAATCTATTTCCGAGTCTATTTTGGCTTTCCTGGTCCCCTTAAAAACTGAAAATGTTTTAAATCTTCTTCAACTTTACAAGGCAATTGATGGAAAACTAACCATAAGAACTTTGTAAAAACAAAGTACTGATCTAGAAACTGAATTTCATACTGAACATTTTTTTCTCGTATTATTTATATATCTATCTTCTATAATTTAGAAGATATTTTCGAGTGAAAGTAAGTAGAGCAAAAAGTTTTTTTTTTTTCGAAATAGTTCAAAATATTAAAATATTGAAATTATTTTTATATATTCATAAATTTTACCCTACTTCCGTCAAAACTAATAAAAATTGTTTATATTTTTATCCATTGAATTTGGAGATATAAACGTTCACATTTTTTGCAACGCTCTGATTCCTGCCGGATACCCGGAACATAGATGTCATTCGCATCAAAAGTAATAGCAATATAAATCGATTAATTCAATTTTCAACCCAAGTACATAACGTCAAAGGTGCAATCATTGCATTACCGTCAGCTTTTAGCCCCCCCCCCCCCTCCTTCAACATGCAACAATCCTTAACCCCAATTCCAAATCATTTTATTTGCACTTTCTTGGGAACTGCTCAAAATCTCAGGTTTAGAGGTATCGTACATACGTCCCGTCGGCAGAGATGTAAACCCCCAGAATCCAGAGCCTCATTCATCAGCTTCGTTGACAAACTCCGGCATTAGACGGATCAGTTTGGGATGAAGACTTCCTGCAGACGAAAATCCTGTGAACAAACTTCCCGGAACAACCCCTTGAAGGGTGGATTTAGGAGGCAGATTTATTCGAATAACTAAAAATCTTGTTTATTGTTTCGTGGAAAGGATTTTGAAGTTCTAGAAAGTATAAGAATCGTGTCACTCCATGGAACATACGACACTCTTTTCACAAACAGCAAAACATAATGGGTAAAGCAGTGGTGTCGACAAGGGGGCATTTTGGGAATCATATCTCTTTCCGTACAGCAATGATTCCCAACCTTTTTTCTGTTATGCGGAACCCATGAAATATTTCGTAAAATCTCGCGGAGCCCTTGAAACAATTTTGTGAAATCTGGTTTTAAAAATGGCATCTGCCTGGTTGTATCAGCTTTAGTTTTGGAGATACATCACAATAAAACTTGAAAAACGAGCCAAACATGGGTTCTGGATAAGAAAAGAGTGGTTTTTGAGAAAATATTTGGCAGTTAGAGAACAAAATGTAATCAATGAATCTTTTTACTTAATAGTTATTTTCATATTTCATAGGTTCAATGGACAAGATTGAGTGTCGTGCCTGCTCTTCTTTGTTGTCAAAAACTTTTTTAGCAAACATAAAGCATATACTTAATGTCCATTACATACACAGCCACTTATATGACTTTTCAAAAAATCTTGGTGATTTCAGCGAAGATCAAGGAGAAACATATCACCAGGACATAAAAACTTTGGAATAGAAATACCAGGGACGGTGGGAATTCTATATTTAGACAGATTACTATTGAAACCATCTTATACGTATGTTGAATTACGGATCATTTTAGGTGCTTTTAGGTTGAAATAAACTAATTTAGTAATATCTAGTTGTTTTAATTGTATGTAATATTATTAGCAACAAGAGTTTTTGGAATCATATCAAAAATAATAGAATTTACGGTTTAGGAGCCCGAGTTTTAACGGAAGACAGGTTGAAAGCAAATAAGGCAATGACGTATCTCTAAAACTATAGCAAAACTGATACTATTTTGAAATTAGCAACCAATTCAAGAAAAGGTCCACTTTTGTCAGTATTATAGTTCTTCATTTATTGTGTACCCCCCCCACACACACACACACATACATACACAATGTATGTGCACGCATTCCAAGTGTTAAGTGTTCTGAAGGTCTAATAATGTGCATTTGGTCTAAATGTCGAATTTGAAAATGTTCCAAGAATAAAATGCTTTTTCTATACAATAATAAGAAAATAAAAATATTTTAAAAGTATCTATATATATATATATACTAATTGCCAAGTGTCCGTCCGTCTGTCTGTCACGCTTTTTTTAGGCACTTCCTGGATAGATAAAACTTGCAATTTGGTACACGGGTCGATCGTTAGATAAAAACCCCTGGAAAAATCGAATTTTCCGAAAATGTTCTGTAGAGGGAATGCTCCACGCCAAAACGTTCGAAAAGTGAAATGATAGAAAAACATGCTTTGAAATGAGATAGACTTCAAATATGGTGTATGAGAAAGAAAGTGTGCAAATTAAGATTTCCAATATTTGCTACTTTAGGGGGTGTCACACACCAAAATGCTCGATTTGCCTAATAAATAAGAAACGCCTACCGTAAAATTTGATAGAAGCTCGAAATTGGTACATGGGCTAATTATTTGATAAAAATCAAAGACGAATATAGTTTTTCATAAATGATCATTAAAGAGGATGCTCCACATAAAAACGTTCGAAAGCTGAAATGATAAAATTGCATGCTTCAGTGAAATAGAGATTTAAAATTTGGTATACGGATAGATAGTTCGAAAGGAAGAAAGTGAGAAATTTCAGATTCCCAATATTTTCTTCTTTAGGGGGTTCCACTCACCAAAATTTTCGATTTTCCGAATAAATGTGAAATGCGAATTGTGCAAAAATTTATGTTATTCTGGGGTTGTTTATTGTGGGACCGTTGATTTTCAACGGATATTCGACTAGTCCCTTTGGAATTTCCTTGCTGATTTGAATGTGAGAGTATTATTTTAAAAACCTATAATTTACACGGGAAATGCTGCAGCGCAGTTTAAATGCTTCATTACATTTTGAGCTTTAAATAAAGCTCAAGCTAAGAGTGATTGCAGCGAAAAGCCGGGGCACTCTACGCTTTTTATGAATTGGAATTTCGCTCTTTCAGTCACCCATCGGACTGGGCTTACGACTCTCAATGTTTTCATTAGTATGCACGGCAAGGTTGATGGAAAAGCGTTAAATCATTTATTTCACACGTTTGTCAGGTCATTTATTTTAACCCAGGTTAAGCCTTGCCAAGATGTTTTCGCATTTCACTAAAGGAAATCTATTGACAATTCTACTGAAGTACCGAAACATTTAGTATGCAATTGCATAGGTATGTATGTATGTATGTTTAGATGTTAGAATCGCTTGTAAGACTGTAAGTACGGAGAAAATACGAAATATCTAAGAGTTTGAAGGGGGGGGGGGGGTGTATGTTCAAATGAGGAAAAATGTACAGGGGGAAAATAAAATATTGGGATTGAGTAAAATAGCTTATTGTTAATCGTTTACTATTTGTTATTAATCCATTTTTTAATATATATATATATATATATATATATATATATATTACAATATATAATATGGCAATATATATATCTGTATATTATATATATAGCAATTAATAAATCTGTCGGACCAACTAGCTTCTCTTAGGCCTATGGGTCGACCTCTCTCTATATCCGACAATTATTCTTAGCACCGTCGAGTACGTTTCATAGGCATCTTTATACACAACTTACAGTATTAAAGGAAAACACCCAGTTTTAATTGCTAGTGAGTGAGAAGAACGGTCATTTCAAATGCTGCACGCCATTTTGTTCTCATGCGCGTTGCATAAGCTCTGTAACATCATTGGTGCTGATAGTCAGATCATTTACATAATTCTTAAAACTACATAAGCATACTGAGTTTCGTGGCAGTAACTCAATTTTTTATGGGTGCATATATATATATATATATATATATATATATATATATTGCAACAGAGTGTGTTTCAGTTATTTTAATTGGTGATAGAAACATAACTTTCTTTTCACATATTTAAATTGTTCCAATCAGATTCCCACTTTGCAATTCTAATGGAAGTTACTTATCTTAGCTTGATTACACTATCAATAAGTTAAGCATCATGACGTAGCAGGGCCGGATTATGATTTTATAAGCTCCTATAAAACTACAGATACTGTAAGACGTCGGCCTTTGCAAACCACTTAGTATCTGACGCTCTTTTACATACCAATGTAGGTTCCACTTTCAAATTTAAGATCCTGAAGCATCACTGACCAACGTGGAGTTGAACCAGAAACGAAGTTGTGAAGTTTTTGTATGACTAAAAGTCGAAACTGCTGCAATGCATCTTTACACAGGACATACACGGCAATCAGCAGATAGAATATTTATATTTTGATTCAGTATTCACGAATAAAGAAACTTTCACTTAATCTCTGGAGGCCCTTCAGCTGGCGTAGGCCCATGGGCTTCAGTCCCTAAAGTGCCCTAATTCGACACTGCATACCAGCGGCGTAGCCAGAAGTGCTGCCCATATAAAGACGGACACTACTTGAAAGGGGTGAGTCTGGCAAACCCCCGATGTTTTTTAAGGGGGGTAAGACATGAAATGTTTGTTTACAAGGAGGGAAAAATCAAATATGAAGCATAATAAATCTTTGTAAGGGGAGTACAATTTGTACGGGTAGTCAAAAACTTATTTTGAAAAAAATCTAAATGAATGTTATTATATATATATGTATGCAGTGGTTGGAAAAACTACTTTATTATTGTAGTGATCTACAACTACATTATAACAAGTGTAGTTAACTGCAACTACAACTACTTCTTTTTAATAAAAGTAGTGACTGCAAGCTACTTTTAAAATGTAGTCACAACATAACTACTTTTATAAGACGAATTTTACCACAGCTTCAATTTTCGCAAAAAGTTGAGGATATGGGTATACTGGAGTCATTTAACGTACTTATTCTGAATAATTAAAATTTACTGATCAACTTACCAATCTTTACGCTTTTACCCACTTCTGAAAATACTGTGTAGTTTGCAATTTACAACGAAACAAGTTAAATTACAACAACGAATAAACTTATTGAGTTATATTAAAGTTATATTTTATAAGACGTTAATTACACAAAATTCTTTCGGTTCTATCGAATTAGAGGTTTTCCTTTTAAGATAATTATAAAAGCCATGAAACTATTTAATAAGGGCAGTATCAGTATTAAAGCGATTCTAATAAAAAGAAATTCGAGTAATAGAGATAAAGGATAACTATTAATATGAGCACAACTTGATGGCAAGAAAATATTTAAGATTCTTTAAAAATAAAGACAACCAAAAAAATGGCTTAAAAATCTTTTATTAAAATCTCGTTTTTACAACGTACTAAAATCACACGGCCATAGCTCTTTCGGGCTATGTGACCTTCATCCCTATGTCTTACTATGCCCTTCATTAGTGTCCTTCATCAAACTTCGCCACTGATGAAGGGCATTGTAAAGTCCGAAAGAGCTATGGCTGTGCGATTTTAGTATGTCATAAAATGGAGATTTTAATAAAAGACTTTTAAGCCAATTTTTTTGGTTGTATTTTTTTTTTAAAGTATTAATTATTTTGACGTGTTTCCATACTATTTTATACTTATTCATTTCCAAAAATAAAGTTCACCATTTCGAGCTGATACATCAGATAGACCAGTTCAAAATGATAAGCAGTCTTTTGCAGAAACGCACTTTTTGTGCATTTGCTTTTCACCCTCTCCAATGTCAACCGTCTCGGCTGAAGACATCCCCAAAATCGGTATAAATCAAACAGCAGCAGCTGCCGTTTGGAATTCAGATCCTCCGGTTTGTCGTTTCTCTGCATTTTTCGCGTCCCTTGGTTTACTGAAGGGGATAAAGGTTAAAACAAACACCTAATCCTGGAATATCTAGGCTGCAGTCACCGGACGCTGCCTCTGAAATTCCTAGCGGATACTAAGTGGAAAGGATCAAGGGAAAATTATTTATAGTCGCAGGTGCAGGCTTCCTAAATCCCGTAGTTCGAAGACGCGAGACTGTTCGAGTCTACTTCTGATAGCTGCAATGTGAGATGTGTGAGCAAGTGACGGGTAATTAGACCAGAGGTTAGAAGTTAACTGCGTAGATATACTGTTGGTATTTACAAGTACAGTTTGTTGGGGGAACCAATAGAAAATCGCCTGCTCAGATATATGAACATGCACGTAAAATACCCTCAGGAGCACATTTATATATAATTTGATTGCCATACAGTCTATAGAGGCTAGGGGCTCCGGTAACCCGTGTTCAAACACAACCTGGAACTGTGAAGCGTGGTGTTTGACTGTTGTGCGCATGCGCACATAGGAAGCTGCACGCGATGCTGCGAGGGAGAGAGAGCACTGTCGCTCCCGCAGTGCCACACTGCCAATACGCGAGCCGCCATTGTATTTTCTCTATGCTCAAGTAGCTTAAGTGGATCGCCCATTTCAACATTGGAAGTCGGGGAGTTCGAGACCCTTCAAGGTCTGCCGTCACCCTCGCCGGGGTCCCTAGGTAACAGCTAATTCTAGCACCTCTCCCATAAATATTTTATAGTAATAAAAAATATACATTGAGCACGGAAAATGGGGCCCCTGTATTTGTTTGCTTTGTCAATGGCCAAAACCGGCCATGGACATTTTGAGGTATAAATGATGAGAAGCTCTCGTAATTTCTGCCTGGTCAGTGGTGTACCGTCATGGAGCGGGACGGAGCGGTTGCTCCTGGGAGCCGAACAAGAAGCGCCTGCTGAGGACATAAGAACAAAGACTATATGTATTATGGGAAAGGTTTCCCTGAAATTATTTACTCCAGGACGCCAAAAGTTACGCCACTGTATGTAGCTGTACTTTGTGCCATCGACATGATCAAAATAAAACCACACATTTAAATAAAGTGCAATTCATTTAGGATTAAGGTTTCATTGAATATAACAGCATCAATGGATTGATTTCGCATTTATTATGCGGTTGTTAGAACGGAATAGCCGATGTCTCCAACGTTAGCAAGAAAACTTGTATGTCCCAAATTTAAATTTTCAAAGACAGACCCAGTCCCACCGCGCGTAGCCAGCTTCAAATTTCTTCAAAATTACCAATATACAGGCCAATGTTCTGGAATATTCCGACTGTTAATTACCGGGCGCTGCCTTTGCAGATACTAACCGGAAACATTGGTATTTACAAGTATAGTGTGTTTAAATACAAATTAGTTACAGTAGGAACTATGACTAGTGAATTCTATTACATGCTGAGGACAGTTGGAGATGTGTTTTCAGAATTTCGATAGCGATATATCTTCTATGTTTAGGTTGTTCAGTTGGTGAAGGCTCATTTAAACATTCTTAGTTTGAGGGGGGGGGGGGGAGCTTAAAGTTTATAAAAAGGTCGTGCGTCAAATATTAAATTGAACAACTGTTATGATGTAATTTCCGAAATGTTTTTTCATTTTTTTATTAAAATTTATTATTCATCACCAATTACTTTTTATGTTAAAATAAATTTTTGAGAAATTTTTCTGCAAGATAAATTATAAAAATGAATACGTGAACGCTGCATAATAATTTTATAAACAATGCGTAGTAGATAAATGGGTTATGTAAATAGCGGTAGGTTTTATAGATTATTTCATAGTAGAGACATAGGCGTTTTAATTTATTCTCAATTCATATTTCCATAAATGGAATGGGGGAATATCACTAGGTTTCACTTGCACTCTATATGCTGCTTTTTTATCCAGATATTCAATGTACAATTATATTAGAAATGCAAGGTTTTGAGGTATAGGTTGAACGTGTTGTGAAATGTTTTAATGATAGACTAATGATTGTGAAACGATTACTCCTATATTATGATTATTCCGGTTTAATAACTGTGTATCTTTGCAGGAAAAAAAGTCGCAGTCGATTATTGTTCAAACTTATGTAAAAATTCGTAAAAGTGCTTGTATCACTCACTACCTCAATGAATAACGCGTTGGTTGACTAAGTGCCAGCTTTGGTTGCGTAAGTTTTGATTTTCTTTTCAAATTTCATTGACTTTCACAAGATCCTAAATGGATTGACTTTTACACGAACCCAGATATGATTCACTCGTCGAAAGGCAACAGACTACATAACCCATTTTAGATCGATGCAGTATGCAGAAATGCAAAGATCTATAAATAGATGTAAATATGAACAGTACCGCCAACAGAATTTCTTGGTGCTTGTGCTGAAAGTGCACGGGACCCCCTACCACCTCCCTATTTTTAAGTATCGCCGACGCAGTGGTCGAGTGGTCAAGGCGAGCGTTTCCACACCAATCGCTCGACCGCCACGTTGTGGGTTCGAGTCCCACGTAAGGCATGGATGTTTGTGTTGTGGGCGTAGTGTGTTCCGCCCCCCCTCTGGTGCGCCTGGGGCAACGTCTTAGGACGGCTAAATGGTTCACGTTCTGGCCGCTGACAAAAGGCGAATGACGAAAGTCAAGTGTCTGGCCATTTAAAAAAAAAATTATAAGTATCTTCATAAACTGTTTATACGTCGCGGACCTCCAAGCCTCCTGGTTCCCTATGTAGTGCAGTCTTTTGCCTCCTGCCTGTCGTCGACCATGAATGCGAATGCAAATTTTGAATAAATATTTGAACGTTTTCACATGATCATGGACACCAATAGTGGAAAGATTAAAGTCAGAGGTAACAAGATGAAATTACTTAAGCAAAATAACAATAAGAGAATTGGATGACATATAGCTTCTTTCTTACGTGAACTGTTGCGCAACTTCGCCGGTGGCCCATGTCGGAATTTGCCAACACGGCGACAAACTTATAAAAAGGATTCCGTTGCAACTACTCTGAGAGGGAAAAACTTTAGTTGAAGGATTTACGATATCTTGGATTGGCAACGCGGCAGTACAAACACGGGAAGCAACATCTTGTGCAACATAAACTTTTCCAAATGGCTCCCTCATTTGGCACGGAAGCTTGTTGAAATCACCGAGTACTAACTCTTTTAAAGGTGCTTTAAACGAGCAAAATGAATTCAAACTCTATGTAAATAAACATAAATAGAGTAAGAATTATCTAAATTTGTGCCAGTTCATTTTCTTTGAATTTCTTGTTTGATGAAAACTGTAGAGGGCTTTCAATTGCTTGCATTGTTTTCTGGGCATTATGTACGATATGTTTGTGAAATTGCACAAAAATAGCTATAATTTAAACTCAATTTTGTGAATTGAGATATTTTTAATTATTTAAATCCACAGAAAAGAAATGTATATATGCGCACCGGGGAGTTATAAAGATTTCTTTATCGTTGTACGGGACTTGTGTATTTCCTGTCGTCACTCCTAAAATAATGTTGCATTGCAATTGCAATGCAGCAATATAACAGGGTGTTTCTCGTGGCAATATTCATGCTCGTAGAATTGCAAAAATAGATCAGGTAATTTCGAAAAAATATGGACAACTTTAGTACTTTACTCTGTTGTGAATATTTCCATTATAAATTTCTAAATTTTTCCCTGTAAGTAATACAAATTTAATAAACTATATAATAATTGTATAACGGCTTTAAGAGTGCTAGTACCCCTATTTTTGATAGGCCTAATTACTAGTAAATAGTTATTTGGAGTGTAGCTCAACTCGACTTTCTCATACCTGAATTCATTTTTCTTTTCAAATTTTACAAGACAAAATTTGAAAAAATCGGTATAGGTGGTCCAAATGATTACAACAATAGCGTGTTACCCACCCTTCACTCTAAAGGGCTGAAAAAAAGCTTTGGATTGATACCATACTTTATAATGTACCCCCTCGGGGGGGGGAGAACTTGCCCCCAAGCTAATAACGTCACGAACGGGGCCAAATAACGACACGAACAAAAAAAAATTGTATCGCTGCTATTCACAACATTGATTGAAACTGTTAAGTCTCGTGCTCATAAACCCTTTTATGCATGATTATGTCAAGTTTTGTCCTATGCTGCCATGTTAAAAAAAATCTGATGTGGGCAGCACATGACTTTCCCTGCAGACTTATATCCACGTTCTCTTTATTTTAATTAAATTTAATTAACTTTTAATTCAATTTTCGTTCTCGTTTGGCTACTGGACTTATTTTCAAACGTGGCGAAGAGAAAATACGAAAAAACTAAAATGTCTCGAGAACGGCTAGTCCTAATGTAATGGGGTTGGTCTTATTCTTTTCTTCATTAAAAATTACTTATAAAACAAGAGCATTTAATGGATATATTTAAGCATACGTAGTTTTTACTTTAGATTTTGACAATTTTTGCAAGTCATTTCGCAGAAAAAGGCAGGTTATTTTTTTTCGAAGCATACCAAAATCTAATCAACACCAGAGTAACCCACAAGTGACTTATCTACCGAATTTTGTGAAATTCGGTTCATTAGTTTTTCAGCTAGAGTGGATACAGGCTTTTGCAGGCCATTTTGCAAAAAAAAAAAAGGCGGGTTCTTTTATCCCGAATCTTACCCAAAACTAATCAGCACCAGATTCGCCCACACCTACCAAATTTTATGAAATTCGATCAATTAATTTTTCATTTAGAGTGGATACAAAATCTGCACAGACAGACAGACAGACTCACAGACACACACACAGACGTCACGCAAAAAATGGGTTTTCGTATTCTAGATATCTTGAAACATGTAGATCCGTCGAAAACTCGAGTTGCGATATTCGACATGATTCCAATACTTTCCCTATACATTACCATGTATTGCAGGGAAAGTAAAAATCTGATGTGGGCAGCACATGACTTTCCCTGCAGACTTATATACACATTTTCTTTATTTTAATTAAATTTAATTCACTATTAATTCAATTTTCGTTCTCATTTGATAACTGGAGTCATTTTCAAAGGTGCCGTGGAGAAAAAACGAAAAAACAAAAATATCTCGAGAACGGCTAGCCCTAGTGTAATGGGGTTGGTCTTATTCTTTTCTTCGTTAGAAATTACGCATAAAACAAGCGTTTAATGGATATATTTCAGCATACGGAGTTTTTTATTTTAGATTTTGTCAATTTTTGCTGGCCATTTTGCAAAAAAAGGCAGGTTATTTTTTTCCGAATCATACCAAAATCTAATCAGCACCAGAATGACCCACATGCGACTTATATACCAAATTTTGAGAAATTTGGTCTATTAGATTTTCAGCTAGAGTGGATACAAGCTTTTGCGGGTCATTTCGCAAAAAAAGGCGGGTTCTTTTATACCGAATCATACTCAAAACTAATCAGCACCAGATTCGCCCACAAGTGACTTATCTACCAAATTTTATGAAATTCGGTCAATTAGTTTTTCAGTTAGAGTGGATACAAAATCTGCACAGACAGATACACAGACACACACACAGACGTCACACTAAAAATAGTTTTTTCGTATTCTAGAGGTCTCGAAACGTGTAGATCCGTCGAAAACTCGAGTTGCGATTTTCGACATGATTCCAATACTTTTCCTATGCATTACCATGTATTGCAGGGAAAGTAGAAATATAAAATTTCGAATAAAATTCAAACATTTCCGTCGAATTTAAAAGAATTCTATCTAGTTCTAGACTTTGTGATAACAAAGCAAGATATAAAGTTTCATGAAAATCATTAATATTTGTGGCGGCTAATTGTGTACTCAAGAAATCGACCACAGACATACAGGCAGACAGACAGATGGACACACCTCTAGAAATAGTCAAAACGTGTTCAGGAAGTCTTAAAATATATATTGGCATCGAAATCTCGAAATCAAAAATTTTCGTGAAAACAAAACTTCTCGATACTACATATGAGAACGTTATAAATAGGTTATAACTACTTAAACAGTACTGCGACTTTTTCGTCACCTCAGTACTATGTATTCAGAAAAAAGCAAAATCTTAATTCTCTATCTTTGTGAGCCAGCATAACTTTTTCTCCTACAGCCGCCAAGTGATGGAGGAGGAGGAGAGTTTAAAAATATAAACGCTCTTGCCAGCCTCTAGGAAGGCGAGTGCTATATTTTCGTTTGTTGACACTTTTTATCGGTTGGGATTTCGTTCGGGATATGGAGACCACACACACGATCATTAAGCATAGTTTCTTTTTTCGACACTCTTGTTCGTTCATTTTTTTTTTCTTCTTTACCTTACTGTTGATCCGCGCTCACTTTTAATTTGTACGGAATGCTGTCGTACAAATTGTGTCTGCAGCTGTCTTTTCATGACGGCGTTCTGGGAAGATAACAAATTGTATTCCGTTTTCCCTCTCTACATTTTTTGCACGTTTGTTTAATGTACCTTCACTTTATTCTCTGGGTGATTCCTGCACGTCGCCTAACTTCATAGCCTTGCAACTTCCTCTTTCTGGTACATGGATGTGGATCATAATTTATACTAAGATTAGCAGATCTCAATTTTTGCAACATCATAAGAGGATTGTCTTACAGATATCAGCATCCATGAATCGGTTTCATGCATTTCTTTGCTCTTCAGTACGGACGGGTTGATAACTGCAATGGTAACAATAACCTTGCCTATGTGCTGCATTTTTGGGAACTTTTGTGGTGATAACAAAATCAGTTTTTCAAATTATAACAAGACTTGAACGTCACATTTTAAGAAGATTTAGAAACGTTAGGCGTACTGGGAAGCTAACAAATTGTACTCCGTTTTCCCTCTCCAGATTTTTTGCACGTTTTTTTAAATCTACCTTCACTTTATTCCCTGGGTGATTCTTGTACGACACCTAACTTCAGAGCCTTGCAACTTCTGTTTATTGGCTCATGAATTTGGATTATAATTTACACCAAGATTAGCAGATATTTATTTTAGTAACATCATAAAAGGATCACCTTACATGTCAACATCTATGGACCGCCTTCGTGCTTTTCATTGCTCTTCAGTATAGAAGCGTCGATAATTCCAATGGTAACAATAACATCGTCTATGCACATGCATTTTTGTGAATATCTGTGGTGGAGATGGACAAAATCAGTTCTTCAAATTTTAACAAGACTCCAACTCCATATTAAGAAAATGTAGAAACAGTATGTAATTTTACACCTTTAAGGACAAATATCGACTGTTACAGATATACGATATAATTTTCTTCAAATAAACTTCTAAAAGAAGAAATATCCTTTATTTCTAAGAAACTTGGCGTTATTACCCTCAAATAAATGTAAGGGAAATAAGCAAAAGTCAACTCAAAAATATAGATTTATATTTTATTGGTGCATTAAAGAGTGCATAATGTTTTCTTTCCAATGATGTATCATATCAAACTAATTAATGGAATAAATAGAAGTGTGGCACGAAGAAATAGTAGGGTTAGATATCCCAAGGGATTCCTTTGTGGCATCGCATCGGATTTTTAAAATATCGATATATACAGGAGTGCAAATTAAGATTAACGGATTTTTAGTTGAATCTGTGGCAATGGTATACAGTATATAATCGGAGATTCCTCGGATTTTGGAGTTATTCTGGTGATGAAGGGGAAGGGGTAGAGCGTTTGTGTGTTGTGTTCGATGGATATATTGGTGGTGTTGGCGTGAGGTGGATTCGATTGGTTTTACATATAAGTTATTTCTCTTGGATTTTGATTAATTTCTGTGTCTCAATTTTCGGCAATTACTTTAGTCGCAAGGACTTTCTATGAACGGTGCCGGTTTTCTGGTAGTGTTTGCCGCGGCACTCAAAGCATGCTTTTAACCGGGGAGTGGGGGTCACCCCCCCTCACAACCACTTTTTGGTACTGTTCATTCTTTCATTGAATTTTATATTTATATATATATATATATATCGGCAACCTTGAGTCTTTCCCATTTTCTCACCTAGAGTTAATATACATTGCAAAATAATGCTACTGAATTTTTATGTATTTATTCTTCTTGGCGTTGAAAGATAATTCTCTTCCGAAATATTTATAGAGAAAGGAAATACCTTTTTCAGTGAGGTGGTATATAGTTACTTTGAGACCCCATATCTCAGTCATTAATAGAGTCACACTCCAATTGGAGAAGTGCGATTCAGATGAAACTGAGACCTGATTTGAATTTGAACAATGGAGTTTCTTGTTCTAAACAGGTGGCAAATGCATTTTTTTTATTACACTTTCACACTTTACTGTTTGATCTATTGAATAAATCGTTTAGCAATTGCATTAAATGTATCCGCAAAGTGTAAGTATACAAAAGTACGAGGTCTTGCTTTTTCTTTCGGTTATTTTTCGTTAATTTTCAAAGAATGGGTAAATTGCAGTTAGTGAAAACCCAAGAGTTTTAGACACTCTCTATGCAGTCAACATATGTACTTGGATTACTGGTGAAACATTTTTTAATTCTTTTTATTTTTCGATTTCTTTCGTTGATGCGATGATTTTGTTCTTAAAGTAAGGTTTGTTAGACGCACAACGTCCGACCTACCCGAAGGTGTAAGGTATGTGTTTGGACAGCCGATAAGTGTCACCCTATTTAGACCGGAATCCAGTGGGAGAGGTATCCACAGAGACCGTACCCTTCGTCCCCTACTATCAACCTATCGGAAGGACTTACGGATCCACTTGCTTACGTGATTGTACTTTGCGTGAACGCGGCGACAGTTTAGGCAGAGGCAGGAATCGAACTCGGGTTGTCAGAATGCAATCTCCGCTCGCTAACCACTGGGCTGTCGCGCCCCTAAGGCAAGGCTTTTATCAAGAAAATGTATAATAATTGTCGAACTTAATTTGGCCTTTCAGACCCCCCCCCCCCCCAGAAGCCCCTCAGTGACCCAGAAGAGTGGAACGCAACTTGGCGTGACTCTATTGAAGCATTATTTACTTTCCTTATATACATAATGTATAAGGAAAGTATTGTGACGGGGTCGAAAATTCGAATTCGAGTTTTCGGGAGAGCACGTTTCAAGCATCCCTGATCACGAATCAAACATTTTTGAAGTGATGGCTGTGTGTGTGTGTGTGTGTGTGTCAGTGAGTCTGTGGAGACGATAACTGACGAACAAATGGACCGCTTCGAAAGAAATTTGGTACAAAAATCACAATCCGTAAACACTGGAAGTCTATTGTTTTTATACGCAATCGAATGTTCAGAACCCCCCCTAAATTTGCGAGTGAAATATTGAAAAAATCGTCAAAAAATCAAAACCGCTAATAAAGTTACGTAAATAGACATTTCTTATGTAATTTTTCATTAGAAAACGATTGACATAAATTTCAGATCGCTAACATGAACCGTTCTCGAGATATTGCACATTTTTCAAAAAAATGATCAAAAAGTTATATAAAATAAAATAAAATATTTCTTATTGAGAAACATGTTCACTTTTCATATGTAATATCATGCGATAAAGTTGGTGGCATCATTCTCATGGATCTAGCTTGTTCCATTCATGAAAAAAGATACTTTGAGTAATACTTTTGTATTTGAACGCCAATAGTCATTTATCTGCTATAAGAATAACTTATTTCTCTGTCCATAACGCTTGGCGAGATTTTGGCGAAGAATTTGGCGGAATGTCACCAACTTGGCGACATTTTTAATTGTTGCTAAATTAACAAAAATCTCGCCAAATTGATAAAAATGACGCTAAATCAATGAAAATGACGACTAACTGAAGAAAATTCAATACCTTGGAAAGAATATAAGTATCTACTATAAGAATAACATTTTTTTTTAACTGTAAAAGTAGTAAATTCATTCCATTATATAAGGAAAGTCATGTGTTGCCCACATCAGATTTTTTTTATTTAGAATACCTAGTGTAAATGGGAAGTTAAAAATTATAATTTAACATACAAGTTGTCAAATATATTTCATTTGCCAATATTTGTTACATTTAGCAATTTAAAAAAAAGATAAACAGGGTTTGGGGATAAATATGTAGGATATTTTTGAAACCAGAAAACACTATCCATAAAAATGATTACACAAAATATTTGACAGTCCTAATGTAAACTTTGAGCCTCGATCTATATATTGAAATGAAAAAATAAACACTATTTTTTCATATTCTCTCAATCTTCCATAAAAACTTTTATGGTCTCTTAATAAACCCTCACCACCCCAAATGGGTGTGCGACCTAAGGGTTGCGCACCATAGACATATATAGTCCGACCTAAGGGTTGCGGACAATAGACATATATAGTCCGACCTAAGGGTTGCGCATCATAGACATATATAGTATAGACATATATAGTACGTCTGCGTTGCGCACCACTGACCAAGGGACCTTTCCAAGATTTGCAGAACGGCACATGATAACTCTTGAAAATGGTGTCTATTTGTTTATGTTATACGTACATATGTTATACGTACAAACCGAAAACGCATTTGATAATAGTGAACCTATTTGTTTTTTATGGTTTTTTCTATTTCCTTTATTCACAGTGGTTCCGTCGAAATCTGACATACGTGCTTTTACACGGCTCCATTTTCCTACTCTACCGAAACAAACGTGACAGCGATCAGGGCCCAGACATGAAAACCATTTGCGCCTCTCGAAAGGCAAAACCTTTGGTGCTTCGCCGAGGCATAGATAAAAACGTCTTCGGAGGAGATCCCAACATGACATCTCATACCTTCTCTGCAAAAATAAGGGGACAGCATGTTCGGTGACAAGCCCCCTTGTCCTCTTTTAAGCCCAGGAAAAAGACTTAGCCTCAAATGTACGCATACACAGATGTCTTGTCGCACCGATTTACCTGTGGATATGCATCCACGCGGAATAATACCCCTGTTAAAAATGCGGGATTCCCCCCCCCCCCCCTCTCTTTTGCCGTCGCGGCTTTGTCGCTGAGCGGCATTATTTTTTAGCGTGGCGTCAATAGATGCACTTTTAGCGTTTCGGTGTTTCTGATGTATGTATGGTAAGAGTGGGGATTAGACGTAAGTGTTTGGATTGTGTCTCGGGGCGATTGAGATCTATGGATTTCAGAAGGGGGCAGGGATTATGAAGAGTGTTTAGGGATGAGTAAAATGTCTGATTTGTCTATAGACACTCATCTTCCACACATTTTACTAAAGTTTTACTCATCTTTAGCACATTTTACTAACTTTTTACTCATCCTCATGATGTAACATCGTATTGTGTTAACCAATCTCGGACATTTTTTTTTTTGAGGAAGGGGAGGGGTGGGGTCAATTGAACATGTAACAATTTTTTAGTGGGCTAGACTTTTCTGTATACATAAATCGAAACTTATTTGCAGGGTTCCTAGGAAATTCCTTTGGCAAACCAAGCGCTTCTGAATAAAAGGCCTCTAAATGCACACGTTAGGTCTATCCATAGTAAGCTCGATCAAATAAAAATGATTGCAACACCCTTATTGGATAATTAAAATTAACTAAAGTGTGGTTTTAACTTGACTTTCTCATACCAGAATCATTTTAAAGTAACTTTTTTTTTTCAAATTTTATAAGTAAAATTTTGGTAAAATCAATACCGTTAGTCCAAATGATTACAATTATAGCATGTTACCCTTAACTTTGAAAGACTTAAAAACATCTTTTTATTGATGCCATACTTGAAAATGCACCCCCAGGAGGGGTAACTTGCCACCCCGAGGGGGGGGGGGGGGGGTAATGACGCCACGAGCACAAAAATTATATCGCGGCTATTTTTAGAACAGTGCAATATTCTTCCTCGAATTTCTTTATCAATGGCAGAAGACATTTCAAACAAGCTCTATGTAATAGCTTCTACATGTAAGTAAGTGACGTTGCAAGGTTTCTCTAGAATCTAGAGAACCTTGAACAATGATCTAGAGTATAGATGATTAGCACCTTTACCTAAATATACTTTACATCTATAAATAACTCACACGGCAAGTGATAATACACTCATGTCTACAATTCCAACTGAAATGCAAACTACACATTAAATAAACAGTTTGTAACATACATATACCGACGCTTATTTCGTAGCTATCTAAATACGTAATCCAAATCCGTATATTTACAAAAACTGAATCTCAACTGCACTTTACGTACAAATAAGCCAAATGAAACAACTTACGATTCAACAACGAACACCTCTCTCGATCAGAACACACACTAGCAGAACTCAGATGAACACCAACAGAAATCAGATGAATCAAATCAGACATTCTAAAGTCTCTGCCATTAAATAGAGTGGCCAATCACGAGAGTGCGCTTCTTCGAAGCTGAATTTATGTTTTGCATAAAATAATAGAAGAAACATTAAAATATTTATTGTATAACTCCTGAATATAACAGCAATTTGCCTATAACTATATGCCTCCTTCCATCCATTTAGTGGCAACTACATAGTGGCAACTGATGCATAATAGCTCCTATGAATTAGACAGTGTTCTGCAACTTTGTAAATTGGCATTTTTCTTTTATCTCGTCTTGTTGGCGAGTGCGTATTCCCAACTTCTTCAATTTTTCGTTCGAGACGCTAAAATCCTCTTTATTCAATCAGGCATGGTCACTTTACTATAGATTTAACGTGAATATTCAAGCACCTTTTATTCCGAATTTATTGTGGTGATTAAGGACTTTTCTATAGGAACGTTATCGTTAATTACTATCGTTAATTTAGCGTCATTTTTTGCAATTTTGACCCTATTCTCATCCATCTGGAGCGAAAAATCGCTAAGTTTACGATATTTCACTAAATAAGTCACCAAGTTCGCCAAATTTGTTGCCAAGCGTTACAGACAAATGGAGAAAAGAGTGTATATAAATATCTATTAACGAATTATCAGGCGCCAAAATACGAAATTATTACCTAAAGTATCTTCTCTCATAAACGAACTCGTAGAGGTCTAGATCTACGAGAATAGCGTTATCAAATTTATCACTTAATATTACATATGGAAAGTGAACATATTTCACGATAGTTAATATTTTTTTTAATTTTACCCGAATTTTTGATAAATTTATTTGAAAAATGTGCGTTATTTCGAAATAGCTGATCGTAGTTTTCTAAACTGTCTGCCATCCGTTTTCTAACGAAAAATTACAAAAAAAAAAAAAAAAATATTATTTACATAACATTATTGAAAGATCCGATTTTTTAAAATTTCAAATTGAAAATTTATGCGAGAGGGAGGGGTTTTCCGAATATTCGGTTGCGTTTAAAATCAGTACGGTTTCAGTATTCATTGATTATATTATTTGTACCAAATTCTTTCGAAACGCTCCATTCGTTCGTGAGATATCGCATCCACACACACACACACGCAGACATCGCCTCAAAAACTTTCGATTCGAGTTCAGAGATGTTTGAAATCTCGAATTCAAATTTTCAACCCCGTCGCGATACTTTCCCAATTTATTATACTATGACTATAGGGAAAGTAAAAGCACTACTGTGTGCAAAGGATAAGACCAGTCAAGTCTTATGTAATCATTAATTTATTTGTAAATTAGACGCTGAGCTGCTGATTGTAAGCGTATTATTATTTTTGTTCTAGCTTGCACAGTTTTTAGACGAGGGGTGAGGAGGATGGTTATGATTGTGTGAATTATGTTTCTCTTATCCAGTAAATCTTGAAACCTTGGCGAAAAGTGATGATTAAGGCGAATGCTTTCATCAATTTTCAATGATGTGCCGCTATCAAGATCTAATCATAGTAGATAAAGTAATCATGCCATGGCTCCGAGAAATTAGGTGCAATGGGAAAATCATTAATTTTAGATTATTTATATTTTTAACACTTTATAACATAGTTGAAAAGTGTTTATGACTTTGTTCATTCTGTCTGTCTGTCCGTTAGCACGATAACTGCCGTAAAAATGACTTTATCAAAATGAAATTTCAGTATGTTTTTCATACGGTCTGTTGGATCTATGGGAATATAAATAAATAATATCACTCAATTAGTTTTTTATTGAACCTGGGTTGAAAAAATGAAATACATTGAACCCTATGGGACCTAATTTTTCAAACATTTTTTAAACAAATTTAAAATTCACAAATTGCTTCGAAATGTTTAGGAAATATTCACATTGTTCCCTAAAATATATGAAAAAAATTTCAGTAAAATATATTAGGTAGTTTTTTAATTAAAAATTATTTAATAAAGGGAGAAAAACAAATTCAATTAAATTCTGACTTTTGGGATATCCTCCAGAAAGAAAAAAGAGATATACTATATAAATAATATCTTTCCAAGAGTTTAGCTATTTTATATATGAGAGAGGTTTCACATTTTAAAATAAATTTGGTAGATGCCATTTTTTCAATTTTTTTTTTTTGATTTTATATAACTTTTCATGATATACTTATTTGATGGCATTTTTAATGCACTTTCCTACTCCTACAGAGTTAAAATTTGGTACACAGCTTAAATTTGTGGAACATTTTATTCTACAAAAATTTGGTGGATCTTTAAATATAGATCCTACATTTTTTTCGAAATAGCCTGCAAATAATCCCCGTTCACTTCTATAAATCATTGTTGCAATGTTAAAAATTCTGATGTGGACAGCACATGTCTTTCTCTACAGACTCATATTCACGCTCTCTTTGTTTCTTCAATAATAATTTCAGTTTATCTGCACAAAATAACAGTCATAAGTATTTTAAATGACATTGAATTTGCACGTTAAACTTAAATTTGGTTCTCATTTGATAGCTGGACTTATTGTCAAAGGTGGCGTAGCGAAAACGCGAAAAAACTAAAATATCTCAAGAACGGCTAGTCCTATAGTAATGGGGTTAGTCTTATTCTTTTTGTTGTCAAAAATCATGTATAAAATAGGAATTTAATTGATATAATTGAGCACACGTAGTCTCTTATTTTTATATTTAACGATTTTTGCGGGCCATTTCGCAAAAACAGCCCGTTCCTTTTTTCCGAATCGTACTAGAATAACCTACAAGTGATTTATATACCAAATTTTGTTAAATTTGGTATATAAATTACTTGTAGGTTATTGAAATATTATACACTAAATTTTGTTAAATTTGGTCCATTAGTTTTTAGCTAGAGTGGATAAAGACAATTTCTGCCGGCCATTTCGCAAAGAAGGCAGATTCTTTTATTACGAATCGTACTGTAATCTAATGAGCATCAGGGTTTCCCACAAAAAAATTACCTACCAAATTTTATGAAATTCGGTTCATTAGATTTTCAGTTAGAGTGGATGCAATATCCTCACAGACACAGAGAAAAACACACAGATACACCGTTACACACACAGACGTCTTCCTAAAAATAGTTTTTTCGTGTTCTAGAAGTCTCAAAACGTGTAGATCCTTCGAAAATTCGAGTTCCGATCTTCGGCACGATTCCAATACTTTGAATACATACACACACACACACACACATATATTATATGTGTATCTGTTTATTATTTGTGTATCTAAATTCCGTGCCTACACAATTAGAATAGTTGCGATTTTAAATGGTCCCTAAACTTTTATTATTTCTTCAACGAAGCCTAATTTG
This sequence comes from Amaurobius ferox, assembly GCA_951213105.1. Lineage (NCBI taxonomy): Eukaryota > Metazoa > Arthropoda > Arachnida > Araneae > Amaurobiidae > Amaurobius > Amaurobius ferox. The sequence continues at coordinate 121,740,990 of OX578143.1, read as the reverse complement.
AACTTATGCAGAATGAAAATATCTCAAGCGATTGTAAGGTGAGTTACATAAGAATTGCTGAATTTTCTTCACACAAAATTATTTAGCTCTGGAGTCTGGAATACAAGTTATATGAATGAAATATTCATTGATTTTGCATAGAGAATCAGATGATTTATATTGCGATAGAGTTTTAAATATTTAAGTATAATAAATTACTGTAGTACTGTGATAATGTAAAAGATATCACCCCAGAATGTATCACATTTTTGAGAAATTTTAAATGAAATTGCATTTCAGTTGGAAAGTGTTTCATAATCAATACTTATGCATGATTGATCTTTCTTGTTATTATAAGCTTCAAAAAATGCATATCGAAAACCGGAGAGCACTTTTGAATAAGAAATTCATTCCGATGATTAGTAATACAGCAGTGATTAGCGATTGAATATTTATGAACGTCTTGGTTTTTGCGTGCATAGACACTGCGGCACTGCAGGAGCGACAGTGCTCTCTCTCCCTGGCAGCCTTGCATGCAGCTTCCTATGTGCGCATGTGCACAACAGTCAAACACAACATTTCACAGTTCCAGCAGCGTGGTGTTTGGCTGTTGTGCGCATGCGCAAGTAGGAAGCTGCACGCCAGTCTGCGAGGAAGAAAGAGCACTGTCGCTCCCGCAGTACCTATGCACGCACCGCCACTGCTAGTTTCGATATTCTTCAAGCGGTACTTTGAAGCATAAAGAGTTTGACCGATTTACCAGAGTGGGAATTTGTTGTCCAGCTCTAACTTTTCACACTAAAGAAGGATTTCCAAGTATTTTCGAAATGATTGTCACCTTACGACATTTCATCTGAACACCGTTTATATTGAGATCTAGTTATTACTTTCCCTACAATACATGGTAATCTCAAGATTTCAAGGACGGGGTTAGAATTGCCCAAGAGAGGATATATGATCCTCTCTTTAAATTTCTAACGAAAAGAAAAAGATATAGAAAAAGGTGTTTCATAAAAAGGATAGAGTTTAAATCTAAGTTGAATACATGGTATGTATAGGGAAAGTATTGGAATCGTGTCGAAAATTGCAACTCGAGGATTCAACTCATCTACACGTTTTGGGACCTCTAGAATTCGAAAAAAAAAATATTTTTAGCGGGACGTTTGTGTGTGTATCTGTCTGTGTAATAGATGTATAAACTAGTTATTAACTCAACTAGTGGACCAAATTTCATAAAATTTTATGGGTAAGTTTATGGGTAGGTGATCCTGGTGCTGATTAGAATTTGATATGATTCGGGATAAAAGAACTTCCCTTTTTTCGCAAAATGACCTGTAAAAATCGTCGAAAACTAAAATAAAAGATGACGTATGCTCAAAGATATTCATTAAATTATTGTTTTATACGTAATTTTCGACGATTGCATTTTTAATACGCCGCCTTTGAAAATACGCCCAGTTACCAAATGAAAACGAAAATTGAATTAAACTGCAAATTCAGTGTCATATCAAATAATTATGCGTGTTATTTTGTGCAGTTAAACTTAATTTAATAAATTATTAAAAAAATAAAGAGAAAATGAATTTGAGTCTGTAGCGAAAGTCAGGTACTGCCCACATCAGATATTTTTGTGTTTGTTTGTGCGCAAAACCATGTTCTGTATTTAATAAAACTAGCCGTTTTATGAAGAATACTATGGAAGACAGCGATAAAGACAGAAATGCACCTGACAACGCTTTTGAAACAGCGAAACAGAAATTCGAAGCCAACCTTTGCATTGAAACAAACACCGCTCTAAGTAAATCCCCCGAATCTTCAACATGTCCTTTTCATGTATCCAATTTCGGATAAGAGCTCTCACGGGCCGAAAAAAAAAATGAAAGAAATGCTGGAAGAACAAATAGAATAAAATTCCCGAAATGTTTCCTAACGCGACCGATCCCTGTTTCGAATGTCAACTTAATGTTAGATCCGTGAAACAAGAAGTTTTGTGCCTGTGCTCTCCGGACTTCACTTCCTGTCTAAGCATTTGCGCACGCAAAGGGATTATGGAGATGCGAAAAGGGGGCAAGATCGCTGAAATGTGGTCAAATGGAAAATGAGGATCAGGTTTAATCCGCTTTCTGATTGGTAGATGTTTGCACAAATAGAATGACGTGTTGGAACATAATACAGGTCAGCGAATGATGCCGTGGTACACATCAATCCATGGATTTAGAAAGAAGGAGATAAAACTCCTATGGATGAAACGCTTGAGAATGGTATAACGTTTTGAGAATTATATCTAGGTGTCGCTAGTGTTAGTAAAGTAGCTGTTACTTTTAGTTGACATAACAGAAAAGCGTAGTACATAGTATATGCATAATTGAATATTTTTAAATTAAGGATTCTTAATTATGAGTATAATTAACCAGTATTTTTTCACAGTTGTAGAATAGAGCACATAATATAGGGAAATAAAAATGAATTGTAAGGTAAAATAAGCTTGAATACGTAGGAGTATTCTTTATCGTTTTAGTTCTGCTTTGCATTGCGCTAATTAATTATTTTTCTTTTTACAAAACTGACAGTTTAAATAAATATTTTAGGCCTTTCGCCATAGAAATATATACAATGCAGGACTACTTATCTTACCCCGGCGCCACCTGAGTTATTTTCTCAAACGATATTGACATTTTCTTCATACGAAGTTTTAATTCCTTACTTTTACCTCCATGTGTTAATCTTTAAATGTTAGAGAATACCATTCCTTTAATATAAAATTTTGCTATCAAGAAAAATATTTAAAGCAAAAACTTGAATTGAAAAATAATTAGAACGGTCATCAATGGCCATAAAACGTATATTACTACTGCTAGTAAATTATTACTAAATCGTTCAAAATAAGTGGATAATGTTGAGCTATTCTCTAGAAATTAATATTTCATTCTAGATAATAGTAGAGAACTGATTAATAAATTATAAAATAAAAGTTAAATTTATGGTTTACAAATTTTTGATTTTAAAGACATCTTCAAAAATTCTCACTTTTTAAGAATCTCTGAATTTGAAACATACGTTTTCGAGGTGATGTCTGTGTGTGTGTGTGTGTGTGTTCGTGAGACTCTGGGTGCGATATCTCACGAACGAATGGAGCGTCGCGAACGTAATTTGGTACCATTATCACAATCCGTGAGTACTGAAACCCTATTGATTTTAAATGCGTTTCAAATTCATTTCAAGAATTGTCATTTTGGTTTTTGGCCATTAAAATATCAATCTTAAGGAAAATGATGATTGAATGTTATTTATTTCCCCAAATTTAGAAATTTAAGTAGGAAGTTTAAATTTTAATTTAAATTTTACGATAGCTTTTCTGTATTCGTGTTTATGTGCATGTTAAGAGTAGAGTGCAATGTTTAGCATTGCTTTATTGATTTTGTTTATTAGCAATATTTTAAAAGATAAAATATATTTAAGATTTTGCCCAGTTTGTACAATAGCTTTTATTTAAAGCTATTTGTTAGCAGGATCGTATTTCCCATGCAGCCAAAGTGGGTCAGTGGGTTCTATGTATTTTTGGGTGCCTTTAAAAATTTAAAAAATAAAATAGAAAACAGTGTCATAGTTGTTACAGGTGACAAAACATTTTCGAAACACAAATTAATAAATACTGAGCTAAGAACATGTAAGTTGAAAAACGGCTTAAACAGTATCATTTGTGAACATTGAAAGTGAATGTACTAAAATAAAATAATTTTGATGAGACAATAGATAAATTTATTACAAAAATGCGCGGAAAAATCATGTTTTGAGTTACTTGGCTTTAAAAGTTTAAGTATTACTCCATTTTTTGCGTGGATAATATTATTTTTCAAATATTTTTATTTTCAAATAAATACAGGAAAATACATTTAAAGAACTTTTGGCTTCGTTTATTAAAATATTGTTTTTTCAATGCCATTATTTTATTTGATAATATGTATTGTTTACAAAGAAACCAGAAAAATATAATTAAAAAAATATTGGTTATATTGTTTCAACAATTTACAATATTATTTTTTTTTATAATTTTTACTCTTTTAAAAGTGTAGCATGTAAATATGTTAATTTAAATTATTGAATTGTTTATTCCATAAACAAAAGGACAACGAGTGTGTGTGTGTGTGTGTGGAGGGGAGGCAATATTTTAGTAGTCATGGACCCTCAACATTTTTTATTCGTCACCGTTTATTAGTCTATTTTAGGGTTAAGTTCATATTCTAATAAAATTGAATTGAAGTAGTATAAAGTCTGGCTATAATAAAATGCAAATATTAAAGAAACATAATGTAAATAAATAAATCAGAAATTAGTATATCTATTCAGTGCGATGACTCGCCGCTTTTCCTATTAATATTATAAATACCATATTTAAATTATACTATAATGAATCCAATTAAAGTTAAACAACTAGATCGTTTGTTTCTGGCACGTTGTTTAAATTCTACTGCGACCTTAGTTCTTTGATACGACATAGGTATTGAGTGTCAACGCCGAAACACACATGCTGAAATAGTTACCATACCTAGTTACTATACAACCTGAATGAATATGATTTGAATAAATATTAAATTTTGTGTTCTTAAGAATTAAAAATCACGTTGAAACATATTAACATAAGAAATAATAACGTAAATAGATTCACCTCCCATTTATTTCAAGTTGTAAAATTTTGATTGTGATAAAATAAATCCACATATTGCCCAAATAGTATCACCAGCAGATTTCACATAATCGTTCCCAAAGGAAACCACCGTCATCTTTGACATCTCGGTTTGTCCTTTATGAATAAGCAGGGTAAACATTGAGATGAATCCGCAGGTTCGATGGCACAATCATTGTCGCCTTTTCACAGGAACTGTTGGTTCTACGCTTACCACAGATAATCCGCGCCCACCCGGTAGACGCATATATACGCACCACCACCATTGTGAAAGCCTGTAAAAACATCTCCCTTCTCAAGTTTTCCCTGCTTGTTGACTCTGTTGGGCATTGTTAGAGCATACAGAGACTCTTCGGGAATTCTTGGACAATGGGAGAGATAACATCTTCATATCTTGTTGGTACAGCTGGTAAAGAAGTGGACGGGGATATTTTTGTTGGATGTGTATGGTTTGCGTGTATATAAAAATGGACATGCCAGCATGCGGTCAAGTACGAAATAGTTGTGTTCAACAATGATACGAATACCAGATAGTTCATACGAGAATGGCGTGTGGAGCCTAACTTCCAGCCAGAGAGTTCAAGTAAGAGGTCTGACCCAATTTTGTGATTGTCAAGAAAAAATGCATCTGCAGACTGTTTGTCTAGATTTATTCATCTGTGACAAACTCACGGTAACCCTGTAGTCAACTTCACTAAGAAAATTTATGAAAAGTTGAAGTTCAGTAAATAAGTGATATTAAAAGAGCAATTTCGTCAAAATAAACAAGCTCCCCTTTTTTTCTGTTTTTGAGAATTGTCCTCTTTGACTCGTAGTAGACTACCTAGAAATTATTTCTAAATATAACAAAATAAATAATTGCTAACTATAGTTATTAAATGACTACATACTCTCTAATATATTTTTTGTTGACTAATTTATAATCGTTATAAATATCAGATTATAGGAAATTTAAAATAAAAATTGCAAATTGAATGAAAAATGTGAAACTCGCCTAAAATATATGATTTACACATTTCCAACAATTTTCTAAATTTGAAGAGCATCTTGTTAGTCTTCTTTATGAACATCTTTATCAAAGGGCTCCTGGATCTCGGGTCCAGGACCCTCTTAAAACGAACACGGAGTAAGACGTAAGTTGGTTATATGGTAAATAACAAAATGACTACAAATGGTTTTATGCGTTCTGCTGCACATTAAAAGACTTTTTGCCATTTTTTACTAGTCGTGCGGCCTGGGTCAGGGGAAACGGTATTATGCTGAATTACGGTAAATGAGAAATAAAAACTTTTGAAAATGTTATCTGTTCTCGAACACAAAGACAAAAGCGACAACAACAACAACAACGGAATGAATTGGGTATACATATTTTAAACTTAACATAAGTTGAGTAAATGGTAGAAAAACGGATCGATTCTCTCAGCAAAACGATACGACTGACATGAATACTTGCATTATTATACAGTTGCGTATATTGTTATACATTGTTATACATTGTGTTACAGTTACCTTAAGCATGATAAAAATAAAGAACTAGAAGAGAATAATAGGAAAGCTTCGATATATGATTCTACAAATATGAAAGACAGGAAATATCGAAATGCCAGTAATTTCGTATCAACACCGGTATTAAAATAAGGACAGAATTTGGCTGCAATTGAGATCCCAGTATTCGATATCATAATTTCAGGACCATATTTTGCTAAAGCAGTGATTTCCAATCAGGGTTTCGAGGACACTTTGCACTCAGCGAGCCCATGCCCGGTGTTCCGTGAGAATTTGCAAAAGCTTGAGAAAGATAGATGTTATTCACATCAAAAAAGTACAACTTGTTACCTGTTTTGTAATTAGATAAAAATATTTAAGTTACTTAAGGTTTTAACGTAATCTCGTAATAAAAAAATCTGATGTGGGCAACACATGACTTTCCTTATATAATGTAATGAATTTACTACTTTTACAGTAAAAAACAGGTTTTTCTTATAGCAGATACTAATATTCTTTCCAAGATATTGAATTTTCGACAATTAGTCGTCATTTTCATTGATTTAGCGTCATTTTTATCCATTTGGCGAGATTTTCGTTAATTTGGCAACATTTCAAAAAGTCGCCAAGTTGTCGACATTCCGCCAATTCTTCGCCAAAATATCGCCAAGCGTTATGAACGAAGGAATAAGTTGTTCTTACAGCAGATAAATGACTATTGGCGTTCAAATACAAAAGTATTACTCAAAGTATCTTTTTTCATGAATGGAACGAGCTAGATCCACGAGAATGATGTCACCCAATTTATCGCATGGTATTACATATGAAAAGTGAACATGTTTCTCAATAGGAAATATTTTTTTTCATTTTATATGACTTTTTAATAATTTTTTGAAAAAGGTTGAAGTGTTGAAAACCCAGACCACACGACAGACCCGAAGGTTTACTGACTGTTTTTTTTAAAAAGGTGCAATATCTCGAGAACGGTTCATGTTAGCGTTCTAAAATTTATGTCAATCGTTTTCTCATAAGAAATGTCTATTTGCGTAACTTTATTAATGGTTTTGATTTTTTGACGATTTTTTCAACATTTCATTCGAAAATTTAGGGGGATTCTTAACATTCGATTGCGTATAAAAACAATAGGCTTCCAGTGTTTACGGATTGTGATTTTTGTACCAAATTTGGTTCGAATCGGTCCATTCGTTCGTCAGTTATCGTCTCCACAGACTCACTGAAACACACACACTTTCACACACACACATACATCACTTCAAAAATGTTTGATTCGTAATCAGGGATGCTTGAAACGTGCTCTCTTGTCGAAAACTCGATTTCGAATTTTCGACCCCGTCACAATACTTTCCTTATACATTATGTATATAAGGAAAGTAATAATGAGGCAATTTTGAAACTTTAACTTGATAAGCTATTCATGTGATAATTAAAATTTAAACAGCGAGAATTTTACTTGAGAAAATTATTATTATTATTATTATTATTATTTTGGAGGGAAGGTGCTGTTGGGAATTTTTTTAGCTGCAAGGAATTTAGTTGGCAGTAATGAACATTGACGAATTTCTTGCCAACTATACTAATAAGTTTGCCAAATAAAAATTAAAAAAAATAAAGGCCAAGTAATAATATAAAAATACCAAATCAGTTTTAAAAAATGTTATTAATCACATCGCATGAAAATGTGACTGCATAATAAAACAATAAAATGGAACTTGTTTTTCGTTTAAAATTTTGTGAAAAACAATTATATTATTAACACAAAATATATACTCAATGTTTGTTCTGAACTAGTAAGTCAGGTGTAAGATAAAAATGTTTGTCATTTTTTTATTAAAAGTAATTAATAAATAGAAATATGTAATAAGAACTCTTGTAATATTTCATTTAAAAGTATATGTTTGCTATTATATATTAATTTCACTGCTTTATATCATTATTTTGTAATTACCCTTGTTGAACTTATAATTTGCCATTTAGAGGTTCGGCGACACTTCACGAAGTATTTCAAGTGTTTCTCCAATCAAAACCAATTGGGAATCACTGAGATAAAGGTTGCCCATGCATACATTAAAATGATATAAAAATTTAAATTGCATGCGAAGTACTATAACTAAACTTTTCATACATCTTAAATTCTTTAGAAATCGCAAATGGGGTGTGGTACGTCTGTGTTTGAGGGGGGAACTTGATAAGTTTCAAAGCCTTTTTAACCAAGTTTATAAGTGCCAAATTATCTACGCTCCCCGGAAGCTCCTACAAATGAACAGCCTACATCGATTAACAACCCTCGGAAATGTTGCCAATTCATATTGAACTCCCGACGTGTAAAACATCTGCTTGCTTGTCACCCAACAAAAACCGCCATATTGAAGCAAGTTCTTACAAGTCAACAATTCTTTTGTAAATTCTCCTCCCGTGAGTTGTCCTTCCGTACCAACGGTTTCTGCGCTTGTTATCTTTCATTAAATTACTTTAGAACTTTTGCATAAAAAACACAAACAGTTTAAAAGATTAGTTTCCAGTCGCCGAACCCAAAATACATTAGTGGGCTATAAAGAAAGCGGGTGGGGGGAGGTGCAGATCGGGGGTTAATATAAACTTGACGAAGCGAATAAGGAGTACACAATGAGGCTCCACGTTAAAGAGATTTCAAAATTGGCAGGGGCCCCTGTCCCAGGTTGATAGGGGGTCTCCCTTTTTATACGGGCCTCTTCTTCCAAACAGAAACTGATCCGCAAACCACATAAGCCACACAAAACAGAACATGCACACATCGCTTTTGAATGGAGATGTTATTTTTTTTTAGGTCGGGGGGTCCCATTCAAAAGGGTCGCCCAGTTTTCAGTTGGCGAGTTATCGCTTTTATCCTCTTGAATATTATCATAAAAAAATATTTATTTTGCAGAGTTACAGCTTAAGCGTTTGACAACAACCTCAGTGATGAACTTCGCAATGGATCAATTAGGCCTAAGGAATAAAAATTGTACAGAAAAAAAAGTTTGAGCACAAAATGACATAAGGTATCCTCAAAATTTAAAGAGCGTAAATTAGCTGTTTTACCTGTACACGTACTTTACTGCTTGGATAGTACCTGCGCAAGAAAGGACATTTTCTATACTTGAATGCTGACCGGAAACTACAGATATATAAGTTTCAGCGATAGATATATAAGTTTATACTTTTTAATCTCCAAAAATTTACTAGACTGTAAATCAGTATTTTTGTCCATATATGTATACTTATACTGTTTCGATAGTAAATAGACAGGAAAATATTATTTCTTACTTTAAATTTGACAGTTAAAATATATATGATTAATTTTCAGCACACATGATTTTCGGTCTTGGTCTCCTGAAATGTAGAGGTACGTAAATCAGTCAGTGTTTTCAACTGTGTATGTACTTTTACTGCTTGGATAGAAATAGTGTAGGTAAGGATTTTTTTCTGTACTTTAATATTGACCAGGAAATTTTAAATAAATAATTTTCAGCGCACAATGATTTTCAGTCGCTTAAAATTTAGAAGTGTAAATCAGTCTTTTTGCCTCTGCTTAAATAGTAACAGTGCAGGAAATGATTCTTTTTATACTTTAATTCCGAACGGAAACTTATGATGCATAATTTTCAGCGCACAATTCTTTTCGCTCTCTTGAAATTTAGTAGCCAGTAAATAAGTCTTTTTACCTGTACATGTACTTTCACTGTTTGGATAGTAACAGTGCAGGAAAGGATTCTTTCTATACTCCAATTTTGACCGGAAAATTTGCTGCATAATTTCACCCCGCAATGATTTTCTGTCACGGGAAATTCAGTAGCGTGTCATTTTGCCTGTATATATGTACTTTTATAACTTGGATATAAGAACGGACGTTTTCTATACTTTAATGTTGGCCGGAGAATTTAAATAAATAATTTTCAGCACATAAAGACTTTCAGTCTTTTATAATAAGGAAGTGTAAATCAGCCATTCTACTTCTGATTGGATATTAATACTGCAGGAAATGATTTTTTCTATATTTTAAGTTTCAACGGAAACTTTGATGCATAATTTTCAGAGCACAATTATTTTGGATTACGGGAAATTAAGCGTCGTGTAAATCAGTTTTTTTGCCTGTACATGTACTTTTACTGCTTTGGTATAGTACTACAAGAAAAATAAGAAAGGATATTTCTATACTTTATTGTTGGCCGAAAATTTAAAAAAAAAACATCAGCACACAATGATTTTTGATCTCTTGAAATTAGTAACGTATAAATCAGCCTTTACGCCTCTACATGTACTTTTACTGCATGGATAGTAATAATGCAGGAAAGGTTTTTTCTGCACTTTAATTTTGACCAAAAAATTTTAAATACATAATTTTCAGAGCACAATAATTTTCGGTCTCCTGAAATTTAGTAGTGTGTAAATCAACCTTTTCGCCTGTACACGTACTTTTACTGCATGGATAGTGACAATGCAGGAAAATATTTTTCTATACTTTAATGTTGACCGGAAATTTTAAATAAATAATTTCAGGAGCATAATGATTTTCAACCTCTTAGATTTTAGAAGAGTAAACCAGCCTTTTTGCCTTTGCTTAGATAGTAACAGTGCAGGAAATGATTCTTTCTATACTTTAATTTTGAACGGATACTTTGATGCATAATTTTTAGAGCACAATTATTTTCGGCCTCCTGAAATTTAGAAAACGAAATAAAATTTAATAGCGTGTAAATCAGTCTTTTTGTCTATACATGTACTTTTACTGCTTAGATAGTAACAGTGCAAGAAAGGATATTTTCTATACTTTAATGTTGACCGGAAATTTTAAATAAATAATTTTCAGTGCATAATGATTTTCAACCTCTTAAAATAGGGAAAGGTAAATCAGCCTTTTTTCCCTCTGCTTGGATAGTAACCGTGCAGGAAATGATTCTTTCTATACTTTTATTTTAAACGGAAACTTTGATGCATAATTATCAGAGCACAATTATTTTCAGTCTTCTGAAATTTAGAAAGCGAAACAAAATTTAGTAGCGTGTAAATCAGTCTTTTTGTCTGTACATGTACTTTTACTGCTTAGATAATAACAGTGCAGGAAATGATTTTTCAATACTTTTATGTTGACCAGAAATTGTAAATAAATAACTTTCAGCGCATAATGGTTTTCAGTCTCTTAAAATTTAGAAGTGTAAATCAGTCTTTTTACCTCTACTTAGAAAGTAACTGTGCATGATATGATTCTTTCTATATTTTAATTTTGACCGGAAATTTTGATGCTTAATTTTAAGCGCACAATGATTTCGCTCTCCTGAAATTTAGTAGTTGCCTGCACATGTACTTTTACTGCTTGAATAGTAACAGTGCAGAAAAGGATTCTTTCCATGCTGCAATTTTGACAAGAAAATTTGATGCATAATTGTCAGCTCGCAATGATTTTCAGTCACGGAAAATTTAGTATCGTGTAAATCAGTCTTTTTACGTGTACATGTACTTTACTGCTTGAGTACTGCAAGAAAGGACTTTTTCTATACTTTAATGTTGGACGGAAATTTTAAATAAATACGTCAACGCACAATGATTTTCGGTCTCTTGAAATTTTTGTAGCGTGTAAATCGGCCTTTCGCCTCTACATATATTTCTACTGAATGGATAGTTACAATGCAGGAAAGAATTTTTCTATACTTTAATGCTGACCGGAAATTTTAAATAAATAATTTTCAGTATATAATGATTTTTAGTCTCTTAAATTTTAGAAGTGCAAATCAGCCTTTTGGCTTCTGCTTAGATAGTAACAGTGCAGGAAATGATTCTTTCTATACTTTAAATTTGAATGGAAACTTTGATGCACAATTTTAAGCTCACAATGATTTTCACTCTCCTGAAATTTAGTAGCGTGTAAATGTCTTTTTGCCTGTACATGTACTTTTACTGCTTGGATAGTTACAGTGCAGGAAATGATTCCTTCTATACTCCAATTTTGACCGGAAAATTTAATGCATAATTTTCGGCCCGCAATGATTTTCGGTCTTTTGAAGTTTAGTAGCGTGTAAATCAGTCTTTTCGCCTGTACATGTTCTTTTACTTCTTGAATGATATAATAGAGCACGAAATGATTTTCTATATTTTAATTTTTCCTATGTTTAAATATATTTTCTATATTTTAATTCTATATTTTAATGAAGTTTTCTGTATTTTAATTGACCGAAAACTTAAAATAAATAATTTTTAGTGCACAATGATTTTTAATCTCCTAAAATTTAGTAGAGTAAATCAGTCCTTTTACCTGTACATGTATTTTTACTGCTTCGATAGTAGTAGTGCAGGAAAGGATTTTTTTATTCTTGAATTTTAATTAGAAACTTTTGATTAATAATTTTCAGTGCGCAATGATTTTCAGTCTCCTGAAATTTAAAAAGTGAAATAAAATTTAGTAGTGCGTAAATCAAGTCTTTTTTCCTGAATATGCACTTTTACTGCTTGGATAGTAACAGTACAGGAAATGATTTTTTCATTTTTTAATTTTAATCGGAAACTTTAGATAAAATATTTTCAGCGCACAATGGATTTCAGTTCCCTGAAGTTTAGTAGCATGTAAATCAGTCTTTTCACCAGTGCATGTACATTTTACCGCTTGGATAGTAAGAGTGCAGCAAATAGTTTCGTCTGTACTGTCTATATAATGAGCAGTAAATACTGTAGGGAAATAATTTTGAACACACAATGATTTTTAATCAGCACAAATTTCAGACAGCATAAACTATTTTAGTTTTATTACTATTTGCATATAGTAACAAAATAGAAAACGTTTTTATCAAATTTTGTGTTTCGCTAAATTTTAAGTAAATAATTGTAAATGCAATAATTTACAGTCTTATCAAGTTTAGAAGCATGCGGTTTAAATGTTTTACAGTCTCTATGCATATTTCTTTACTGTTTTTATAGAAACTTTTCAGATATATATTTTATGTTTTCAATTTTTTTATTTTGTTTTATGTTTAGCGAAAACCTTCGGAAATTTTTTAGCACAAAGATGTTTATGCTCAAATTGAGAATTCTATAAATTAATATAAATTAAAAAGTTTGCCTGTCAGTAGTTGCTACTTGTAGAGCCACTGTACATCGTTTTCCAATATTTTAATGTTTATAGTACAATTTTGATCACACTAAGACGTATAATCAATCAGCTTATATTTAGAATCATATATATCATATATGAGTCAATAATTTTGTGATTTATCTGTAAATGGTGTTCATCTGTGCATGGTATCTATACAGCAGACAATTTATCTGTACGTGGTATCTGTTCAACAGGCGATTTATCTGTACATGGTATCTGTATAACAGCCGATTCATCTGTACATGGTATCTGTACAACAGGCGATTTATCTGTACATGATACCTGTACAACAGGCGATTGATCTGTACATGGAATTTTATTGTTCTAGAGTAGCAATAAGGAAAAGTAACTTGAAACAATAAACATACATTTAAAATTAATTTGCAAACAGAACGATTTTTAATCTCTTTGGACAGGATCATATGAATCAATCATTGTATGGACAGATTAAATGCATATGGAGTAACTATATATGCTGGAAAGAATCTGTCTTATAATTTAATTTTTAGAGAAAATATTAAGAAAATAATTTAGCTACTTTTAAATATGGGGAGACTTACAGTCTCCCCATATTTAAAACTATACAACTATGCAGTATAGGACAGTTCATAGCAGAAATTTTAAGAAAATAATTTTGACAACTCAATTATTTATAGTCACCCCATAATTAGAACCATGTAAATCATTTATTTTCCCTGTACTTGCATTTTTACTGTTTTTATATCTACTATGCAGTATAAAACAGAAGATACATGGCAGAATATGTAGGAAAATAATTTTGATTACTCAATGATTTACAGTTTCCCCCACATTTAGAACCATGTAAATCATTTATTTTGTCAGTACATTCATTTTACTGTTTTTATAGTAACTATGTAGTATAGGACTTTTCACAGTAGAAAACGTAGGTAAATATTTTGACTACTCAATAATTTAAAGTCTCATATTTGTAACTATGTAAATTTTTCATTTCGCCTATATGTTTATATTTGCTGCTTTTATAGTAACTATGAAGTATAGGAATTTTCACAACTGAAAATGTTGAAAAATAATTTTGAATTCTCAGTGATTTACAGTTTCTCCATATTTTAAACCATGTATATCATTTTTTTGTCTGTATATGCATTTTTATTGCTTTTAAAGTAACTATATAGTATAGAACTTTTCATAGCTGAAAATTTAGATAAATAATTTTGATTACTCAACGATTTATTCTCCTCATAGTTAGAAGCAGGTAAATCATTAGTTTCGCTTATGCATGCATTTTTACAGTTTTTATAGTAACTATGCAGAATAGAATATCTCATAGTAGAAAATTTGGGAAAATAATTTTGTCTACTCAATGATGTATAGTTTCCCCATAGTTAGAAACAAGTAAATCTTTTGTTTCGTCAGCATATGCATTTTTACTGTTTTTATAGTAACTATGCAGTATATGAGTTTTCATAACATTAAATGAATGAAAATAATTTTAAATCCTCAATGATTTACACTCATATTTAGAACCATGTAAATCATTCATTTCTCCTGTATGTTCATTTTTTCTGTTTTTAGAGTAACTATGCAGTATAAGACTTTTCATAGCAGAAAATGCAGAAAAATAATTTTGACTACTAAAATAATTTACAGTCTCTCCATATATAGAACCATCTAAATAATTATTTTCGCCTGTATATTCATTTTTACTGTTTTTTTATCACTATGCAGTATACGGCTTTTCATAGCAGAAAATATAGGAAAATGATATAGACAACTGAATGGTTTAGAGTCTCCTCATATTTAGAAGAATGTAAATAATTCTTTGCGCTTGTACATGCATTGTTACTGTTTTTGTAGCAACTATGCCGTATAGAATTTTTCATAGCAGACAATTAAAAAAAATAATTTTGGCTACTCAAGGATTTATAGTTTCCCCATGGAAGCATGTAAATCATTTCTTTCGCCAGTACATGCAATTTTACTGTTTTTATAGCAGTTATGCAGTATAGGACTTTTCATAGCAGAAATTTTAGGAAAATAATATTGATCAGATTTACAGTCTTCACTTATTTAGAAGCATGTAAATAATTCATTTCGTCTGTAAATGCATTGCTATTGATTTTACAGTAATAACTATGCAGTATAGGATTTTTTATAGCAGAAACCTTATGAAACTAATATTGACCATTTAGTCTCCACATATTTAGAAGCATGTAGATCATTCATTTCGCCTGTATATGCATTTTTACAGTTTTTATAGTAACTGTATAGTATAAAACTGTTAATAGCAGAAAATTTAGATAAATAATTTAGACATACTCAAATATTTATAGTCTCCCTATAGTTGGAAGCGCATATAAATCATTCATTTTGCCAGTATATGCATTTTTACTGTTTTTATATTAACTATGCAGTATAGGACTTTTCATAGCAGAAACTTGAGGAAAAAAATATTGACCACTCAATGATTTAAAGTTACCCCATATTTAAAACAATGTAAATGATTCTTTTCTTCTGTATATGTATTTTTATTGTTTCTATAGTAACTATGCAGTATAGGCCTCTACATAGGCGAACATTTGAGAAAATAATACTAACTACACAATGATTTACATTCTCCCCATAGTTAGATGCGTGATAATAATTCATTAACCTGTGCATGCATTATTACTGTTTTTATAGTAAATATTGCAGTATATTATATTTTACAGCAGAAAATTTAGGTCTTTTCATAGCAAAAACGTTAAGGAAATAATACTGACTGGTTTACGGTCTCCACATATTTAGAAGCATGTAAATAATTAAATTCGCCTGTACATAGATTGCTGCTGTTTTTATAGTAACTATGCTCTATAGGACTTTTCATAGCAAAAACTTTTGGAAATTAATTTTGACTACTCAAGGATTTATAGTCTCCCCATATTTAGAAGTATGTAAACAATTCATTTCTCCTGTATATATATTGTTACAGTTTTTATAGTAACTATGCAGTACAGAACTTTTAATAACAGACAATTTTAGAAAGTATTTTTGACTATTCATGGATATATAGTCTCCCCATAATAATTATAGTATCCTCATACTTCGAAGCATGCATGTCGCCTATGCATGCAATGCTAATATTTTTTGTAAATATGCAGTATACGACTTTTCATAGCAGAAGTCTTTTCATAGAAAAAAATTTAGAAAAATAATATTCACCACTCAATGATTTACAGTCTCCACATATTAAGAAGCATTTAAATAATTTATTTTGGCTGTACATGCATGGCAACTGTTTTTAAAGTAATTATGAAGTACAGAACTTTTCATAGCAGAAACTTTAGGAAAATAATGTTGACCACTCAATGATTTACAGTCTCCTTATATTTAGAACCATATAAATCATTATTTTTGCCTGCATATGCATTTTTACAATTTTTTATAGTAACTATGCAGTATAGGACTTTTCATGGGAGAAAATTTAGGAAAATGATATTGACCAGACCACTCACTGATTTACAGTCTCTCCATATTTAGAACTATGCATATTAATTTTGTTATCTGTATATGCATTTCCACAGTTTTTATAGGAACTATGCAGTATAGGGCTTTTCATAGCAGAAAATTTATTAAAGTAATATTAAACAGTCAATGCTTTACTGTCACCTCATATTTAGAATGATATAAATCATTCGTTTCGACTGGACATGCATTTTTACTGTTTTTATAGAAACTGAGCAGTATAGGACTATTCAAAGCAGGAAATTCAGGATAATAATATTGACCACTCAATGATTTACAGTCTTCACATAATAAGAAGCATGTAAATAATTTATTTCGCCTGTACATGCATTGCTAACGTTTTTATTGAAACTATACAGTATAGGAATTTTCATAGCAAAAAGTTTAGGAAAATAATATTAACCACTCAATGATTTGCTGTCTCTTTATATTTTGAAGCATATAAATCATTAGTTTCGCTTGTATATGCAGTTTTACAATTTTTCATAGTAGCTATGCAGTATGGGACTTTTCATAGGAGAAAATTTAACAAACTGATATTGACCACTCAATGATTTACAATCTCCCTATATTTAGAACTATGCATATTATTTTTTTTTATTTGTATATGCAGTTTTTATAGGAACTATGCAGTATAGGACTTTCATAGCAGAAACTTTATGAAAATAATATTAAACACTATGATTTGTTGTCTCCCCATATTTAGAAACATGTACATCATTCGTTTCATCTGTACATGCATTTTTACTGTTTCGCATTGCTACTGTTTTTATAGTAACTATGATGTGTAGGAGTTTTCATAGGAAAATAATTTTGACTACTCAAAGATTTATAATCACCTCATATTTCGGAGCATGTAAAAAAAAATTGTTTTCCCTTGTTGTTACTGTTTTATAGTAATTATTCAGTATAGAGCATTTCATAGTAGACAATTTGAGAAAATAATTTTGATTACAAGGATTTATAGTCTCCCCATAGATGGGAGAATGTAAATAATTCATTTCCCCTGTACAAGCATTCCTACTGTTTTTACAGTAACTATGCTGTATACGACTTTTCATAACAGAAACTTTAGGGCTTTTCATAGCAAAAACTTTAGGACTTTTTATAGCTGAAACTTTAGGATTTTTCATAGCAAAAAAATTAGGACTTTTCATAGAAAAAACTTTAGGAAAATAATATTGACCACTCAATGATTTACAGTCTCCACATATTTAGAAACATGTAAATAATCCATTTCGCCTGTACATGCATTACTACTGTTTTTATTGTAACTATGAAGTATAGGATTTTTCATAGCAGAAACTTTAGGAAAATAATATTGACCACTCAATGATTTGCTGTCTCCATATTAGAAGCATTTAAGTCATTCGCTTTGCCTATATATGCATTTTTACTGTTTTTATAGTAACTGTGCATTATAAGACTTTTCAAAGCAGGAAATTCAGGAACACAATTTTGACCACTCAATAATTTACAGTCTCCTTATACTTGGAAGTGTGTAACTTTTTAGTTTCACCTCTACATATATTTTAATGGGTTTTTTTTAAATTTAATTTTTTAGAAACTATTTTCTGGTTCTAAACTTGATCTAAATTTAGTGACAATAAATCCAGCGCTATCTAAATAATCGCTCTGTTGGTATTGAAGTAGCGATCAAACAATGCATTCGTTTTTGATATTTCAGCTAAGGTTAAGCAAAAGACCTTTAAATTTTCATTGACCTAATTAGGATCGAAAGGTCAACAAAAAATTTAATCAAATTAATCAATTTGACCATCCGACCAAAATTTTTAATCGCGATTAAGGCTTTATCAACTCATCGGTACAGCCCTAATTAAGACCACACAGGAACTCAGCAAATTCTAAGAAACCAAAGAACGTTTTAACACACTCGCATAACAACAACCAAATAAAGGCAACTCAAGATTCGCCAATGATGTTAAAATGGAAACTCTGCCAATATATCTCGAGCCTTCTAATCTCGGAAGATTACGTCACACGAAAAGTATATATTTTCTACAAATTCACGAAAATTCGTCTATTAATAGTATGAATTCCATTCAAAGTTTGTTAGTGCAAATAATCTTAAAGTGAAAGTTCAAACAAATTATTTTCTTTTTATCAGTCTCATTTCACGTAGAAATTTCGTAGAAAACATTTTAGCAAGGACCGATTTACTTTTGGTTTTTCCATTATCGACAAAGATATCTCGCAAATTTGTCATGAGCTCGTGATGCTAGAAGTATAACTAAAAGTGCATCATAAATGAGCTTCAACAAACCATAAAAATTCTCAACAAACAGACTCGAAGAACAGCCGCCACTTTCGTTTTATGGCCTAACAACACATCAACAAACAACATATATTGTCAACAAAACATACTAGTTACGTCACCCTTTTCGTTACTTCCGGTAAACACCCGATGCCTGTGTCATTTTATGTCTCTGTTTGGGCCGTGTACTTCCCACAGTACATCCTTGTTTACGCAAACCACAAGAAAAGCACCATAATCGTAGTGTGCAGTTTGCTGCCTCTAAAGGTCAGTCCCTGCCATTGATACTGACACGCTTGTTGAATTGGAGGTGATTTATTGTTATTAATCTTCTAAATATAGATGTCCCCACGTCTGTAGATGACCACGTTCTAAAATCTGTCATGAGTGTTCCCACGAATATCTTTCGGATTTCCAAGCATGGCACTAATGCACAGATTGAACATTTAGAAACGAAATAATGACTAGTATACAATGAGGTTCACTTGTTTCTATAGTTAAAAGTGCATAATGCTGTTATTCATTTGATAGTAGTAATACTACGCCCATGGAGGTAAAAGTAAAGAGTTAAAACTTCATATTAAGAAAATGCCAATATCGTTTGAAACAATAATTCAGGTGGCACTGAGATAAGATAAGTAGCCCTGCATTGCATATATTTCTATGAAGAAAGGTCTAAAACATTTATTTAAACTGTCAATTGTGTAAAAATAAATTATTAGCTCAATGAAAAGTAGAACTGAAACAATAAAGAATATGCCTACGTATTCAAAATTACTTTACCTTTCAATTTATTTTTATCTCCCTATATTCTGTATTCTATCGTACAACTATGAAAAAGTACTGGCTAATTATACTCATAATTAAGGAACTCTTAGTTTAAAAATAATCAAAAATACATACTCTAAATACTACGCTTTTCTGTTGTTTCAACTACAATAGCAACTACTTTAGTAACACTAGCGACAGCTACATACAATTATCAAAGTATTATGGCATTTTCAAGCGTTTCATCCATAGTAGTTTTATCTCCATAGAGCAAACATAGCTAATTATGATTTTTCGGTCCATTTTAGATCAAAAACGGTCAGAACGGCATATATTAACGTTCAGTAAATGATGCCATTTGCTTTTAAATAAAACAAAACTTCACATTAAAAAATCTGATGTGGGCAGCACGACTTTCATTATACTATAATGCAATAAATTTACTACTTTTATAGTCAAAACAAAATAGATTATACTTATAGTAGTAGATATAATCTTTCCAAGATATTGAATTTTCGTCAATGAGTCGTCATTTTCATTGATTTAGCGTCATTTTCATCCATTTCATTTGGCAAGATTTTCGTTAATTGGCAACATTTAAAAAGTCGCCAAGTTGGCGACATTCTGCTAAATTCGTCGCCAAGCGTGTGAACTGAGAAATAAGTTATTCTTATAGCAGATAAATGACTACTGGCGTTTAAATACAAAAGTATTACTCAAAGTATATTTTCTCATGAATGAAACGAGCTAGATCAACGAAAATAATGTGACCAAATTTATTGCATGATATTACATATGAAAAGTGAACATGTGTCTCAGCAGTTAATATTTTTATTCAATTTATGGGATTTTTTGCTAAATTTATTTGAAAAATGTGCAATATCTGGAGAACGGTGGTTCATGCTAGCGTTTTAAAGTTTATGTCAATCGTTTTCTGAGGAAAAATTACATAAGAAATGCTTATTTGCTTAACTTTATTAAAGGTTTTGATTTTTTGATTTTTTCAAAATTTCACTCGAAAATTTAGGGGGAGGGGGGAGGCTTCTGAATATTAGATTGCATTTAAAGACCATAGACTTCCAGTATTCATGGATTGTAATTTTTGTACCAAATTTCATTCGAATCGCTCCATTCATTCATGAGATATCGTCTCCACAGACTCACTGACACACACACACACACACATACACATATAGAGAGACATCATCTTAAAAATGTTCGATTAGTGATTAGGGATGCTTTAAACGTGCTCTCCCGTCGAAAACTCGAATTCGAATTTTCGACCCCATCACATTGCTTTCCTTATATATTATACTATGTATATAAGGAAAGTTATTACTATTTCTGTAACAATTTTTAATGTGGTTGATTTTATATATTTAAATAAAAATACTCGAAAAATTGTTTCCATCAACCCGAGTCCCCTGATAATCAATCGGCTTCTGATTTTTATCAATTGAAATAATAGTAGGGGTAGGATATGTATAAAGTGGCCCCTCTAATAATTTTTTTTTTAATTATTACTCAATTAAAATATCGGTAGTGGCTCCAGTTCAATGGAGCCGAAACGGTTTCACGAGAATATATTTCTCTGTGGGTGGGTTTTTTCCTTTAGACATATTAAAGATATAGTTCAAAATATTAAAATATCTGAATTAGAACCCACCACCTTTCCAAAATAGTGCAAAATATTAAAATATCAAAATTATACCACTCTTTCGAAAACTAAAATCTTGATCCAAAATCCATTTATATATCCTTGTAACGTTTTTAAAGAACAAGGAGGTACTAGCAAACTGTTTCCTTTCAGTTTTTGATATATAAGCATTAAAAGCTTGAGAAACGCAATAGTATCAATTTTCTTGAATTCAACAGGACGATCCCTCGAAAACTAAAAGAGCTTTTATAAAACAAATTATTGATCTAGAAGCTAATTTTCCTATTGAACATTTTTGTTGCTTTCTGTTTATATATATCTTTCACAGTTTGGAAGATTTTTTGAATGAAAGTAAGCACCCAGTGAAGCAAAGACCCTCTTAGACAAAAGAGGAAGGGGAAGGGTTTTTCCCAAAAAAAAAAATTCAAAATATTAAAATATAATTATTTTTATATATTCATAACTCTACCCTACTTACGATAGAAAAAGTAAAAATTGTTTACATTTTTATTTATTAGTTCGGAGATATAAGCGTCCAAAGTGTTTACATTTTTCGTAACGCTCCGATTTCAGTCAAAGATACCCCAAGTAAGGCTCCTACATTTAGGAGCCTTAACCCAACCATAGCTGTTATTCACATCAAAAATAAAACATGGCCAATATTATAACCAATATTAAGATGCATATAGACTTATGATTTTGCATGAATGTTGTTTATTGATTACGCGTCTTATAGGAAGTAAATGAATATAGTCTTATCAAATTGCCACTTTACCCTACATAATAAGGCAAAGTATCTGCGATATAAAACTTAAAAAAAAAAAAAAAATTAAAGCACTCAAAAGCGTAAAAAATTAAGTTCATATTTAAGCATTAATTTAAGGGTATGTATAAAATTAAAAAAATATATATAGTAAACAGGATGCTGTACATTATAAGTATATAAGCGATACACATATCATTTTTGAATATAAAGATGGCATTTAATTTAAAATTAGCAGAATGCTGTATGTTATTTCTAAGTAAAGGAAATGTAAAATTACGCATAAAAAGTAAAACCAATCAAACAATCGGGTAACTGTTTCGTTAACACAACGGGTCATATTCATCATCATAATACGTATTCCGTATTACTCGCAATACTGAATCTAGGGTACGGAATCTGCGGAATACTAGGCCGCCTAGACGCCATTGCAACTACAAGCCACTGACACTAAATCTATGAACATTGTAATTGTTCTAAAAATGAAATTCCATAACATAAAACATTAACTTTCTATAATTGCTGATTTAAAATTAATTAAGTTGAATGCTAAATCAATAATAAACATAAAAACACCACACTTAGGTTAAAGTCCGTGAAAAACATTATTTTAAATATAAAAATTTCTTAAACGTATCTATAAGTGGTTCGAGGTCAGCTTAAAAAGACTTAACCCTTGTCAAACTGGTTTACCCCATTTCCGATATATAGCAGTACATTGAACATGAAAAATAGCATATGGACATTTTTTCAACGTGGCCACTACAGCTCTCCTGCCAAATTTTAACCGACTCGCTTAGTTTGTTCTAGAACTATCGTGCCCACAGACAAACAGATACACACATATAGCTGAAAAAGTGGTTGATTCGTATTCAGTGAAGCTCCAAAAACAGAGTCCAACTTTTGATACTACACAATATATTCATTCCCTTTTCATATATTATGTATTGTATAGGGAAAGTAAAAGTGCATCGGACCACAGCGTGTTTAAAATACATCATAGTTCTTTTTGCATCTTAATTGCACTGCAGTCCCAGTAGAAGCTGATGAACATTGTTCAATGAGGTTTAAACACGTTCAAACAGCGAAAGATCTTGATATCTCCTTGACATTCAAAATACGTAAACCCCTCTCTTGACAATCTCTGAAAATGGAAGCTATGTGCGTGGTTGCGTTATCTTGCTGGACAATGGTCTGCAGCGTGCAGGGTTCCTCAGAGAAAGATTCATTAAACTTATCTCACATAATAATAGGCTCTCGGAATTCTCATCAAGTGTAGCAGACATTGCGGATTACCATAACAGTAGATACACGTTAAAAAATTGTCTATATAATCTGAAATTTAGAATATTTTTTGGTTGCAGCATAAAACAATTGATTAGATATGTCAATAAGGATGCAGTCTTTAAGAATGATGCCTTCAATTAAGTATCTTAAATTTCAGCAGAATACATTCTTAGAGGAGATAAAAGAGATATAGTTTTTTCTTAATCTCTAATCCCTATTAATGCTACTCGGTAATTCTAAATCTTATCGCTATTATAATATTCTAAATTCTAATTGTTATAACATCATACGCGGCCAGAAGAAATTGATTTACTTGACATATTTTCTAAATATATATTATAAAAGAACATGACATATTTTCTAAAAGAAAATTTCCGCTTACTGGTATTGCGCTTTTCAAAAAATTGCTAACGTGCAAGTTAAAAATTATGAATACGGAATCTTTTACAGAAGTTTCAACAGATATTTCCGTGAAATTTGGGTCATTTATTTTCCATGAATTACTGACTTACAAATGCCGCCGATGATTTACGCCCATATGTCGCCTGGCTGATCCTCGAAATCAGATTAGAGATTCGCACATGCTGCTTGAAATACCTCAGTCCCATGTCCAATCGAAAGCAACAAATTGGCTAGATTCTTTGGAGCTTCGTGAAAATCCCCTACACGCCTCGCGGTCTGAAACCTCAGCAGCTTACACAATCGCTTTTCACGCGAGCTGGCTAGGGATCCCAGGCCTCACCACAGCCCCCTTCCTCGGCTGCCAGAAATCCCTAGTCTCCCTTCCTTTCAGGCCATGAAAAGAGCCTCCCTTACAAACTATCCCGGGTATTGAGACGTAAAAGCCTTTGTGGTCGCTATCCCAATTGTTTACCCACAAGTTGAACCGATACTGGGTGAGTTAACACAACAGGGGTTTTGACTGCTTTGTCTGCTGCAGCATGGAGAACCCCCTGTGTCCAATGCGTATGTTTTCGGTTGTTTTTCTACGACGCGGTGTCAAATATCCTACCCTTGACTGCACACCTTTTCAGGGCACCGCCTCATTTCTCCCTCTGAAGTACACCGCGCCCGCAGTACCAGCAGTACCCGGCCGGTATTGTTGGACTTTTTACTTGTTGTTGATACTGAGTTCGCTTTTCTGTAAGCCGAGATGCCGATTTTATGAGACGGTATACATTTTTTCCCTTCTTGTTGTTATATACATATTTCGCAGAGATGGTTCTAGGCGGCTTCGGGACACACTACAAAGAGAGTTTTTTGGTAGAGTCAAGGTCAGTTTTGTTGTTTGTCGTTTACGGTCATGTTCCGATTCTGACTTGATGTCGGAATGAACTGATGGTGATATTTGTCATGTAGACGACTCTAATGCGAAGGATACATAAAGATATCAAAAGGCAGCGCAGTCCGATATCTATCTCCGGATAATATAAAAGACTTCTTTAAAAGATTGTTGTGTTCAGAATGACCTGGACAAATTTTATAAATCGATTACATTCGATATAAAAGAATATCTTAGCATTAAAATGGGTAGTTATTTGCAATATATACCATACTTCATTATCATTTGTCGTAATTGGAAACACGTTTCATAAGTTTTTGGCTTGAAAAAAAAACAAATGCTAAGTTCTGATTAGTTATAATCTAATGTAATAAGTATTTCCTAGCTTTGAAATTTATTTTTGCTTTTGTCTTACCTTCGTGTTTCTGTGATAACTATAATTTTGGGTAACTCCAGTGGAGTTCTGAAGGGTCTTTTCGGAGTTATAATCCTCCTCCACTGAAATAACCCATCGACTCTCTATAGGCAAAGGGATATCTGGAACAATCCTCTCTCTATCCAAGAGTCTTCCTCCCATGGACAACTCTGAATCGGATAAAGTTTCTCAAGTCAAACATTTCTTTAAAAATATCTCATTGCATGTAGCTTTATGTAAAATGAATTTTCTATGGACATCTTTAGTATGAAATACAAAAGATCATTAAAAATACTAAAAACAATCAAATTTACGTTGAGTAACAGATATAAGTAGTGGATAATAACAGCTGTTATCCACATTGATGGAGAATCCTAAGAGGGAGAAGCTAAGCATTCTCAAAACTTTCGGTAGTATAGTTTTTCAAGTGTATTATCTAATATTCCAAATTACAACTTTTTAATAATGTCAAAAAGCACTTTGGTTTCTAACTAAATATCCTATACACTGCTAATAGTTTATATATACAGGGTGTTTCAAAAAAATTACAAGACTAAATATATTTTCAACGATTGGTCGTATAGAACAAGATGCTTCAAAAATAAGGCAGACTATCATCGTATGTAAATTTTGATCATGTGACGCTTTTTGTATAAAAACAAAACAAAAAAGAACTGTTATATACATGCTCCCAAGAAAAAGAATTCCAATTATAAAAATTTTTTCCGTAGCCCGCTGAAACAGTTCCATTGTCATACGATCAAAATTACCTGAGATACCACAAAGAGTTTTCCCGGGAAATTGATGACTGTATAAAACTTTTGCTGAAGATAGGTTTACATGTAAGTTTTCGAATGCAAATTTTGTCTAACGAAATCCAATATTTGTTAGACCCCAAAACTTGTGTTTTCCTTGTTTCCTCGAATCAGATAAAAGTGGTTTAAACTCTATGAATTTCACAATTTTTTCACAGTCAATTTTGCATGTTAAAGAATAAGTTTTACCCAAAAGATATGTAAATAAATAAGAAATATGTTTTTAATTAGAATTTCCATTGTAGGGGGTCCGTATAAAATGTTAAATTTTGCACTTTTTTTATTCAAATATGTTACGTAAACAAAACTATTGTAGTCTTACGTAGTCTAGCTTATTTGATGAATAGAAACCATGGCTCTGTGATCAATCGTTCGAGATATATTTAGTCGTGTTATCTTTTTAAAATGCCATGTACCATACCATCACCAGGTCATGAATCAAGTACTGCTTAAAGCTCAATTTTACTTGATGTAACTTTAAAACGAAAGTTCTTACACATAGTATGTCATTTAGTTACATAAAGTGATTTAATTTTTGATAAAGTATCTAATTATGTTACATTTAATCAATTGTTATATATAATTTAAATAATTTATTTTAATTATTTCGTACAAGAAAAAGTGTTTTATATATATATGCTATATATATATATATATAGCAACTTTATGACCTGCATTACGCTTTATTATTTCCTCTTTATGTCTTAATTTCTTTTATTTCTTTGTATTTTGTAGAAAATTTTGGAATAGTGTTTTATGAGTTACTACATACATTCTAACATTGGATTTACTAATTTATATTTTTATATATATATATATATATATAATATATATATATATATATTATATATATAATATATATATATATATATATATATATATATATATATATATATATATATATATATATATATATATATATATATATATATATTATATATATATATATATATATATTATATATATATATATATATATATATATATATATATATATATATATATATATAGGGCTATGTACATTATTTCTGTAATACATTTTACAGTTGTGTAAACAGAAACGTAGAATCAGCATTAATGAAACATGTATGGCCCTTGATAACGTACATGGTTTCAGAAATGCTTTTCAAATTCATTTTATTCCTTTTATATTCACTAGATTCCATTTATTCAATTTCAAACTTCTTGCCTAGCTTTTCGTGCTACACTTGGCTTCTGATTTGCAATTTTTTTACCTTTACCTTCAGTTTACAAGCAATTTTCTTTGGTATTTCTCGGGTATATATATATTACAAGTAATCATAAAGATCTTCAATTATTTTTTGTACAGGTTACCATATCAAAGACAAGTAAATTTTTAATAAGTCATCGTTATACACAGTCATATTCTTCTCGATTGATGAGGCAGCCATAGGTATACCACTCCAAAACCACTTCCGCAATATAAACTTTCATATCAATGCTGCAAAAGAAAAACCCATACTTCAATCTTGAGTTGGACTTTTCAATTTGTATAACTGCTTTTATAGCATTGAAAGAATGCGCATGATGAAAGGATCTTGAAACTATTTGTCATCCAGCAGGTACTGACTCACTAGCATCCCTATTTCAGAAAGGGAAAAAAAAAGATAATCCAATATTGTCCATTGAAAGAAATCGAATAAATGTACTACCAATAGATTGATATGAATTGTTAAGTATATCTCATTGATAAACCAGTTGTTGAGATTTGAGTTATCAACTGAAAACTGCTGCAATATAAATTCTTCTAAAAGTCGGTATCCAAATTTCCACATAGAAATCTCAATATTAGAATCCTGGGCGAAAAAAATATATATTCGTAATGTTGTTGTATATTGTGCTTCTAATAAGGGACATCTTAAAGTATTGATCAATAAATGTAAAATTGAAAGATTTTTCCTTTCGTTTTCCCTATATATGCAAATTACAAATCAACAGTTTTGATGAGTGTTTTGTTTATTTGTATCTTTTTTCAAATTCAAATTTGGAATGTTTATTTTATACTTCATCGCGGGTTACTCCGTTTATATTGAGTTTCCAGGACAAAGGGATGTTGAATTAGTAATAAACAAGAAAGATCAATCATGCATAAGCATTGATTATGAAACACTTTCCAACTGAAATGTAATTTCATTTAAAAATTTCTAAAATGTGATTCATTCAGTGGTAATATCTTTTACATTATCACAGTACTACAGTAATTTATTATACTTAAATATTTAAAACTGTATCGAAATATAAATCATCTGATTCTTTATGCAAAATCAATGAATATTTCATTCATATAACTTGTATTCCAGACTCCAGAGCTAAATAATTTTGTGTGAAAAAAATTCAGCAATTCTTATGTAATTCATCTTACAATCGCTTGAGATATTTGCATTCTGCATATGTTAAAATTAGGCTTCCTTGAAGAAATAATAAAAGTTTAGGGATCATTTAAAATCACAACTATTGTAATTGCATAGGCACGGAATTTAGATACACAGATAATACACAGATAATATATATGTGTATGTGTATGTACTCAAAGTATTGGAATCGTGCCGAAGATCGGAACTCGAATTTTCAAAGTATCTACACGTTTTGGGACTTCTAGAACACGAAAAAACTACTTTTAGGAAGACGTCTGTGTGTGTAAGGGTGTATCTGTGTATGTTTCTGTGTGTCTGTGTGGATATTACATCCACTCTAATTGAAAAACTAATGGACCGAATTTCATACAATTTGGTAGGTATGTTTTTTGT
The DNA here is from genome assembly GCA_951213105.1 of Amaurobius ferox. Taxonomy (NCBI): domain Eukaryota; kingdom Metazoa; phylum Arthropoda; class Arachnida; order Araneae; family Amaurobiidae; genus Amaurobius; species Amaurobius ferox. Next base: position 121,712,210 of record OX578143.1, on the reverse strand, counting down.
GGGAAATCCTGATGTTCATTAGATTATAGTACGATTCGTAATAAAAGAATCTGCCTTCTTTGCGAAATGGCCGCAGAAATTGCCTTTATCCACTCTAGCTAAAAACTAATGAACCAAATTTAACAAAATTTGGAGTATAATATTTCAATAACCTACAAGTGATTTATATACCAAATTCTAGGACTAGCCGTTCTTGAGATATTCTAGTTTTTTCGCGTTTTCGCTACGCCACCTTTGACAATAAGTCCAGCTATCAAATGAGAACCAAATTTAAGTTTAACGTGTAAATTCAATGTCATTTAAAATACTTATGTTGTGCAGATAAACTCAAATTATCATTGAATAAATAAAGAGAACGAATATGAGTCTGCAGGGAAGGACATGTGCTGTCCACATCAGAATTTTTAACAATATTACACCAATGATTTATAGAAGTGAACGGGGATTATTTTCAGGCCATTTCGAAAAAAATGTATGATCTATATTTAAAGATCCATCAAATTTTTGTCGAATAAAATGTTCAACAAATTTAAGCTGTGTACCAAATTTTAACTCTCTAGGACGTAGGAAAGTGCATTTAAAATGCCATCAATTAAATTTATCATGAAGAGTTATATAAAATTTAAAAAAAATGAAAAATTGTTATCTACCAAATTTATTTTAAAATATGAAGCCACTCCCATATGCAAAACGTTTAAACAAATGGAGAGATATTTATTATATAATATCTCTCTCTTTTCTTTCTGGAAGATATCCCAAAGTCAGAATTTAATTGAATTTGTTTTTTTCCCTATATTAAATAATTTTTTTAATTAAAAAACTACTTAACATATTTTACTGAATTTTTTTTTATATATTCTATGGGATAATGTGAATATTTCCTAAAAATTTCGAAGCAATTCGTGAATTTTAAATTTACTTAAAAAATGTTTGAAAAATTAGGTCCCATAGGGTTCAATGTATTTCATTTTTTCAACCCGGGTTCAATAAAAAACTAATTGGGTGATATTATTTATTTATATTCCCATAGGTCCTACAGACCGTCTGAACAACATACTAAAATTTCATTTTGATAAACTCATTTTTACGGCAGTTATCGTGCTAACGGACAGACAGACAGACAGACAGACAGACAGACAGAATGAACAAAGTCATAAACACTTTTCAACTTTGTTGTAAAGTGTTAAAAAAGCAAAATTAAAATCTTCCGTAGAAAAATCATTATGCGCAGACGATAATTTTTCAAAAATTTATTTAAATAGAATTACATCATGTTGCTTACCAACGGAATTAAATCAAATGTATTTATACTGCAGACGATTTTCATTTAATTTATCCGATTAAAATAATGAAGTACTTAATAGAAAAATGAATTTTATAAATGTTTTTAAATAAATTTTATAAATGGGTGAATATAAACTGATTATTCTATCTGTCTGTCCTCATTAGTTAATATATAAAAAAGTTGAGTAGAAACTTACACTCCAGATATTTTTAATTGATTTCCTTTTCAGTATATGAAACTGTCACTTAAAAAGCATTCTAAATATTTGTCGAATATTTATCTTCCATTCTTTTCTCTCGCTGCAAAAAATATTTCTTGAATTGTGCATTTTCTTTCAATATATGGAATCATTCCCTAACTGCCTCTCAGAAAACATACCAAATGTTTTTTCAGACATATAATTTTTTTTCATAGACAATTAGACAAAGCATGCAGGTATAACTTGAACATTTGAAGTGATATCTGACATCAGCCTGACGACATTGATACTTTCCATATATCACATTCTAACTTTTTTTTATAAGAAAGTATGCCTCCACAGTGACAATGCACTACATAAACTTATTTCTCTTCAAGAGCTCTCCTTGAAAAGAAGCTTTCTTTCTATCAAACCAAATCATCAAAAGCAGAAAAATGTTACATTTTTCAAGATTTCATCAAAATTTCCCCCCTTTTACTCTTGGGGGAGCCTTTAGATTAAACCATATACTTAAAAAGAGGTTTAGGAAGCTTATAAACTATTAGCCTTGTATGGTTCAGACTTTTGGGGGTAGCCACAAAGAAGCCACAGGAGGTCTAACCCCCTGTGGCGGTCTGGAGTGGTTCGTACCCTCACGTTAAAATAAAGTTTTTATACCAGATATTTTTTTCATGGGGGTTTTATGTTTCGCACAATACGGGCGACATGTGAGAATCCCGGACTATAAACTTTGACAGTATGCTATTGCTGGCGATTTATCGCGTTTTTGGTGAAATTTTCAAAAACTTGGCTTACTCTAATTCGTAAATATTAGTGATAATAACTTGTAAAACTTGTAACTTGTAAATAACTTGTTAACTTGTAAAAAATATTTAGTGAAGAACTAGAATGAATTACCCGACGTCCTAAATAAACGCCAGTTTATATACATATATATATATAGATACATAAATATAGATACATATAAAACCACTTAATTTCCAAATTGCCTATGTTGAACTAAACTCATTCTCGCGACACAAATAAATGAAAATACTTATTCGAAATAATTCATAAAAGTTCGAAATAAAATATAAGTAAAATTTAAAAAAAAATATTGCTATTTCATCGAATTTTCATCCAATTTAAATCAAATATTAGTACAATATTAATAAATATTACAATACAAAATTTCAAAAAAAATAGGACGAAATATTTTTAATTCACAAAGTTAGAAAACCCATATTTTAAATACACTTAGTGTGCAATCAACTGGTTTTTCATCGCAAAGGAACGTCTGCGATTTAATCAAAACACCAGCTCTCGAATTATCGTCTGCGGCGACAAAGAAAGAATAGATTTAATTTGACAAAATAGTGGAAAATGTTCTTTTCGACTTTAGAAGTTCAATTATTTTTAAAGTAATTTTAATCTTTAAAAAAATATATCTGACGGAGGTGTACATTATGGGACATAAAGCACCTCTGTAGAAAATCTCACCGCTGTCCGACGCTTCAATTTTCCGCTACATTGAATGCAAACAGACAGAAGACAAACACTTTTTCTTGTGCATAAGGTAAAAGAAAATATGAACTTTTTTTTTAATATGAAAGAATTTGATTATAATTATAGTAGATATTTTAAGGTAGACTGTCAGGAAAATTTAAAATATTTTTCTCATCTTTTTTCATTCTCTCTTTTCTTAATTAATTTAATTCAGACAAAAAATGTTTTTTTCAAAGCAATAATATTGTTCATTTAACTATAATCGTGATTACACCAATTTGAAAAACAGAAACAAAACAGATAAAAGAAGAAAACAGTTAAAGGAGTGAAATATTTATGTTATCTTGTTTCTGCCTCTATTTGTTTTTCAGTGCAGATCAAATGTGTAAAGATAAATACTTTACTCTTCCACTTAAAGTTCCTAATAAACCCATAAATTATGAATGGTGGGTTAGTAAATTTGAGCAATTGTCTAAAGAATTATTGGATGATATGACTGAAATTTACATATCCCTAATTAGTTAGTATTTACTTATTTAATACTATATATTTAGCTATTTTACTAGATTTGTCCTAGTATATATTCTTCATTTTATTTTACAATATAATAATAAATCATTAACTTGCCATTTTAAGCATATTAACTCCTTATTTGACGTTTACATTTTCATGTTTCAATCAATTATCCACACTTATCGTCTAAACACACATATTAATCTTCTCTAAAAGTTATGAATCATTCATGTGTATGAGGAGGATATTCCGGTAAATTGAATGTCTGAATAAATAATAAAAAGTTGGAAGTTACTCCTACTGAATTTATAGGAGTGATATGTAAAGTAGGAAAGCCTATAACTTACAATCCATAATCATTCAGCCCCAGCAAGTCAATACAATGTATAATGCCTTGCTAACTGGAAGACTGGTCGTCCCTCGGTAAAAGGGGGGGGGGGGGGGCTGAATGATAATCTTGCTATGCATAAATTTTTTTATGATTTGCTATGTTATTTACAAAGATTGTAATATTAAGTAGAAATCATCAAGATTACTGGAATAATGTCACATGAATCAAAGGCAAATTATGAATCAACATGGAAGAAGAATTAAATCAGTTTTCTTAAATTGCATTATATTAAAAATGCATTATATTAAAAATTCTAAATTAAATTTTTTTTTTTTTTTGGTATATTTTTCATACTTCACATTCGAGTACTGTAGGCATTATATTTGGCGGTTTCGATTGCGAATCGATGCGTCGTTTGGCGTCGTTGTTCTTCCAAGCACTGATCACGTCTTTCATTGATTTCATCGGGAAGTTGTTGAGTCGCATGTCTTTTAGTCGCTGAACATTACGTATCATATAAAAGTCGGAAATTGTCGCCATGTTTCCCGCCCTAGCTGCTCAGATTGGTCTTGTAGACGTCGTAAGCTTATCTTCTTCATCCAAAGGAAGGTCTTCAAGACGGGTTCTTACAATTGTGCCGTGTTCTCACTATTAAAGTAGAAATTCCGTCGTTTCCTATAGGGCGTCCACGAAGCATATTGAGACCCATTTCCAAGATAAAATTTTAGAAATATTTAAATGGAAAGGTCGTTTTAATTCAAAATATAAACATTACAAAGTGCAGCATTATCAGGCGTCTCGGTACAATTTTTTTTTTCAACTGTCAACATATAAATATCACATTTGCTAGTAATAGGGCCTTGGCCAGAGACGAAATTGAAGAGGAGCTGGAGGGAAATTCAAGGGGGCTCACCAGTCTTAAAGGAAGGGCTCACCCAAAATACAATTAATCATTAGCATTTATAAACCACAATAGTTACTATTATATATTTCAATTCATATAAATTTTTAGCATATATTTGCATATATATATTTGCAAGCTAAGAGCTGATTATTGATATCCATATAACTACTATGCATCAATATTAATATATAATAATTACAATTGATTTTAATGTTAGTATTAACTAGTAATAAAGCTAGTAATAATTTGTAGAGACATTCTGAAAGTTAATACAAGTTAATGCTTAATATTAACTCTTACTTACTTATCAGTTGATTTTGACTGTATAATGTATAACAGTGAACCCCACAATAATACAAAAGTATCCTAAATACTATTGTCATAATTTTTAAATATTTTTAAATTAAATATGTAAATAAATGAATCATTAGTATAATCACAAATTAAGCTAAATTAAAAAATTTTGAAAGGAAGTAATTTATAAAAAAATCTTAAAGGAATTTTTTATGAAAAATTTGAATAACATTTTATATGAAATTTCATATCACTACTAAAAATTTAATATTTTTATCAGGGGGGCTGAGTATGCCTCTTGGGGGGCTTAGCCCCTCTGGCCCCTACCTGGCTACGACCCAGGCTAATAACTGATTCGGTAAGCAGATTGAGCTGCATCCCAACTGCTCTTTAGCTTGCATCTGTCAATTTTTTAATTGCTTACCTCGATCCACCTGGATCATATTGGAATCTTTTTAAACTATCTAACAACGATGAATAAACACTTTTTATCTTTCATAAATGAGATGAAGCTGCATATTGGACTTTCTTGCACCCTATATATAACAGTAGATTAACCTCATTTCAACAAAATCCGTAGGTCCGTTTTCAAGATACAATATACAAATATACAAATATACAAATATACAAGAAAACGGCGCTTTATAGTATAGGTTACAGAGTTATGCAATGGGATCCAAACATTTTATTAAGTACTGTTAGTTATTAATAACAGTTATTCAGTCATGATGACTATTTAATAATAATTGATATATTTAGAAATTATGAATAAATTGATATTAATTAGTAATCAGTGATATCAAACATAACAATGATTATAAAATGTGTTTTTAATAATATCAGAAGCTAGTTCTATTACGAGGACGGTGGACGTTGAAATTTTTTTTATTGATTGATTGATTTAAAAACGTGAAAATTTGTATAAATATTCCTCTTAACATTACTATATAATATACAATACAATTCAATTTTTTTTCAATTTTGTTATCATTTTGTATTTTTTTTTAATTTAAATTTTTAACGAAAATTTGAATATGCTGCTTGCGTGCCATTTGTTCACATTTTTGATTAATTTTACATTATGATCACTCAAAAACACATTACGAACAAATTTGGGTATTAATTTTTAAATCCCTTAGAAAGTTAATTTTTAAAAAATATTTTTCTGATTAAAACTTAATTTTCATCATTTAATTAGGTTCTTATTCACTTTTATTTACCTTAATAAAGTCCAATTATAAAATGCATACCCAGTTTCATTAAAAAGTATGAGAAGTATCTTCTTGCCAAATTTCATGCATCTCAGACAAAAATTAAGACGCATGGTGCATTTTAAAAATGTAAAACCTTTGAAAATTCCGTTTCGAAAAAAATGCATTTAACCTTTTGCTTACGGGTGGGACAGCGTCCATCCCAAACAAAGAACCTCCCAAAAACACAGGTATTTGACATACCCTATCACAAACAATTCGATCCCCTTTGCAGGCATTGGCGTCCATGGAAATCGCCGACAGAAACATTGCACCTGCTGCAGCAGGCGATTTCCATGGACGCCAATGCCTGCAATGGGGATCAAACTGTTTGGGATAGGGTATGTCAAATACCTGTGTTTTTGGGAGGTTCTTCGTTTGGGATGGACGCATTTGCTTACGCCCCACCCGTAAGCAAATGTTAAATGTATAAAATAATGTTATATATTAAAACTTTTTTTAGTCGATTTTTGCTCATTTCAACGTCCACCGTCCCCTTAAACTAAATACACTCTCACCTCTGCGTGGTAGGGCGAGCATGCATGCATCTATATACATATTTTATAATTTTTTTTTGGCTTTTTATAAGTTATTTTAAATACTAATAAAAATAAACAGGTAATAATTATAATTCGATTTATCCGAAAAATTTATTAAAATTAATTAGCATTTAATTATTTAAACTGCAAAGTTCGGTGTCGAACGGAGTATGCGTTTGAAAGTTAGAACCGTACAAGCAAGGAAAACGGTTGTGCTGACTAGTGATACGATCATACGAAGCATGCTCGAAATAATACCCCAATGATTCTAAGGATTTGATCGTAAGGATATTTATTACAGGAAATGCGGACCATTTAATTAAAACAAAATAAAACAGGATTTCATTTAAAATAAACATCGGAGATACAATTAATTCCAAGTCCGTTATACGTTTCATTTGTTTTCTGAAAATTTCTATTCCGTGTTGCCACTACGCGGATAAAAGTAAAAAAATAAAATAAATTGTAGTTGGTGATGCTAAACCTTTCAAATACCCTAATAATTGATAAGCATTCTGTTTTCTAATCCGATATCAATCGTTTACAGAATAGTGCATATCTCTTTCAGAATATAGCGCATCAGAATAATGTATAATAAAGATTGCACTCAATTATTCCATTCCACTGCAGATGCTTACGAACAGATATACTTAAAAATAAAGTAGTATTTTGTGCCTTCAAAAGCTTTAATATGAATTTTAATTAATATAATTTTTTCAATAAAATATTTAATTTAATTAAAAATTCTAAGAATGGGTCACTAAAAATGTATTCAAAAATTTCTTCCATTGCAATAGCAGTAATTTGTAATCTATATTAGCGTAAGAAAATTAAAAAGGTCAATGCACCCTTAAAACTATGAAACCGAGTCAAAATTTTCTACCATTTTTTATTGTAATGCACCAAATTTCTAAATTGCAATTGGATAAACAGGATAACTACCAGAAAAAAAAAATGAAAGCCATTTTTCATGTATTTCAACTTCATTCTTTTCATAACCCGAAACCAACCATCACAACAAGCAACTGCACTATAATACTCATTTGGCAGGAGCTATCGTATCTCGCCCCTATATCCGGGTTCCTTGTGATCAGGGTTCCCAGTTGTGAGAGAAGTGTCAAATTACAGGGGTTATACTCCAGCATATCCCCTTTCTGAGTCCACTGACATCCCTTGCCATTCTTTCGCTTTGTTACCATACATGCATAATCTATTACATATCGTAGGATTTATGATATATAGCCAGTAGGTCCGAAGTCAAAACGACTTCTGAATTTGTAAATATTTTAACTTTTACAGAAAGAAATGAAAAAGAAAATCTGCTGTCATGCAATTTTAATGAAAATAAAAGTGTTATATATATATCCGAAATTTCATAAAAATCCTATTAAATTTAGAACAATTACTAGTGGCCATAATACTTACTCTACTACTGCGAGTAAATTATTACTAAATTCTTTAAATCTAATAAATAATAGTTTAAGCCAAACTAGCAATAATTACCGTATTCTAAATAATAGTAAAGAATTAAAGAATAAATTAACATCTCTTAGAAAAATAATAGGATTTCAAACTTTTGATTTTAAAGATCTTTTTAATAATATTAAGATATCTGATCTATATGATGTAATTTTAGCTCTATATAATGCTTATATATATATTTTTTTGTTTGTTTGTTCATATGACCCCTGGTTCTGCAGAGCACGAATACAGGTCCAGTGACGTCAGAAGAAGGACAGAGAGAATGACACACAAGACAAGAGTACAAAGTTTATTAATACATGCAAATATCACTGACTAAGGTCTGAAGGGTGCAGCTTCTCATTTAACGAGGACCCAGAAGGCGGAAGACTGACTTCATCCTCAAGAAAACAACCATGCCTTACTCGGGATTCGAACCCAAGCCCACTAGACAGCAGCCGGAAACGTTATCCACTTCACCACCTGGGCGGCTTAATGCTTATATTACACATCTTACAAATCAAATTAAATTTATAAATTTTCCTAAACTTTTTCACTTTGTTATTTTCAATAATTATATTTTTCAAGGAAATAAATTATACTTACAAGTCTCAGGAGTTCCACAGGGTGGCTGCAGTAGCAGTATGGTGGCCACAGGATGGCTGCAGTAGCTAGCTAATTTATACCTTTATCATTATGAAAAGTCATTTACTTCAATAGATTATACTTTTACAGATATGTTGATGATCTGATTTGCTTAGTACATACAGAAAATTATCTCATAGATATAGATTACTATCCAGACAATTTGGAATTAATTCCTAATGAAGCTACTATTAGTAAAAATGTTAATTTTTTGGATTTAAATCTTTTTTATTGATCCTTCTAATAGAATTGTTACAAATTTATATGATAAAAAAGACTTTTATAATTTTAATATTAATAAAATCGTACCATTTAATTCCTGTAACTCGATTCAATTGTTTAGAAATATTATACTCAATCAGCTTTTTAGAATTTATAGATTATCTGATAAAAAATTTCATGCTATGCATATCAATAATCTCAAAGTTACTTGCAATTTATATAAATATCCCACTTATTTAGTAAATAGTATTGTTAAAAAGTTTAAAATAGCTGGATTTTTATAATTCTTTTCATAGTATCATATAATTCTATTCATAGTATCTTATATTAGCCAGACATCTCCATTCTCTTGTATTTTTTTTTTACATTCTCTTCCACTTCAGCATTACTATTATTTGCCCCTCCTTTTAGTAGCTCTTTTTGTATATTAATACCTTTTCTTAACATTTCGCTTAACTGTTTTTCAATTCTTATGAATGGCAACAGTAAATGGTTTTTTTTATTTTTTCTTTACGAATGGCAACACTGGTCTCTTCTATCAGTGTTCCCGGTATCGACTCGATTGTACATACGCTGTGCTTTTTCCAGGTATTCATTTTTTCTTTTTTATTCCTTCTTTATGTATGTCGTCCAAGTAGAAATAGTTTATAGATATAATCTATCTATTTCTTCAGAAACATACATTTTTGTGTTTGCTTCTACAAAAAACTTGGACATGATTAGATTTTTGTAGAGGTTAACAATTCATGATTTAGGCTTAGAACCTCGTCCACGTGTATAGCGTTTGTGCTTGATTTCGGATATTTTTCATTGACTTGTTGATTCGATATTTATTTTATTTATTTATTTTTTTCCATTTGCTTGAGGATTAGTTGATTTTTACTTTTGTTTTGTAAGCCAGTTAGATAGTTGAATTTAGTTTAAGTTTTTCTTTTTTTGTTTCCATACCTTTGAATTTTGTTGATTTCCTGTAACTTGATAGCTTGTTTTTTGTATTTTTTATCCATTTGATTGATGATTTGCTGTATTATATTTTATTCTGTGGGTGTTTTAAAAAGTTAGGTTTATCGTGTTACATCTTCTTACTTTTCGTTCATTGGATTTTCAAACTACTATTTTATATATATATATATATATATATATTTAATTGCTCAGTAACAGTTATTGAGTGCTGATTATCATTAGTCTGATGACCTCGTTTCATTTTTATTTTCTCATACTATGTAATATAGTACAGATGAGGTATTGTTTTCAAGAAAATTTTCGAACTCGAGATTTCGATGTCAATATATGTTTCAAGACCTTCTGAACACGTTTTGACTATTTTTGGAGTGACATCCGTCTGTCTGTCTGTGTGGTCGATTTCTTGTGTACACGATAGCGACCACACATATTAATGGATTTTCACGAAACTTTTCATATCCGACTTTGTTATCAAAAAATGTAGAACTAGATAGATTTTTTTTGAAATTCGAGCGAAAACTTCGAAATTTTAGATTTTTTAATCAAATTTTTTAATTTAAAATTTGTCATAATCAAGCATAAAAAGGTCTATTTATGGCTCAATGATCACGGGTATTAATAGTTTCAATCATTGTTGTGAAAAATAGCCGCAATACAAATTGCTTTGCTCGCGATGTCATTAGTTTCCCTCGGGGGAAAGTCCCCCCCCCCCCTCAGGGGTACACTGTCAAGTATGGTATCAATCGCAAAATTTTGTCAAACCCTTTAAAGTGAAGGGTAACACGCTATAATCGTAATCAGTTGAACCCACAATACCGATTTTTTTTCTTGTAAAATTTGGAAAAAGTTACTAAAAAATGGATTCTGGTATGACAAAGTCGAGCTGAGCAGCTAATTCAACTTATCAAAGTAAAAGACTATAACAAAATATTTTTCGAAATAACGGCTACGGATCACTGTTATTAAATGGTGGATAAAATATTTCTAATTATTTTTATTTTCAAAGTTTTACGTCACCAGTAAATTATATTTAATTGCAAACCCAAAAACTATTCAAAATCAATATAAACCCTTAAACTCAACAACTATTTCGGACACTACCGCTAAGCTTTAAATTAATGCATGCATTTTTTCCCTCTTAAAAGCGATATTAACTCTGAAGTTAATATCGATTAGAAGTACTCCACAAAAGGAATTTTCCTTTCATTAACACACACACACACACATCGCCTCCCCACCCCCAACACCTATCGAGTTCATGTTTATTCCTTTAATAGTAATCCAGGTAATCCAAAAAATAATCTATTAATAGCATAATTAATATTTATTATCCTATTAACAGGCTATTTTCAAATTTATATACTGATTACCTATTTTACAACTGAAATGACTGGCGCTAAATAGCAAATGAAATGCATAAAATGATTTTCTATTTGCAACAGAAAAGATTGTGGCTGAATGGCAAATGCGATGCATATACTGATTTTCTACTTTGCAAATGAAATGATTGGTGATAAATAGAAAATCCAATGCATATACTGATTTTCTATACTTTGCAAGTAAAATGAATGGTCCTAAATGGCAAATGAAATCTATAAAATGATTTTTGATTTTCTACATTGCAACTGAAAGGATTGTGGCTGAATGGCAAATGCGATGCATATGCTGATTTTCTACTTTGCAAATGAAATGATTGGTGATAAATAGAAAATTCAATGCATATATTGATTTTTTATACTTTGCAAGTAAAATGAATGGTGCTAAATGGCAAATGAAATCTATAAAAGGATTTTTGATTTTCTACATTGCAACTGAAAGGATTGTGGCTGAATGGCAAATGCGATACATATACTGATTTTTTACTTTGCAACTGAAATGATTGGTGCTTAATAGAAAAGTCAATGCATATACTGATTTTCTATACTTTGCAACTAAATTGATTGATGCTAAATGGCAAATGCAATGCATAACATTTTTTCCTACTTTACAACTGAAAGGATTGGGGCTAAATGGCAAATGCAATGCATATAATGATTTTCTACTTTGCAACTAAAATAATTGGTTTAAGAGGTATCTTCAGAAGAGATTCAGCACTAAACTAACAATTCTAGTCCTGCTTATAAATTTACGTACTATATAGATATTTTATTATAATTTACTACTCTGTTTTATGTAATTATTTTTAAATAAGGACAGCAATAATTTTATAATTTATTAATATGTAAGAAAGGGAAAAGCTATATACTAAATGTTATGCAGAAGAACGCAATTTTTCTATGTATCCATTATATAGGTACCCGTTGAGATTTTAATATTTACAAGTGTAAAATATGTGGTTAAATAAGATTCGCCTTCCTTTTAGCAGGCGTGCCAGAAAACTCGTCTGTCGGCGAAACTCTTCTCCGCTATCCTCCCTAAAGGAAGTTAAAAAAATACTTGCAAAAACTTGGTTTTATGGACAAGCCGCGCCAGATTATTCCAGTTGAGCTGGCCGGCGAGGTACAAAGGCCAGGTATACAATACCCTTCTGAAAACATATGGCACCATTGCGATAACATATACCTTTCGCCCCCAACCATCCCCCCCCCCCCCCCCCCATCTGACGGCATACGATCCACTATTGACGTCGTCGTCTTAAGAATATAAGATATCTATCTTATTTCGTTTGAAAACTAAATATGTCTATCCTATATATATGCAGTGGTCAATATATATCAAAAACATAATCAGTTTTTGAATTTTAACAAATTTTCAACCGAAAATAAATGTACGAAAATAGGAGATATTTGTTATGTTTGTCAACTGTATTCTTCTTAAATGTTTTTGCAGGCTTCATTCTTTTTATTCATGTTGTAAGCTCACTCTCTTTTCATTTAATTACACTGTTCCATCATTAATTACACTGCTGTGTGTTTATTTTAAACAAAGGTAATAATATGTTATCCTTTAGCTTGATCTGGTTATATAAGAAAGATCTAATTTGTGCTTTTGTTTTCCCACAGTAATAAAATTTGAAAATCTGTAGTGAAATTCGTATGTTGGATATATCAGATTTTTAAATTACCAAGAATAATATATATATATATATATATATATATATATATATATATATATATATATATATATATATATATTAAAATAATAAAAAAGAAAGTGCAGGAGTGCAAATCGGTAAACACAGCATCAAACCGCGGGTAATATAATAGCCTGTATTTAATAGCAGAAAGTAAAAAGTAACAAGGAAAGGCTGGAAAAGTAGATCACGGAAAGGCCAGGAAAAAGAAAATAAATCAATGAATAGTATATCTGCCAGAAACGTCTTCAGGGTGCATTCTAGACAGATATACTAAAATCCGTTGTTTCTATGATTGCATAAAAACAAGTGGTTAAAATTTTATGCAATCTGTGCCCAACAAGGAATAAACGAGATTCACAGAAAAACGACCCAAGAGAACAAAATCCAATTTAAAATCATGAAATACCACATAATCATGAAAAATATAGCGCACAAATGCCCAAACATGCAAAAAAAACAAAGGACAACTCACAAGTCTGAAGGCGGCCAGCGTGAATAATGTTTATGGGAGTCCACCACGTGATCCAGTTTGAATGTTTACCGCGCGAAAAACCACGATGGAATGGACCAGATTAAAGCGAGTGGAAGTAGTTGTACGTGTTTACGGTGAGACAAACCCAAGAGTTCAGAAACTAATCGAGAAGTGACCACTACGATCGAAAATGTTAAAGTATGGATAACACTGTTTTTGGAACCTTTTTAGATGTCCGCCTTAACGGTTTCATAAGCGTTTTAAACTTTTTTCTTTACTCGCCGAGGTGGGGTTTTTAAAATTTTGTACGTTTGCATAAAGATATATATATATATATATATATATATATATATATATTTTATTCCTTTTATATTCACTAGATTCCATTTATTCAATTTCCAAACTTCTTGCATAGCTCATCGTGCTACACTAGGCTTCTAATTTGCAATTTTTTACCTTTACCTTCAGTTTACAAGCAATTTTCTTTGGTATTTCTCGGGTATATATATATTACAAGTAATCATAAAAATCTTCAATTATATATATATATATTATATATATATATTATATATATTATATATATTATATATATATATATATATATTATATATATATATATATATATATCCTCACTTACCACTTGGCCTGAGTCTAATACTGTTTACTATTTTCGAATGACTATTTTCCTCTTGTCCTGAGTCCTATACTGATTACTATTTTTGAAAGTCTCCATACATATTATGAATCGTTCAATTGTATTCATTCCGGTGCCCACTCGCATTGACGAAGTGAGGTGAAATGCTCAGTCACTAGTTTATCTTACACGTGGTGGTGCTACGCTTGTTTTTTCCCATTTCTGTACAAGGAGGTATTGTTTTTCAGAATTGTATAATTCAATTGATTTATTTTCTCCTTCCACTAGCCAGTAGACAGTTCCAATGGTGTTTATAGTTAAATACTATCGCCATTGTCAGAAACTGGCTATTATATCGGTTTTAATTCGAATTGTATGGCTGTCCTGATGAGAATGCAATTTCGAACTAACCGCCATTTTTTGTGTAGTTTCAATTGCTTGTTCTCTATTCTTAATCTCTTATCCTGAGCTGTTTATTATTGCCTATTCTCATATTGCCGAGTTTTATTTTTATTTACTTTTATATACATTAATTGTGATTTTTGAATCCTATTATTCTTCTCATCCCCCTTTCCATTATAGTGATATGTTACCTTCTATCCTTATCCTTAGTCTTGGCCTATAGTTACTCATTTGTAACAGATATGCTAGAGATGGGTTTTTTTGTACATACAGTAGTTTATGCATAATTTTCGATTAAAATCCTTCAATTTATATATATATATATATATATATATATATATATATATCTTTATTATGCATGTTGTCCAAGTTATCAGAGTTTATAGATATAATCAATCACTGATATCAGAAACACGCATTTTGCGTTCATTTCTATAAAATACTTGGACTAATAAAGAGTTTTATCGAGATGAACAATTCAGTTTTAGACCTAGGGCTTGTCCAAGTGCAAAGCTTTCATGCTTGGATTTTATTTTATTTTATTTTATCGATTTCTTTCCATTGATGTTTTTTGTTTGTCTTCATCTCGATGACTAGAGGTTTGCATTTTATTTTCCACTTGATTGATGATTCTTTGTTTGATACATTTATTTGTAAGGCATTTTTTAATGTTGGGGTTTTTTGAGTTGAAACGTCTCTGTATTCTTTCATTGAAATTTCAAACTTTTATTACATGTGTGTATATATATATATATGTGTGTGTGCGCGCGCGCGATGTGGGCAGCATATGACTACACCCTACAAAATACAATAACTTTACTTCTTTTGCAGCGAAAATATGATATACCATGAAAATATGATGTTCTTAATTTTGATTAGCATTGAAGTTCCAAAATCATTGAAGTTCCTTATCTCAAAGTTCCAAATTAATTCATAGTTTACGCAAATCCAACTTGACAATTAAATATGCTTGTATCCGCTAAGAAATATAGTCCATATATTGAAAAGATTTTAATAATTATTCATCAATTTGGCATTATTATCGTTAATTTAGCGTCTTTTTTGCCGATATGCCAAACTTTTCATTAATTTGACACCCATTAAAATAACTGCCAAAATGGCGATATCTCACCAAATTTATCGCCAAGAATATTTAACGATATTTAGCAATACATATTTGACGATACTGCTTTTCATGTTTACGTAATTTTTTAGATAAATGTATTTGAAATACGTGCAATATCTCGAGAACGGTTCAACGTAGTGTTCTAAGGTTATATCATTCTTTTTTTAGTGGAAATTACGTATACAATTTTTTTAATATTGTTGCATGCTCTGTTTTTTAATGTTTATTTCAAAAATTCGGGAGTGAAAGGGGAGTCTTTCAAATATTCAACCGCGCCTAAAATGTATAAAGTCCCAATATTTGGAGATTCTAATAATCGTACCAAATTTCATTCGAAACTCTCCATTCGTTTGTGAGATATTAAATCCACAGACTTACATAAATACACACACATGCATATGTACACATACAAATTCGATCGATTCGAGTTCAGATACGCTTGAAACGTACTCTTTCATCGAATACTCGAATTCAAATATTCAATCCGTTACAACACTTTCCCTACACATTATATTAATTACTATGGAAATAGGGAGAGTAAAAGAAAATAATTTTTTTTTATAAATGTATATAAATAACAGCATTAAATATGAAAACAAAATTATTTTACTTTAATACATTGGTCAAGAAAATGGTATGGGGTGGGGGGGTGGGGGTCTGACATTACGTCGAGACTCTGAATTACAGCCAGGCTTACACTGAACAAAAAAGACCGCCAGTGTATTTCCCTATAAAGGAAATACGACCAGAATGTCGGTCATTGTCGACTCCTAACCACTACTCTATAGTCCAGCGTCTGAACTGAAACCAACTCTGCTCTCAACAAAATAAATTAAAATGGAGTTTCATTTCTACCTTTCAACCCCTGCATGAAAAGAAGAATATTACTACTACTGCTTTAACTGCAATATAATAAACTCCTTACAACAGGAGGCATCCCAACTTTGATCTATGTGCTGAATTTAAAAAAAAAAAAAAAAACATACACACACATTCAGAAACATATATCATGAACATATAGCGAACGTTTCAGACTTTATGCTTCTTTGGTAGAGTAATCGAGCCGCCTTTCGGGGCACCAACAAAACAGGAGGACTGGAACAAGGGATGCCGGTGGTACCCGGCATATATCCACAAAGGGTCCCTGATTTTTGACTATTATTGTTGAACAAGCCGCGGTAATCCGATTCCAAGGTGTTGCAACGCCCACTCTCTTTTGATTCAACCCCTCGACGCACCATTAACTTGGAGCACGGAACAAAATCGTTCATCACGTCTTCTCACGACTTGTTGGTAAGGTGCGAGTGTAAGCACGGTGGTGTGGCCGTAATTCAGAAGCAGTGGCTTCCCGAGGCCCCAAGCGAACCTTCTTGAACGGTCTCATCTAAATAATAAATGCAGTAAAACGTCGCAAATCCGAAATTGGCAATCCAAAAAATCAATTATCGGATAATTTTTATACATGTATATAAGTTCGCTTTTACAAGTTCAATGAGTGAGACTGCGGCTCAGCTTGACTTCTCATACCAGAATCCAATTTTAAGTAACTTGTGATTTTTAAAAAAAAAATATTTTATTTTATTTGTTTTGCAAATTTTGCAAGAAAATATTTGAAAAATCTGTATTGTTGATCCACATGATCATAATTTTAGCATGTTACCTTTCATTATAAAGGGCTTGAAAACAATATTTCGATTGATACAAAGTTAGGCAGTGGAGGAGAGGGGATGGGGGGCTAATAATGTCGGGGCTTTTTTCACTACAGTGATTGAAACTGTTTAATTTTGCAATCATTGAGTCATAAATTACCCCTTTTATGCATAGTTCTATTAAATTTTGCCCTATACTGCCATATTAAAAAATAATAATAATAATTTCGAATAAAATTCCAAGTTTTCGCTCGAATTTCAAAAAAATTATATCTAATTTTAGATACTTACTTAAAAAAGCCGGAATTAAAGTTTCGTGAAAATCAATTAATATTTGTGTTAGTTATCGTGTACGCAAAAAATCCACCACAGACATACAGACAGACATCACTCTAAAAACAGTCAAAACGTGTTCCGGAGGTCCTAAAACATATATTGGCATCAAAATGTCGAAATTGAAAATTTTCGTGAAGACAATACTCTATACTATATTCTATAGAGAAAGTATTGTTTTCAAGATAATTTTTGACTATACTATATTCTATACAGTATAGAGAAAGTTAAAATAATTACGGAATCATTACGCTAGACCAGGGGTCGGCAACCTATTGAAACGGAAGAGCCAAAAGTTACAATTTACAAAATTTCCCAGCTTTTAAAGAGCCACTAAACATTTTCGTTTCAATATTATAGTATTCGCTTATATATATCTGATTTTTGATTTAAAATAAACGGCTTTAAATACAGAATAATATTTATTCATATAAAAACACAAATATAGATAGTTACATCAATGGGAGCATTGGCTTTGCATGCCTTTTGAAAGTTTGATTAAATCTGGCGAAACGACTCTAGATTTTTATTTGTAAGTTGACTTCTAACTTTACTTTTTATTATATTCATGCAAGAGAACGCTTGCTCGCACGAATATGTCGACCCGAAGATCGTCAGCACTCCATGCCAACTTCTTAACCTCACTAAGCATTCTGGAAGACTATTCTATGAGCCGATTATGAAGGGCCTCAACTCGCGGAATTTCTTTTAGAGCTGACCACTTGTGCTGCCTGATGTGCATGCATTTCTGGACCTCCAACTCTTCCAACTTGCTCTTGAGTTCTGTGAACTTGCCACTCCACAAGTCTTTGGTTTTCAAATCTAGCAATTGCATTTGGAGCGATCCAGCATCAATTTCAAATGGTTCAATGTTGATCTCATTTGTATTTGTGTTGAGAGGATTTACTATGAACGAGAGAGTACTTTTGTTTGTTTCGAATTGCTCGCATCTCTCAGCGAATCCATCCTTCATGTTTTTTAAAGCTATGCTGAAGTAATTCGTGTCAATAGTTGCATTGGTCTCATCGCGATATTGCTTCAGATTTTTAAAATGAAGTAATTTACTGATCTCCATGTCTTCAACAAAAAGAAGTAATTTGTTTTCGAAACAAACTACTTCTTCAAGCAAGGCGTAGGCTCGGTTGCCCTTTCCTTGCAGTTTTAGATTTAGTTCATTTAGTTTCATTGTGGTATCTATCTACCATGAAGTTGAATTTTTGCAGCCATTTGTCTTCTTCCAATTCGGGATGGTCAATACTTTTTTCATTGAGGAATGTTTTTATTTCACTCAAGCACAAAGCAAAACGTTGCAATACGTTAACTCTGGAAAGCCATCGCACTGGCTATCTATTTCTTCAAGGAAATCTTTAAACTGGCGATGGTAGAGTACTTTTGCCAAGATGCTGTTAATAATCTTAATTACCAAGTTCATGACCTCAACTATTTCGGCCGGAAAAGTTTGGGCACAAAGCGCTTCTTGATGAATTATGCAGTGAAACGTTAGAATTTCGTGGTTTATTTTTTTCTGAGGAATTGATGTTACCCCTCTATGTATTCCTGTCATACTTCTGGCTCCATCAGTTGCTATAGAAACGATTTTATTTATATCGATTCCATTGTCTTCCAGGCATTTTTGCACAGCATTTGCTATATCTTCTCCACGTGTTTGCCCTGAGAGCGGTAGCAATCCTAGCAGTTCTTCATTTGGACCTTGGGACAACATATACCTGACGAAAAGGGTAACTTGTGCCGTGTCTTTTATGTCGCAAGACTCATCTATAGCAAGTGATAAGGCAGAAGCCTGTTGAATGTCTTCCACTTGCATATGTGTTGCATTTGAAGACATTTTAGCAGTTCTATCTTCAACTGTTTTAGCAGATAATGGCAAATCTTTGATTTTTTTTCATGATTTCTGCTTTGCTTTTAAAATCACGAAACAGTTCTTCAGATGCACGTATAAAACAATCTTTGACGTACTCACCATCTGTGAATGGTTTTCCTCTTTTTGCAATTTCTAATGATACTGGAAAGCTTGCTAGATTTGCATTATTGGAAGATTGCGCCTAGCTACTTAGCATGGAACTTGACTGTTGTTGTTTTTTTTGGAGCTCTTCAACAGCTTTTTTTCGTGCGTCACTCGTTGGATATTTACCAGCAAACTGGGTATGTTTTGTAGCGAAGTGTCTCTCCAAATTTGACTTCTTATTGTGCGCGAGTTTTTCGTGGCAAATGAGACAAGTCGGAAGGCCATCTGTGTTGCATATGAATGCAAACGACTCCGTCCAATCCTGATTGAATTCGCGGTTTTCTTCTTCAGGTCTTCTCTTTTTTTACCAAATGCCATGCAGGCGGCGGAGCTGAAAACATGATTTTTTTAAATTTTACTTAGCTATCTAAAACGGCAAACAATTTATTTACCATTATTACTTCGTTAACACGATCCTCAGATATGTAATCCAATTTTGTTACTGATTTTATCATATTATACGCATACATACCTTTGAGAAGATAATTCGCTTCTAAATCGTATTCTTCTTGAAACAACAAGCGGATAGACAAGCAAAAACTGCAAGCGATTAAATTAACACACATGCAACGTAACGTCGACCGCGCTATCCGAGGATGACTGACTGACAACACGTCTAGAGTCTAGACGGTGGCTGTTTGGGTGAGACGGAAATGGAATGCAATTGGCTGAAAGATAAACATGGTCACGGAGTCTCATCTCTAAGAACAAAACAATAGCTCAAATTTATCTCATTACGGTCATGTTAAGCGTAGCGATTTGTAATTAACGATTATGAAAATAGAAGCTATTGAGAAATTAGGTACTTAAAAATATATTTTCTTATTTTTTAAGGGTTTTGATAATAAATTATTAATTTTTTCGTATGGAACTGGAGAGCCGCAATTTTAGATCAAAAGAGCCGCATGCGGCTCGCGAGCCGCAGGTTGCCGACCCCTGCGCTAGACTTTTCACTTAAGGGTGAGCGTCAGTAAATTTTCTGCCCTATCCGCGCTTTGTTAACTTTCGCGGCACACATATTTCGCCGAAATTCTGCTCAAACAGTTGCGAAATATTTTCTTATAGATAAAATGCTATGCTTAGATTATATTAAAACTAAATTTAATACCAAATAAAACATAGAATATATGTTTTATTTTAATTTAAAATATTTTTGGTGCTGCCATCTGTTGTCGTAATTTAATTCATACCGACTATTTTTAATTTTAGTGACCATTTTTAAATGTCTATTCCTTCTAATACGCTATTAAATACAACAACAGATCATATATAATGCCATAATCACGGAAACGTAATTGAACTTGGACTTGAAGACAAAGGAACTTGAAGACAAAACTGCAGTCCTCAGTGATGTACATTCAGATCCCTTATCAAATTTATAGAATAATAAATGACCTTTCCGTGATTGTGGCATTATTATATATGATCTGTTGTTGTATTTAACACTGTATTAGAAGGAATAGATATTTAAAAATGTTCATTAAAAAATAAAAATAATAGGTATGAATTAAATTGCGACAACAGATGGCAGCACCAAAAATATTTTGGATTAAAATAAAAAATATATTATATCTTTTTTGGGGCATTAAATTTAGTTTTAATATAATCTAAGCATTGCATTTTATCTTTCAAAAAATATTTCGCAATTGTTTGAGCAGAATTTCGGCGAAATATGTGTGCCGCGAAAGTTAACAAAGCGCGGATAGGGCAGAAAATTTACTGACGCTCACCCTTAACGTTCTAGCATAGAATTTTGGGACACTTGATCAACTATATTTTGGGGGCCTTTATTTATTTACGATATAAGAATGTTTACAGACCGCTTAGGGCATCAACGAAGTAAGAAGCCCATATTAAGGGCAAAATTACAAAAAAAAAACTGTTTTTCGATGTAAATTTTGAAAATCCTTGTGACTACAATACCGCAAACTTCTGATCTCGCATTTAAATATTTTAATTTTTCTAAATATTTTTTTAATTAAAAAAAATCTAGAATTTTCCTTTAAATAATATACATTTATAAGATCTAATATTTGAGCGTTTTGAAAATAATAGTTTACAATATGCCGACCTTCTGGAGACACCGCAGATCTAAAAAAATGTTTCGTGGAATCAAATGGAAGAGGTAAACATCTTCAAGTCTGAACATAAAAAACTTCGCTGTTGAAATGAATACAGGTGCTTAATAATATAAAATATTAAAATAGCATTAGTATATACAATAAATTAATATTTTAAAAAAATCTGATGTGGGCAGTACATGACTTTCTCTGTATAATGCAATGAATCAACTTTTTTCACAATGAGAAAAATGATGTGTAAAATCTACAATACAATGATTTTAATGTCGAATTCCACATTTGGCGCTTTTCCGGACGACAGCAGGTAAAACTATTTTGAAATGCCCAAATGAATTATATTTCACACAACTCTAAATTGACAGTTATCAATATTGATAGCATCAGTAAGAAGCAACATAGTCTACATATTAAAATATTTTAATAACTAATTCATCCATTTAGAGTCATTTTCGTTAACTTAGCGTTATTTTTGCAATTTTGACGATATTTTTGTCAATCACACGTTGGCTATATTTCGCTAAATGAGTCGCCAAATTCGTAAAATGTATCACCAAGCGTTACAGATAAACGGATAGAAGAACTTTTTTTTAAATATATAAATGACTGCTGGAGAATTTTTAGGCGTCAAAATACAAAACTGTCACTCAAAATATCTTTTCTCCTGAATAGAACGAACTAAATCCACGAAAATGATGTTATCGAATTTATTACACAATATTATATGAAAAGTGAATCTATTTCCTACTTTATAATAGATAATATTTTTTATTAACTTTATGTGATTTTCTTGATAAATTTATTGAAAAAAGTGCAACATCTCGAGAGCGATTTATGCTATAACTTTCTGACAATTGTATCAATCGTTTTTTTAATGAAAAATTACATAAGAAATTATTCACTTAACATTATTGAAGGTTTGGATTTTTTAATAAATTTTTTAATACTTCATTCAAAAACTCGGGGTGTTCTGAACATTCGATTGCGTTTAAAATAATAGGTTTCCCCGATTGTAAATTTTGCACAAAATTTCATTGGAAACGCTTTATTCGTTCGTGAGATGTCGTCTCCACAGTTTCACGGACACACACATGCTTACACACACAAAGACATCACCTCAAAAACGTTCTATTCAATTTCAGAAATGCTTTAAATGTGCTCTTCCGTCGTAAACTCGAATTCAAATTTTCGAGCCCCGTTACAATACTTTTCCTATACATTATACAATGTATCTAGGGAAAGTAATACTAAGATTTATTTTTTAGTCCTTTTTATACTACACATGTCCCATTACTACTTATGTTTTAATTTTATACAAGGTAGGATCAAAAAGTTCGGAGACTGGGCTGATATCCCCAACCCTGATTGGAGAAGGGGGGAACTATTTTACCGTAGCGTAGAGGTACATATGACGTGAGATGTGAAAAGGAAGAAGCAGATGTTTTTCTAGACAATGCGTGTCAGTGAACTGTAGTCGTTCCTGTTCGTCAAAAACGGAATGACGTTTGAAGAACAACGTGAGAATGTCAAATTCTGCCAGCGTTTGGGGAAATCGCCCGACAGAAACATTGCACCTACTGCAGCAGTGGCCGGAAAATGCCCAATTTTAATTTACGTGGTGCTAATTCAATGCTAAAATCATTGTGCAATGAATGATGTACAGCCAGAGCCTGATTAACGCACACGCCTCAGGGGTCCAAAATTTTAGGAGGCCCTAAATTTTGTATGTGATACATATTAAGTAGAAATAATTTTTACTTTTTAAGAAAAAAATAATATTCATGAAGTACATCTTCCTAAAATTGAAACAGAAAAATAAAATTACGAAAATAATTCATTGAAAAAAGATTTCTCTTTTAAAATTTCAATATGTAGGCATTTTGCCTCCCTACAAATAGGTCAATATTTTTAATTAAATATCATGAATTCTTTTAATTCTTAATATATTGCTTTGAAGTAAAAAGCATGGAAATCTACATGTACAAAAGGACCTTTGGCGCTGAGGTCCCGGGCCCCCAAATTCGGCATATAATTTTTTTGTGTGTTCAGAGTGTATGCCCCCCCCCCCCCCCCCGAAATACTCTGCCTTAATCGGGCCCTGTGTACAGCGTTATTTACGCTGTGTGTAAGAAGTAAATGCATTGCACTATGTAGGGAAAGTCAAGCGCTGCACCCATCAGATTTTCAAAACAAAATTTTTCACGAACACAAATGAAAGAGAAGAGAAATTGAAACTTTTGAAACAGATATCAGATGAACAAATCTCTCTAAAATCTCACTTTACCTATGGACGAGAATAAAAATTGCAGTCGTCATCGGCGGAACAAAAAAAGGAATGTGAAAGAAAAAAAAAAATCTTGCTTATACGTCAAAAACCTTTGCTGGCGAACAAAACCCGAGTCCGTGTTAGTCCCTTGGCTCTGTTTGGCGACCGAATTGACTGAGTCAGCCCTTTTCCTTGTGCGGACTTATCGGCAAACAATCGGCCCGATCCGTGTAACAGCGAGCGCGGACTATTTGCTGATGCGGTCGCTATGCCGCGCGGATTTCATTGTTCCTTGCACGTGTTCCAGGTCCTCCATGGACACTTGAGTCACGTGTGTAAGGGCGATCGCCCCGGGAATTTGTCGCTTTCTGAATGTGATAAGGGTAGAAAGGGCACTCTTGGCACGAGGTAGGGCGCATCCAATCGCTGATAGGCATATCGTGAGTAAATTCTAATTCGTTTGTGAAAAGAATTCTATTTCAGCCATTAACAGAATCATTCTGTCTAGACTAGAGGGCCATATTTGCAGTATTTTAATGTAAGGTATTGGTTCCAATTGATCCTTTGTAGCATGGAGTTAGAAAAGAGATAAAACTCCCATGGATGAAACGCTTGAAAATGCCACAATTCTTTAAGAATTATATCTAGATGTCGCTAGTTTTGGTAAAGTAGCTGCTATTGTTAGTTAACACAATAGAAAGACGTAGTGTTTAGTATATGAATTTTTGATTATTTTTAAATTAAGAATTCCCTAATTATGAGTATAATTAACCAGTATTTTTTCATAGTTGTAGGAGAGAGTACAGAATATATGGAGATAAAAATAAATTGAAAGGTAAAATAATTGTAAATAGGTGGGAATATTCATTATTGTTTCAGTTCTGCTTTGCATTTCGTTAATAATTTATTTTTACAGCATTTACAATTTAAATAAATATTTCAGGCCTTTCGCCACAGAAATACATATAATGCACAGGACTATTACCTTATCCCAGCGCCACCTGAATTATTGTCTCAAACGATATTGGCGTTTTCTTAATATGAAGCTTTAGCTCCTTTTACTCCCACGTTTTGTAGTTTGTAAACGAATTAGAACTGCAAATCGCTGATTTCGTGGAATAATTTTCTTTTTCTTCAAATTACACCTGATTGGAAGAACAAAATTACAACTAAGTACTTATAAAACGACCTTAATTTTTGCTTCAGAAACCTGGATTCTCACAAACCATGATAAAAAAGCTTTTTGTATCTCCGAGAGAAAAATTTTGTTTAGCATTTTTGGTGGAATTCGGGGAAATTATATTTGGAGAAGAAAATACAATTTCGAACTATATACGTAATTATAAAAAGATTCTAATGTAACCAAATACATCAAAATTAACGGAATTAAATGGACCGGACATTTACTAAGAGTGAATATAACGATAGAACAATAACAACGAAAATTCTGTCTAATCGATCGGGAAAATATCTAGAATTGAAGGGGATTGATTGTGTGCATAAGGACTTTGATGTGATAAACATAAAAAAATTGGAGAAACATCACTCCTACGAGGATCGATTGGAAGGAACTTCTGAGGAGGGTCAAAGTAGTCCACTGTGGATGATGATGATGATATACTGTGGGTGATGATGATGTACTGTGGGTGATAATGATACATATAGGCGTATTATGCATATAATACTGTATCAGTGTATTTGTAAATAGGAACCTTTTATGACATAAAACTATAAAAAGAAAGCTTTGTTGAAAGCAACATACAACACAAAATTGTACAAGTACCACATATTTCGGGGGTTAGGATCATTTTTATACCTAATTACATTTTTGAATTGAACTTTCTTGAAAGTTTAGATTGTTTCTCTGTAAAACTCCAACATTAATGATAATTGTCCTTTTTTCTCTTCCACTTGGAAATATGTTTTATTTATTTATTTTATTTTATTTCCCTTTTTTTTTTTTGTTATCGTTTGCTTCCTTCTTCGGATTCTGTACTTTCTTTTCTGGTATTCTGCCTTTTATTCATTGTGTCCCATACTACTTATACTGTATATATAAAAAATGTGTAAATTTACACGTAAAAGCAGGTATTCTGTTGCCACCAGAACGATTTGTTTAGGGATTTGTTAAAGTAGCGTGTAAATTGCAAATCACATTATTAATGTGTAAATTGCAAATTACATTATTAATGTGTAAATTTAAGAATATGCAAGTTAATGAGTAAATATCAAAATACACCATCGTGGGATATCAAAATACACAGCTAATGTGGAATACAAACTACACAACTAATGTGTAATTTCAATTAACACACTAAATGTACATTTTGAAATTTACACATTACCTGTGTAGTTGTGGAACCAAGTGTGTGTGTCTGTGTGTGTGTGTGTGTGTGGGGGGGGGGAGCTGAGCTTTTGGAGGATCTGGAAAAATACAAATACGTTAGACAATCATTATATATACATCTGCAGAAATGTCGTTTAGTTCATGTCAACCTCTTAAAATAGTGGGACATATAGTGAAATAACTTAAAAAATTCCAAAAAATAATATTAAATTGTCTACACATTAACTGTAATTTCACGTTAGAATAAATTCAAACTTATTCAATGACTATAAAGTAACTTTCTGCAGACTTACCTCTTTACTACAGCTTGCACATCATACAGAATGGTATATTTTAATTATAAATTTAAAAATTGTAATTTTTTAGATTTTTATAAATGTTAAAAACAACAACGTTGAAAAATAGGAATCATATTTCAAAACAATTAAAGAAATTGATATTTATCAAAGCCAAACTTGACACAAAACAAATAATCCAGAAAAATCAAATAATTTCATCTCAGACGATTTTGAACTTTGATGAAATAATTGCTTCAGTAATACAAAAAAAAAAAAAAAAAAAAAAATAAATAAATTAGAAGTTTGTTTGTTTGTCTGTTCCTTATACAAATCCACAGTTTTTGATTAATTTGTGTTTCTTAAATTTGGTATAGTTATTCATTATACGTCACTGCGAGTAACCCAATCCGTGTTTCGAGTTTGTAGTTACAGCGGTTGTGGAGATGTTAACAAGAAAACGCTTTCACATAGATCCCATCCAATTATGCAGGCAATTTTTTGTAGAAAAATTGAATTGAATAAAATGAAATTATTTTGCTTAGTAGAGGAATTAAAATAAATATGTTTATGTTGCAGACAATATTTAGTGGCAGACTATTTATTTCATTTATCCTGCTTCATTTGTAGCGTGAACGTGAAATCACCAAATTGACAGTGTCGATTGATCCAAGTGCCAAGCGTGGCAAGTCAGCACTTTAGCGTTGAGCGAAATACGTCTCCGGCTCAAGGTATTTAATTATGCCTTATGAACGTTCGCTACAGTACTTCCCTCTCCCAGTGAGTTGTCAATTGCGAACGAAATTGTTGCTAGGTTGAAGATAGACGTGCGAGTTTTAGGTTGAAGGGAAAGATTGTTCATGAGATTGTCAAATTTTAGGTAATATTCAAATTATTCCACAAAATATATAAAAAAAATTTCAGCAAAATATATTCAGTAGTTTTTTAAATAAAAATTAAAATAATAATTACACCTCTTATATGAAGCGATCACGTGACCATCAGCTGATAAGTAGTTAAGAGTTAATATTGTGTGTTAACTTGTATATACTGACATAATTCTTTTTAAAATTATTAACAGCTTTGTTACTAGTTAATGCTTATATTAAAATCAATTGTAATTATTAATATTAATATTGATGTATAGTAGCTATATGGATTTTCCAAATCAACTCATAGTTTACAGCGCCACACATTATATAGTTTTATTTCTGAACCTTTTTTTTTTCTAAATTTTAGTATGAAGTTCTAAATAGAAGTCACAGGTTAATTTTTATTAAAAACTGGTGTACTATGTGTGCTACGTATATTTGCGTACTTAGGAATAGGTATGGTTATATAATAGTTTCCTAAAGAGATATTGATTAAACTGGTCTCACTACAAAAATTTAATAAATTAATAAGCACAAGATTAAATTAAATGAAAAAAATAATAATAAATTGGAAAAAAATAACACCCGAAAAATTGTTGAGTGGAGATCAACATTTAAATAAACATTTTGTTTAAAAGTAATTTATACTAATTAAGAATTAGACGGTGTCTTTACACCCTACCGCAGAGGTACATCACTATTTTCTTTTTGGCTTCATCATCAGCAATCATTTCATCCCTATAATTCCATCAACCAACCTTTTATTGCGAATGCAGTTATTGATATAACGGAAACTGCCAATGACCTCTGTATCCAGGAGGAGCATCCCCATCCGCTAATTGAGATCCCTAGGGGATGCTTGAGGGGAGGAAAGTGCTCGTTTTATCGTCTGAGATCATCTCATCCTCTCCTATCGAACAACCCCCATCGAATGCATCAGTTACGGGCGTTTAGTCCACGGATGCCCGTCTTTATTGAATGTCCGGGCCTTTGATGCGATGTTGTGATGCCGTTCGAATGGAGAAGATAGAAATATTTTGGGTCGGAGCGAAGTAACAGCTTCCCTTGTGAATGGTGGAGCTCTAACGTTGTTATCAATAATGATTTTGTTTACCAAAGCCTTGTACGTTGTGGTGGCTATGTGGAATAACTGGCGGAATAAGGCACTTTATGATATCGCCGATGTGGCTTTTTCTTATAATAGGGAAATATAAATAAAAAGTTCGGCAGTGGCTCCAGTCCGGTGGAGCAAAAAAGGTGCTGCGTGAATAACATCTTTCTTTGTGAGTGGTTTGTCTTCTTTAGACATATTCAAAATGGTTCAAAATATTAAAATATAGAAATTGAAACATCTTTACAAAATAGTTCAAAATACTGAAATATCAAAATTATAACCACTAGATTTCGAAAACCACTAGATTTCGAACCACTAGATTTATAACCACTAGATTTCGAAAGATTCTGATCCGATTCAAAATTCAATTATATATATATATATATATATATATATATATATATATATATATATATATATATATATATATATATATATATATATATATATATATATATATATATATATATATATATATATATATATAATTGAAGATTTTTGTGATTGCTTGTAATATATATATACCCGAGAAATACCAAAGAAAATTGCTTATAAACTGAAGGTAAAGGTAAAAAAAATTGCAAATCAGAAGCCAAGGGTAGCACGATGAGCTGGGCAAGAAGTTTGGAAATTGAATAAATGGAATCTAGTGAATATAAAAGGAATAAAATGAATATGAAAAGCATTTCTGAAACCATGCACGTTATCAAGGGCCATACATGTTTCATTAATGCTGATTCTTCGCTTCTGTTTACACAACTGTAAAATGTATTACAGAAATAATGTACATGGCCCGACGTAGAAGAAAAGACAAAGTGGATCAAATACACAAAAAATCAGACATGAATATAAAATATTCTGTTACACTAGCTTGTGGCTAATTGTTGAAATGAGGATGAAAAGTATTATAAAGTAATATCAAAAGAATATAATGAAAATAAAATTAAAATATATCTACCCCTAGTACTGTGGTACTTCTGAAAAAGCATGTGTATTACCAATCATCTCAGAACAGGTTACAGTGAATTTTTAGTTACTGACTAAGCAGTTTTCGCAAAGCAGGTTAAAGTGAATTATACGAATTGTTTAACTGTTAGAAGAAGACATGGAGATTATGAATTATTTAGAAATGCTAGAGTATGATCTGTCAATAAGTTGCTGTAATTGTTGCAAGTTTTTGAATTTAAATTTAAAATGTGTTTTAATAAATGAAAAAATAAGGTTGGGCGGGTAGTTATCTTTGATAACGGTGTTGATGAATTTATGAAGATGTTCTTTGTAGTAACAAGGTGTGCTTAACATTTTTATTCTTAATAACTGGTTATTAATAATATTTCTATATACAGATTTGGAAAGATTGGAAGAGAAATGTTGAAGTTTATTTACTTTAAAGTTATAAGTTTCTGTTTTGTCATAGATTTTAAATTTTATTGTATTTGCAGTTTTAATTGTTAAACTAACGTCTAGAAAATTGATCCAGTTGGATGTATATACATTTTCAATGAGTTGTAGATTAGGTGGATAGAAATCAAAATTTAATTCACTGGCCTCATTAGTAATTCCAATAATAATAAGATCATCAATATATCTGTACATTATATGACTGTTGAAAGGGCTCTGAATTTCGTAAAAATGTAGATAATGGTTTGCCAGTATGGTGGATGATTTACTTCCCTGTGGTATTCCTTTATTTAATTTGTATATGCATTTTCCTTGAACTATATACTGTTTGAACAAAATGAATTTTAATAAAGTTTTGAATTTTGGAAATGATATGTTTTTTGCTTGAGTGAATTGTTCATATAAAAGTAGTATGACTTTATATAAATCATTAATGTCAATATTATTAAATAGGTCTTTGAAATCAAAAGTTTTTATATTATGTATGTAAGGGATTAGTTTTATTTTATTAATGAGTTCTATACTATTTTTGATTATATGTGTTTTTTGTGCAGTAAAATAATCATAAATTTGATTGAGTATGATTAGAAGTTGTTTGTCAGCTGCATTGGTATATGAATTAAATCCTATAGTGACTGTTCTAAATGAAATAGGTGTTTTATGGAATTTAGGTATGAGTACCAAGTCAGGAAAATTGAGATTGTATTTTTGTTTATGAAGTTTGTAGTAAGCTATTATTTGTTTATTTATAACATTGATATGAGTGTATAAAGGAGTTAAAGAAAGAGAGGTACTGAGTTGCAATTTAAGTTTGTCCAAATAAATTTTTTTGCAAATAAACGCATAATTACTGGATGCCTTGTCAACATATGTGATTACAAATTTGTCTTGTAGTGACTTGATTTCTTTAACGATTTCTTGGTAATTATGCTTATATATTGGAATGGGAAAGTGTTGGATCAAATGTTTTACATGCCTAGTGATTTGTACTTTCCAGCTCTTATATATATATATATAATATATATAATATATATATATATAATAGGGGGTAATATAATAATAAGTTATTATATATATATAATATATATAATAACTTATATATATATATATATATAATAGTTTGAAAATCCAATGATAGAATAGAAAGAAGTTGTAACTCAAGAAAGCCCTAACATTAAAAAATGCCTAACAAATGAAAAAAATCGTCTCGCAAATGGCTAACAAATAACAAATATATATATATATATTCAATTATATATATATATATAGAATTTTTATTTTACTTGTATTATATATATACCCGGAGATGGATCATTAATAGAAAATATTCTGTATAGTTAAAGTGAAAGGAAGATGGACAGAAATGTAAATGTGATATCAAAAAGACTATACGACAAGCTGTTGAATATTTTAAAAAAACATGATAAGTAAACATTATAAATAAAGCAGGTACCAAATTGGTATAAAATATCCCTTTTTTCCTGTTCCATATACAAGTAAAGGAATGGAATAAGAATTACATGTGGTAAAGATGGGTGAAAAAAAAAATTTAACTACACATTTAGATGAAAGTATTTTTATAAATCATATATGTAATGCAGGTACTTAAGGTACTAATCCCCTTGTTCCCTGCATAAACATACATGGTATAAATGCAAGAAATGTGTGTAAGATGAAAAATTGCAAAACAGAAACATTGTTTTGCACGATTAGCTAGGCCTTTTCTAGATCCCATAAATAATTTGAAATATATAAATACAAAATTGATATTTTTAATCGAAAACTTTGCATAAACTACAGTAAGTACAAGAAAACCCATCTCTAACATGTTTGTTACAAATAAGTAACCATAGACCAAGACTAAGGATAAAAATAGTAGGTAACTTATCGCTATATAATGGCATAATGGGGACGAGGGATATATAAGAAATAAAGTAGAAAAGTTGAAGATATATAGTAAAGCATAAAAAATTAACAAAAGAATTCAACTGATTACTAGATAAACCAGAGAAGGCTTGTCATCAAAATTAAAAATTAGAAACATCCTATATGAA
Source organism: Amaurobius ferox (assembly GCA_951213105.1). NCBI lineage: Eukaryota > Metazoa > Arthropoda > Arachnida > Araneae > Amaurobiidae > Amaurobius > Amaurobius ferox. The sequence continues at coordinate 121,679,994 of OX578143.1, read as the reverse complement.
TTAAATCAATTGCTAAAATGGAATGAAGAACAATGGATTGAAGGTAATGTTATTGTAAAATCATCAGGAGGTGAATACAAAATATCACATTTCAAAGAGTACTTTTCATTTAATAGTCTTATTACTTTGAACAGAAAAGCCATTTGGGTTGAATAATGGCCCTTTTAAAAATTGTTTACATTTATATCAATTAGATTCGGAAATATAAGCGTCTGAAATGTTTACTTACATTTTTGTAACGCTCCGATTTCAGTCAGAGATACCCCAACCATAGATGTTATTCTCAACAAAAGAAAATGCTACACTTGTTCATCCAGATAACCTTCACCCCCCCCCCCCCCCTCCCTTCCTCCATCCGTTGGATCTATGATTTTCAAAATCAAGTATTTTTGAAATATTTATTTAAATTGCATATTTAATAAAACTTACGACCAATATGATATTATCTGAATATCAAATACATTGTTAGTAACAGCATGGGCAGCTGAAAAAGCCTTCCTCCTTCGTCGAGATACATGACATAGACACATAGTGCAGCTAGTACAACAAAGATAAGGAAATTTTTATCATCAGATTGATGCTCATCAGAAACCTAGTGACCCACAAAAAAAGCATTGCCAATTCCCCCCCTAATAATAATTAAACGAAGAAAAAACAAATAGGTTACACAGCTAGCACAGTATAGAACAAACAGCATTAGATGCAAAGAAATTAGTTCAAAATGTTAAAATTAATTATGTAATATACAAGACTACGAAATGTAGTGGTACCTAACAAAGTTACAGAAACCTGAACAGTTTTTACACGTTTGTCGTTTTCTTTACTATATTATTCCTTAGAAATAAAAACATTCGCAGAAAATGTCTTCGGTCGAATCTTTTTAAAAGTATTTAATAAAGAAAACGGGAATATATATATATATATATATATATATATATATATATGTATTTATATTTCCGTTATATATATATATAATATATATATATCAAATATAAAAAGTTTAAAGACGTGAATATACTTTGCAATTTTGGGACAATCTTGTAAAAAATTTTAATTAAATTTAATTTCTATAATTTAAATGGTAGATCAAGAAAATTTCGACATTTCTGACAAGATTTTTATATAATAATGAATTACAAATCCAAATTATCGAAAACGTTGAATAAAAGTATGATGTACAAAATTTTAGAATTAAATCTTTCTCAAGAAATCAATTTTAGAGTCAAAACGGGACTAATGGCATGAATAAAAATTCGAATTATTTTGCGTAATTTTATACAGTAAAGATAATTTCAATTTCAATAAATATTTAGCAAAAAGAAGAAGCTAAGTAATATAATAAATTCAGAGTTTAGATTGGCTAACGGATGCAAAATGTATAATTTTAAAAATAGACCCAAAAATTCTAGCTCCAAGCGCCAAATCTGTACTTGTGCCACTGACTTATTACATTATTCCTTTGTGCAGCTCAGTGAATTCAAAGAGCTATTATCAGGGTTATTTATTGTTCTCGAAAAATGAATCCTATCATCCGCTAAATCAACATCTCTTTATCACCATGAGTAACAGAATATAGGATTTTATCGTAATTTCCGTTTTACAAGTCGTGCCGAAATAGCTCAGTTGGGAGAGCGTTAGACTGAAGATCTAAAGGTCCCTGGTTCGATCCCGGGTTTCGGCAAGTGCCACTTTCCTCGGTAGTATAGTGGTCAGTATCCCCGCCTGTCACGCGGGAGACCGGGGTTCGATTCCCCGCCGGGGAGGCATTTTTTTATTTACTTTATTTTATTTATTTTTATAATATATTAGAGAATTTTAAGGTTATTATTGCCATCACAAATTAAAGCATCTTTCATATCTACAGCTATAAATAAGATTTCATTTTTTATCTGGTATTTGTATGATACTATATAAAGACATCAATACTATTGCATACATACGTCCACCGCAGCTTCTTGTTTACAGAAATATACATTCTTCTATATTTTCACTTATGAGCTAAGCTAATTTTATTAAGTAAAATTATAAATATAATAATAATATAATTAAGTAAAATTAAGGTGACGAAATAGAAATATTTAATTTCTTCCCACCGATTTTCAAACAACTAAAGAGGCAAAAGTAGTCTAGAATATTAAATGATATTAATAAATATTTTGATATAGCACTTTATAGGAAACTTTGATTTCAAAAATATCCTTCTACTGAAATTCATTAGAATTTTTATACAATCGAGAAATTTCTGAAATGTTTTTGCCAAATTTAAAATGGTATTTTACTATTGATCAAATATACTGGGTAAGCGTCAGTAAATCTTCTGCCCTATCAGCACTTTGTTAACTTTCGCGGCACGCGTTTTTCGCCGAAATTCTGCTCAAACAGTTGCGAAATATTTTCTGAAAGATAAAGTGCAGTGCTTAGATTATATTAAAACTAAATTTAATACCCAATAAAATATAGAATATATTTTTTATTTTAACCCAAAATATTTTTGATGCTACCATCTGTTGTTGTAATTTAATTCATACCGATTATTTTATTTTTTAATGAACATTTTTAAATATTTTTTCCTTCTAATACAGTATTAAGGGTGAGAGCGTCAGTAAATTTTTTGTCCTATCCGCGCTTTGTTAACTTTCGCGGCACACATCTTTCGCCGAAATTCTGCTCAAACAGTTGCGAAATATTTTCTAATAGATAAAATGTTATGCTTAGATTACATTAAAACTAAATTTAATACCCAATAAAACATAGAATATATGTTTTATTTTAATTTAAAATATTTTTGGTGCTGCCATCTGTTGTAATTTAATTCATACCGACTATTTTTATTTTTTAATGAACATTTTTAAATGTCTATTCCTTCTAATACGCTATTAAATACAACAACAGATCATATATAATGCCATAATCACGGAAAAGTAATTGAACTTGGACTTGAAGACAAAGGAACTTGAAGGCAAAACTGCAGTCCTCAGTGATGTACATTCAGATCCCTTATCAAATTTATAGAATGATAAATTACCTTTCCGTGATTGTGGCATTATTATATATGATCTGTTGTTGTATTTAACACTGTATTAGAAGGAATAGATATTTAAAAATGTTCATTAAAAAATAAAAATAATCGGTATGAATTAAATTACGACAACAGATGGCAGCACCAAAAATATTTTAGATTAAAATAAAAAATATATTCTATGTTTTGGGGGGCATTAAATTTAGTTTTAATATAATCTAAGCATTGCATTTTATCTTTCAGAAGATATTTCGCAACTGTTTGAGCAGAATTTCGGCGAAATATGTGTGCCGCGAAAGTTAACAAAGCGCGGATAGGGCAGAAAATTTACTGACGCTCACCCTTAAGGGTCCCCTTGATCAGTATTCATGGACTGGTTTCGCGCTGTTAACTGCAATGGCGTCGAGGAAACAGTCGCAATTTTGCGAAATTCAGTAGGAACTTTGTTTTTATTCCCTGATTACTCTATTATTTGTGCAAGGAACTAGCTCAAAACAGTAAAATTGAAAGTAAATATATACGAAGTTTGAATCTTCATTCGAATTTTTTTATGGCATTTCTAGACCTGTGGGATTTACATTGGATTCAACCAGGGTCTTTCGGACCTCACAATCAAACACCTGCGTATACATACGCATGCATACACACACACAGTCATACACGTACATCGTACATATAGACATATATATTTCAATGAAATTTTAAATCAAGTTGGGGGTTTGAATTATAGCATCTATAACAATATCATCCTTTTGTCTAATTTTGAAGTATTCTGCGGGAAGAAGGGGAAGTAAATGAAACATGTAAGTTGCAAATATTTCATATAGTCTGGAATATCCCGAAATTGCAATATTTTTAACTCTCTTCAGTCAGTCGCGCATTCGATTACGTCGTTACCAAAATATAAAATTTCAATTGGAAATGATGAAACAGTTCTAGCTTTGAAAGTATGTAGAGAATTAAAACTATTTTACATCTCCCCACCGCCTAGCGTCCTGCTTCTTTACTTATTTTGCAAAGGCAGAATTTTAAGAAAAAAATGGAGTGTAATGGTGCCAATGCCTCAATATGAAGTGCGTAATTTTATGAGCATTTTATGAGTAACACCATGAGTAACAGAATATAGGATTTTATCGTAATTTCCGTTTTACAAGTCGTGCCGAAATAGCTCAGTTGGGAGAGCGTTAGACTGAAGATCTAAAGGTCCCTGGTTCGATCCCGGGTTTCGGCAAGTGCCACTTTCCTCGGTAGTATAGTGGTCAGTATCCCCGCCTGTCACGCGGGAGACCGGGGTTCGATTCCCCGCCGGGGAGGCATTTTTTTATTTACTTTATTTTATTTATTTTTATAATATGTTAGAGAATTTTAAGATTGTTATTGCCATCACAAATTAAAGCATCTTTCATATCTACAGCTATAAGTACGATTTCATTTTTTATCTGGTATTTGTATGATACTATATAAAGACGTCAATATCATTGCATACATACGCCCACCGCAGCTTCTTGTTTACAGAAATATACATTTTTCTATATTTTAACTTATGAGCACTTTTTTAAATTTTTATACGACCCCCTAAGACAAATTTGGTGAATCAGAAAATTTTTACTTTTAATGCAACAAGATCATTAAAAGAAACCGCATATCTGTATCTTTAAAATCAACTGAATTATGATAAAGGAAAAAATCTGACTTATGCCACTTTTCCGTACCATGTAAAAGGTTGTTTCATCAGTGAAAATAGGGATCATAAACAAATTGACGATGAAACCTGTTTAGATAAAAAAAAGTTCTTAATTATTGGAAAAGTACTTAGTTATTGAAAAAGAAGTTAGTTAGTGAAAAGTACTTAAGACTTCGTGATTGAATTGTGAGCCTACGCGGAATTCGCAAAAATGTCTCCTATGTATTATCATTCAATTTTATCTTTTTTGTGATATGTCACAAATTTACATTTCTAATTTGATATAGGGTCCCCATTCACAATGTTCAATTTTCAATTAAATATAACTCGCTCCATCTTAAAGATACAGATATGCGGGTTTTTTAATGATCTTGTTGCATTGAAAATAAAAATTTTCTGATTGACCAAATTTGTCTAAGAGGATCGTATAAAAATTTAAAAAGTGTAACTTTTTGAAAATTAATGGGAGGACTATTTCATTAACGTAGTCTTATTTCATACCTTACTTTAAATATTTTTGCAATTTACATTGCCCACTTATATCCAACAGATAAAGAATTAAAGGGCGTTTCAATCTTTTTGGGATACCCTGTATGCTGCTACTCATGGTGATAAAGTAATGTTGTCTTAGCGGATGATAGGATTCATTTTCGAGAAGCAATAAATAGCTCTCATAATAGCTCTTTGGATTCACTGCGCTGCACAAAGGAATAATTTAATAAGTGTTACAGTCAGTGGCACAAGTACAGATTTGGTGCTTGGAGCCAGTATTTTTTAATACATTTTTAAAAGTATACATTTTGCATCCGTTAGCCAATATAAACTCTGAATTTAATATATTGCTTAGTTTCTTTTTTTTTTTTTTATTAAATATTTATTGAAATTACTTTTACTATATGAAATTATGCAAAATAATTCAAATTTTTATCCATGCCATTAGTCCCGTTTTGACCCTAAAAATGATTTCTTGAGAAAGATTTAATTTTAAAATTTTGTGCATCATACTTTTATTTAACGTTTACGAAAATTTGGATTTTTAATTCATTGCTATATAAAAATCATGCCAAAAATATCGAAATTGTTTTAATCTACCACTTAAATTATAGAAATTAAATTTAATTAAAGTTTTTTTTAAGATTGTCTCAAAATTACAAAGTATATTGACGTCTTTAAACTTTCTATCACAGAATACTATATAATATTAGTCTGTGCTTTTTATATTTGATATTTATTTTATTTGTTTTCCTTTTCTTTTATTAAATGCTTTTAAAAAGATGCGTCCGGAGACATTTTTTTCGAATGTTTTTATTTCTAAGAAATAATGTGGTAAATAAAATGACAAACGTGTAAAAAATGCTGAGATTTCTGTAAGTTTGTTAGGTACCACTAAATTTCGTAGTCTTGTATATTCATAATTAATATTTTCAGCTAATTTCTTTGCATCTAATACTGTTTGTTCTAAACCGTGCTATGTATCTATTTGTTTTTTTCTTCGTTTAAGTTTTTTTTTTTTTTTTTGGGGGGGGGGGGGGGGGGGGATTGGCAATGTTTACTTTTAGTGGTCACTGGGTTTCTGCGGTGAGCATCATTCTGATGATAAAAATTTCTCTATCTTTGTTGTACTATCTGCGCTATGTTGTGTATCTCGAAGAAGAAAGGCTCTTTCTTGCTTTTCAAATCAGTTGACGAATTTTATCAGCTGCCCATGCTGTTACTAACAATATATTTTGATATTCAGATAATATCATATTGTTCGTAAGTTTTATTAAATATGCAATTTAAACAAATATTTCCAAAATAATTGATTATGAAAATCCAAAGGATGGAGGGAGAAGATTTGTTGAGAATAACATCTATGGTTTGGGTATCTCATGACTGCAATCGGAGCGTTACAAAAATGTAAACACTTTAGACGCTTATATTTCCGAAGCTAAAAGATATAAATGTAAACAATTTTTTAAGAGAATAATATCTATGGTTGGGGTATCTCTGACTGAAATCGGAGCGTTACACAAATGTAAACTCTTTAGACGCTTATATTCCCGAATCTAAAAGATATAAATGTAAACAATTTTTTTAAATGGCCATTATTCACCCCCAAACAAATATTTTCTCCTAAAAGTGAAAAGCATTGCACTGAGCACGCATACAAGGTAATTCTTCTTGGACCCAGACCATCCGACCTACCTATACTTTCAAAACTTCTTATCAAAACCGATACCTACTGGAGGTGTAAGGTTTCTGCTTGGACAGCTGGAAAATGCCAGACAATTTAGACCGGAACCCAGTGGAATCTGTCAATAATTATTTTCAAAAGATGTTAGGGCTTTTATTGAGTAAATCAATCGTTGCCGTAAATTACTGTTAAAGTCATTTACAAAGTAAATTTTAAATGATTGGACTTTTGAGAATTTCTGTAAAAACTTGACTATGGGTATCTCCTTGGTTTCTCAGTTTATTTATTTTTTAATTGGGTTCGGCCGCCTGCCCTCTTCCCCCAAATCCCCTGAGGTTAATGAACAAAATAAATAAACAACAATAATTAGTGTCCGTTTATAGCAGAAAACTGAAAAGATGACGCAATAAACATTTATTTTCTAAGTGAGTTGAAAAACCATTAGAAAAAGACACATCATTAGAAAAACAATTGCGAGTTTCCTGATGGCATAAAGATTTGATGAAATATGCTTAATAAACTAATGAAAATTTAAATTCGGTCTGAAGGAACACTCAAAATATTAATAAATTCTTGGAATCGAAAAGATTTATCAAAATATTTTAAATTTACCGCCATTCCCGTTACCATATAAAATTCGAACCACGATGTTTTCGTTTCAAAAAACACTATAGATGGCGCCACTACCAAAATGCGAAGCAATTGAAAAAGTTGTTGAGTCTAGTCAGGGGTGAAAGTTCGGCTCGGATACTGCCAGCGGGATTGCTGGTAACTTCTATCGAGGTGAAATAACTTCTAGGTGGGCCGGGCCCGTTGGAGGCCCACCTTATTGAGCTGTCCGTAAGTCAAAAAACAGTTTTAGTTTCAACAACATGCAATAGGCATTACCGATCAAGATGTAATTAAATTTACTTTCAAACTATTCGAATTTTTAAAAAATATCGATGAGATGTTTCCTTTTGGTAGTTGACCCTTTTTGGTCCTTACCAAATTTTATAGAAGTGGGTTTCTTAGATTTTATACTACGCGACAAACAAACAGTGAAACATTTTCTTTATTATTGAATGGATTCCTGAGATATATTTTTTATAAGCTTAATAATGGTTTTTATAACAGTTTTATATCTTGTACTTTGCTCCGATCAAAATATAAAAATTACACATTTGGAATATAGACGAATCCCCCCCCCCCCCCCCATATTCTTTTATAATTTTCTACATAATAATATAGACAGCCCTAGCTTACTAAGTAAGATTAATATCTGTGGACGTTCTTACAATACTAAAAATAGGCTTGTACTTATTGAAACCTTCCATAGTACAATCTACAGGGCAATTTGTCAGTAAACATAATAGTTAATTTTTGACTTTTTTGTAGCTTTAACTTTTGATATTTTTTATGATCCACCGAATATTTTAAAAAAATTTTATTATGAAAGTTTTTAGAAATTCTGATGATTGCATTATAATATGAAACACGTTTCTGAATTATCTATTTTAATTCACAAGTTGTAACTACTTATTTTATTGTGTTTACATGTTCTTTGGTGTGTGTGTTATATTACCCGTAGCTGTAATTTGTTTTTCCCTTCACTATAATTTGGCTTGTGCCTATTGAGAAGTGTATTCCATGTAAATAAATAAATTGTCATAGATAACTGCATTAATTACTCTTGTTAATTATATTAATTTCTGTTATTAATAGTAGCGTGAAGTAAAGGAATATGTGTTTTGAAGTTGCTTTTCTTTAGAGAAATATAATATCTTCGTTCTATACAATTAGAATTTTAAATATTGACCTAGATTGATTGATCCATTTTTCTATAGCTCAGAATAAATATATCGAGATAAATTATGGAACGAATTCATTGGACATTAAATCAATAAGTAAAAACACTTTGTGGAAAAGAATAAGAAAAACTTGAACAACGCATTTAAGTACAAATAAGACAATTAATTGTCTCATTTGTGCTTAAATGCTTTGCTCAAGGTTTTCTTATCATTAGGCATTATTTTAGACAAAACTTTTCCAGGGACGCCATTTTAAAAATATCTTGGAGAGCAGAAGTATTAACAAGTAGAGGGAGGGGGCTGCAAAAGGTGCTATTGTTCTAATGATGAATACATAAATCGGCAAGGAAAATTATATGAAAAAAATAACAACTTGGAACTCCATAGGGGAGGGTAGCCGAACCCATTCTCCCCTCCCAAGTCCCGCTAAATAGCGCCTCTAGAATTTTCAACTTGAAATTTTACAATTTTCGTATTAGAACTGGTTTAATTCCGCATGAAACAAAGAACATGGAAATATCTATTTTTCAGCTTTGAACAATATTTAGGTAGCTGTAAAGTTATTGAAAGAAAAATCATGATATAAATTTTCCAATTAAAATGCATCTTCAAATCATAATCAGTAAGAGGAGTGAATGCTGGTAAGCCATATATATCTAGTTGGTCAACTGTAACCTCAAATTCGGTTCTACTCCCAATATATTTCAATAATTCGATTTTATCATTTTAGATGTGTAAAACCCACTTTCATATGTGGTCTGAAAAGACATCAAAATAACGCACAGCCTTAGCAGAAATTTATGAATGTTCAGAAAAAGCCTTCATCCAAATACCTATATGATTTCTTTTGATTTTCATTATTTTATTATTTTTTAATGGCAAAAGCTGCCTTCAACATTCTCGTAAAGCCAAGTACAAGTAAACTCCCTTCTTTCGAAAGATTGGTATATTATCTGCAAAGAGGTTTCTAATCCAGACGTATTTTAATTAGGGAATAAAAATATAATCATGTTTTTTTTAAAAACAAAAACATCTGATGTGAGAGCATATGACTTTCACTACAGAATGCAAGTACATTATTTCTTTGAATGCGAAATAATGAAGGACAAGATGCACGCCAAAATGTTTCTAACGTTGAAAAGTACAACTATAATGGGTGCTGTTCTGTATGACAACATGTGAAATTATTTTTTCTCACAAATATAAGCTGATAATTGGAAATATTGTTAACATCTGCTAAGAAATATATACTCCATGATATTAAAATACATAGTGTCATCATTTTTGACAATTTGACGACATTTTCGTCGATTTGGCACCTCATTAAATGTATTATTGGCACCACAACTGTCGCCAATTTGGCGACATTTCGCCCACTTGGCACCCAAGACTATCAAATTTGTCGCTAAGTATTACAAATGCAATGATACTGTTTACTTTTATGTAATTTCTAACATACATTTATTTGAAAAACGTTCAATATCTTGGAACGGTTTAAGTTAGCAGTCTAAAGTTTGCATTATTTGTTTCAGAATAAAAAACTATGTATAAAATGATTATTTATTTAACATTACTGAATACTCTAATTTTGAAAATCAGTATAGGGTTCCAGCATTCACTGATCGTAATAATCGTATCAAATTACTTTCGAAACATTCCATTCGTTCATGATAGGTTCCATCCACAGATTCACGGATACACATACACACAGACAGACATCACCTCAAAAACGTTCAAATCGATTTCAGGGATGCTTGAAACGTGTTTTCCGCCAAAAACTCGAATTCGAACCCGTTACAATATTTTCCGTATGCATTATATTATGTAAGGAAAGTAATTAATGCATATATAGCAGAAAAAAATGCGACCCACAGATTGGGGGCCACTCACGAAGAAAATTCGAAACCTTTATGAAGTTGAAGTAAAATGACAAAATTTCTACCAAGACTGGAGCATTTTGAGTTTCTTTAAAGCAAAAATATGGAACGTATTAACCAAGTAACGTATATAATAGAACCAGAGCATGATTAAGTCAATGTGAGGCACAGGGCCTGGTGTTAATTGGGGGCCCCCATACACTCACGGAATACCAAATACATGAAAAAAAAAACATCACTAAGCAAATTTGGAAGTTTAGGACTACTGTCCCAAAAGCACATTTGTACATGTAGAACATTTTATTTAAAAGTGAAACTTAAGTAAAGATGTATAATATTTAAAACTATTAACATATTTCCAAAATTTAAAATAAAAACTAACATTATCAGTTTATATTATTCAAATAATTAAATACATAATTATTTCTGATTAAAATGTTTTAACACATACAAAATTTAGGGGCCTCTAAAATTTGGAGTCCAAGGCCGTGGCCCAGGAAGTTCGTGCGTTAAACAAGCCATGCATAGAACTTATTAACCAATTAAACCCTCTCGGCTGCAATTAATTCATCGAAAAAAAAATTCAAGAGAAAGGTTTCAGACGAGTGAAAACAGCTAGTTTGTATTTAAAAACCGATATTTTCACAACTAGAAAATAGCGTGTTTTTAATAAGTTTTTCAGCACGAAAATGAACGAATTCAATGCTAGGAAAAATTAAAGTGAAATTATTTGTTTCCTTGCTGAGACATTAAAAAGAAGGCCAGAAGGTTTCTGTTTTACGCCGGGTCTATCTTTACTTGTCTGGAAAAACTTCTGAAAAATTTTACAGCATATATTTTAACTATAGCAAAACCGCGGTTGTTCGTGATTAAAAATGCGCACATTCTAGTAATATTAACTTGTACTCTAGATGATATCGTTCTTTAAAATTTTTTTTATTAAAATATCTAATTTTATTCCCCTAAAAAAAGATGAATAAGAATCCGTGTTCTCGATATGCAAAATTATCTGCACTGGCATACCTAAAAATTAAAACATTCTGATCCCGTTTGTAAATTAATTTACAAAAAATTTAAGGTTTGGTAACTTATGTATAGCTGTAAAATGATTAAAAGTAGCAGGTCGTGAAAATAATCACTACAGTGATAATATCAATAGAAGTTGCTTTAATCAGCGTTGAGATGCCCTAAACTTATTTAAATATATATGAATTAAAGTAAATAGAAAAATAGATATGAACACATGTTTTGTTAAACTTGCTAGTTATATGCTAGATATAATATTAAATAAATTCTACTCTTTGTTACGGATGCATCATAAGTTCTCTTCGCTATTATTTATAAATTTCATCTTATTTATATGCTGCACTAGCGCAATAAGCAGATGTAATTTTAATTGCACTGTTATTTAATACTTTTGTATCGTTCATTTTACTAGTTTATATGCTTGGAATTTTATATATATATCCATTTCTGAACTATTTACATTGGATAGATCGAATGAAAACAAATGGCATAATATAAACACATTTGAATTAAATCCGTCGCTAAGCAACCAGATATTATTTTCTGCAAATAAAGTCTTAGAAAATAATCTTCTATACTTTGCTGTATGGAAGCATTTTTTCTATTAATCTCAATCTGAGCTTACAAACACGAAACATGACGGAGTTACTTGCAGTGTAGAAGAAAATAACCATGCCAGATTTGGAAAAAAAAAAAAAAAAAACTGTGGATTTGAGGAACAAACAATTTAATTATGTTGAACTTCGTAATACTTTAAATTCCCCTTTTTACTTTCCTTATATACATAATGTATAAGGAAAGTATTGTGACGGGGTCGAAAATTCGAATTCGAGTTTTCGACGGGAGAGCACGTTTCAAGTATCCCTGATCACGAATCAAACATTTTTGAAGTGATGTCTGTGTGTGTGTATGTGTGTGTGTGTGTGTGTGTGTGTGTGTGAAAGTATGTGTGTGTGTGTGTGTCAGTGAGTCTGTGGAGACGATAACTGCCGAACGAATGGACCGATTCGAACCAAATTTGGTACAAAAATCACAATCCGTAAACACTGGAAGCCTATTGTTTTTATACGCAATCGAATGTTCAGAACCCCCCTAAATTTTCGAATGAAATTTTGAAAAAATCGTCAAAAAATCAAAACCGCTAATAAAGTTACGCAAATAGACATTTCTTATGTAATTTTTCATTAGAAAACGATTGGCATAAATTTTAGAACGATAATATGAACCGTTCTCGAGATATTGTACATTTTTCAAAAAAATTATGAAAAAGTCGCATAAAAAAAAAAAATTCCTATTGAGAAACATGTTCACTCTTCATATGTAATACCATGCGATAAATAGAGTGACATCATTCTCGTGGATCTAGCTCGTTCCATTCATGAAAAAATATACTTTGAATAATACTTTTGTATTTGAACGCCAATAGTCATTTATCTGTTGTAAGAATAACTTTTTTCTTAGTGCATAACGCTTGGCGAGATTTTGGCGACGAATTTGGCGGAATGTCGCAAACTTGGCGACTTTTTTGAAATGTTGCCAAATTAATGAAAATCTCGCCAAATGGATAAAAATGATGCTAAATCAATGAAAATGACGACTAATTGTCGAAAATTCAATATCTTGGAAAGAATATTAGTATCTACTATAAGAAAATCCTATTTTTTTACTGTAAAAGTAGTAAATTCATTACATCATATAAGGAAAGTCATGTGTTGCCCACATCAGATTTTTAATTATATTATGCTGCTGCATAATGTTGAGTAATATTTTGTACAAATCTTAAACTTTAAAAATTTGCATTTTGTAAACCAAAATACAAATAATTGCTAACAATACTAGATATAAATAAATGAATATCAAAATATGATAAATAAATATAAATATGAAATAAACATTTTAGCCTTACTACATGTTTTATCATGTGCTCTCCATATATCCCTGTTTCATATAGTTTATTTGAAAATAGACAATAATTTATTAATTATTGATTCGAAGTTTTAATATTTCTGTGGGAATAATACTATAAATACTACTACATGTAGTAATAATACTAAGTAAATTAATTGAATATGAAGGATGAAACTGTGAGGCCAGAATCACATCAAATTGTGAACTTGCTAAATGATTAATTCATTTGAACTCCCCTATAATACATACCTTGTATCTTGGAACACAATACTATAAAATTCACTGATGAGAAACATTTTAAAACTTTTTTACATGCATATATTGTAGACTGAATAATTTAAAATAAATGGTGAACTGCTTTGCATCTGATGAAGAACGCTTAATAAAGTTTAAAATTGGAAATTTTCTTACAAAATATTTTAATGGAATTCCAAAAAACATTGTTTTATAGAATGTAAAGAAATCATGGACCGTTTCTGAACAACATATTCTGTTGAAATTCTGTAAAATATTATCAAGGTAAGTTATATGTTTTTTAAAACAAATTTATAGAAATTTATCTATAATTCAATAGAATCTTTGTAGAGATCTTTGTAGAATCTTTATAGAATGTTATAGGAGTGTTATAGATCCCATAAAACTAAAAAATTTCATATAACGATATTCAATAGATTTGCAGTCCATTTTTCAATTAAAATAAACCAACTCCAATGAAAACTATTTATAGTTAATTTATATATAAAAAAAAATGATGTGTTATATTGTAAGTAAACATGATGTAAGAAATTGTGGCGTAAGAATTATATTAAATTGTTGTTGTTGTTGAGACCCAGACCGTCCGACCTACCAGAAAGGTTATATTAAATTGTGTACTTGCTATAAATTAATTCAGTTAAATGTTAGCTTATTGCAGTCCTAACTTGGAATTCCAATTCTATAACGTTATCTGATGAAGAACATTTAACAACGTTTAAAAAATTTATCCAATATTGTAGTAATAATACTACAAAGAAAAAAAATTGAATATGAAGTATAAAACTGTGATGCAAGAATCACCTTAAATTGTGAACTTGCTAATTGCTTAATTCGGTTGAACTCCCTTATAATACCTTGTATCTTGGAACATAATAATGTTCTCTGGTAAAGAACATTTAATAAGGTTTAAAAACTTTCTTGTTCGACAAATGTCTCACAGTTTTCAACTCTCTGTAAGAAATATTTCTTTACATTATGCTTTTAAAGAATTGTACATTAAAAAAAATGTAGATAGAAAAAAATGTAATTTTAAAATGTATACTTTATGAAATATAGAATGCTATATATGATGATTTTTTTTTCCTTTTTAAACATTTTAAAAATCCCATAACCCTTTAGTGGACATTTTCTTTTATAAATCTATAATCGTGAGTACTTTTATAATTATATATTTTGTATATTTGAAATAATTTGTTATTTCTGCTGTTGGATATCAGCCACTGAAAACTGTAGTTTTCCCTCAAAATAGTTGCTTGCTTTCTTCAAAGAAGTATTATCTTCCCACAAGCAGTTTTACTTATTATGATAATTCTAATGTTAACCAAAAGATATTGCAAAACTCAGAGAAAACAACAAAAATTGAGGTACAGTTTAATAAAAATTTATTGCTAAAATTTTTCTGATATATACTCTTTATAGGCCGCACAGAATATAAAACAGAATTTCTGGAGTTCTGTTGATTTCTTCTATTGCATATATTAACAACAAGAATGTTCTCAATATTCAGTAATAGATTACAAATAATACTTTCTGAATGAAATCACATACTACACAAATTACAAAATTGAGAGTAAAATAGCTATATTTCAGTATTATTGAAGTAGATTTTATTGGAACCATGAATTGATATGAGATAAAAGTGTTAAGTAGTATTTTTAAGTACAATCGCAAGATTTTGTTCTTGAAAATAATAAAGGCACTAAACAGTTTTGAGAGAAATTATTTTGAATAGTATGTACACAAAATTTAATACACGATTAAAATATTATTTTTAAATTTAAAAAAAAAAAAACAGTGATGCAGTATTGCAAATTGATAAAAACATTTCAAATATTAAAATGGAAATACGTTACTTCAAGTTCAAATATTATATTTATCTCAATTTGAAATCAAATATTATATATATCTCAATTTGAAGTCAAATATTATATTTATTTCAATTTGAAGTCAAATATTATATTTATCTCAATTTGAAGTCAAATATTATATTTATCTCAATTTGAAGTCAATGTATTAATTTTTTAACACATTTTATTTTTGCAAAATTTAGAAGAACAAATTATAAGAGTTTATAAAAACTTCAAAATTTTGGTAAATGGCATATTAAGTATAATAAATTTAATAATTATATTTTCGGGGGATTGAAAAGTTGCGCACATCAAATTTTAAAATTATATAATGTACTGAAAAATTGAAATAGTAAAATTTTTTTCAGCTAGGTGGCACTAATATACTTTTAAAATTATATCAGAAATATCGTCTGCGGTTTTTAATACACCAGACGATCATTACAGATATATTTCTGATTCATCGAAGAACATGGCGTTGTTCTCCCAGACAGAAATATTTTTTGTTATTATTTTAAAGCAATATTTATATAACCATTCGTATGAGAGTGTCGTTGAAGAGTTTCAGAAGAAACACCTAAACACTTACCCCCCAAAATTCAACGAATACAAAGTTTGTAAGGCGTTTTAGATAAATTGTATATGTGGAGACAGAGCGAGAGCAAGCAGGCCTTTCATTTTAACTCTGGAAAAACTGTTTGAAATAAAGGTTCTGAAAATCTTCAATTCTTCTAAAATTCTTTAATGACAGTGTCATAAGAAAGGCTAGTGACAGTGTCATAAGAAAGATATTGCTTAAATAAAAGTTTCTTCACTCTAAGACGTCATATTCTTCAATTGATAAAAACAAAGGAAAAAAAGGTTTCACTTGCTCGATCTGTAATTGAAATTATCATCTAACATATTAAAATAACAGACCATATATCAGATATATATTTGAGGGTAATGCCACCTGATTGAAAAATGTTCTACTATTTCAATTTCTCGATATGTAATTATCACGTAACGTAATAAAAACAGCTTATCGTATCAGATATATTTTTAGTGTAATGCAACCTAATTGAAAAAAAAATTCTACTATTTCAATTTCTCGGTACATTATATGATTTTTGATCACCGTGTATATAAAAATATTCAAAAACTTTAACACATAAAATTACCTGTAACATACTACGTCAAAAATTTTTATATATTTAATATTCTATTAATTATTCTGGTAGTTCATAAATACATTTTACAACTGTAAAATTACTTTTAAATTTACTAGAAATATTTTTAGTACATTCCAAAATATACAATTCAGATATCTATAAAATTCTTAAATAGATAGTATAAATACTGCTTATAAAATCACAAAAAATAATACTGCTTAATTCATTTTTATTGTATAGAATGTTAACTGAAAATGTGGCTAAAGTAGAATAAACTCAAAAGATTTGAAATAAAAGTGTCAGTACCAGATTTGGAGACAATTATAACGATTAGTGATTAATTGTGACAGCAATCAATACAAGAAATAATTTAAGATTAAATTAAGAATTTGATTAAATTTACAAATTACAAGCTGCAAACCAAAAGAGATTTTAATCACAATTATAAAATATTACAATATGTAATATTGCCATTGCAAAAGCTGTTTTATATTTTTATTACTTTATTAAGACTATTATTAATTAGCAAATTTAGAATTCTATTTCTTTGGGCATTCAAAGCAGATGCTTGTTTTGAATAATGATGACTTTCAGAGAAAACTTTACTAATTTCATTATCTTACGATTGCGATTAAAGTAAAAAATATACAACAAATATGTAAAATTATGTTTACAAATAAAAAAAAAGTGATTGATTGCAATAGCAGACTATGTTTGCTCCAAGCCTGATTTACACTAGACAATAATAATATACATAATCGAAGACAGATCTAAAAATGATTTACACTATCGAGCCCGGGCGGACTGGATGTAATCACATTTTTGGTAAAAAAGAAACAAGTCAAGTTCATATTTAACAGTGTATTTATACATTAATTATTAAATTTCCGACTTTCACATTTCGACTAGATTTTTCAGGAAATAACTTCAAAATGTGTTTCATGTTAAGGTATGTGTGATTTATTGTAATACAAACTTGAGTTTTGTAATGTAATTCTCTATTAATCTAAATATTTAATAAAGAAGTTATCATATTATTTCATGCATAGTTCAGATGGAATTTCCAATAATTCAATTTCTTACACAGTCTAATTCGGATCTGCCCAGTTTGAAAATCGAGTTAAGGTAAACCGGGACCGAAAAAGAAACCTTATCCATTCGCGTATTTGCATTCATGGTGGTGCAGTGATTCCCAACTGTCCCATATCGACCACGAAAAACTCCCGCACCATCACGAGGAGAATAATCTGAGGTTGAACGGAAATCCGACAGTGGCGTGCACCAGAGAGGATGCAAAGGATGCAAAAGCACAGCTATTAATTTTTTCCATTACCATACTGTTATCAAACATATAAAATTTGCATTCAAATGTAGATGCTGATAGTCAATCACCAATCGCCAGTTTTTGAAAGTTTTAATTAAATGCCAGCTTATGAATGTATTAATTTCTTTTGCGGTGATTTGAGTCTTCAGAAAAATTGTTAAGCACCCTCTCTTTATCTCGTTGCATTTTTAATTATATTTATTCGCAACACATATCTTATGCAAATTTCAATGCATATTTGCGGGTGCATTCATGTGTTAGGAATGCATCTCACTTATGCAATATATATTCAAATATATTAGAAGAGATACACAAAGGTAATATTTTAAAGAACTGACATTATGTATCCTTTTTTTCATGAATGCGTCTTATCCGTTATTGCTATGTTTGATATCATTCATTAATAAACGCTTGTCAATAACTATAAATTAATGTGTACAAATAGCATTAATTGAATGATCAATAAATTTCTAATAATAATTATTAGGAATAATTAAAAGGCATTATAATAATTAATGATATTTAATTTAGTATTTTGCACCCCCTTAAAAATATTTCTGGGCACGCCAATGTAAAGAGAAGTTGCTAAATATTTCATATTATGCATGTACTTTACGCAATATTCTTACTTTCACAATTCTAGTTGATATAAAATATACTACAAAATATCACTATCAAATGAACATATTATTCGAAATGTCGTCATACACTATTTGGTGTTATTTCGAATAATTTTCTACTTTTGAATAAAAATTTATTACACTGCACTTTCTACTAAAATATAGCGGATCAATAAGGATTTCAATTTTGAAATGTTATGGAAATTTTAGAAGCTAGAGTTGGCAATAGAAGAATGTAATACCGGGCACTTGTTGCTTTGGTGTGATTCAACAAACATTAAAACTAGACAATTTTAAGACTATACACAGCAACTGGGACACTCTGAAATGAAAATCTCGACCATGAAAATAAATATCTGTAAAGTTATCATTGTTATCTGCATCTTTATTAACTACCAAAAAAATATTTGTCCATTATTAAAATCTGAAAGGAACATTATTTTTACAGTTTATTCTTGATGTAGTTTTAATATAAAAAATCCAAGTACAAAAAAATGCAATACCTTAAATCAAAATCTGTAAAGTTATCATTGTTATCTGAATTTTTATTAACTATAAAAAAAATATTTCTATTATAGATTTTTTAAATTAATTTTTTCATTATTAAAATCTAAAAAGAACATCATTTTTACAGTTTATTCTTGATGTAGCTTTAATATAAAAAATCCAAGCACAGAAAATGCAATACTTTAAGTCAAAGTAATTCGAACAATAAAAACAACAAATTACCAGGAACCATAAACTTCCATGCATATTGAAATTTTGAAGACATTTTACAATAAGCATTCTACATGTCAGTAAAGGACTTTTTCGAGCTGGTGTTTCAACCGTAGTTTAACTACTATTGTTTTAACTACTATTATTTATCAATTTTTTTTATGAAACAACAAAGTACCTTGTTATTTTATAAAGAATATTACCTAGAAGCATTTAATTATTCATAACATATGAATTATTTTATAAATAACTATTACATAATTGTGAAAACAACTACGATTTTTCTGAACAACTGACTAAATCTGAGAAAGAAAACTGTAATTGATACAAAAAATTTACGACTATATTGGTTTGGAATTGTTTGGTAAAGCTATATGCATTCAAATCCTGAAAAAGGAACACAATTTTAAACATTCGAAACTGGTCGATGGTTGAATTTAATAATATCGACAGATTTATTTCTCAAATTTGTTCTAGTTTCAGTAGTGTTAAAAATTTCACATACCAACTCAATCTCAAAACACTTTAAAATCCAATAGATAAATTTGAAATCGTGAAATTTCATGTTGAAAGTGAAAATATAATTAAAATATGTCTATTACACAATTTACAGAATATACTTTTCCAATAAATGTTTTTCTAAAGTTCTGCTGAATATTAATTTTTGACGAAGAAAAATATTAACCAAATTGAATGAACATATATTGAAATATTGAAACAAAAAAGGAAAATATTGTCCAAATTACCTGTTAGGAGCCAAATTGTTTGTCTTGTTTAAGGGAATAAGTCATCTAAAAATTGCTCAAAACTTTGTAGAGATCACGTGGACTTTCATTTCTCGTTTTCAGTCGGCAGAAGTTCAGGAATAGTTTTATATAATAAACTTTATATATTTACACTATATATACACAGTCATATTTACAATGCTGAAACGTTCTCGTTATCGCTAGCTCTGTTTGGACATGATTGGGATTGGCTTGTAGATAGTTGTGGAATTATCAGAACTGACAGCTGTGGAACTTTGACTGACATTTCTCGTTTGACAATTCAACGCTGATACTGTCCTAAGGGCATGTAAGTCGTAAAGAGCTTGACTGGGCGCAACTAAGGACGATAGGAGATAACCACAACCTGGCATTGCGGGATAACCCTGCGTCGCTCCTAGTCCTAATGGTGCACAGTTCGGAGGATACCCAAGACTTGACCACAACGGCGCATGCAAATTCACTGCGGATTCCGAGCCAAGTAGTCTGTCCACGCTGAAGCCTGTTGGTTTAGGGTTTTGAATACCCGCAATGTTTGCAGTAAGGCTGGAGTAAGGGTATTTGAAAGATAGAAGTCCACCAGGAGTATGAAAACCACCGTATCCGGCTAGGGACCAGCCCAGTGCGGATTTATCATGGGGATGGAAACCGGTATTTAGAACACCAGGAAAAACAGGCGCTCCAGCGCGTTTAAATGCAGCTAACCGAGTCCTGGAAGCAGCAGTTGAACGTCTACGAAGTTTACCAGTTGTGCCACCAATAAAGACATCATCAGAACTGGGATCAAGCATCCAGTAATTTCCTTTACCGGGATCATCGTAATGGCGAGGAACTTTGACAAAACACTTATTAAGACTCAAATTGTGCCGTATGGAATTCTGCCACCCTTGCTTATTTTCTCTATAGTATGGAAAGTTCTTCATGATATACTCATAAATACCGTTGAGAGTCAATCTTTTTTCCGGACTCTGCCGTATGGCCATCATAATGAGGGCGTTGTAACTGAACGGAGGTTTCTCGTGCTGCGGTTTTTTTTCATCTTTAGAATCACCGGATGGTTTCTCTGGTGTTGCTGGAGCAGAAACACTCGTCTTTGGGGGTTCAGGCGTTACCGGGCGCCTGCTGCTGAGATCCCGCGGGGATTCAGCTCCCGTCTGCGGCGGCGGAGTGGCGATAGCGGCCGGGTGATCGTCCGCCTCCCTCCCGTCGATCAGGCTGCTGATAGAAAACGAGGTCGTTCGGCGTGGCACCACCATCGCTTCTGCCGTGCCCTGAATCCGAACCATAGCTACCACGCGAAAACTTTTCCCCAACCACAATTGACACATTAAATACGACTCTCTGCAGTTTAGACGCCCCCTCCACAACTCCGCGCCCACTCACGGGCCAGACCACGCCTCGAAATAGACCGATTCTCCGCCCACTTGTGACACTTCTACCCAATCAGCATCCGAACCTTCAGCAGTCGTTTTACACTGTTTGTCGATCGCTGAGAATGCAGAAGAGGATAGCGGCGAAAGGATTCGACGAATAGAGGGACGCGGTTTCTCACAAACTTTGATACAAAGGGGGGAGGGAAGTGATATTTACCCCCCACTTTTTTGTGAACTCCGGGAGAACGGAGGAGCAGAAACGTAAAGGTAAGCAAAATATTTGAGTTTTGGATTTGACACTACTGGGAGAAAGAAGAAATACTGGGAAAAGATTTTGTATTTATTCTATAACTTCAGGGAATTTTGTTTCTTAATCTTTTTCAAAAGAAAAGGGAAATCTTCAGAGCTCTTTCAGCAGATAATTCTTAAAATTTCTTGGGTATTTTTAAATTCAATTTAAGGGAACAATACACTATTAATATGCAAGAAACACTGATAATGTGTCTTAAGATTTGAATATTTTTATAAATCAGCTGCTCCAGATAAATATTTTAAATTTCAGATTAATTAAAATCTTATTTATTGAGTAAATCTATTAAGAGAAAATATTAATTTTTATATTTTTAAAAATTTATACATTAAAGTGGTAGCTGTTATTTTCAGAATTTCTATATTTTATTGCGCTGAAGATGATCTATTTTGAAAGAACTCTTTAAAATATTATAAACTATTTTTTTTTCTTCGCGTTCCAGAATAGGTATAAAAACACGACAAATAAATTGGTATCACTCTTTTTTAAATTTAATGGGCTACAAAATGCTGTTTAAATTAGAAAACTTTTTATTAGATAAATGTTTTAAAATTTCAGATTAACTGGAATTTCATTCATTTATTGAGAGCAAACATTAAGCATCAAAAGCAAACATTAATTTATATATATCTGAAAATTTATAAATTAAAGTAGTAGTTGCTATTTTGGAATTTCTATATTTCATTGGTGGAAAATGATCTATATTCAAAGATAATTTATAAACTGATTTTTTTCTTCCCTTAATATTTCAGGATAGAATAAAAGCATAACAAAGAGATTGGTATCGATCTTTTTTTAAATTTAATGGACTACAAAATGCTGATAAAATAAGAAAATATGTAATTTCAAAAATCTTATACATACATGTATGACTAAAATCTAATTTGGTGGGAAAATCCATTAAAAGCAAAATATTAATTTTTACATATTTAAACATCTATAAATTGAAGTGGTATTTACTATTTTCGGAATTTCTTATTTCATTGGGCAGAAGATAATCTAGTTTGAAAGATAATCTATAAACTAATTTTTTATTAATATTTCAAGATAAAATAAAAGCACGACAAAGAGATTAGTATCAATCTTTCTCAAATTTAATGGGCTACAAAATGATATTAAAATAAGAAAATATGTAATTTCAAAATATTTTATGCATGCACCTTTTAAACAGCGCACACACACACACACACACATATATATATATATATATTATATATATATTTATATATTATCTCTAAAATATCTCTGGATTTTTTTATATTCTATTTTTATTCTGTTTTATTCTTGCATTTGCATGTAATTTGGCAAATATGCACTGTTTTACTTTACTCTAGATATAAAACGTTTGGTCAGTGTTTAAATTTGGTTTTATACTTAACTATCTTATATTTCAAGTTATGGTTATAAGTGTTACAATTTATCTATAATCTATCATTGGAATTTCATATAATATTTTTATTATATATATATATATATATATAAAATTAAAAATACATTATCTTTAGTAATATTACTGTACATTAAAATTACATCTATTTATTGCGCTATTTGCAGCATATAAATAAGGTGAAATTAATAAGTTAATTATAATAAGTTAAAATATATAAATTAATAAGTTAAAATTGAACTTGAAGACACATATAGCATCTAAAAGTAATAAAAAGGATCTCATTGATTACTAGATTAAGAATATTCAATGGAACAATTCAGAAAATAAAAAAAATTAGCCAAGGTAAACAGAAAAACAATCCTTATGTATTAAAAATAATTAAAAGTATAATGAATAATAATGGATAGAAGGCAAAAAAATTGCAAAATCATCAGGAGATGTATACAAAACATGCCTTCTGGAAATAGTTTTTTTCATTAAATAACTTTGTAACATTAATAAAATGGTTATTTTACATCTCAAAGAACTATAAAAAACAATCGAACACTAAGAATATTGGAGAGAATGTAAGAGATTTTTGAAAATTAATTTAAGTCTAATACTTAGTTCTATACTTAGTCTATACATTTTGACATTCATTTTGGAAATACTTCAATATTTCGAAATGCTTTTAAACTGACTATATTTTCTTAAATTCATTTGAGAAATACTTAAATATTTTGAAATATATTTTAGAAATAATTTTGCGGATATAGTACTATAAAATTGATATTCTCTTTAGACTCATTTGAAATAGTTAATTTTTTTTTAAATATCCCTTTTAAAATACCGAGATAAGCATAATTGGGGTATCCAAATAAAAGATGCAATCCTCAGCAATTATTCAAATTTATTGTTCATCGCCAAAAACTAAATATAGTATATCGCTACTGAATAGAATAAAATCTAAATGTCTTAGAAAATGTAAATTAAAAAAAAAAACTTAATTAAAAAACGTAATTTCATCTCCTCTTAATTTTTATTGCAATTGAAAAAAAAAAAACGCTATCTCGAATGAACTTATATAATGTATTACAAAATACAAAGTAATGGCAAAACAGTGTAAATATATATATATACATCTTTAAAACTTAAATTACTTTGAATACTATAGTATTCAAAGTAATTTAAGTTTTAAAGATGTATATATAGAGCTATATATAGAGCAGGCTCAGACTTCTAAGAAGAAACATATTCTGACTTCTAATTAGTCTTCAGAGTTGAAAATTAATTCTTAGTTTTCTTGGTCTTATAGCATTAATAATAATTTGTGTGGTTTCCTTATCACAGTTGCCACGTCGAAACCAATCTGGAATAAATAAAAACTCTGAAAAGATGCAGAACATCGAGCGGACGAAATTTGAAACTGTCAATACATCATTTTGTGACGCCCGCTATACAGAAACCCTATATTGATTTAAAACTAATATACCACCATAACTTATACCTTATACACATAAATTAATGTATAGCAAAAACTACGGTCTACGCGCACTCTTATATTACTTAACTGTATATAAAAATACATAACTGTACATTTACAAGATAATGAGCTGTAGTTTCGCCAACACTGAAAGAACAGGCCGAAAATTGGAAAAAAAGTGCACTTTTAAAGTTATTTTTACTTGGGTGCTATCAATTGCATTTTTTTTTCTCGCTTCGTGGTAATATTACTTAAAAAAAGTCTATATCTATCTTGGGGTATGAGATGTACAAAACCTTGAAAATTAGGTTTTGTCCCGTTACGTGTAATATACAGATATGTCAGCTACAGATTAGGAAATGGCGACCAGACGCAGCGGAATGATGCCACGTTCCTAAAATTTATCAGGGCTTGCTCTATTTCACGTAATATTTTACGCTCAAGGTCATATGATAATTTAACAATTGTAATAGTTCCTAATGAAATACAAACACTAAAAACTATACATAAAAATGTTGTTTAATGAATGAATTTCTCCCTTCCTTTGGGTAAGAAAGAGAAATTCTTAAAGACACCACCTCGCTCCAAAAGAACCTAAAACTTGTAATATCTAAAAATATATGCCATCTGAAACAGAAATTCCTAATGCATAAATCAAATCATACTAAAATTAGAACATTAGAATACAAATTCCAAATAGAACACAAATACATGCAGAAATTAATTTTTAAACGACATTTTTATCAAGACATAGCCCTTTTTATTTCCGGTTTAATTTATGAATTATTCTAATTTTTATGCACTTCTGAAGTGAAAATATTTCTTCAGCCGAATGCAAGAACGAGGGTAGTAGTGTGCGCCGGCCAGTTTGAAAAAGCTTGCGAAGCGAACTGCGGGATGAGTGAGTACCAACGAACAAGGGGAGGGAGGGGATGGACCCCCCCTCGAGGGGAGGGACCCCCCCCCCTCCCCAAACGGGAGTAACTTCTGCGTAACAGGCGGCACGAAAGAGATGACAAAGCGAGCTTATCGAACGACAGCGACTAGAGGCAGGACTTACAAAAATATAAAATGTGGTACATTTGTAGCGGTGTGTCAGAGGAACACGTTGAGATAAATCGTTTTTGGATTTAAAGTTTAGTTTAAGAGATATTTAATGTCGAAATCAAAGGAAGAGTATTTGAGTTGCGAATTCGCCTAATGGACAAGAAGTAGCAAGACCACTAATTTTTTCAAGCATGTATCTAGTCGAATTTTTGCATGACAGAGCCCCTTTATTTTAAATTTCGATCTAGTGTCTAAGTTATTCTTCTTCAACCCAGATTGTCCGACCTAACCGCAGGTGGGAGATATCTATTTGGGCGGCCGGGAAGTACTTCCCAATTTAGACCAGAGCTCAGGGGGGGCGGGGGGGGGGGCATCCACGGGGTCCGTGTCCTCCTTCCCCTACCACCAACCTCTCGAAAAGACTTACGAACTCACACATTGAACGTGCTCGTACTTCGCGTGAACATGAAGAAAGTTTGAGCAGAGCCAAAAATCGAACTCGGGTTGTCCGAATGCAATACCCGCGCGCTAACCACTGGGCTGTCCCATACCCTTTATGAGCTATTCATTTTTTAATGAACTTCTGAAGTGAAAATCTTTCTTCAACATGGGTAAAATTTTAATGAACCGAATGGGAAAACGTGGACGTCGGCTGGGTTGAAAGAGCTAGCAAAGCAAGCTGCGGGATTAGTGAGTGCCAGTGAACAGGGAGAGACCCCCTCCCCACAATGGACGCATTACTTCTGCGTAACAGGCGGAACAAAAGAGCTCGCAAAGCAAGGTCATGAGCGTCAGCGATTGGAGGGGAGGGGGGTAAAGAACACGACTAGAGCAAAGAGTTACGGAGCTTGACGAACAGTGGGTGGAACCCACTGTTCTTTAAAGAAGAAAATAGTTAACGAATGAATATGTTAAAGAATAATAAAACGAATGAAAGTAAATGATTTATAAATGATTATAAATTAAAAAATGATTTGTATTTTCAAACTGCCGCGATAATTTTAAAGATGGCCGAAACTGAAATATTTAGGATGGCAGGATATAGAATTTATTGAAAAATCGCGATAAATAAACTAATTCTCTACAGAAAAGCATTAAATGAAAGGAAATAAAACGAATTATAATTTAGATAATTTAAACAGATTTACTTTATTAAAACCTGACGAAAACATGCTTTCACCATTTTTAAGAGCAACCACGATGGATTAGAATATTAAACAATGAAACAGAATTTTTAAATCCTGAATAAATATAAAATAGATAAAAAAAATCAAGAAAAGTAAGCATTAATAAGTAACTAAGTCCCCTCCCCCCTGTACCCGTTTAAATTAATAATTAATTTTCTAATTGCTTAACATTAAAAAGCAACCCAACACTCCCACAGTTGCGAAATCGCAGACAGTTTCAGCTATAGTACTGTTTCTTACAGAAGAAAAATCATTCCACAATAATCTCAAAAGAAAATACTTATGTATTTATGTTTCAAATCCAAATATTTATCATGAATGTATTCGAAGAAATAATTTCTTGTATATATATATATATATATATTCTTTTCTCATTTAAAAGAAATGAAACGACATGTTAAAGATAAAATAAAATATTAAAAATGAAATATTAATTCACACATACAGAAATTTTCGGAAAAAAAAAAAAAAAAAAAAAAAAAACCCTCCTTTGCAAACACGATATGTAAATTCCCAAAAGAGCTGTAATTGCAGCAAATTACATGCACCGTTGATTGCTGTAGAGCTGATTTTGTAGAATTGGACTAATTTGTTTTAAACGCATGGCTGAGTTTTAAGGCGGGTGTTTTAAGCTGCATTAATAGAAGTGTTTATTAAAACAAAAAACGTTTTTCATCCATTTTAAGCAACATGCATATGGTATTTATTAATAAAGGAAGTTTTGAATACATACCATATTCTACGATATTAAAAAATGATGAATGTAAACAAATATTTTGATAAGATACTCGATTAGAAATTGTTATGACGTTAGTACTTTCTTTAACAAGGTAAAGTTAATGCTTTTTGTATGAACACTCTGGAAATACTCGAAGAAATGTTTCTCATTATCAGTAAATTTGCAGGGTGAAAAATTTTGATGTGAGCAGGACACGACTTTCTCTACCTAATGCAATGGTTTTATTTCTTTCACAGCGAAATAATGGTCTATTATCTATAAGATCCATGTCACGATATTTTGGGCATTGCATTTTATACCACGCAAATTTAATGAAGGGTTTTTTTTTTCGGGGAGGGGGGGGGGGGGACATTTTAGTCTAAACCAGTGATTCCAGAACAGGGGTCCATAGCCCGTACTAAAAATACCGCGAGAATTTTCAAAAGCTTGTGAGAAAAGTGCAACTTGTCGCTTTTTTTGTATAGAAATACATTTAAATTATTAAGGGTTTAGGGCAGGGGTCGCCAAACTTTTTTGATCATCGACCCCTATATAATTTAAAAAACCAAACATTTTTGATCATCGACCCCTATATAATTTAAAAAACCTTAATATTTATTAAATAATGAGTAATTATAAATAAGTAGAAATAATAAGTAAAGTAACTACAGATTTATTGCTTCTTAATCAATGAGATGGGTGTGCCTGGTGTATTTTTGCAAGGTTCGCTATATTTGGTTCAAAATTAGTCAATTTTAATCTTAAATCCCCTCGAAGCTCCACATTTAATTTATTTCTGTACTTGGTTAAGATTGAATTTACGTGACTGAAACCGGCTTCAACCATATAGGAACTTGGAAATGCTAGCATAAACGGTTGAGCTATTTCACAAAGTTTTACATATTTTTGCATTATATTTATATTTGTCCAAAATTTGCTTATTGTTAAATTTCTAAGAAGCGTCTTTGCTTCAAGATCCGATAATAATTCAGCAAGCTCATCTTGCAGGTTGATGTCCACGTTTTCAATTTGAGCAGAAAATGGCACAATAATCCAATCAGGGATGTCAATGTTTTCCAAATCAACAAAGCGCAGTTTAAAATCGTCGCTCAATTTTTGAAGATGACCTGTATATATTTCCAAGTCTTCTTCTTTTATTTCTAATTGTCGCAGATTTGTAAAATACTGATAATCCTTACGTAGCAATGAATTGTATCTTCGACCCCCAATCGACCCCCTGGCTCAGATCGACCCCCGCTTTTGTTAAATAGACCCCTGGGGGTCTATATAGACCACTTTGGCGACCTCTGGTTTAGGGTGATGTATTAATAAAATAATAAAGCATTTTGAAAATTTAACTTAGTGCGATACTTAAACTTGCGTAACTTGATACTTAAACCAGTGAAAATTTTGCTTGAGAAGAGAAATTTTGTTGATGTGGGGAATTTTTTGAATATACCAAAGAAGTTAAAATGCATTATTAATTATTTCACATATTATTCTTAATCACTTCATCGCTTCACATAAATATGTGAATCTATCGTAAAACAATATGTAACTTGTTTTTACTTTTCCTGCAATACATAGTAGTGTATTGCAGGAAAAGTATTGGACTGGAAAAGTATTGGAAAAGTATTGGAATCATATCGAAAATCGCAACTCGAGTTTTCGACAGATTTACATGTTTTGTGTGTGTGTGTGTGGTGTTTGAGTTGTCAAATATAAAAAAGTTGGAGAATTGCTCCAAGAGAAACTGATTGAAAAGCATTTCTGAGGAAGAACAGGGCTCATAATAGCTTACAGGCCATTGATGATGATTATGATGATAGTTTTCCTTTAGAGAAGGCCTGGTCAGTTAATATATTTTACGCTCTTTTTGTTTTACTTAAAATTCACTTTGTTTCGTCTTTTATTGATTCAGCCAATTAAAATTTATGAGATCAGAATCAGAAACCAATGAAATATTAAGCTATACCGTAGAAAATAATGTAAATGAAAATGTTTGGTATACGATAAAGAAATGCATGGCCATTGTTATAAATTTCGCTTTGGTCCGCCACCTTCTTGACGATCATAGGCGGCGTCAGGCTTTCACAACTGAGGGTGCTCGTGCAAAGCATGTATAGTTGAAAAATAAAAAATAGCACTTTTGGAACTAATTTAATTCGTTATATTTTGTTCACAGATTTCTGCATGATATAGCCATGGTCTTAATTTGTAAAAAATACTAAACAAGAAAGATCAATCATGCTTAAAGCATTGATTATGAAACACTTTCCAACTTCAATGCAATTTTATTTAAACATGTTTAAAATGCAATACATTCCTCGATAATATTTTAAAACTTATCACAATACTAAATTAATTTATTATATTTGAAAACTTAAACCTTCATAAAAAAAAAAAGAACTTTATTCAAATGACGGCATTGAAATATAAATTGCCTGGTTTAAACATCTCTAAAATGCGATACATTCCTCGGTAATAATTTTAGAATTATCATAATACTATGATAATTTATTATATTTGAAAACTTCATCGAAACCAACTGAAATTCATTCAAATGAAGTCATAGAAAAAATAACACTCCTGGCTCTCTCTATAAAAACAGAATTTCATTCATAAACAATTTCCCATTCATTTCATTCATCACAATACTATAATAATTTATTTTATTTAAAAATTAAGACCATGGAGCTACAAGAAATTAAACTCTATGCTTAAAACTTCATCGAAAAAAACGTCCTTCTCTTTGTAATGAATGAGCTAAATAATTTTGTGTTAAACAAATACAGCAATTCTAATACAACTCATTCTACATATTTTGCTGTTTACATTTTGCATAAGTGAAAAATAGGCTTCGTTGTAGAAATAATTAAATTTGGATGAGCATTTAAACTGAAATATATTGTCATTGCGTTGTTTTAGTATGTAGATGCACGGAATTTAAGCAAAAATAAAGTGGTTTTAGGACGGATACAACACTCAATATGAATTAAAAAGAACTTTAAAAATTACGATTTTGAGACAAGATGGATGCCATATATCATTTTGAAGTGGGTCACGTGATCTTTTCATATCATGGTCATGTGATCGCTTTATATAAGAGGTGTAATTATTATTTTAATTTTTATTTAAAAAACTACTGAATATATTTCGCTGAATTTTTTTTTATATATTTTATGGAACAATTTGAATATTACCAAAAAGTTTCGAAGCAATTTGTGAATTTTAAATTCGCTTAAAATATATTTGAAAAATTAGGTCCCACAGGGCTCAATGTATTTCAATTTTTCAACCCGGGTTCAATCCAAAACTAATTGGGTGATATTATTCAATTATATTCCCATAGGTCCTACAGACCGTCTGAACAACATACTAAAATTTCATTTTGATTAAGTCATTTTTACGGCAGTTATTGCGCTAATGGACAGACAGACAGACAGACAGAATGAACAAAGTCATAAACACTTTTCAACTTTGTTGTAAAGTGTTAATAATAAGAATTTTGAAAATTATGAACACTCTAGCATAGACGTCAGTGGAATATTGATAATATTCTGCCAAACTCGATACGAAACTAACGTCTCTGTATTCTTCCGCGATAGGCGAGTTCACACGACAGATTTCTTTATTGAAAACTTGAGCATTTGGAACTACCTTAAAAATATCGGATCTCAGATTTATAAGTCCGTAAATAAAATAAATAAAATAACGGCTTAAAAAGAGGGAGAGAGAGAGAGAGAGAGTGAGAGAGAGTGAGTGAGAGTGAGAGAGAGAGAGTGAGAGAATGAAAATTGTTGGAATAAGGGGCAGTTGTTAAGCCAAAAAGAGTGTCTGCGCAATTTGTAATGGGGTGCTGAAGCATCCCTATCAGCCCTAGCGCAACATATGTTGACGATGTATATCTCCTGACTAACACTCATTTTCAAAATTTTCATTAATTAATTAATAATCATATTGTAGTGTAAACTACAGAGGTTGGATTTTTCTTTTCAATTTTTACCAAAAATTGTTGGTGAGGGGACTATCTCCCCCATGCCCCCCCTCCCCCTGTATCTACGCCTATATTTACATACACAACGCATTGTAGGAAAAGTAAAAGGTTTATTTTGTTTCTCCATTGGCATTCGTTGTATCACTCAAGTCAGCTTTTCAATGACTGTTGTAATTAGTTTGTAAAAAAGCATATACGGTGTTTCTGCCAAAATTAATATTTTTTCCCCCCGGAAATGAAAATTACTTTATTTTAATATCACAATAACAAATTTAGGTAAAGAAATTGAACTAAACAATCTCAATAGATATGCATGTTTTCTGTATCATTCGAAATTATTATTCACCGTTCTGAAAAGAAAATTAAACTTATTTAAAAAACTCTAGCCAAAATATTAAAGCTATTAAAATCAAAGTTTAAATATTTCTCATCCAAAATGACATTTTGCTTACGGATATTTTTTCCATTTTAACGCTCCAACGCTTTTTAGACACACTTAAATGGCGATTAAGATATGTGGTTGTTTTTTAATACAGTTGGAATACAAAACAATTTAACATCGTGGGTGATACTTATTTAAACTGTTTCTGCGATTCAAAATGGCGAAACACATGCAACGATAAAAATAATATTTCTATTTATTACTACGTGGGTGGATGAGTAAATACTGCGCAACTTAAAAAAAATTCTGGATACAGCACATGATTTTCTCTACGTAATGCAATAATTTTATTTCTTTCACAGCTAAATAATGGTGTACAAAATCCGCAGAACAATTTTTCGGCATTGAACTAACATCGCATATATTGATAATTGACGCTTTTGGTACCTTGACAAAAGCGTCAAAAGTTCAAACAGAATGACTTATTAATAATTTACAAAATTCTTATAATTCCCGGCTCTGCCAAAACTGTCTCCGTGTTCATATGGCGTATGGACACGTTAAATGTGTGGGTCCGTGAGTCATTCCGAGAGGTTGGTGGTAAGGGAAGGAGGGTACGGTCCCTTCCCTATGGATGTCACCGTCACTGGGTTCCGGTCTAAATTGAGTGACACTTCCCGGTCGTTCAAACATATACCTTATGCACTTTCGGGCGGGTCGGATAGTCTTGTTCAAAGATGAAAAAAATCCTCATGAAAAGGCAATTGACATTTAATTAATATCCCATGAAATAAATAACTATCAACAAATTCTTTGGCACCAAAATACAAAACTATTACAAAAAAATATCTTCTGTCGTGAATGGAATGTACTAGATCCGCGAGCATGATGCTAGCCGATTTGTTACGTAATATTGCATACGGAAAATGAACACAAATAATATCTACTACTTTTTACTTTCTTTACATAAATACATGGTAATGTATAGGGAAAGTATTGGAATCGTGTCTAAAATCGCAACTCGAGTTTTCGACGGATCTACACGTTTAAGAACCTCTAGAATACAAAAAAACTGTTTTTAGCGTAACGCATATATGTGAGTATGTGTGTGTCTAATGTATGTATCCGTTCTAACTCAAAAATTAATTGAGCAAATTTCATAAAATTTTGCAGGTAAGTTGCGTGTGGGTTACCCTGGTGCTGATTAGATTTTGGTACGATTCGGGATAAAAAAAAAACTTGCTTTTGTTTTCACGAAATTGTCAGCATAAATCGTATGTGTCCACTCTAGTTTCAAAATTAATTGAACAAATTACATGAAATTTTATAGGTAAGTTACTTATGGGTTACCCATAAGTAACTGATTAGATTTTGATAACGATTGGGGAAAACAGAACCTATTTTTTTTATTTTTGCAAAATGTCCCGCAAAAATCATCAAAATCTAAAATATGCTCAAACGTATCAATTAAATGCTTGTTCTATACGCAAGTTTTAACGATAAAAAGAATAAGACCTGCTCCATTACTCTAGGATTAGCCGCTCTTAAGATATTTTAGTTCTTCGCATTTTTGCTACGCCGCCTTTGAAACTACTTATATTTACCAAATGAAGACAAGAATTGAATTAAAAGTGCAATTTCAGTGCATAATCTCAAATGAGTATGCGTGTTATTTTGTGTAATAGAACTCAACTTGATGACTTATTAAAGAAATAAAGAGAAAATGAATTTAAATCTGTAAGGAAAGGTATGTTCTGCCCACATCAGATTTTTTTTTTTTTTTTTTTTTTTTTTTAAATCTCTTTCTATCGTCACACCTAATTATTCGAATTTTCGATTTTTTCACTGATCTGGCAGATGAGACGGACCAAAGGAGACCCAAACCGAGATCCTGGCTCAAGTGGAACGGTCATTTTGAAAAAAATTTGAATTTTTTTAATTACTCCTTTGCATCGCCACTCCTAATTTAAATTTTCGAAATATTAGATTTTTCCCTTGATCTGAAAGCAAAGGCGGACCGAATGAGACATAAACCAAAATTTTAGCTAGAAAAGTGCTCGATAATTAAGTAAAGCGGATTTAAGTTTTATTATTATTATTATTATTATTATTATTCAATTGCACCGTCATCCCTAATTTGAAGTTTTGAAATTTTAGATTTTTCTCTTAGATTCAATTCAAAGCTGAGCCAGATCGAATGGACACCAAAACCAAGATTCTAGCTATACTGCAAGTGCTACATAATTTTCATACATCAGTGCATATTATACTTCTTTTTAAACTTTTATTATACTTTTATTTTTCAGTACATACTATAATTTTTTTTATTAATGATTGAGTTTTAGATTAAATGTCTGAAAACGTCGAAAATAAAGTGACGCATATAGTGATCAGAGATGAAATATTACTTTACATACCACAATTTCCATGTTAATAGAAACTGTGTGCCAATATTATGCATTCATTTGAAACGGATTTCGATATTCCGAACATTTTTTAAGAGCATAGGTGTTACTTTTAGTGACCACTAGACATTTAACCCGCGCGAAACGTAAGTGGGAATAACTAGCTATTAATAGCGTTCAATAGATGGTCTACATGCCTTCACAGAGAATTGTATTTTTACTTTCCCTGCAATACATGGTAATGTATATGGAAAGTATTGAAATCGTGTCGATAATAGCAACTCGAGTTTTATAGGATCTACTCATTTTGGGAACTATAGAATACGAAAATACCATGTTTAGAGTGACGTCTGTGTGTGTGTTCATATGTCTGTCTGTGTGTGTCTGCATGTCTATCTGTGTAATGTATGTATCCACTCTAGCTCAAAAGGGAAAGTATTGGAATCGTGCCGAACATCGCAACTGAAGTTTCCAACGGATCTACGCACATTCCAAGCACTCTAAAACCCGAAAAAACTACTTTTTAGCGTGACGTCTGAAAGTGTTGTTGTTGTTGTTGAGACCCAGACCGTCCGACCTACCAGAAAAGTGTAAGGTAACCGTTTGGACGGCCGGGAAGTGCCACCCAATTTAGACCGGAACCCAGTGGGGGAGGCATCCACAGGGACCGTACCCTCCTTCCCCTACCACCAACCTCTCGGAAGGACTTACAGACTCACATGTTTAACGTGATCGTACTCCGCATGAACACGGCGGCAGTTGTGGCAGCGTGCAAATCCAGCGCGCAAACCACCGGGCTGCCGCGCCCGAAATGTGCCAACAGCACGCGGTGTTCCCAGGTGGTCACCCACCCAAGTACTAACCGCGCCCGATGCTGCTTGACTTCGGTGATCTAACGAGAACCGGTGTTTTCAGCACGGTAGGGCCGTTGGCCCACGTCTGAAAGTGTGTCCAAATTTCACAAAATTTGGCAGGTAAATCACTTGTGGTAGGTAAGCCACCCCTGGTGCTGATTTGATTTCAGTACAATTCAGGAAAGAAAAATCCCTGCCTTTTCTTTGCGAAATGGCTCGCAAAATTGCACGCATCTAGACGAGAAAGTAATGGACCGAGAGTCATAACATTTGACAGATAAATCACTTGTAGGCCACCCTGTTGTTGATTAGGTTTTGGTATGATTCGAAAAAAAGGAACCTGCCTTTTTTTTTTTTTTGCGACATGGCCCTCGAAAATTGTCAAAAACTAAAATAAAACTCTACGTAAGCTCAAATGTACCCATTAAATATTTACTTTACAAGTAGTTTTTGACGTCAAAAAAAAAAATAAAACCAACATCACAACTCTATCATTCTCGAGATATTTTAGCTTTTCTCATTTTTACCGCGTCAGCTTTGAAAATACGCCCAGTCTCCAAATAAAAATGAACATTGAATCAAAACTGAGAATTGAGTGTCATTTCAAAGAAATATCGATGTTATTTTGTGCAAATAAACTTAATTTAATAAACTGTGAAAGAAACACAGTGAAAATGAATTTGTGTTTGTAGCGAAAGTCATGTGCTGTCCACATTAGATTTTTTTTTCTCCCTATACCTCTCTACGGTTAAGTTAGCTTTGTATTCAGTCCGCACAGTATAATGCGGAATGATATTGCAAAATATATATCATGCTAAAACATATTTGTGAAACTCAAAAGATTGCCACAATCACAATTCATGCTGTATAATTCGAGATAAAATAAAATATTTTTATTAAACATTAATATAAAATCTCAGTGAATAATCTGTGAAATAAAAAGTAGTTATTTCAATATTTTTTTATGGTTGTTACAAAGCTCAGATATTTCTGTATAAATATATCAAGAGAAAATAAATTCCATTACAACGTTCCTCGCCATTTTCAACTCCAATGTCTAAATTGCTCTAATAAAACAATATTGTAAAACCGTGGAATATCATTGCCGGAAATATTTAGTTCTGTTTTACAACTCTTTTATTCATAAATTAGGCACTTTCTCTTAAACACGCATTTATTCGTATTTTAACTCTTTAACCTATTATAGATGGTGATTTTCATCGCCAACTTTATGATCTTTATGCATCTGCTGTTATTCTATTTAAGGAAGATAGTTTGTTGGATCACCACATTGTGATTCGATAAATGCAGATAATTTTGGAAAAGAATGTTATTTGTAAGATATTAAAGATTGTTTTACGCATTGCAAAGTCTTTCACTTGATGGTTTTACCACTTAAGGTTTCCTATCTGAAATGCATAGTCTTTAAATATGGACACTTTCCAACTTGTTTAACATAAGAGATAATCATACAGTTTCCCCGCGTATTTCATTTTATCTATGATAACCTATAAACAAGAAAGATCAATGATGCATAAAGCAATGATTATGAAACACTTTCCAACTTCCATGCAATTTTATTTAAACATCTCTAAAATGTGATACATTCCTAGGTAATATTTTAAAAATTATCACAATACTACATTTTATTATATTTGAAAACCTAAAACTTCATCGAAAAAAATGAACTTAATTCAAATGACGGCATTGAAATATAGATTGCCTGGTTTAGACATCTCTAAAATTCGATACATTCCTCGGTAATATTTTTAAAATTATCATAATACTACAATAATTTATTATATTTGAAAACTTCATCGAAAACAACTGAAATTTATTCAAATGAAGTCATCGAAATATAACACGCCTGGCTCTCTCTATAAAAGCAGCATTTCATTCATAAACATTTTTCCATTCATTTCATTCATCACAATACTGTAATAATTTATTTTATCTAAAAGCTTAAGACCATGGAGGTACAAGTAATTAAACTCTTTGCTTAAATCTTCATCGAAAAAATCGTCCTTCTCTCTGTAAAATCAATGAATATTTCATTCATATCAGTTATATTGCAGACACCATGAGTTAAATAATTTTGCGTTCAAGAAATGCAGCAATTCTTACACAACTCATTCTACATATTTTGGTGTTTACATTTTTTATAAGTGAAAACTAGGCTTCGTTGTAGAAATAATCAAATTTGGATGATCATTTAAACTCAAATATATTGTAATTGCGTTGTTTCAGTATGTAGATGCACAGAATTTAAGCAAAAATAAAGCGTTTTTAGGACGGATACAACGCTAAATATGAATTAAAAAGAACTTTAAAAATCACGATTTTGACCCAAGATGGATACTATATTTTTATTTTGAAGTGGGTCACGTGATTTGTTCATATAATGTTCACGTGATCGCTTCATATAAAATGTGTAAATATTATTTTGATTTTTATTTAAAAAATCTGATGTGGGTAACACATGACTTTCCTTATATAATGCAATGAATTTACTACTCACACAGTTAAAAAAAAATGTTATTCTTATAGTAGATACTTATATTCTTTCCAAGATATTGAGTTTTCTTCAATTAGTCACCATTTTCATTGATTTAGCATTATTTTTATCTATTTGGCGAGATTTTCGTTAATTTGGCAACATTTAAAAATTCGCCAAGTTGTCAACATTCTGCCAATTTGTCGCCAAAATCTCAGCAAGCGTTATGGACGGAGAAATAAGATATTCTTATACCAGATAAATGACTATTGGCGTTCAAATACAAACGTATTACTCAAAGTATCTTTTCTCATGAATGGAACGAGCTAGATCCACGAGAATGATGTCACCAAATTTATCGCAGGATATCACATATGAAAAATGAAAATGTTTCTCAACATTTAATATATTTTTTTAATTTATGGGATTTTTTGATAAATTTATTTGAAAAATGTGCAATGTTTCGAGAACGGATCATGCTAGCGTTCTGCGTTTATGTCAATCGGACCAATATGTCAATATGCGTCTAGCGTTTGCAGTTTATGTCAATCGTTTTTTAAGATAAAATTACATAAGAAATGTCTATTTGCGTAACTTTATTAAAGGTTTTGATTTTTTGATGATTTTTTCAAAATTTCACTTGAAAATTTAGGGGTGGTGGTCTGAACATTCGATTGCGTTTAAAAACAATAGACTTCCAGTATTCACGGATTGTGATTGTTGTACCAAATTTCATTCGAATCGCTCCATTCGTTCGTGAGATATCGTCTCCACAGACTCACTGACACACCTCCCCCCCCACACACAGACAACACCTCAAAAATGTTTGATTCGTGATCAGGGATGCTTGAAACGTGCTCTCCCGTCGAAAACTCGAATTCGAATTTTTAACCCAGTCACAATACTTTCCTTATACATTATGTACTCGTATGTAAGGAAAGTAAAAACTACTGAATATATTTTGCTGAAATTTGTTTTATATATTTTATGGGATAATTTGAATATTTCCTAAAACTTTCGAAGCAATTATGAATGTAATGCAATATGTGAATTTTTAAATCCGCTTAAAAGATGCTTGAAAAATTAGGTCCCATAGGCTTCAATATATTTCATTTTTCCAAAACTAATTGGGTGATATTATTCATTTATATTCCCATAGGTCCTACAGATCGTCTGAACAACATACTAAAATTTCATTTTGATAAAGTCATTTTTACGGCAGTTATCGTGCTGACAGACAGACAGAATGAATGAACAAAGTCATAAACACTTTTCAGCTTTGTTGTAAAGTGTTAAAAATATCTGGCGTATGAGTCTCCACTTGACTTTCACATACAGTCATATTTCTTAGTATAATAACTTTCTAATGCATATATAATAATAAAGAAAAATGTCTGTTTGTGTGTTTGCTCATCTGTGTCGTCTGTAGCGGAAAATGTAAACAACGTATGGACCTGAGATTTGATACTCAGGGGCTTCAAGACTCGGAAAGGTGCACCTTTGGTGTTACTCTTTTTAAATTCGAATTTGTTTTTTAATTATTTTATGTTTTAACCTTTTGCTTACGGGTGGAACAGCGTCAATTCAAACAAAAAACCTCTCAAAAAGACAGGTATATGACATACCCTATCCCAAACAGTTCGATCGCCCTTTGCAGACATTGGCGTCCATGGACGCAAAGGGGAAACATTTTTTTCCACTTTGGCAATATTTAAAATGTCGCCAAGTTGACGACATCCTGCCAAAATTTTTGTGCTAACGTTACGGACGCACGGACGGATGGAGAAATGAGTTATTCTTGTAGTCTATTCTTATGTTCTTTTCAAGATATTGAATTTTCAACAATTAGTAGTCATTTTCATTGATTTAGCGTTATTTTTACCAATTTGGCGACATATTTGTAAATTTAGCAACATTTAAAAAAATCGCCAAGTTGGCGATATTTCACCAAATTTGTCACTAAAATTTCGCCAAGCGTTATGGATAATAAATAAATTATTCTTATAATAGGAAAATTACTATTGGCGTCCAAATAAAAAACTAGTACTCGAAGTATTTTCTCTCGTGAATGGAACGTGCTAAATCCACAAGAATGATATTTACAAATTCATCGCATAATATTACATATGAAAGGTAAATATATTTTGCAATAGTTAATTTTTTTTTTAATTTTATGTGATTTTTTGATACATTTATATGAAAAATGTGTAATAACTCGAGAGCATTCGATTCTGAAAATCGATTGCGTTTAAAAACAATAGGGTTCCAGTGTTCACAGATTGTAATTTTTGTACCAAATTTCGTTCGAATCTCTTCATTCGTTCATGACATATCGTCTCCTCAGACTCACGAACACACACACACACACACACACACACACACATCACCTCTAAAACGTGCTATTCGTGTTCAGGGATGCTTGAAACGTGCTCTCCCGTCGAAAACTCGAATTCAAATTTTCGACCCCGTCACAATACTTTCCTTATACGTTGTACACTATGTATATAAGGAAAGTAATAAAATAATTATGCGTGTGTTATTTTGTGTAATTAAACTCCATTTAATGAATTATTAAAGAAATAAAGGGAAAATGGATTTAAGTCTGTAGGGAGAGTTGTGTGCGGCCCACATCAGATTTTTCAATTTGGCAACAGTTTATTGACGAATTTAGTTCAACTGCATTAATAAAAACTATTATGATATCATTAATATTCACAACATAGTTCAAATTATAGACTTTCCTCATTGACTATATACTATTATCATTACTCGATGTGTTTGTTATCAGCGATATCCTCTAAGAAACAATGCTGTGAACATTTGAAGATTCGAATAATTTCTTCTAATTATGAGAATTACTAAATATTCTATATTTTTAGTGTTAGATTTTAACATAATGTATCTACGTACCGTTCAAACTGCTGCTAAAAATAAAATTAAAATACGTTAAAAACAGCGTATAATGCCACATTTAAGAGTATAGACCGGTTTCGAAAGCAAAAACAGCTCTTTTTGTCAAGACACACAAGAAACTTTGTTGACACACAAACACCTTTGTTGGACGTCCACTTTCCTCTCTGGTATTTTAGCGCTCATTCATTGTGTCCCACCTCTTGTTACTTCCTCCTGGGTTTCTTTCACCCCCTTTTCTTCTCTTGCCATTGGCAACACTCTTTCCTTGCTTCTGCTAAGTTTGCTATCTGGCACCAGTCACTGATCTTTCTCTGACGAGTGAAGATTATGCTTCTTGTATGTGTCGTGACGAAGAAGTCTGTTTTTGCCTTCGAAACCAGTCGATACTATTAAATTTGGTATTATGCTGTTAATGAAATTATTTTAATTTTACTTTTAATGTGTCTTTACACATAGAGTTTTATAATGGTTGAGACATTCATTCATGGTTTAACATATCCACATAAACAGGCTGGCATCTTTGCATAAGAGTTCGTAATGGGTTCAGGAGGCCTTGATTATCCGTTAAAATCTCGAATTAAAAAATTTTCAAGAAAACAATACTTTTCATATAGAATAATATGAAAAAGCAATAATGCAATGCAATCAATCAATTAAACAATCATGTCATTGTAATTTATCATTTGAGATAGAATATAATTCATTTTATAATACTGAAAACGGTTTTTGAGATATTACACGTTTTCAAGCACATTTATATCCAAAAATATTTATCCGGTGTTTTCAGTATAATATACTCGTAGTATTCAGCCTTTGCAAATATTTCTTTAATCCTTGATGAATAAATTTTGCCAAAAATATTTATCCGGTGTTCTCAGTATATAATATTCAGTGCTTGCAAATATTCCCCTAATCCTTGATGTATACATTCTCCAAAAAAATAATTATCTGGTTTTCTCAGTACACAGTATTCAGTTTTTGCAAATATTTTGTTGTATAAATTTTTCCAAAAATATTTATCCAGTATTCTTAGTATATAGCATTCAGTCTTTGCAAATATTTCCTTAATCCTTTATGAATATTTTTTTCCAAAAATATTAAAATATTTATCCGGTGTTCTCAGTATAGTATTCAGTCTTGCAAATATTCCCTTAATCTTTGATGTATACATTTTCCCAAAAATATTTATCCGGTGTTCTCAGTATATAGCATTTCGTCTTTGCAAATATTCTCTTAGTCCTTGATATATACACTGTTTATATAATATGCTGCAAAACTGAAACGCTTTATGTTTTTCTAATTAAGCAATATTTCGCAACAAAAATGTTTAGTTTTCCCTACGAACACATCCTGAGACATCGGGTTATGATACGGAAATAAGCGAAAAAGCGAAAACAAATATGAAAATGTATTTAACATATACACTTCTACCTACGAAAAGTGTATTGAACTATAAAGATATACACACCATTATATCAAAAAGGCAATTATTCATTTGTATAATTTCGTTATGCTTCCTCCTCGGTCGAAAAATAATTGGTTAGGGTAAAATTGGCAATTACGGAAAGTGAAAAGCTGAGGTAATCTTATTTTGATAATAAGATATCAACAAACCTGAAATATATACACATTATCTAATTATTACCAAAACAAGGCGAAATAATGGTAAAAGACATCGGTAAAAATTTCATAGTCAGTTATTACTTTCTCTAAGTAGTTTTGTATAAGGTAATAGAATTCGGTGTGAATTGGAATTTGAGTTTTCGGTGGATTCATAGGTGTAGGCAGGAGTCCCTTCCCCCCCTCTTCACACACACACACTAAGGCTCCTAAATATACACACTGACGTAACTCCCCGGCCGTCCAACTAGTTACTCTAAGTCCTCAGGACGAGTCGGACGGTCTGGGTCTTCAACACTGACGTAACTCCGGCCGTCCAAATAGATACTCAAGTCCTCAGGACGAGTCGGACGGTCTGGGTCTTCAACACTGACGCAACCGCCATTTTGAATCCAACTGATCCAATTAGTTTTTATCTGCCTGTGCTATTTCAATGGAGCACGCACGTTATATGGCTGATATCTAATCCGCAATTTAGCTGTAAAATAGATGCTTACAGTCATTGCTTCAACTGGGAGTCAAGATGGCCGCTGTTGCTCCAGCCTGTATATTTAGGAACCTTAACACACACATATCTCAACTGCAGACTCGCCATGGTCTTTGCAGTGTATCTAAACGTGGGACAACCTTTTCCCGTATATCTCAGTGTAGATCAAAATAATGTACATCGTTCTTGCATTAACCTTTTGCTTACGGGTGGGCCAGCGTCAATCTCAAACATAGAACCTCTCAAAAAGACAGGTATTTGACATACCCTATCACAAACAGTTCGACCCCCTTTGCAGGCATTGGCATCCATGGAAATCGCCGACAGAAACATTGCCGTTCTTCGTTTGAGATGGACGCTGTCCTACCCGTAAGAAAAAGGTTAAATTAAAGGCTGATTTTTACTTTCCCTACATACATAGTATAATGTATAGGGAAAGTATTGCGACGAGAACGAAAATTCGAATTCGAGTTATTAGTAAACGTAAGAACATTCACATACAAATATTATTTCCCGGCCACACAATTTGTTACCATAAACCCCTGGGTTGGTCGTGTGGTCTGGGCCTTCAACATACAAATATTAATATTCACTAATCAGATAACGCACTGATACAACGCTGCAAATTGTTCGAACCGAAATTTAATTCAAAACTGCATTCGAAAAATGTCATCGATAAATATGTCACTGTTTAAGAATCCTCATGGAACCCGGACAAGTTGTGACATCAGTAGCAACACCCACAATGCATAGCAAGCGGCACACAGCGAAAAATGAAGCCTTAAGTCAACAAAATAATCTAATATTTCGAAAATTCGAATAAATGATGACAATGCAAAGGAATAATAAAAAAAATTCAAAACCAGTTTTTAATAAGATCGAACACTTTCAGTCGTGCCAGAATCTCAGTTTTGGTCGATTTGTCTCAGCTTCCAAATCAACAAAAAAATATAAAAAATTTGAAAATTCGAATTAGTTGAGACGGATCGAATGAGACCCAAACCAAGACTGGGCGTCCAAGCCTGACGTCCACTGCGCTGAATTAAGCAAAGCTGTGTCGGGTGATCATACCGTTTACAGTCTTGCACATGAATTCGGCGTCCACTGGACTTGAGCAAGCAATGCCGCCCTCACCTTTGCCGGGGTCTCTAGACAAAAGAAAAGTTCCAGGGCCCACATAAAGCTTTTATAGTAAAAAATGTAAATTGGTCAAGAAAGATAAGAACCCGAAAATTCATCCTAGGCCTACTTTGCTGATTGTAAATTAACTGGATATCAACTCAACTTGCACATTAACTGGTATCGACTGTATATTCACTGATAAATTAACTTGACTTTCTCATTTTTATATAGCTTGTAGTCCCCCCCCCCCCAATTATTACAAGTAAAATTTGGAAAAATCGGTATAATTGATCCAAAT
The DNA here is from genome assembly GCA_951213105.1 of Amaurobius ferox. Classification (NCBI taxonomy): domain Eukaryota; kingdom Metazoa; phylum Arthropoda; class Arachnida; order Araneae; family Amaurobiidae; genus Amaurobius; species Amaurobius ferox. The sequence goes on along the minus strand of OX578143.1, from coordinate 121,635,777 downwards.
GATTACAATTATAGAGTGTTACCCATCACTTTGAAGGGCTTGACAAAATCTTTTGATTGATACCATGCTTGACAATGTACCCCCTGAGGGAAAGAGCAATAACGTCACTAACACAAAAGTTGTATCACGGCTATTTTTAACAAGGATTAAAACTATGAAGTATCGTGATCATTGAGCCATAGATAGTCCCTTTTATGCATGGTTATGTCAAACTTTGTCCGATGCTGCCATGTCACATGTGCTCGCGTCACATGTGCTTCTACTCCACGGTAAAATAGTTCCCCTCTCCTCCAATCAGGGTTGGAAATATCAGCACAGTCTCCGAACTTTTTGATCCTACCTTGTATATTTTTTATAATACTCTGCACAACTTTTAATCATTTGTTACATCCTTTTGTTTCTTTTTCAAATTTCAGTGACTTCCACACAAACTTAAATTATTCATAGAATGACTCATCGAAAGAAGAACATATAGAAGCACACACAAATGTTATAATGTTTTTTTTTTTTATCAAATGGCCAGGCACTTTTGACCTTCGTCATTCGCCTTTATTACAGCGGCCAGAGTGTGAACCATTTGGACGTCCATTGACGTTGCTCCAGGTGCACCAGAGGGGGGCGGATCACATTGCGCCCACAACACAAACATCCATGCCTTACGTGGGGCTCGAACCCACAACGTGGCGGTCGAGCGATTGCTACGGAAACGCTTGCCTTTGACCACTCGACAACCACGTCGGCAATGTTATAATGTTGGTCAATTCAAATGCTTGGAAATGAACTAGAGTGTGACTCCACTCGACTTTCTCATACCAGAATCCATTTTTAGTAGCTTTCTTTTGTTTTTTCAAATTTTATAAGAAAATTTTTGAAAAATCAGTGTTACGGGACCAAATGATTACAATTATAGCATGTTACCCTTCACTTAAAAGGGCTGGAAAAAATATTTCGATGGATACCATACTTGACAATGTACTTACTCCCCGGGGGCATTGCCCCTTGAGGGAGCTCAATGATGTGACGAACAAAAAAAGTATACCGCGGTTATTTTTCGCAACAATGGTTGAAACTATTAATACTCGTGATAATTGAGCCATAAATAAATTCTTTTATGCCTCAATCATCCTTTTATTTTTACCTGTATGTCCAATTCTGTCGTATGCTGACATGTTAAAAAAATATAAAATTTCGAATTTATTTCGAAGTTTCCGTTCGAATTAAAAAAAAAAGTCTATGTAGTTCTGGATTAATGGATAACAAAGCCGGATTTAAAGTTTCGTGAAAATCCATTAATATTTGTGTCCGCCATTGTGTACACAAGCAATCGACCACAGATGGACAGACAGCACTTCAAAAACAGTGAAAAATATTCAGGAGGTCTTAAAACATATATTGACATCAAAATCTCGAAATCGAAAATGTTCGTGAAAACAATACTTTCACAATACTATGTATGAGAAAGTGAAAATGGCTGCATGAGCTGCATATATATAGGTTCACACGAGACATGTCTTTGATCAGCGTAGACTCCCTTTTTATGCGAGGTTTTATTTTATTTATTTTTTCTCGCCCAAAATCAATTTTTACGTGTATCGGAATAAATGTTTTCTTAATATGCTTATTCTACAATTGAATATCGTGTGTTTCTATCTTTCACTGTCTGTCTGTAATTTGCTTCACATTTAATCTTTCGATAAATATTTATTTGTATAACTAGGGGACTCTGCCCCCTGCGCTCGCTTCATATCTATCTTTCCTAAAAATTCTACTTTCAAAAATCTCTTTTCTATCCCTGCTTATTTTTCGCAGGTGGGAAAAACAGGGATTTTGCTTAGCCCAGGGAATCCAAAAACTGAATTCCTTGATCCTGAGCTATTTCACGCCAAACTAAAATTTAAATCGATAAACGGTTTATTTCATCGTGTTACCCTATTATTTTTCTATAAATGTACCAAATTTCATATTTTTGTATTCTATAGTTTTTGCGGTACGAGATAGGGAAATCGCTAGACGTGCCGATACGTAAAAAAAATTTCACGTCAGAAGTGCATCATAAAAAGTAAAATATCTCAAAAACTATACGTAGAAATTAAAAAAGGAACTCCGTCCTTCAAAAATTCATCTATGTAGGTATCTGCCTGCAAACATTCGTGGTCTTGCTATTGTTAGTCTATCCAGGACGCGAACTCGCAGCTCAAATATTTTGTTTTTGACTTTGACATTAAATATTTCTTAAACTACAATATATACATATAAAAAACCCGGTTTATTTCAGTGTATTTCCCAAAGTTTTTTCTACAAGTGTACCAAATTCCATATTTTTGTATGTAATAGTTTTTGCGGTACGAAGCAAAGAATCTCGAGAGACGAGAAATTTGTCAAACAGCTACTTTTTACTTTCCTTATATACAATAATGTATAAGGAAAGTATTGTGACGGGGTCAGAAATTCGAATTCGAATTTTCGACGGAAAAGCACGTTTCAAGCATCCCCGATCCCGAATCGAACATTTTTAAAGTGATGTCTGTGTGTGTCAGTGAATCTGTGGAGACGATAACTGACGAACGAATGAACCGATTCGAACGAAATTTGGTACAAAAATTACAATCCGTAAACACTGGAAACCTATTGTTTTTATACGCAATCGAATGTTCAGAACCCTTCTAAATTTTCGAGTGAAATTTTGAAAAAATCGTCAAAAAATCAAAACCTCCAATAAAGTTACGCAAGTAGACATTTCTTATGTAATTTTTCATTAGAAAACGATTGATGTAAATTTTATAATGCTAATATGAACCGTTCTCGAGATATTGCACATTTTTCAAAAAAATTATCAAAAGTTATATAAAATAAAAATAAAAAATATTTCCTATCGAGAAACATGTTCACTTTTCATATGTAATACCATGCGATAAGTTTGGTGACATCATTCTCGTGGATCTAGCTCGTTCCATTCATGAAAAGAAATACTTTGAGTAATACGTTTATATTTGAACGCCAATAGTCATTTATCTGCTGTAAGAATAACTTATTTCTCCGTCCATAACGCTTGGCGAGCTTTTGTCGACAAATCTGGTGGAATGTCGCCAACTTAGCGACTTTTTTAAATGTTGCTAAATTAATGAAAAACTAGCCAAATGGATAAAAACTGACGCTAAATCAATGAAAATGACGACTTATTGACGAAAATTCAATATCTTGGAAAGAATATAAATATCTACTATAAAAATAATCTTTTTTTTTTTACTGTAAAAGTAGTAAATTCATTGCATTATATAAGGAAAGTCATGTGCTGCCCATATCAGATTTTTTTTAATATAGAGTGATATCTATGTATACTTTCAATTAATTATCATCACGAATCCAAAATAGATTTAGGTACTTACTGTAGCGCATGCAAATAGCGCAAACCCATCACGAATCACGATCTTAGCCCAGTTCAGCGCAGCACAGCTTTTGTGGGAGCCCTACATTTATCCTATTTCTCCGCAGAAAATAAAAAAGTTATGAAAATCTTAAATAATTTCAGTTTGAATGACATCTAGTTAAAATCTCGAATTTGAAAGTTTTGAGGGATATTGCACTTTTACTATACCATAATATGATAAAGTAAAAATGCTGTAGTTTAGTGTATTGCATGAAAAGCACCAATTTTATTTTGAATATACGAGCAAAAATAATGGGTCCTTTCTTTTGAATTTCATTGTGTGCCGCTTCTAGTTAACTGCTGCTGGGGCTTCGTGGAATTGCCAGCCCAGATGCGACAGTGGTGCAGTTTGGAACGATTTCCTCATTCAGGAACGATATCTAAGGAGAGAGCGGCGGAGAACGATGAATTGCGTTCATCGGCGCTAAGTGGGAAGTCGTTTAGCACTCGATGCGCATCTCGACTTACACTGTTAGAGAACAGGGGCTTTCCACCAGATACAACTGTTTTTCAGAAATGATGGTATCTTCCATTTTTTTTATTCATTTTTTCTTTGCTGTACTATTGTATAGAGAAGATATTGCTTCCTTAAACGAATTCGAATTCAAGATTTTGATGGAAATGCACTCTTTAATGCCCTCTTAATCTTTCTCAAATATGTTCGTAAGTAGACAAAATAGGGAGCTTCACCGCCAGTTGCAGTATTTTGTGATATGCGGTATGGCCGCCATCTTGGAATTTTGTAATCTTAGACGAAGGGTAAAAGGGGGGAAATGTAAGAACTTTTGAGTTTTTAATTTTTTAGACACTTTTTCGGGGTGGCAACGGCATCGTAGTGTTATACGAGGGTATTGTTTTCGGGGCTTAATGAGTTTTAATGAAGTAAAGGGGTGTGTATAGAAACTTTTTTGGAAGTGGCAGCACCTGGGGTTCACCACCAGTTGTGGAATGGAACCGTCAGCGCCACCTAGCGGCAGAAAGGGGTACTACTTAAGACGATGCTTGGGATTTTCTTCTAAGAGTCAGAGAAACTTTTTGGGGGTCGCAACGGCTGTTGCTGTATGCCACACCAGCGGCACCTAGTGGCGGAAAGGGATATTAAAGGACGGAACTTAAACAAAACATTTCTAACATTTAGGTTGCTATAGCAAAGCGTGGAGAGAGAAACTTTTTGGGGTGGCAACACCTGGGATTCACTAACAGAAGAGGTATGGAACCACCAGCGCCCCCTGGCGGTGGAAAGAGGAATTAGTGTCGATGGAACTTAGAAATTATTTTGTTTAACATTTGGGTTGCTATAGCAACGTCTGGGGATAGTAACTTTTTTGGGGGTGGTAACAAAAGATTTTTTTACACATTAAATATATTGACGATAAATTTGAAATATATATATATATATATATATATATATATATATTTAAGTACAAACGGGATTCGAACTCGTGGCAATATAGTTCCAGTGGGTGTACTGAATGATCGCTCTTGCCAATGCACCCATAGGCTCTTACTCTATTGAGGACTTGGTAATGTATTTAATTCTGATTTACAGAATTTTAGTGAAGAAGGAAATAACGTAATGAGCCATACTGGTGGAAATGAGTTATACCCGTGGAAAGGGAAAATCTGGATTTCTACGCTAGAATCTGTGGTAGAAGATGTGGTATATGCATACAGCAGCGCCACATCGTAGTGGGAGGCAGAACTGCTCAGAGCAGAACTTGGGATTTTTTATCTAATTTTAAATATTGAAAGACGGTAATTTGGATTTTTCTCTAATTTTAAATATTAAAAGTTAGAGCTTTGAAATTTTTTCTAATATTAAATATTGAATATTAAATATCCCTGCGCCAATATCATTTCTAAAGAGAAAAAAGAGTTGTTACAATATCTCTCCGGCAAGGTGACTGCTTAGTAATTATGAAAACTTATTCAGCGAAAAAATTACTAACATTCAGAGTTTAAAAATACAAATTTTCACAAAAATATGTTTTCTACTAACGAAATTTTACAACTGCACGTTTCATGCTTTTCAAAAACCATACATGGGTTAATGTGCCTATGGAAATTAACATATGTTTTCGCACGCGTTCAAATTATAATCAAAAATTAGCAAATATAAATTTTGAAGTGCTGGAATTTCACAAATGTGAGTTTTGAACTAACAAAATCTAATGAAAACGTGTTTTAAACCACATGAATTAACAAATACACGTTTCGAACTTTCAAATTTTAATAAAAACGTGTTCTAAGTTCCTCGAATTTCACAAAAGCGTGGTTTGAAGTGTTTTAATTTAATAAAAACATGCGTTTTAAACTAGTTTCATCCCGAGAATCTCAGAGATATGTATATCAAGTGAGGGTGGCATTCCCTCATCATAAAAACTTGTTTTAAACTTTCACAAAACTAATAAAAACATGTTTGAAACCACTTGAATTAACAAAAATGTGTGTTTTAAACTAGCTGAATCTCGGCCATTTCGATAATTTGAGGGACATGCACATCGAGTGGGGGGTGGGGCTCGCGGATTCTTTAACGACTAGAGGCGATCCGTGAAACATTTAAGTGGTTACATTTAAGTTATTACATTTAAGTTAAACATTTAAGTTATTACATTCATTCTAGTCTTAGAATTAGAAAAACCCCAGAGAATATACTTAATTTTAAAAATACAAACCGTGGAATAGAGGTGTTTTTTACTAACACAATTTCGCAAATGCAAGTTTTTTACTTGTAAAAAATTAATATAAACGTGTTTTAAACCACTTGAATTCGCAAATGTAAATTTTTTACTTTCAAAAAACTGACAAATGTGTATTTTAAACTAGTTAAATTCAGTGGATGTGTTTTTTGAACCACTTGAATCTCGGGAATCTCAGAGATACGTATGAGAGTGGCATTCCCTCATCATAAAAATGCGTTTTAAACTATTATTAGAATGCAGTAGAGGTAGAAACGTGTAAATCATATATTTCACAGGGAGGTATTTATATACCTTCAAGGTAATATCTCACATGTATAAGAGAGTTTCGAAGGTTTTACGCATGTATGACTCCATAGTGTAAAAGCAAGCTAAAACACGCATTCAAGGCACTTTAAAGTTTTACGATTAGTTTTCAAAGACGCAAACACCCATTTCAGTGATTTAAGCAACATCCTATAGTGTTAGATTACAGAATTATTACGTTTAATATTCCCAACCCATCATCACTAAAATGATCTAGTACTTACAAATTTGCTAATATTTCTTTATCACACCTTCCACTTTTAATATCCATTCAACATATTCATACCCATACCTCTCTCTCTCTCTCTCCACAACGCTATATACATTCCTTCAATTCCCACAGCTTTTAATATGGCTAGTTTCAATATACACAATAAATACGTACTATATGTCCAGCTATTGCTTGCTAGTGTTAGTGAAAGTTTATATATAAAGGCAAAGAAAGATATATTATAGACGACATCAATATTTATTCAACAGAACACTTATGTGAAAATACAAGGATACAAAATTTTACACCCCATTTTACATACCTTAAACTCAATTAAAGCTGTGAGTAGTAGAAAACGGCCGGTTCACCAACAGAGGAGGAGTAGTGCAGAGCAAAGAGCAAAATCTTCGTAATTCTAGAGGGGATAAAAAGGGGAAATAGAAAAATTTGGGGATTTCATGTATTAAAAACTTTTTGAGGGTAGCAACGGTATTGTAGCCTTATACGAGGGTATTGTTTTTGGGCGTAATGAGTTTTTGAGTGAGGGTGTATAGAAACTTTTTGGGGGTGGCAACGGCTGGGGTTCACCAACAGAGGCGGAGTAGAACCTCAGCGCTCCTAGCGGAGGAAAGGGGAACTATTCAGGGTAGAACTTAGAAATTTTGAAAAAATTAATAAAAAATTGAGTTTAAAAAATTTTTAAAAACTTTTTTTTAATTTTGTCAAAATATTACATAGAGAATACTTTCTGGAAGTGCTAAAAAATATTTACTTTTCTTTCCAGAAACTGTTTTTAGATGGCATTGCTCCAACCGCAGACTAGTGAACCGGCCGTCCTCTACTACACTCCTCACTCTTTAATGGCTATAAATGGCTATATAGCATATGTAGATGATAATTATGAGTAATTTGAGGGTTTTAACTTGTTTCTGGGTGAATTTGATGATTTTTTATAATTTTTTTATGCCCATTTTATGATTTCCTGTAAAGTATGTTTTCGTGTAAAATTACGGGTAGAATTACGGGTATTTGGACGTGTGTTGGTAAGGAAATGACTGCTTTATTACGGATTCTAGATGTTATTGGATACGCTTAGTGTGTATGAGTTGCATATTTGGAGAAGCAATGATGATAATTACCGGTTTCTCGGGGGAGGGAAGGGGAGCGAGAGGGCAACCTTGAAAATCTGTGTGCTATTCAGAGGGGCGTTAAATTAAATGTTTTCGTGCTTGCAGGGAAGGGTGTTGTATTATTTATGGCTTTCTAAGGTGTTGTATTGAGTAAGGGTTGAGGATTCTAAGACCTTTTTCCCTACAAAGGGAGGTTTTCTGCTATGCGTAGTTAATTTTTAAAGGATGAGGAAGAAATTATTTCATTAAAATCTAGTAATTTTAGTAGACATGGTGGGTTTCTAATATAACTTAATGAGTTTTAATCCTACGAGAATCTATTTAATGTATCGATTACGATTATTAAAAAGATATAATCGATTACGATTATGAATCATCTGTCTATATTTATCGGGTAAGTGTGTTGTTGAAACCCAGACCGTCTGACCTACCAGAAAGGTGTAAGGTAACTGTTTGGACGGTCGGGAAGTGCCACCCAATTTAGACCGGAACCCAGTGGGGGAGGCATCCACAGGGACCGTACCCTCCTTCCCCTGCCACCAACCTCTCGGAAGGACTTTCGGACCCACATGTTTAACGTGATCGTACTCCGAGTGAACACGGCGGCAGTTTTGGCAGTGGCTGGAATCGAACCCGGGCCTACCGAGTGCAACTCCAGCGCGCTAACCAATGGGCTACCGCGCCCGCGGGTAAGTGTGTGTAATTATGATAACTTGTACTCGGTTAAACGGTAATCGTGATGTAACCTTGACGTGGAGAGAATGTTGGCAGCCTTCAAGCAACAATTGTGGCCTACCGAGTGCAACTCCAGCGCGCTAACCAATGGGCTACCGCGCCCGCGGGTAAGTGTGTGTAATTATGATAACTTGTACTCGGTTAAACGGTAATCGTGATGTAACCTTGACGTGGAAGGAATGTTGGCAGCCTTCAGGCAACAATTTTGTCATTCTAGACAAAGATTTCGTGTCGCTAGGCTGTGCTTCGAGAGCTCTCTACTATCCACATACAAATATATCGGCTTTAGTTGGTAATATTGGAGATGCTTCATCTACCGTTATTGATAATCCTATGCGTAATGCAACATCTTTGAACAGGATTGGACATGTAAGTACTTGTTTTAATGTGATTTTATTCTTCAATTTCATTAAACTTTGTATTTTTATGATGTGTAATAGTTTAATTATTTTATTTAATTAATTTTATTTAATTAATTGATTTTTATGAATTTAATGTAATTTTCTGAGGTTTTAGTATCTAGATGTATTTTTTAATTTAGTAATTTTATTATTTTGGATGATTTCTAATGGGGTTAGTATAATGGATTGACGAATACTTTATATAAATCATGAGAAATGTATCACATTGTTACAAAAAATAGTGTGTTTATACTAAAGTCTTGCATTTCATCTTTCATAGTTGTGTCTTACTTACACGAAGAGTTTCACGAAAAAACGGAATTTTGTGCGACATGTGAAGATTCATTCTGACGATGCATTGAATTATCGATGTAATGTGTGTGAACGTGCATTTACCTGTAAGAAAGACTTATCTAAGCATAGGCATATACATACTCCCGTTCAAGTTTTTGAGTGTACTCAGTGTTTCATAAAGTTTACCAGACGGGATAATCTGAAACGCCATCTGATACTTCATCTGAATAATGGTATAAAGTGCAAGCATTGTGAAATCATATTCAGCAAGAAAAGTGATGCCCTACATCACCAGCGTATTGAAAATGGTTCTAAAAAGGGAAAAGCCCCTGCTTTAGCCCCAACTTCTAATAAACGTCGCAAGATTACAGAGAAGAAGGCTTTAGATGTATTCTCTATGCACACTCTGGAACCTACTGAAGATGTAGATGGGGATCTTATGCTATGTTTTGATGAGATTCGCCCTCAGCTATTGAAGATACTAAAAGATGAACTTGGTGAATACAGATCTATCAAGCGGTATCATATTGCGGATGTGCAATTTGTTCGTAACATTGCAAATGGTGAAGAGGTAACAAGCTCATATTTTAGAACGTATGTTGTGACAGAACTTCGTGAGGATACCCCTTCAGACAATGTTGAAGAGTCTTTCCCCCAAATCTTGAAGTTATTCGAAAAGTTTACTAGCTGATGCTCCAGATGGACTTTAGAAGAGATGTGAAAGATAGATATTTTCTGTGCAAAATACAAGCCCCTTGCAGCTTCTAGCTATATACCCTTGCCATCAAAACTTGCTGCCAAGAAAGCTTTGCTAAATATTCGAAATGAAGATGAGATATGCCTGGTGTGGCGCTTACTGGCACACAAATACAATATATCCCGTGAAAATGCATCGAGCGACACATTACCAAAGTCTTGAGAATGAAATTAAACTAGGGGATATTCAATATCCTATCTCAGTTGTGAAGATTCCTCATATTGAAAAATTGAATGATATACGGATAAATGTGTATGAAGATGAGGAAATTTTTCCTTTGCATATTTCCAAACGAGAGGATGAGGAATGTGTGAATTTACTGCTGATTAGTGATGACAATAAGCAACACTATACACTGATAAGAAATATGTCACGCTTTCAGGGGTATATAACTAAGTACAATGGAGCCCAATATGTGTCGAAAACCCAAACCACTCGACTCGCCCAAAAGCATGAGCAACAAATTGAGTGGCCGGGAACAGCGCCCAATATGTGTGTTATAAGTGTTTACATTGTTATAGTAGAGATGATCTTCTACAAGATCATGCTCAATATTGCAAAGAGCATGCAATACAGCGCATCAAAATGCCATCGGAAGATCAGAAATATCTCCGATTCACGAATAAACAGCATCAGCATTCTATCCCTTCCATAATTTATGCTGACTTTGAGGTCCTGTTCGTTAAAGAGGATACTACTAAGCCATCGAATAGTAAGTAGATCTTACACGCATAGACTGGCGACTCATGAGCCTTGTGGATATGCTTATGTTATCATGGGACCTAATGGAAAGTGCCTGAAACAAGCTACGATGTATCGAGGTATAGACCCTGTGAATCATTTATTAAGAACTTGATAAAGGAAAAACTGTATCTTGGAGAGAAATTACGATATATTAAACCGCTACAAATGACTAAGAAGAATGAAATTGACTGTCAAAGAGCTACTCATTGTAATGTGTGTCATCTTGAACTGAAAACAGATAGTGTACGTGATCACAATCACGTGCTTGGAGCCTACAAAGGAGCCTTGCACAATGCCTGTAATCTTAACTATAGGCAAACTATCAATATTCCTGTAATGTTTCATAATTTGAGAAATTATGATGCTCATCATATTATGCTGAGTCTTGATAGAATTGCAAGATCATGGAATCAGTGTGATTGCCACTAGTATCGAAAAATACATATCTTTTAAGATTTCAAAGAAAGAGGGGCCACGTGTCTATTTACAATTTATTGATAGTCTGCAGTTTCTGAATACCTCCCTGGAAAAGCTAGTTTCCAATTTGGACTTGAGTGAATTTCATATTCTAAGACAACACTTCCCTGGTTGTTGTTGTTGCTGAGACCCAGACTGTCCGACCTACCAGAAAGGAACACTTCCCTGCTGTAATACAGCAGAATGCTCTTCTTATGAAGGGATAGTATATCTCTATAGTTATATGTCATCCTTCCAAAAATTTAATGATGATGTACTACCTTCACCTTCTTCATTTCATAATGATATTAAAGGCGAAGTTATTAAGAGTGAATATTATCGACATGCACAAACTGTGTGGAATACCTTCAATATAAGGAATTTAGGGGAATTTAAGGAATTCACGGCCTGTATGTGAAAACGGATGTCCTTCTATTAGCCGATGTATTCGAAAATTTTCGAACGATATGCCTATCCCATTATAGTATAAACTGTGCACATCTTATGACTTCACCAGGACTGTGGTCTGCCAGGCATCCTTGAAAATGACTGAGCAATCCCTAGAACTTCTCACAGATGAAAATATGCTACTGTTCATAGAACGTGGGATTCGAGGTGGTATATGTATGATTAGCCAGCTTAGATCTGAGGCTAATAATCGTTATTTTGAAAATTATGACTCTACTAAGTCTGATAAACACATTATCTATCTTGATGCCAATAACCTATATGATTGGGCTATGTCTCAACCACCGCCTTATGGGGGGGGGGGGGTGAATGGATATCTGCAGAAAATTTGAATAAATCCCGGATAATGTGTCTAAAGGATAATGCTCAAAAAGGATTTATATTTGAAGTAGATCTAGAGCATCCTGAATCCTTACGTGATTACCATAATGAATACCCTCTGGCCCCTGAAAGGGTTCAACAGTTACATCATGGCCATTTCGTTAATACTACGAAATTGGTACCCAATCTGCATGATAAGAAGCATTGCATTGTTCACTATCGCAACCTTCATCTATACCTATCATTAGGTTTAAAATTCAAGAAAATTCACAAGGCCTTAAAATTTAATCAGAAACCTTGGTTGGAGAAATATATTCAATTTAATACAGAAAAGAGAAAGTTGGCGAAGAGTAATTTTGAGAAGGATTTCTTTAAATTGCTTAATAACGCTGTGTTTGGAAAAACGATGGAAAATCATCGAAATCGAGTGAATATTGAGTTAGTGAATTTTTCAAAGCGGGCTTTGGAGATGGTTGCATCCCCAGCTTATAGAGCTAGCAAGGTTTTTTTTTTAAGATCTGGTGGGTATCGAGCGTGTAAAGAGTTACATTTTAATGAATCGGCCTATATACGTTGGTTTTGATATCCTGGAGTTATCCAAACTACTGATGTAGGAGTTTCATTATAAACATATCAAAAGTCAATATGGCAAAAAGGCTTCACTTCTCTTCACTGATACTAATTCATTGGCTTATGAAATCCAAATTCCCGATATCTATGAAGATATGAGCCAGCATAAGCACTTCTATAATTTTTCTGACTATCCCAAGGAACATCCTCTATTCAGTGATGAAAATAAAAAACGTATTGGATACTTTAAGGATGAGTTGAATTCAACCCCCATTCAAGAGTTTATAGGACTTAGACCTAAGATGCACTCTATTCTATCATCTGCTGGAGAAAAGAAAAAAGCTAAAGGTGTTTCTATGCATGTGGTAGCACGGAAAATTATGCACAGTGATTATAGACAGTGTCTGTCGGATGTTAGGCCTACCATGGAAGAAAAGATTAAAATTGACAGCTGCAATCATAAACTATTCACTGTATTCCAGAACAAGGTGGCTTTGTCTCCCACTGATGACAAAATATATTTACATGAAAAAGGCATTACAAGCTATGCCTACGGACACTTTAAAATAAAAAATAAAAAAATAGAGATTGTCGCGGTGCATTTATGCATTGAGTCATGGTGGAGACAATCTAAAAAAAAATTACTTGTTTTGTAACTAATATCATAATACAGAAATTATTCATATCTTCGAGGTTGTCGCGGTGCGCATGCGCATCAGGTGGTGGCGGGGTCAACCTTAAAAAAATATTATCTTTTACTAAAATATCTACATATATTCAATAGACTGCTATTGAGGAAATGGGTGCATTCACTTCATTTTTAAAATAGTTATTTTTAAAATAAGTATATTCTCTGGGATTTTCCACGGAATTTTAAGATGGAATACCACCCTCACTGGATACACCCCCCCCCCTCGAATTCCCAAAATTCCCGAGATTCAGCTAGTTCAAAAACACACGTTTTTGTTAATTTTTTGCAAATAAAAACACATTTTTGCGAAATTTTGTAAAAAATTTGTGAAATTGCAAAAACACATGTTACTTCCTATAGAGAAATTCTGAAATTCTCAAAATTCTAGAAATTCGCTCAATTCAAAAACCACGCATTTTTGGTAGTTTTTTGGCAAATAAAATCACATTTTTGCGAAATTTTGTGAAAAATTTGTAAAAGTACGAAAACCCATGTTATTTCCCATAGAGAAATCCTGAAATTCTCGAAATTCACTCAATTAAGAAAACACACATTTTTGGTAGTTTTCTGCAAATAAAAACACATTTTTGCGAAATTTGTGAAAAATTTGTAAAAGTGTGAAAACCCATGTTATTTCCCATAGAGAAATCCTGAAATTCCTGAAATTCACTTAATTCAAAAACACATGTTTTTGGTAGTTTTTTAAAAACACATTTTTGCGAAATTTTGTGAAAAATTTGTAAAAGTGCGAAAACACATGTTATTTCCTATAGAGAAATCCTGAAATTCTCGAAATTTATTCACTTCAAAAAACACACATATTTGGTAGTTTTTTGCAAATAAAGCCACATTTCTACAAAATTTTGTGAAAAAACTTGCATTTGTGAAAAAAAAACCCGAAAAACAACACTCTATACGTAACATAATTTTGAACTCTGCCCTCTTCTGTGACGTCATCATTTTATCCATACCTACCTCATTGGGCCGTAGCTGTGCCGCCTCACATTTATATTATGGCTTCTGAGGGTTACCATATTAAAGCATAGCTCTTCAATACTCCCTCTGTTGATGCACTCATTTTATGTCCTCGGAGGATCCCCATGTTAATGTATAGCTCTTTATCTCCTCCGAGTGGCGCAGAACTCTCCTCATTCCCCTACTGATGGGGATTCCATACCTCCAATGGCGGTCAATCCCAGGTGTTGCTACCCCAAAAAAAGTCTAGACACGCTCCTCTCCACCTCATTGAAAATTCACTCAGCCCCAAAACAATGCCCTCGTATAAGACTACAATACCGTTGACACCGACAAAAAAGTTTCTAAAAGATTAAACATCCCCAAATTTTTCCATTTCCCCCTTTTTACCCCTCGTCCAAGATTACGAAAATCCAAGATGGCTACCATGCCTCATACCTCACCATACCTCCACTAGCGGTGAACCGTCCTTTTTGTCTACTTTCGTATATGTTCGTATAGTACTTTTCAAATTTGGACCATATGTTTTTCAGCTACAGCGGAAACATACTCATTTTTGCAAGCCATTTTGCAAAAAAAAAAGACAGTTTTTTTGTGTTTATATTAATCGTACCAGAATCTAATCAGCACCAACGTATCCTACAAGGGACTTTTTGTCCAAATTTTGAGAAATTTGGACACACAGACACACACACATACAGAGATGTCAAGCTCTAAAAATAGTTTTATCGGGTTCTAGCGTGTAGATCCGCTAGAAACGCCAGTTGTGATTTTCGATACGATTCCAATATTTTCCCTATGATTATCATGTATTATAGGAAAAGTAAAAACGTGTTGTAATGATTGTAAAGTAAATAGCCTAAGGCTGTATACAGCTGAATTCTCAAGTTCTGTTAGGAAAGGATAAAAGGCTATTTCAAAAAACTATATAAATGTGGATGGGGTAAGGGAACTAGGATCTTTCATGGAATTAGAGAGAAGGAGATGAAACTCCTATGGATGAAACGCTGATGCCATAACGCTTTAAGAATTTTATCTAGGTGTCGCTTATGTCAGTAAAACACCCTTTATTTCTATTTGAGACAAAAGAGTGGCATAGTATTGAGTATATGTATTTTTGATTATTTTTAAATGGAGATTCCCTAATTATCAGTATAATTAATCGACATTTTTCACAGTTGGATAGGGTTGAATATAGGGAGATGAAAATAAATTGAAAGGTAAGATCATTTTGAATACGTATAGGAATATTCCTTATTGTTTCAGTTCTAATTTGCATTTCGCTACTGATTTATTTTTACAAAATTGACAGTTTAAATAAACATTTTAAGCCTTTCGCCATAGAAATACATACAATACAGGGGCACTTTTCTTATCGCAGCGCCACCTGGATTATTGTCTCAAATGATATTGGCATTTTTTCAGTATGGTGTTTTAACTCCTTGCGTTTACCTCCATGGGCCCTTTATTAATCCCGGGACTCCAGCATTTGACTACTTTGCCTATAGAACATGGACTCGAGCGTAAATAAACAACCTGCGTAGTAGAATGCGCAGAAACGTAAGAGCAAAATTGCATTATGTTTTCCATAGAGTGTAAACTGACGATGATAAATAAAAATCGAAACTAAACCCATTAAACATCGAAATTTATCTTTGTGAAGAAAATAAGTTATTTAGATATATTTACAGATTTCATTTGCTAAAGTGCACTTTAAGTGATTTTAAGTAATTGTATGCTACTACTCATTTTTATCGTAGTCACTAAGTAACGTTCTAAAGGTATACATTTACTAGCAAATTCTGCAATGCATATGCGAGCGAGGGGGAAATATACGTAGTGTCGTACAAGACAGAGCACCAGGCGCGAAGCGCCTTTAATCTCCAGTTTCAATATGTGGTTCTTATCGTCAAACTGTGACATTAATTCAGTGACCCTAATGGGAGGTTCGAGGTTTTTATTTACTACTTTTTAACACTTTACAACAAAGTTGAAAAGTGTTTATGACTTTGTTCATTCTGTCTGTCTGTCTGTCCGTTAGCACGATAACTGCCGTAAAAATGAGTTTATCAAAATGAAATTTTAGTATGTTGTTCAGACGGTCTGTAGGACCTATGGGAATATAAATATATAATATCACCCAATTAGTTTTTTATTGAACCCGGGTTGAAAAAATGAAATACATTGAACCCTATGGGACCTAATTTTTCAAACATTTTTTAAGTAAATTTAAAATTCACGAATTGCTTCGAAATTTTTAGGAAATATTCACATTATCCCATAGAATATATAAAAAAAATTCAGTAAAATATGTTAAGTAGTTTTTTAATTAAAAAAATTATTTAATATAGGGAAAATAACAAATTCAATTAAATTCTGACTTTGGGATATCTTCCAGAAAGAAAAGAGAGAGATATTATATAATAAATATCTCTCCCTTTGTTTAAACGTTTTGCATATGGGAGTGGCTTCATATTTTAAAATAAATTTGGTAGATAACAATTTTTCATTTTTTTAAAATTTTATATAACTCTTCTTGATAAATTTAATTGATGGCTTTTAAATGCACTTTCCTACGTCCTAGAGAGTTAAAATTTGGTACACAGCTTAAATTTGTTGAACATTTTATTCGACAAAAATTTGATGGATCTTTAAATATAGATCATACATTTTTTTCGAAATGGCCTGAAAATAATCCCCGTTCACTTCTATAAATCATTGGTGTAATATTGTTAAAAATTCTGATGTGGACAGCACATGTCTTTCCCTGCAGACTCATATTCGTTCTCTTTATTTATTTAATGATAATTTTAGTTTATCTGCACAACATAAGTATTTTAAATGACATTGAATTTACACGTTAAACTTAAATTTGGTTCTCATTTGATAGCTGGACTTATTGTCAAAGGTGGCGTAGCGAAAACGCGAAAAAACTAGAATATCTCAAGAACGGCTAGTCCTAGAGTAATGGGGTTAGTCTTATTCTTTTTTTTGTCAAAAATCACATATAAAATAGGAATTTAATTGATGTAATTGAGCACACGTAGTCTTTTATTTTTATATATAACGATTTTTGCTGGCCATTTCGCAAAAATAGCCCGTTCCTTTTTCCCGAATCGTAGTAGAATAACCTACAAATGATTTATATACAAAATTTTGTTAAATTTGGTATATAAATCACTTGTAGGTTATTGAAATATTATACTCCAAATTTTGTTAAATTTGGTTCATTAGTTTTTAGCTAGAGTGGATAAAGGCAATTTCGCAAAGAAGGCCGATTCTTTTATTACGAATCGTACTATAATCTAATGAACATCAGGATTTCCCATAAAAAACATACCTACCAAATTGTATGAAATTCGGTCCATTAGTTTTTCAATTAGAGTGGATGTAATATCCACACAGACACACAGAAACATACACAGATACACCCTTACACACACAGACGTCTTCCTAAAAGTAGTTTTTTCGTGTTCTAGAAGTCCCAAAACGTGTAGATCCTTTGAAAATTCGAGTTCCGATCTTCGGCACGATTCCAATACTTTGAGTATATACACATACACATATATATTATCTGTGTATTATCTGTGTATCTAAATTCCGTGCCTATGCAATTACAATAGTTGTGATTTTAAATGATTCCTAAACTTTTATTATTTCTTCAAGGAAGCCTAATTTTAACATATGCAGAATGCAAATATCTCAAGCGATTGTAAGATGAATTACATAAGAATTGCTGAATTTTTTTCACACAAAATTATTTAGCTCTGGAGTCTGGAATACAAGTTATATGAATGAAATATTCATTGATTTTGCATAAAGAATCAGATGATTTATATTTCGATACAGTTTTAAATATTTAAGTATAATAAATTACTGTAGTACTGTGATAATGTAAAAGATATTACCACTGAATGAATCACATTTTAGAAATTTTTAAATGAAATTACATTTCAGTTGGAAAGTGTTTCATAATCAATGCTTATGCATGATTGATCTTTCTTGTTATTATTTGTCCTAGCTCCTAGTGTGGCAGTTTGTTGCACATTTAGAGTTTAAGCAGTTTGGGGGGTTGATGCAGATCTAAGGGTTACCTAGCGTTTTGGCAGTTTAGTGTTTAGAATATTTTTTTTTTTTTTATAAAATAATAGTCGCGAGTTTTATTTTAAAATCAGATGTTTGAGGTGGGATCATTTAATTCCGATTATCGATGTTTAGAACAGCGCGGGGTCTCTTACGAGATTTGGCCTTGCGATGATCATAGTCATGCAGATTGAATAACAGTTCGTTTGGAACGGATGGCAAATTTCTGTAAAATTTAAGCGCTAGCTTTTTAATTTGGGCTCCAACAGTTTTTATTTTGAAGTCATTCCTAATTACCGAGTTTCTTAAGTACCTGGGAGCTTTCCTGATAATCCGTAGGATTTTGTTTTGTTTTGTTTCTAGGAGGTCTATTGTAGTTTTACAGGCATATCCCCATACGGGTGCTGCATACAGCATTCCCGGGCGGATGACCGATTTATAAATTAGGAGTTTATTTTGATAACTTAGATTTCCGTTTCCTATCATTGGGTATAAGGCTCCTGTGGCCATATACGCTTTTTTGATTAAGTTCGTTACGTGCTGTTTCCAGGTTAGGTGGGAATCTATCGTTACACCTAGGTATTTAGTAGATTTTTCCGCTTTTAGGGCATGGTTGTTTATGTACAGAGGCGGCGGAGGTTTACGTTTTCTTGAGAAATAAATCCAATGACATTTATTGGGGTTTAATTTTATTCGCCATTTTTCCAGCCACGTTTGGAGTATGTCTAAGTGTTGTTGTAGCTCTCTGTGCATTACTGAGACATAGGGGTGTTTTGCAAGTATCGCACTGTCGTCTGCATAGAGTGCCAGCTCTGTGTTTGGAGTCCTAGGGATGTCGTTCAGGTATATGTTAAAGAGTGTCGGGCCCAGGATAGAACCTTGCGGTACACTACTTTTAATGAGCTTGGGTGTAGATAAGTTACCTCCTACTCTGACTTGAAAGTGTCTGTTATTTAAGTATGAGATTAAAAGTTTGACAATAGCGTCAGGGACTTTTAAAGTGATCAATTTGTACACTAATCCACAGTGCCATACTTTATCAAAGGCTTTTTGTATGTCCAGAAAAATCGCAGCTGTGGGTGTCTTGTTATTGAGACCAGAAGATATGTACTCTACCACTCTCAGCAATTGATGAGTGGTGGAGTGCTTTGGCCGAAATCCAAACTGCTCCGGAATGATAATGTCATTCTCACTAAGGTGCGTGTTCAGTCTCTTAAGAATAATTTTCTCAGTAATTTTACTAAGTGTCGGTAGCAAGCTAATTGGTCTATAGTTGGCTGGAATTGTGGCATCCTCACCAGGCTTATGGATTGCTATAATTATCGCTTCCTTCCATTCTTTGGGAAAATAGTTTAGTTTTAATATTTTATTTATTAAGATTGTCAAGTAACATATTACGTTTAAGGGTAGGTTTTTAACCGCAATATTTCTGATTTTGTCGTGCCCTGGGCTTTTACGGTTTTTGAGATTTTTAATGATTTCTACTATCTCCTGCGGGGTGGCTGGGCTAATCTCAGCCGTTACCGGGGAATTCCTGAAATTATTTAAAGTTTGTCTGACCATTCTTAGGGTGTCCTGACACATTAGATCGTGGTTTGGTTGGAATTGTTTTTCATAATGGCTTGCGAGCGCCTCGGCTTTTTCCTCGTCTGAGTACGCGATTTTAGCACCATCTATTAGTGGCGGGAGCTTAATTTGAGGTTTCTTGAGTCTTTTTGCGAATTGCCAGAGCGATACGTCTTCTGGGCTAAGGGATTCGATTAGTTCTTTATACTGTTGCTGCTTTTCTGCGACAATTTTTTCCCTTACTTTGCACGTGAGTCTGTTAAGCTCCCTTTTAAGTGCGGGGTCTCTGTTAGCCTGCCATGTCTTACGTATTCTGTTTCTTTGCCTGACTAATTGTTTGACATGGTGGGAAAGTGTGGGCATTTTTGGAGACTCACGATGTGTTGTGGCAGAGGCAATTGCTCTCTTGATTTCTGTTGTGAGTGTGTGCGTGGCAGAGTCAATATCCGCCGTGCTCATTATGTTAGGTACTGCTAAGTGCGGCTCGAAGAGTGCTCTTTTGAATACTTCCCAGTTGACCCTCTCTTGTCCCAAAGAGGCTGGAAGAGGTGTGTTCAGGTCGAATGTCACCAGTACCGGCAGATGATCCGAGTCGAATTCATCCAAGGTACTAATAGTGTGAGCGTAATCTATGTTTCGCGTTAGGACAAAGTCTATAAATGAGCCGTTGGCGCCTGAGAAGCAGGTTGGTGTCGACGGTACAATAATGTTAGTGTTTGTCGTGTTCAGCAGTCTGTGTATCTGTGTACCGCGTGAATTGGCTCTTCTACAGCCCCACGCTCGGTGGTGCGCGTTGAAGTCGCCTGCGAGTATAGTGTTTGGATATCGCGCGAAAAGCAGTTCCAGTTGCGCAGCTACATCTACTCTACTCATATTTTTGACATATGTTGAGGTTAGGATAAACGGGCTAGTATTATTAATTTTAATTTTTATACTAGTATTTTCTATACCTTGAAGATTTGTGTTGTTTAGTTCCTCGTGGGGAATATTTCTTTTAATGTATACTGCTGTTCCTCCATGGGGCGTTCTAGCATTAGTATTTGAGCTAAGATTATGATAGCATATATAGTTGGCTATGTTTAGTTTTTTACTTTCTCTAACTTTAGTTTCCTGAATTAATAAGGCGTCTACGTCATTTTCATTTACATAGTTCCTAAGTTCATTTATTCTTGGAGATATGCCGTTCGCATTCCAAAATATTATTTTTAAGGATTCTTTTTGGGACCTAGCCATGACGGGTTTGATTCTCACTGTTATTTTTAAAGTCCGCGATTATTTTAAGGGCCTCAAAGACCATTACCATAGGATCGCTCTTTTTTTGTACTAACTCTGCGAACTGCATCAACAGATGTTTTATGTCGTCTAGATTGAACATGCTAATAAATCCTCTGATGAGGTTGATGATATCCTCCATCTTTTCAGCATCAGATTTATCAGTCGGTTCAGTCTCAGCTTCCATTTCCTCAGCCTCAACCGCGGTTTACACTTTTTTGTGAGTGTCCTTTTGGAACTCGATAGTTTTTTGCTTTTTTTCACCCGTTTTAACTAACGGCTGGGTTTGCGCGATCTCTTCATCCCTGACTCGTTTATTTTGTTTCCAATCCTCAACCTTAATGTCAAGCCTATCCTTTGCCTCCTTTGCCTGTCTGGCTTTTTCTATTTCCGATCTCTTTTTAATGGCAGCTGTAGCTGCTCTTACTTCCTCCAGGGTCAATTCTCTGGAGGTCGATGATTTGGGGGCCTGCTCTTGCACCGATCTGGTAGGTGCTGAAGGTTGGTGTCTTTTTTCCTGTGGCACTATGTGCGAGGAGCCCTGAGGGGGTGCCTGGGGGTTTAGTCCGAAGGCCTTTTGCCTCCAAGGTGGTATCTGGTTTTTTGGGGGAGGGGGGGGCATACTCCGGTGCCTTTCCTCTGTTCCAGGGGTTCTTCGGGCATTGCCTGAAGTTCGCTGGATGGTCTCCATTACAATTTGCACACGTTGCCTTCTCTGTCCTGGGTCTCTGGCAGTCCCGTGTGAAATGATCTTGTGCACACTTCAGGCACTTTGGTGGCATACTGCAGTTCTCAGAGGAGTGGTTGAACTGCTGGCACCCGTAGCAAATCTTAAAGCCCAGTGCTCTGAAGGCCTCTACCTTCACAGCCAAGTATCCTAACCTTGTCAGTCTGTAAATCCTCTGCCAGTCTTCCGTGGGCCTAAGGCTGAGTAAGAAGATCGGCAGGGGTAATCTTGTTTTTGTGTTTCTCAATTGAGAAACCCGGACTACATCTAATCCAATGGATGTTAGCGTCATTTTAATCTCCTCAATGTCATAGTTAGTTGGTAGCCCCTTCAAAACTACCTTTTTTGGCCTTTCAGTTTTTAGGTTTAAACTATGGAAGGGGATTTTCTCGCTAGTCAAATGGCGCTGAACAACCCTATAGGAGTCAGCGTCATTGGGTATGAGTTTGAGCATATCTCCTGAGAGTTTGCCAGATACTTTATTGCCTGTAATTTCATTTAGCTTTTTAAGGAGAGCCTGGTAGTTGTCTCTAAACTTTATGAAGAAACATTCTGCTTTTGGTTCTTTTTTTTCTACCTCCATAATATTTTCTCTAACACTATTTTCAACCGCTTTAGGTTTAGGTGCACTCTTAAATTGAACCGGTTGCGCGGCAATTTCAGCATAAGTCTTAGTTTTAACTTTTTCATTTACAGTTACAACATTATCACTAACCTTTTCATTTACAACACTATCACTAGCAGCATTACAGTCCATGTTATCATGGTCATTAGATTTTATTTTTAAATTTCCATCCTGGTTTTTAGTAGGAGTTCCCTCAGTGTGAGACTCCTCTATCCTAGCCCTTTTACATGGATTTACAACCGTTTCAGTTTTGTCAACAAGTTTAATTTCATTTATTAGTCCTAACTCTAACAGTTTAGCTCTAATTACTCTATCATTATACTCCTCAACTGAGTTAAAGATCACATAAATATCACTATCACAATTTCTAAATTTACCAATGTCACAGCAGAACAAAAAAGAATTCACAAAATTGAACGAACCTAGAATCCGGGAGACTTGGTCCTTGTCCTGTCCGAGGAGTCCATACTTGAGCATATCCTGGATATGCAGTGTCAGCACGTAGATCACCATTCCACAATAGTTCACCGCATCCTTCACTTCCTGGGTCTTTGCGGCAAGAAGTCCAGCGTCCGGCAGGCGTCCAAGATACGCATCCATTGCATCCTTGAGAGGCCGAGCATCGTCACCCTCCAGCTCACTAGCAACTTCCTTCGTCTTCTCCAAAAGGTCGTTGTCAAGATCCATCATAAATCAGGGTCAAATAACTCGAAGTACGAAAAGCACAACCACGTGGGAAAAACACACGTGGCAATCCAAGTTCGAACAGCACAAAATGGCGATACACGGAAAAGTTAAAGATTACTTAGCCCGACGTGCTCTATCGTAACTAGATATAACACGCCCAAGCGTAAGTAAGAAAAGTCACCACAAGATAAAAACAGCAGCTTCGCAAAATCACAACCTCGTGCGAAACGACGAGTGGGAGGGGGAAAGGTACACAACGATTCATCTTAAAAAAACTTGTATATATATTTTAATGAAAGTTAATATTTCATTTTCCGGTTAATTAAAATTTCCATCAAAGAAGATAAATTTAGATACATCCAACTGAAATTAGATTATTAAACGAATGCAAGTTTCTAAAGTAGCCGTTTATAATACAGAAATAATGAAAATTTCCATTCTGCTAAGCAAACGAGAGTAGTTATAAAAAGGCCGATTCACCGGCGGATTGAGGAGGCGGAGCCAATGACACATTGGAGAGGAGGAAGTTTGGTGGAGGATGCATCACTGAGGGTCTTTAGACAAAATGAGGAGACAGTTTCACAATTCTACCTCTTTCGTAGTATTGCGAAAGAGGTAGACCAACTGCGAAGGCAGTTTGGTGAGGATGCCTCTTTGAGAGGGGAGGTCCAACGGAGAAACTTTGAAAGAGGCTCTATTGCGAAAGAGGCTGAGGAGGTTTGACCTTTGACCGGAATGCAGAGGAACTCTAATACAGAGGAACTCTAATACAGAGGCACTCTGATAAAATTAAACAATAAGATCGGTTTAGTCGCATCACTGAAAATATGATCTCAATCTTTAGGATGCCTGGTCCAAGAGGATTTTTAGACTACAAAAGAAAACTACTCTGATAAGACATTATTTATATATTTTTCGTATCTAAAAATCAAATTTTTCCTTATTTACTTAAAAATTATTATTATTTTCAATGCAGTTTTTATAGCTAAAATTTTGTGGTTAGTTTTAAATTTTTTGCAACATACTTAAAGTTATTTTATCTCATACATTTTAACAAAAAAAAATAAAATAAAATAAAATAAATAAATAAATAAAATAAATAAAAAATGAAAATTTTTGTCTATTGTATGCATAAAAATGTTATAGTAAAAGAAATATAAAGAAAGAAAGTTTTTCTATAATCATATGTACGTAGTTGAAAAAAAAACCACAATCGAAAAGTAAAGTCTTTTTTAGTTTCTTGTCACTTTCTTTAATATTATTAATACATTTTACAACAACTTGTTATACAAGGTAGGATCAAAAAGTTCGGAGACTGTGCTGATATCTCCAACCCTGATTGGAGGAGAGGGAAATATTTTACCTGCCGTAGAGGCGCATGTGACACGAGATGTGAAAAGGAAGAAGCAGATGTTTTTCCAGACAATGCGTGTCGGTGAACTATAGTCGTTCGCGTTTATCGAAAATGGAAATGTCGTTTGAAGAACAACGTGCGAATATCAAATTCTGATAGCGTTTGGGGAAATCGCCGACAAAAACATTGCAGTTGCTGCGAACGACTACAGTTCACTGACACGCATTGCTTGTAAAAACACCTGCTTCTTCCTTTTCACATCTAGCGTCACATGTGCCTATACGCCACAGTAATATAGTTCCCCTCTCCTCCGATTAGGATTGGAGATATCAGCACAGTCTCCGAACTTTTTGATCCTACTTTGTATATCCCCTCTAATAATTATAAAGTGGTCTTGTACTTTAGCATAAGGACCTAGGCAAGGGATGCAGTGGCCATGCCTTCGATAAGAAATGAAGTACAGTGAAAATTCTGATAATTATGTTCAATTATAGAAAATTAGCTTATTAAGTAAATATTTTCAAGATTCAATTGTGCACATGGCCACGCCCATATTTGTCCACTCCCACTTTAAGCATTAGGAGTTTTGAGAAGGCACTAAAATAGTGTTTATTTGCACTAAATATAAAAGGAGAAGGTAAATTTTTAAGCAGGTGATTTCATTCAGAATTAATATTCTCGCAGGTGCTAACATGACCACGGAAAAATGCAAAAGAAATAACCTTTCGTCACTAATTCTGCCAAATTTCAAGTCTATATTTCATTTTATTTTATTCATAGATTGAGAGGTCAAGGGTAATATTTAATTACAGCTATTTGGTTCGCCCTTAATTAAGATCGAAATAGATAACATCTCCCCGCCAACATATTTAATTACAAAAAATTGAAAATTGAAATATTCTTGTGTGCTGCTCATATGTACCGATAATATTTTACAAATATATTTTATATAATCAATGATTTCGATTAATCAATGTCCGAATCTGCTCAACTTATGTCATGAATGTCAAATATAGGCATTATACCGGAGGTTAAAGTCTTCGGACTAGGGACTCCCTTCCATTGGTCACACTAAGCAAGTAGTAGTAAGTAGTAATCAATGTCCGAATTTCTCCTATAGATTGCTCTAGAAAGCTGCACCAAATAAATACGGATGTAGCTAATAGAAATCGGTAGAACAACAAGTAACTAAGGGATAGCTTCTGAAGAACTCCATTGGCTGGTTATGAGGACACATCCTGAGAGGTGTCGAAAGCCCAGACCACCCGACTCGTCCGAAGACTTAGAGCAGCTGATTCGATGGTCGGATCCTGAGCGGGGTAAAAATTTATTGCGAAGAGTTGCTTAAAATTTCAACAATGTTGATTTAGAGCAATTGATCGCTACTTCGCTATTTTGTCAAGCTTCTTTTAACACTTTACAACAAAGTTGAAAAGTGTTTTTGACTCTTTTTATTCTGTCTGTTTGTCTGTCTGTCCGTTAGCACGATAACTGCCGTAAAAATGACTTAATCAAAATGAAATTTTAGTATGTTGCTCAGATGGTCTGTAGGACCTATGGGAATATAAATGAATAATATCACCCTATTAGTTTTGGATTGAACCCGGGTTGAAAAAATGAAATACATTGAGCCCTATGGGACCTAATTTTTCAAACGTTTTTTAAACGGATTTAAGATTCACAAATTGCGTCATAAAATATATGTAAAAAAAATCAGCGAAATATATTCAGTAGTTTTTTAAATGAAAATTAAAATAATAATTACGCCTCTTATATGAAACGATCACGTGACCATGATATGAAACGATCACATGACCCACTTCAAATGATATATGGCATCCATCTTGATTCAAAATCGTGATTTTTTAAGTCCTTTTTAATTCATATTGAGTGTTGTATCCGTCCTAAAACTACTTTATTTTTTGCTTAAATTCTGTGCATCTACATACTGAAACAATGCAAATACAATATATTTGAGTTTAAATGATTATCCAAATTTGGTTATTTCTACAACGAAGCCTATTTTTCACTTATGTAAAATGTAAACAGCAAAATATGTAGAATGAGTTGTATTAGAATTGCTGTATTTAACACAAAATAATTTAGTCCATGGAGCCTGCATGGCTGATATGAATGAAATATTAATTGATTTTATCAGAGAAGGACGATTTTTTTCGAAGAAGTTTTAAGCATAGAGTTTAATTACTTGTAGCTCCATGGTCTTAATTTTTAAATAAAATAAATTATTATAGTATTGTGATGAATGAAATGAATGGGAGAAAGTTATGAATGAAATCTTGTTTTTCTAGAGAGATCGAGGCTTGTTATTTTTTCTATGACGTCATTTGAATTAATTTCCGTTGTTTTCGATGAAGTTTTCAAATATAATAAATTATCGTAGTATTATGATAGTTTTAAAAATATTACCGTGGAATGCATCGCATTTTAGAGATTTTTAAACCAGGCAATTTATATTTCAATGCCGTCATTTGAATGAAGTTCATTTTTTTCAATGAAGGTTTAAATTTTCAAATATAATAAATTAATCTAGTATTGTGATAAGTTTTAAAATATTACCGAGGAATGTATTGCATTTTCGACTTTTTAAAATAAAATTGCATTGAATTTAGAAAGTGTTTCATAATCAATGCTTTAAGCATGATTGTTTAAATATCATATGTCTATACTTTTCCAGGGATGTTTGTTTAATTGCATCCTGACCTGCGGACCGCTTCCGAACTGTGAAATAATTGTTAACCCTTAAAACCATGACACTTTTATATAAACTATTTTAAGCCAATTTGAGTTATTGAATTTTTTACAATCTCTGAGTGAAGTTCTAACTAATGTTATCAAGATTTAGGCGTGACTCTTAGCAGGGGCGCTTTACATATTTTAATTGCAATTCATATTTCTAAAATATTCGCAAAATTTATCCAAACAACTTTTTATTTAATTTTCTTTCTAATAGAATTTAAAACATGATTTAATATTTACTTGCTGCGGTGTCCAAATGTGGAGGTTAATTTTTTTTATGTGGCACTTTTAAGGAATGGTTCTTTTAGCAGGTATTTTTATAGCTGACATAGCCAGCAGGAGATACGCCTGTTACTCGAGCGCAAAAAACCCACGAACGATAAATGCTCAACTAATTGACGAAAAGGGAGATCACCTTCTCAAAAAGGCCGTTTCATACTATAGAGCACGTTTCTAAAACAAACGTTTCTAAAACAAAATACTCGTCAGCAGTTATAAAAGACCGGTTCACCGGCGGATTGAGGAGGCGGAGCCGTGCGGAGCCAATGACTCATAGAGGAGGGTTGCTCATTGGGGAGGAGGGTCGCCTCTTTGGGAAGGAAGGTTGCCTCATTGGGGAGGAGGGAGTTTGGTGGAGGATGCCTCACTGAGGGTCTTTAGACCAACTGAGGAGGCAGTTTCACAATTCTACCTCTTTTGTAGTATTGCGAAAGAGATAGACCAACTGAGGAGGCAGTTTCACAATTCTACCTCTTTTGTAGTATTGCGAAAGAGATAGACCAACCGAGGAGGCAGTTTGGTGAGGATGCCTCTTTGAGAGGAGAGGTCCAACGGAGGAACTTTGAAAGAGGCACTATTGTGAAAGAAGCTGAGGAAGTTCGATCTTTGACCGGAGTGCATTGCACAATCACGGGACATAGTCTCTTGAGAGGGGAGGGTGGGTTAACCCTATTTTTGAAAAATTAAGAAGTAATTAAAAATATAAGGCCATCTTGTGAACTTTGGACCAATGACGTCATCTTGTGAACTTTGGAGCGGTGACTTCATTTTAAGTGAAATCTTAGATAAGAACTCATAAGCTCTCATTGTAGTGTTGTAATTAGTGTGTATATCGTTCATTTCTAGTTTGGATGTCGGCTAATAAAGATATCATACTGTAAGTTATTTTCATGTTTCTGCCAGCTATTCTTGTATATTCTACGCGATACATATCTCCTAAAGATATAAAACTATACAAAATTTTTCTAAGTATTTAGTGTTAATGTGATTTAAAATTAAGAACTTTAACTATGTTTGGTACATATTTTCAGTTTATGATTTCGAGGATGAATAAAATAATATAGAAATTTTCTCATATAGATAACAATTGTGTTTAGCACAATCTAATGTTGTACGATTCATTTAAAAATTATAAGTTCTAATCACTTCATATCTTATGTGATCTGTTTGCACACGACACTCGATTTAGGTCAAATGATTATACTTATGACGTGCCCTGATAATACATTTCAACCTTGGGTGTTGCGTGGATAGGTTCGTTTCGTTCATAGCTGCGACAAATTTATAGTGTTTTAAGATCTTAGTGATTTAAAAATAAATCTTATACTATGAATGTGGTAGTTGGATGTTACTATCTAAAAATAATGTCTAAAATTCAAAGTATGCCATCACTCGAACAAATAATTTCTAGTGGAAATACTGTAGAGATGTCTGTTCCTGCCCTAGAAGAAGCAAAATCTGTAGACATTGTCTCAGATGTGATTAATTCACCCTCACAGAAGTTTGCTGTGGATTGGTGAGAGAGCTATCTTATGTCTTCTATAACCCCAGCAGAAACATCTACCGTTGTCGATTCACAAGTTCTCACCGATGTTGGAAACTCAACTCAAGATCTGCTTTCTTGTGCTCTGACACATAGCGCAGTGTTATCCTCCAATACAGTATCAGTTTCGACTGAATCTACTTCTTCAGATTTTGTGCAAGATGCGCTCCTTCGTTGGCATTTAGGTTCTGATGTGTATGTATATTTGAAACTTCGCCATGGGAAGTTAAAAGTGTATCTATGGAAATATCTCTCTAATGAGCGAAATGAATTACAGCCTACGCGTGAAGGCGTTACACTGTCACCTGCTACATGGAGTCAATTTTCTCAAAAATTGTGGTCATTCAATATTCTATATGCAGATACCTCTTTCGTCAGTCGCAATGAGTTGTTCTGTTTCAATGACAATGTAAAACTGCATTTACAGAAAATAATTCAATTATATGATTCAAAATTTTGCCTAACAGAGTGTCATATTACCTTAGATAAAAATCAAATAGCATGTTTACAGAATTGTGTTAACAACATTAGTATGAAACTTTGAGAAAGTATATTTATAGAGTGGCTACCTGCTCAAATATTAAAAATAAAGAACACTATAACCTTTCTACCATCACTTATTTGTGACAAAAATTTCGCATTCGAACAATTAATCTCTTGTATTTGTGACAGCATGATGTGTCATATAAGAAAACTTTTTAAATGTGTTGGCTGTGTTGCTCAAATTGAAGATCATAGTTACCATGAATGTCTTTACAGCACTCAATTAGAAATGTACGACAGAATGGCTGAACAAGTACTTAAAAATCTTGACATTAATAACGTAGCAAAGAAAGTTTTGTTGCATGGTGTAGAAGTCTTTTACTGGTATGATCGAAATTTTTTCAAGTCATTCAAATCAGAGGACTATGAATGTGCGATAAGGAAATTATTTTATCTTATTTGTTTAAATGTACAACAAATAAGGGTTAATGAGTATTTTATGAAGAATAGATTCATTAAATGGTTTTTTATCTTTCAAATTGGACTCCTTATTTACGTTCATCAACTCATTTTTTTTAATTTAGTTATTAATTTTTATATAATTATCTCATGTAAATTACTTCACGCTGGTGGAGAACACTGCCTGAAAGAGTGTAACGGGTGGGTGTGAGACCTGTCGGGTAAGTTGGAACACACATGCACTTTTTCTTACACTGACCATTTTCCTCATTTTTTCTAACCCTTCTTTTCTAATATGCAACATATAATTTTTTAATATATAATATACACTTGCTATTTCAGATGGAAACTTTTCTCCTCATACGTGATTGTTTAAAATACTCAGTAAGTATCGCGTTCTTTGCTAAGAACAGATTAGGATGAACAAAGCAATGGTTAGCTGAAGGGGGTTACAGAACTTTGTAGCTGGTAAGAATAGATTATCTGGGGTGAGGTAAGGGTTAGTTCAGAGAGCTTTATAACATTAATAAGTAATTAAAAATAAGTAATTAAGAAAGAATCGTTATATTGCGACATCATCATGCTAACCTAGAAATGATGATGTCATCATAGATAAGATTTTATTTTTAATAGTGTAATGAGTGCGCATATCATTGGACAGTAGCATGTGAAGACGTCGCTCAGTGAGTTCCAATTTTTGTTAACTATTTTCCACGCTATGTATGACACATATCTCCTAAGTTACAAAATGTTTCTAAGCCATTCAAACTTAGAAACATTAGCTAAGTTCGGTTTCATCGAAATATTTTGCCATGCAAATATTTGCAACCTCTGAAAACATCTTTGTTAGTTAAAAACAGTTTAATACTATTTATAAAATTTTAGAACCATAGTGTGCAGCCGTAAAATCTATTTTAAAAGTTTGCAAAACATAGTCGTGCAGGGTAGTGTTAAAACTCATCACTCTTAAAATGAACGAATCGGATTCCCATGATAAAATCCATTTAACAGAATTTTGAAAATACTAAAGAAAAATTTTCTAATAGATTCATTTCAAACACACACATAGAATCATTTCGTTATAAGAAAATACTAGATCGAACTCAAAATGGTTGAATCGTGATATATATATTATAGTGATATATATTATAGAACCATATTTCCCGTAGTGTGCAACCTTAAAATCTATTTTAAAAACTATCTAAACATATTTTGTGGATGTAAAAATTCACAACACTTAAAATGGTCGAATCATATTCTCGAGATAGAATCCACTTAAGGGTGAGCGTCAGTAAATTTTCTGCCCTATCCGCGCTTTGTTAACTTTCGCGGCACACATATTTCGCCGAAATTCTGCTCAAGCAGTTGCGAAATATTTTCTTATAGATAAAATGCTATGCTTAGATTATATTAAAACTAAATTTAATACCCAATAAAACATAGAATATATGTTTTATTTTAATTTAAAATATTTTTGGTGCTGCCATCTGTTGTCGTAATTTAATTCATACCGACTATTTTTATTTTTTAATGAACATTTTTAAATGTCTATTCCTTCTAATAAGCTATTAAATACAACAACAGATCATATATAATGCCATAATCACGGAAATGTAATTGAACTTGGACTTGAAGACAACGTAACTTGAAGACAAAACTGCAGTCCTCAGTGATGTACATTCAGATTCCCTTATTAAATTTATAGAATGATAAATTACTTTTCCATGATTGTGGCATTATTATATAGGATCTGTTATTGTATTCAACACTGTATTAGAAGGAATAGATATTTAAAAATGTTCATTAAAAAATAAAAATAATCGGTATGAATTAAATTACGACAACAGATGGCAGCACCAAAAATATTTTAAATTAAAATAAAACATATATTCTATGTTTTATTGGGTATTAAATTTAGTTTTAATATAATCTAAGCATAGCATTTTATCCATAAGAAAATATTTTGCAACTGTTTGAGCAGAATTTCGGCGAAATATGTGTGCCGCGAAAGTTAACAAAGCGCGGATAGGGCAGAAAATTTACTGACGCTCACCCTTAACACAATTTTTGTATTCACTGAAAATTCTTAAGCATAATGTACTATTAGATTTATAATATTAAGTTATTAAGAAATAATACGCATCTTGTGGCAACAGCTCACTAATCTTGAAATAATGACGTCGTCACCGATATGAGTGCATTTTTAATATTAATGAGAGTGTATCGCTCATTTCTAGTTTGGACGTCAACACGTCACTCGTGAGTTCCAATTTTTGTTAACTATTTTCAGAGCGAATATAAATATATATATATAAAATGTTTCTAAATATTCAAACTTAGAAGCTTTAACTAAGCTCGGTTTCGTCGAAATATTTGCATTGCGCATATTTGCAATCCGTGAAAACATTTTTTGTTAGTTCAAAGCAGTCGAAAATTATTTAGAAACTTCTAGAACCGTAAAATCTTTTTTAAAAACTTGTGAAACATATTCTATATATGTTAAAAAATTGCAGTGTTAAAATCCACAACACTTAAAATGGTCGAATCTTGTTCACGAGATAAAATCCGCTTAACACAATTTTTGAAAATACCTAAGTATAATTTAGTATTAGATTCATTTTTAAAAACACACACATAAAATCATTTCATTATTAGAAAATACTAGATCGAACTTAAAATGGCTGAATCGTGTACAGGAAATTATAGAACCCTATTTTCCGTAGTGTGCAACCTTAAAATCTATTTTAGAAACTGATGAAATATAGTCTGTGGATGTAAAAATTCACAACACTTAAACTGGTCGAATTACATTCTCGAGATAGAATCTGCTTAACACAATTTTTGTATTCATTGAAAATTCTTAAATATAATGTGCTATTAGCTCCATAGCAATTATGTCTACCAATGGAATACATCTATTTCGGACATTTTTAAAAATTTAGAGACATAGTGCGATAAAATCTCACACAATACTTACTCGTTTCATGCTTAGTGGGCTTTAATACTGGGTGTTTAAATCTATGTACACGTATGTGAAAAATGGTCGATTCCTATTCAATAGATTTTAAAATGTGTTGGCGTCCTGTAAAAATAGTCGAAACTGTACACTCACTTCTAAAATTCTATAATGGTACTAAAATTACGACGCCCACAGTAAAAATGGTCAAATCATATTCAATGGCTTTTATTTTATTTATTTATTTCAAACTTAATGTTAAAATTTTGGGATGCACACATATCTGGTAAAATGTTCGATTCGTGTTCCGTAGCTAGTTAAATTCTAAACCTCGGTATTGAAATTACACCCATCACGTTAAAAATGGTTAAATCATATACAACGCACTATATCATTAAAATCATGTATGACATATACTATTCAGATTGTGTGTGGCAAATCAGTGGTTAGTACAGGAAGGTTAACAACATTAAGTTATTAAAAAATATGTCATTAAGAAAGAATAAGTGACAACAGGTCAAAATATGTCATCATAGATAAGATCTCATTTTAATAGTGTATATTACTCATTTGTAGATTAGACAACACCACGTCAACACGTCGCTCGTGAGTTCCAATTTTTGTTAACTATTTCCCGTGTAACACACATCTCCTAAATATATATAAATTGTGTCTATATATTCAAACTTTAACTAAGCTCGGTTTCATCGAAATATTTGCCATGTACATATTTGCAATCAGTGAAAATGTTAGTTCAAAAATGGCCCATTCATATTTAGAACCGTAAAATCTATTTTAAAACCTTGCGAAACATTAAAAATTGCAGTGTTAGAATCTACATTACTTAAAAGGGTCACATCCTGTTCACGAGACCGTTTAACATAATTTTAGTTAAGGATAATGTAGTATTACATTTTTGTTTTAAATACACAACAGTTAAAATGGTCGAATCCTATTCACGAACCCGCTTAACACAATTTTGTATACACTTGAAATCCGTAATTTAGTATTAAATTCGTTTTTAAACACACACTTAAAATGGTCGAATCTTGTTCACGAGCCAAATAACACAATTTTAGCTAAGTATAATGTAGTATTAAATTCGTTTTTAAAACACACACACTTAATATGGTCGAATCCACAATTTTTGTGTATACTTGAAATTCGTAATTTAGTATTAAATTCGTTTTTAAACACACACTTAAAATGGTCGAATCTTGTTCACGAGACCGCTTAAGATAATTTTAGCTAAGTATAATGTAGTATTACATTTGTTTTTAAATACACAAGACTTAAAATGGTCGAATCCACAATTTTTGTGTGCACTTGAAATCCGTAATTTAATATTAAATGCATTTTTAAACACACCAAAAAATTAATAAGTATCGTATTTATATTTCAATTCATTAGACACATTCTCTAATACAAAATATAGCTTCCCCCAAATAATTTCCAATGTTCTTAACACAGCCCTGAAAATAATATATCTCCCGTTTACTTTCACAACCTGCACTTCGACGATAAGATTCTACGCGGCAAGAGCCAGTTGGCATAGCGGATGTGCACTTGAAATCCGTAATTTAATATTAAATGCATTTTTAAACACACCAAAAAATTAATAAGTATCGTATCTATATTTCCATTCATTAGACACATTCTCTAATACAAAATATAGCTTCCCCCAAATAATTTCCAATGTTCTTAACACAGCCCTGAAAATAATATATCTCCCGTTTACTTTCACAACCTGCACTTCGACGATAAGATTCTACGCGGCAAGAGCCAGTTGGCATAGCGGATAAGGCGTGTGTCTTGTAATCGAACAGTTGTGAGTTCGAGTCCCGTCTCTGACAAGTGGAAAATTAAAATCTTTTGGAAATTATAAAAAAAAATGCCGATAAGTGGCAGCACCTCACCAACTTTCGCCAGAGGGCGTTTTAACTACGTCACCACTGATAACACAGTTCAGTTCGTCACCAACCAGCACAGAGGAAAGTCGGTATGCTAAGAAGCTCTCGTGATTCACTCTTTGCACTCCGGTCACAGGTCAGTTCCAAGGTTATCACTCACTGAAACCTCCTCGGCCTCTTTCGCAATAGTGGCTCTTTCAAAGTTCCTCCGTTGGCCCTCCCCTCTCAACAAGGCTATGTCCCGCGATTGTGCAATGCACTCCGGTCAAAGGTCAAATTTCCTCAGCATTTTTTGCAATAGTGACTCTTTCAAAGTTCCTCCGTTGGACCTCTCCTCTCAAAGAAGCATCCTCACCAAACTGCCTTCTCAGTTGATCTACCTCTTTCGCAATACTACGAAAGAGGTAGAATTGTGAAACTGTCTCCTCAGTTGGTCTAAAGACCTTCAGTGACGCATCCTCCACCAAACTCCTCAATGAGTCCAGATCCTCCTCAATGAGTCATAGGCTCCGCCTCCTCAATCCGCCAGTGAACCGGCCTTTTATAACTACTAACGAGTATTTTGTTTTAGAAACGTAAGGGCAAAATTGTCCTTGTGACGTCACGTGCCCGTGCTCTATAGTATGAAACGGCATTTTTGAGAAGGTGATCTCCCTTTTCGTCAATTAGTTGAGCATTTATCGTTCGTGGATTTTTTGCGCTCGGGCAACAGGCGTATCTCTCACTGGCTATGTCAGCTATAAAAATACCTGCTAAAAGAGTCATCCCTTAAAAGTGGCATATAAAAAAAAATTAACCTCCACTTTTGGGCACCGCAGCTAGTAGATATTAAATCATGTTTTAAATTAAATTAGAAAGAAAATTAAGTAAAAAGTTGTTTGGATAAATTTTGCGGATATTTTAGAAATATGAATTGCAATTAAAATAGCAATTCATATTTCTAAAGCGCCCCTGCTAAAAGTCACGCCTAAATATTGATAACATTAGTTAGAACTTCACTCAGATTGTAAAAAATTCAAAAACACAAATTGGCTTAAAATAGTTTATATAAAAGTGTCATGGTTTTAAGGGTTAACAATTATTTCACAGCTCGGATGCGGTCCGCAGGTCAGGATGCAATTAAACAAGCAACCCTGGAAAAGTATAGACATATGATATTTAAAAAAAAGCTTGACAAAATAGCGATCAATTGCTCTAAATCAACATTGGTGAAATTTTAAGCAACTCTTCGCAATAAATTTTTACACCGCTCAGAACGTTTTCTACTAGCTAGCCAATGAGGTTCTTGAGGGGCTGGTCCATAGTTGCTTGTTCTACCAATTTCTATTAGCTGCGGCTGTGTTTGGTACCGCTTTCTAGAGCAGACGCTTGATTGAACGCTCTTTCTTAATCGAAATCATTCATTATATAAAATATACTTGTAAAATATTATCGGTACATATGAATAGCACACAAGAATATATCAATTTTTTATAATTTCATATATTGGTGGGGAGATGTTATCTATTTCGGTCTTAATTAAGGGCGGACCAAATAGCTATAATCAAATATTACCCATGGCCTCTCAATCTATGAATAAAATAAAATGAAATTTAGACTTGAAATGACGGAATTAGTGACAATGTGACGAAAGGTTATTTTTTTCGCATTTTTCCTTGGTCATATTAGCACCTGCGAAAATATTAATTGAGAATGAAATCATCTGCTTAAAAATTTACCACCTTCTTTTATATTTATTGCAAAAAAACACTATTTTAGTGCCTTCTCAAAACTCCTAATGCTTAAAGTGGGAGTGGGCAAATATGGGCGTGACCATGTGCACAATTGAATCTTGAAGATATTTACTTAATAAGCTAATTTTCTATAATTGAACATAATTATCAGAATTTTCACTGTACTTCATTTCTTATCGAAGGCATGGCCACTGCATCCCTTGCCTGGGTCCTTATGCTAAAGTACAAGACCACTTTATAATTATTAGAGGGAATATACAAAGTAGGATCAAAAAGTTCGGAGACTGTGCTGATATCTCCAATCCTAATCGGAGGAGATGGGAACTATTTTACTGTGGCGTATAGGCACATGTGACGCGAGATGTGAAAAGGAAGAAGCAGGTGTTTTTACAGACAATGCGTGTCAGTGAACTGTAGTCGTTCGCAGCAACTGCAATGTTTCTGTCGGCGATTTCCCCAAACGCTATCAGAATTTGATATTCGCACGTTGTTCTTCAAACGACATTTCCGTTTTCGACAAACGCGAACGACTATAGTTCACCGACACGCTTTGTCTGGAAAAACACCTGCTTCTTCCTTTTCACATCTCGTGTCATATGTGCCTCTACGCCAGGTAAAATATTTCCCTCTCCTCCAATGAGGGTTGGAGATATCAGCACAGTCTCCGAACTTTTTGATCCTACCTTGTATAACAAGTTGTTTCAAAATGTAGAAAGTGACAAGAAATTAAAAAAGACTTTACTTTTCGATTGTGTTTCTTTCTCATCTACGTAAATATGATTATAGAAAAACTTTCTTTATATATCTTTTACTATAACATTTTTATGCATACAATAGACACACATTTTCATTTTTTATTTATTTATTTATTTATTTACTTATTTTTGTTAAAATGTATGAGTTAAAATAACTTTAAGTATGTTGCAAAAAATGTAAAACTAACCACAAAATTTTAGCTATAAAAGCTGCATTGAAAATAACAATAATTTTTAAGTAAATAAGGAAAAATTTTATTTTCATATAAGAAAAATGCATAAATAATATCTTATCAGAGTAGTTTTCTTTTGTAGTCTAAGAATCCTCTTGGACCAGGCATCCTAAAGATTGAGATCATATTTTCAGTGATGCGACTAAACCGATCATATTGTTTAATTTTATCAGAGTTCACCTGTAGAGAATAACAATTGGCTGCACTGGAAGAATTTGGTACTTAATAGCGTCCATGTTAACTGAATAAATCAGACAAATAAAGCTAACGATAATATTTTGCTGTAAATATAATTCTGTGATAACATTGTTAACATAAGAAAATCTTGAATAGTGTATTTAAACACAGATAAAATAATAATACAGCATACAGTTGTTTGGAAGATATGCTAGATTTTACAAAAAAATTTATATCTAATTTTATAATTTAATATTTTTAAAATTTGTTTTTTCTGGAATTTAATATTTTGACTTTTTTTTTTTTTTTTTGGGGAAAATTTTTTAAAAGTAGTTCACCGAACGAGTATTTTTCTTTTTTCAATAACAAACTATAAAAGATATATATATATATATATATATATATATATATAGTATGCGGCAAAAATATGTATTAGAAAATTTAATAATAAATATAGATTTTAATATTAAACAAGCTCTTATAGTTTTCGAGTAATCGTATTGTCAAGTTGAAAATTGAAAATTTTCTATTTTCGAGAAATCACCTTGTCAAGTTAAAGAAGATTGAATTTTTTCTGTTTTCGAAATTTGTAATGCTTATATCACAAACACTAAAAGAGTTGGATTTCAACAATAAACAATAGTCTGTAGCTCTTTGAAAGCCCTACTAGTGTATACATGGGGATTGTAAACTCTTTCAACACAATAAAAAGAGAGGCGATAGTACACATGAAGATGAACACTATTTGCAATTGAACCTTAGGCAGCATTCCACTCATAGTGCCAGAAAAGAATAAAGTTATATATTCGCGTTGTTCCTTCAACAGTGAAAAAAAGAGACCTAACTAATTTAGGAGTTTTACATTTCTGTTCGCATCAGAAAAAGACTCAAAGTAGCTGCTTAAAGTGGCGCCCGAAGGCGTTATTGCACAGCCGACACCGGCAAATGAAAGACCGCAGCACCCTCTCGCAGACTTCTGATGTGATGTTGATCTTGTCCGCAGCAACAACGATTCTCCAGAAAATCCACACGTCAATGACCCTCGTAAACACCAGCATAAATTTGCTGTTAACATCTTTTCTTGGTGATTATCTGGTGGGACCTTGCCTCTTGCCAGAATGTCTGACTGGAACAGCGTACCGTGTGTTCCTGGAGCAAGTGCTTCCCGGTCTGTTGCAGGGCACTCCGTTTCACCACACAGAGGCGCCATGTGGTTTATGCATGATGGGGCCCCAGCACACTTTTCCACTGAGGTTCGATACTTCCTAAATGCGGTGGATTGGACGTGGTGGGCCAGTGGCTTGACCTCGACGTTAGAGGAGCTTTTGATAATTTAAACTAGAACATTTACCCTTTAACTTTTGATAGATTAAATATACCATTACCTTTTAGGAACTTTATATACTCGTATTTAACAAAATAGAACAGTTGCATATGCAGAAGACAACCTTTCGCTCACCAAACAGGCTCGCCTTAGGAGTCAGGTATTGCTCCTGTACTATGGAACTTATACTTTGATCAACTTTTAAGATTGAATAATAATATATACTGCTTGCAAGCCTTTGCAGATAACCTCGCGGTAGTTGCTTTTGGCAATGATGGGGATCTTTTGGAAAACAGTAACTCTCTTTTGGATTTAATTTCGAATTCTTTAAATTCTTTGAAACTACAAATTCCAATAGATAAGAATGATTCTATAAATTTTGGTAAATACAAGACTACGTTAAAAATTGTAAATATAAGTTTGGTAAATATAAGACTACGTTTGAAATTTCTTTGTTTAATAACAAATAGTAAATTTTCGTAGAGTCCTCATATTTACTACCTGTATTTAAAAGGAAAAAAAAAAATATTTCGTCTTCTGTTCTAAAATTCGTAAAATTTCTGGATAAAATTGGGTTATTAATAAAAATGTATTAAAAATTTGGTTTCAAACTGAAATAGAAAATATTATTGTTTATGACTCTAGTGTCTGAGAGAAGAGGGGGGTAATTTAACTAAGGAGCAAATTAAAAAAAAAAATTTCATTGAAGAAACAATTTCTCTTTAAAATTTCGACATGTTATAGAACCTCCTCTGTTCTCGATGCTAGGAATTAATCCTATCAATCTTACAATATATTAAATAATAAAATACTTATTTTGGAAGAAAAGAGTTGACACTTTATCTGAATATTATTTTCGTTCACCAATCTCATTTAATTTTTATTGTCCTGTATCTCAAATTCCCCCTGCTGAACGTTCAATTTCTTTTCCTGATTTTGATAATTATTTTTCTTCGACCATTGAAATGTATACTGGTGGATCTAAAACTGATGATAAAGTTGGATGTTCGGTGTACATTTTGAAGAATCAAGAATTGGAAAAGGTATTTTGCTATAAATTAAAAAGAATGAATACAGTTTTCAATCGGAAATAACTGCAATAAAATATGCTGTTGATGTATTATAAACTAGGGGGTGGAGCCCTCTAGTTTATCAAAATATTGCTGTAATCTTCAAAGTTAAAGACCCTCTTCTAGACCTGATTAAGGCCCGAGTCCACAAGATCCGAGTTTAGGGCCCCCAAATTTTAGGGGACCTAAAATCATTTTATAATTGTATCTTAAAATCTTAAAACTTGCTTTTCTTTTCATCCTGGTTTTTCTGAATTCAAAAATCTTTCTGCATTAATTTGCTGAATTAATCATTGTTTATTTCATTTCGTGCGTAATATCAGGGCCCTCGCTAAGACTTATCATTGGGGGGGGGGGGGAGAGCCGATAAAATTGCCAAGTCAAGTAATGATTTTTACCAACTTAAGTAAAGTCTAGGGAGGTTTTTTATTTTTTTGGACCGATAACACATTTTATATCGATATTTCATTCATCGATATATCAGTATGATTAATGTATCCATAATGTCTCTCAATACTCAAATATCTTAAAGGTTTTTTTTTTGCATAATTCTGTATCATGAAATTGCCAAAAGAGAAAAAAAATTACTGTAACCCTAATTTGATCCTTAGATTTGACAGATAATCAGAAAAACTATTTGATCAAATTAGGGCCTTATCAACCAATTTTGGCATCCTTTCCAAGTGATGGTAAAGACAGATTCAATCTCCATTGGTATAAAGAATTTCAGTACTTAGAATACAGTACAATTAAAGATTGTGCATACTGTTTTGTGTGCTTTCTATTTCCTCATGGAGTAGGTCAAGAGAAGAGTGAAGATGCATGGTCGAAGATTGGAGTGAGAAATTGGGGGCAAATGAGAAGCAAAAGCTGGGAAAGTTACAAACTCACTTTTCATCTATTGCACAAAGATCAGCACTCCACAACTATTGTAACTTTTTAATAAAGGAGCGGCACATTGATGTATTTCTTGATCAAACCAAGAGATTAGCTCTGATAGAAAATGAAAGAGTACAGTTTCAAAACAGAGAAGTAGTGAGAATCTTGCTCGACACATGCAGGACCCTAGGACGTCAAGGGATAACATTTCAAGGATCAGGATCAAATGATGGTAATTTTGTACAAATAATATCGCTGATCTCAAGATATAACCACATCTTGAAAACGTGGTTTGATGAAAGAGAATTATGGCGGTACCACGTGAGTTACATGAGTCCTGAGTTACAAAATGAGCTCGTTGCTGAAGAAATAGAAAAAAAAATTGTTAAGGAGATTAAGAGCTGTGATTTTTTCTCAGTGATGGCTGATACCACACCTGACAGTTCACAAAAGGATATGCTTTCGATTGTTGTCCGTACTGTCGATGAAAACTGCAAACCAAGAGAACGCTTGCTAGACGTTTCTGAATGTGCTGAAAAACAGGTATTGGAATGACGAAGTAAATTTATGAGACTTTAAGAAAGAAAGAAATTGACACACCCTCATTGGCTTTTCAGTCGTATGATTTTGCAAGTTCAATGTCAGGACAGTTTAATGGCGCACAAAAGAAACTCTCAGAAATCATAGGGCATAATATACCATACATTCCATGCCAAGATCACAGACGTAGAACACAGCTGCAGTATCAGCATTATTATTAGAGACTTATTCGACGCACTTGAAGCATTGTATGTTTTCTTCAATTCAAATACTAACCGTTTCCGACAGTTGAGGGATAAGATCAAAGAAGTGAAGTATGCCCTTCTTTTGAGAAATATGTCTAGTACTAGGTGGACAGCCAGAGCAGAGACTAGAAAAGCTGTAAACACATCATTTGCACCTATCCTATCTGTATTAGAAGAAATTTCCACACAACAGGAATTAGATTGTGCTACAAAAGCAAAAGCGCATGGGTTATGCAAAAAAATGAAATCATTTGATTTCATTGTTATCTTGTTTTTTATGAAAAACATTATATATAAAATGAAGAATTTGACAGAAACTTTGAAAAGCCCTGATCTGAATTTGATTGATTGTATTACAGTTGAACAGTCGAAAACACCGTAATAATTTTGGAGAAGATTAATATTAACACCACAGAAATGGACAACTTGATCACAAGTGCGGAAACATGTGTTGGAAACATTAAAGTTGATCCTGTACATGACTTTCAACTGCACCATAGAAGACGAATGAGGCCGAGAAGGATTGAAGAGTATGCTGAAAATGAAGTAAACATAGACCTAAAACAATGCTATAGAAAAGAGTTCAAGGCTGTCCTTGATACACTATGAAGAGACCTTAAAGACAACGTGGTTGCTATGAAGACAACTATTTCTCCACTATATTCAATTTTCAACTTTCCCTTGAACAAGGATAATCTGACAATCGAAGCAATTGAAGAGGCTGTTACGATGTTCCCTCCAGCTACTAGGTCTCATATGCAGGCTCTATAAAGTGAGTTAGAAG
Source organism: Amaurobius ferox (assembly GCA_951213105.1). Lineage (NCBI taxonomy): Eukaryota > Metazoa > Arthropoda > Arachnida > Araneae > Amaurobiidae > Amaurobius > Amaurobius ferox. The sequence goes on along the minus strand of OX578143.1, from coordinate 121,593,151 downwards.
TCTTCGTTAACATATGCAAGGAGGAACATACATATACTATCAATGGAAACATTGAAGAACGTAATGGTTCAATGCAAAAATGCTTTAAAGCTGGCTTTCAAAATGTGCCAATTGACTTTAACAGCCGGTTATGGAGTCAGCACAAATGAAAGAGCCTTCATTTAGCTAAATATTGTGAAATGTTTCTTGAGAACAACAATGACAAACATGAAGCTTAACAGCTTCATGCTTTTGAAGTGCGAAGCAGACTTTGGAAACGAAATCAACTTGGAAGATGCTGTAGAAAGGTGGTCTTGCCTGAAGCAAAGACGAATACGTGTCTATGTAAAATAAGTTAAACACAATAAAGCCTTTTTTTTTATCCATATTCCATTTATATGGATCTTTGGAGTGTATATCATGATAAAATATCATCCATCATTTTATCTAAAATGTACCAAGTCTGCCAACTTGGATCTTGATTTTGCCAACTGTACAGGGATTTCTCAACATTCGGGGGGGAGACTCCCTCCCTGTCCCCCCCCCCTTAGCGAGGGCCCTGCGTAATATTTAGATTCTTAAATGCAACTTTCATACAGGCTATTTTTTCAGGAAAGAAAAGGAAACTATTCCATTCAAATTTTTAATTTCGAAAAATTTCTTAAAATTTAATGTCGTTTAAGATAGATATTTTCTTAACTTGGAATTAAGTAGTTGTTGCTTTTTGTACTTTTAACACTCCAAATAATTATTTATTTTTATCTGTGTAAAAATATTAATTATTTTTATCTGTGTAAAAATACTAATTATTTTTATCCGTGTAAAAATACTAATTACTTTTATCTGTATAAAAATACAAATATGGAAAAAAATACAATATTTTCTTCAATTGTGAAACTGGGAAAGTGGACATGGGGGGTTTCCATATGAATTTTGTGCCTACGACCCCAGAGTATTTTAATCGAGCCTTTTTCTAATTATGCCTTTTTTTAAACCAGGGGTCTTAATAGATACTGTCGATTTTTGAGAGTCTATAATTTTTTATTTAAAAAATTCGATAAACATTAAATGCAAAGTGAAATGTGAATAGTGCCACGTAATTAAAAATTATTAGATTAATAATTAATGATTTTGAGATTATGGACACAGTTGGTGCGCCAACTCGTTGAATATTTATAATTCTTGGTTTAAAAAATCCTGTAAAAATTAAATGCAAAGTGAAATGTGAACAATCAGTGCCACGCAATTAAAAATGAATGATCTTGGAATTATGGACACAGTTTGTGCGCCCACTCGTTGGAATTTAAGATTCCTTTATAATTCTTTGTTTAAATAATCCTATAAAAATTTAAATATAAATCGAAATGCAAACAATGCCATGCAATTAAAAATGAATGGATTTAACAAAATGGAAATTTCTTGATATAATGTAGAAAATCTTTACATAATGAAAATCTGAAAAATCTATGTAACTGGCAACCTTTATATAATTGGCCCGAAAATTAAATTTTTTATCTTCATAAAAAAAAATCCGCTACTGCTCACGGATGCAATCCACCGGTGCAATATGCTCTCGACCCCTCTCGTCCAAGCCGAGTTGTCACAAAATCAGGGGCACATTTCATTATGTGCAAGCGTTGGGCGACATGAGAGGCCCGAACGATAGAAATTGCGGAAGCCGCGCTGTAATTGTACGTAATGGGCACTCGCAACACTGGATGCGCCACAACCAGATGTGTCGACCCACTATTTTGTTGTTAGCCGACGGTTTTCTCCAACCGACAATTTTTTTTTTTTTTTTTTAATTCCCAGAAACTCTCTCTTTGTTTCTCTTTGTCGAGAAATTTTCCAACACGTGGTTTTTATAGGAAGTGTGTAATGATGTGGAATCAGAGACGAGTCATTGTTGGTGTAAGCATTGTTTTTGTAAAATGAATTGAAACAATTGCGCGAGAAAAGTCTCTCCAGTCGTGGAACAGATTTAAGACTCGGTTTATAAAGTATTTCTCAACGAAACTCCCGAAATTCAGACTTTTTAATCCTTTTGACACTGATACCCATGATCGCGAACAAATGTTTCGATATTTTTACTGTCTCGTGCGTAGTACTGAGAAAGTATTGTTTTCCCGAAAATTTTGAACTTCCGAGATTTTGATGCCAATATGTGTTTTAAGAGCTCCTGAACGCGTTTTGGCTATTTTTGGAGTGATGTCCTTCCGTCTGTCTGTGGTCGATTTCTTGTGCACACGATAGCGGCCACAAATAATAATGGATTTTCACGAAACTTTTTATATCCGACTTTGTTATTAAAAAATCAAGAATTAGATAGAATTTTTTTTAATTCAAGCCAACCCTTCGAAATTTATTCGAAATTTTATATTTTTTAACATAAGACAAAATTTATCATAATCATACATAAAAAGGGTTAATTTATGGTTCAATTATCGCGAGTATTAATAGTTTCAATCATTATTGTGAAAAATAGCCGTAATACAATTTTTTTTGTTCTTGACGCCATTAGTTCCCCATGGGGGAAGTCACCCCCTCCCCCCTCCATGGGGTACACCGTCAAGTATGGTATCTATCGAAAATTTTTGTCAAGTCCTTTAAAGTGAAGGGTAATACGCTATAATAATTGTAATCATTTGGACCCACAATACCAATTTTTTTTTATTTCCGCAGACTTATCAGTGTATTTTACATTTGCTTTTGTACAAATTATTTTAATTCATTTGATAAAGGCAGCTCATATAACTTCCAAAACAAACATATTATTTTATCATCTGGATTTATAAAAATCTATAACTATTTTCAGCTATACCAGTTCAAAATAATGCCAACGCGGAAAGAGTAAGCAGCATAATGAAAAATCTGATGTGGGCAACACATGACTTTCCTTATATAACGTAATGAATTTACCACTTTTACAGTAAAATAAATAGGTTTTTCTTATGGTAGATACTAATATTCTTTCCAAGATATTGAATTTTCGACAGTTAGTCGTCATTTCATTGATTTAGCGTCATTTTTATCCATTTGGCGAGATTTTCGTTAATTTGTAAACATTTCGAAAAGTTGCCAAGTTGGCGACATTCTGCCAAAATTCGTCGCCAAAATCTCGCCAAGCATAATGGACAAAGAAATAAGTTATTCTTACAGCAGATAAATGACTATTGGCGTTCAAATACAAAAGTATTACTCAAAGTATCTTTTTTCATGAATGGAACGAGCTAGATCCACGAGAATGATGTCATCCAATATATCGCATGGTATTACTGAAAAGTGAACATGTCTCTCAAGAGGAAATATTTTTTTTTATTTTATATGACTTTCTGATAATTTTTTTGAAAAATGTGCAATATCTCGAGAACGGTTCATGTCAGCGTTCTAAAATTTATGTTAATCGTTTTCTAATGAAAAATGACATAAGAAATGTCTATATGCGTAACTTTATTAGTGGTTTTGATTTTTTGACTATTTTTTCAAAATTTCATTTGAAAATTTAGGGGTGTTCTTAACATTCGATTGTGTATAAAAAACAATAGGCTTCCAGTGTTTACGGATTGTGATTTTTGTACCAAATTTAGTTCGAATCGGTCCATTCGTTTGTCAGTTATCGTCTTCACAGACTCTCTCATACACACACACACACACACACACACACACATACCTTCACACACACAGACATCACTTCAAAAATGTTTGATTCGTGATCAGGGATGCTTTGAATCCCGTCGAATCTCCCGTCGAAAACTCGATTTCGAATTTTCGACCCCGTCAAAATACTTTCCTTATACATTATGTATATAAGGAAAGTAATAGGATTTTCTTATAGTAGATACTAATATTCTTTCCAAGATATTGAATTTTCGACAATTAGTCGTCATTTTCATTGATTTAGCATCATTTTTATCCATTTGGCGAGATTTTCATTAATTTGGCAACATTTCCAAAAAGGCGCCAAGTTGGCGACATTCCGCCAAATTCATCGCCAAAATCTCGCCAAGCGTTATGCACTAAGAAAAATTATTCTTACAGCAGATAAATGACTATTGGCGTTCTAATACAAAAGTATTATTCAAAGTATATTTTTTCATGAATGGAACGAGCTAGATCCACGAGAATGATGTCACTCAATTTATCGCATGGTATTACATATGAAAAGTAAACATGTTTCTCAATAGGAATTTTTTTTTTTTTATGTGACTTTTTTATAATTTTTTTGAAAAATGTGCAATATCTCGAGAACGGTTCATGTCAGCGTTCTAAAATTTATGTTAATCGTTTTCTAATGAAAAATTACATAAGAAATGTCTATTTGCGCAACTTTATTAGCGGTTTTGATTTTTTGACGATTTTTTCAAAATTTCATTCGAAAATTTAGGGGGGTTCTGAACATTCGATCACGTACAAAAGCAATAGGCTTCCAGTGTTTACGGATTGTGATTTTTGTACCAAATTTGGTTCGAATCGGTCCAGTCGTTCGTCAGTTATCGTCTCCACAGACTCACTGACACACACACAGACATACTTTCACACACACACACACACATACATACACACACACAGACATCACTTCAAAAATGTTTGATTCGTGATCAGGGATGCTTGAAACGTGCTCTCCCGTCGAAAACTCGAATTCGAATTTTCGACCCCGTCACAATACTTTCCTTATACATTATGTATATAAGGAAAGTAATAATCAGTGGATAGATGGAAAAAATCGTCTTTTACCCGAATCCGTAAAAAGTTCCGTAAGTTAGGGACGCTGCACACCTAAATGCTTAATTGGCTGAATAAGTGAAAAATGTCCATTTCGAAGTGAGACAGATATTTGAAAGTTGGTGTACGGGTGAACAGTTTGAAAAGGGTTACTGGAAAAATCGAATTATTCAAAAATTCATGTTACTCGGGGGATTGTTTATAGTGAGACCGTTGATTTTCAACGGGTATTCGGCTAGCAACTATTTAAATAATGTTATCGAAATGCTCAAAGACAATAATAGGCTTAAAAAATCTGATGTGGGCAGCACATGACTTTCCTTATATAATGAAATGAATTTACTACTTTCACAGTAAAATAAATAGGTTTTTATTCTAGTAGATACTAATATCCTTTGAAAGATATTGAATTTTCGACAATTAGTCGTCATTTTCATTGATTTATCGCCATTTTAATCCATTTGGCGAGATTTTCGTTAATTTGGCAACATTTCAAAAAGTCGCCAAGTTGGCGACATTCCGCCAATTTCGTCGCCAAAATATCTCCAAGCGTTATGGAAGAAGAAATAAGTTTATATATATTTATATATATATATATATATATATATATATATAACTTATTAGATATTGAATTTTCGACATATATTATATAACTATTATTATATATTTTTATATTATAGAACTTATTAGATATTGAATTTTCGACAATTAGTCGTCATTTTCATTGATTTATCGCCATTTTAATCCATTTGGCGAGATTTTCGTTAATTTGGCAACATTTCAAAAAGTCGCCAAGTTGGCGACATTCCGCCAATTTTGTCGCCAAAATCTCGCCAAGCGTTATGGACGAAGAAATAAGTTATTCTTACAGCAGATAAATTGGCGTTTAAATGCAAAATTTTACTCAAAGTATCTTTTTTCATGAATGGAACGAGCTAGATCCATGAGAATGATGTCACCCAATTTATCGCATGATATTATATATGAAAAGTGAACATGTTTCTCAATAGGGAATTTTTTTTTTCTATTTTATGACTTTTTAATAATTTTTTTGAAAAATGTGCAATATCTCGAGAACGGTTCATGTTAGCGTTCTAAAATTTATGTCAATCGTTTTCTAATGAAAAATTACATAAGAAATGTCTATTTACGTAACTTTATTATTGGTTTTGATTTTTTGACGATTTTTTCAAAATTTCATTCGAAAATTTAGGGGGGTCCTTAATATTCGATTGCGTATAAAAGCAATAGGCTTCCAGTGTTTACGGATTGTGATTTTTGTACCAAATTTGGTTGGAATCGGTCCATTCGTTCGTCAGTTATCGTCTCCACAGACTCACTGACACACACACATACTTTCACACACACACACACACACACACACACACACACACACACACATACACACACACAGACATCACTTCAAAAATGTTTGATTCGTGATCAGGGATGCTTGAAACGTGCTCTCCCGTCGAGAACTCGAATTCGAATTTTCGACCCCGTCACAATACTTTCCTTATACATTATGTATATAAGGAAAGTAATAAAAATAATTATTAATTATTTTGATTAATTTATTACTTTCCTTATATACATAATGTATAAGGAAAGTATTGTGACGGGGTCGAAAATTCGAATTCGAGTTTTCGACGGGAGAGCACGTTTCAAGCATCCCTGATCACGAATCAAACATTTTTGAAGTGATGTCTGTGTGTGTGTATGTGTGTGTGTGTGTGTGTGTGTGTGTGTGTGTGTGTGTGTGAAAGTATGTGTGTGTGTCAGTGAGTCTGTGGAGACGATAACTGACGAACGAATGGACCGATTCGAACCAAATTTGGTACAAAAATCACAATCCGTAAACACTGGAAGCCTATTGCTTTTATATGCAATCGAATGTTAAGAACCCCCCTAAATTTTCGAATGAAATTTTGAAAAAATCGTCAAAAAAACAAAACCACTAATAAAGTTACGTAAATAGACATTTCTTATGTAATTTTTTATTAGAAAACGATTGACATAAATTTTAGAACGCTAACAAGAACCGTTCTCGAGATATTGTTCATTTTTTAAAAAAAAATTATCAAAAAGTCATATAAAAAAAAAATTCCTATTGAGAAACATGTTCACTTTTCATATGTAATACCATGCGATAAATTGGGTTACATCATTCTTGTGGAACTAGCTCATTCCATTCATGAAAAAAAATATTTTTAGTAATACTTTTGTGTTTGAACGCCAATAGTCATTTATCTGCTGTAAGAATAACTTGTTTCTTAGTGCATAACGCTTGGCGAGACTTTGGCGACGAATTTGGCGGAATGTCGCCAACTTGGCGACTTTTTGAAATGTTGCCAAATTAACGAAAATCTCGCCAAATGGATAAAAATGACGATTAATTGTCGAAAATTTAATATCTTGGAAAGAATATTAGTATCTACTATAAGAAAAACCAAATTTTTTTTACTGTAAAAGTAGTAAATTAATTACATTATATAAGGAAAGTCATGTGTTGCCCACATCAGATTTTTTTTAAATGTAATCGAATGTTCAGAACCCCCTTAAATTGTCGAGTGAAATTTTGAAAAAATCATCAAAAAATCAATACCTTTAATAAAGTTACGCAAATAGACATTTCTAATGTAATTTTTCCCTAGAAAATGATTAACATACATTTTAGAACGTTAGCATGAACCGTTCTCGAGATATTGCACACTTTTTTAATAAATTTATAAAAAATCCCATAAATTAAAAAAAAATATATTAACTTTTGAGAAAAATATTCACTTTTCATATGTAATACTATGTGATAAATTTGGTAACTTCATTCTCGTGGATCTAGCTCGTTCCGTTCAAGAGAAAAGATACTTTGAGTAATACTTTTGTATTTGAACGCCAATAGTCATTTAACTGCTGTAAGAATAACTTATTTCTCCGTCCATAACGCTTGGCGAGATTTTGGCGCCGAATTTGGCGGAATGTCGCCAACCTGGCGACTTTTTTAAATGTTGCCAAATTAACGGAAATGTCTCCAAATGGATGAATATGACACTAAATCAGTGAAAATGACGACTAAGTGACGAAAATAAAATTTCCTGGAAAGAATATAAATAGCTACTATAAGAAAAACATATCGTTTTTATTGTAAAAATAGTAAATTCATTGCATTATATAAGGAAAGTCATGTGTTGCCCACATCAGATTTTTTAATATATGGATTATGCATTGCTTAGTAGCTGGTAGCAATATTTCTATGTGATTGAATTTAGTGTAGTGTCACATGCAGTTGCAGGTATGTGCTGATTTCATTATGCTCATATGACGAGTATAGAATTAATTTAAGTTTTACGTTAACAAGGGTGATCACCACTTTGGTCTCGAAGTAATAAATAAAACTGTGGTCTCACAAAATATAAGAGAAGATATCCCATTGTTAGAAGTTAATGTGTTGCCCACATCAGATTTTTTAATATATGGATTATGCATTGCTTAGTAGCTGGTAGCAATATTTCTATGTGATTGAATTTAGTGTAGTGTCACATGCAGTTGCAGGTATGTGCTGATTTCATTATGCTCATATGACGAGTATAGAATTAATTTAAGTTTTACGTTAACAAGGGTGATCACCACTTTGGTCTCGAAGTAATAAATAAAACTGTGGTCTCACAAAATATAAGAGAAGATATCCCATTGTTAGAAGTTAATGTGTTGCCCACATCAGATTTTTTAATATATGGATTATGCATTGCTTAGTAGCTGGTAGCAATATTTCTATGTGATTGAATTTAGTGTAGTGTCACATGCAGTTGCAGGTATGTGCTGATTTCATTATGCTCATATGACGAGTATAGAATTAATTTAAGTTTTACGTTAACAAGGGTGATCACCACTTTGGTCTCGAAGTAATAAATAAAACTGTGGTCTCACAAAATATAAGAGAAGATATCCCATTGTTAGAAGTTAATGTGTTGCCCACATCAGATTTTTTAATATATGGATTATGCATTGCTTAGTAGCTGGTAGCAATATTTCTATGTGATTGAATTTAGTGTAGTGTCACATGCAGTTGCAGGTATGTGCTGATTTCATTATGCTCATATGACGAGTATAGAATTAATTTAAGTTTCACGTTAACAAGGGTGATCACCACTTTGGTCTCGAAATAATAAATAAAACTGTGGTCTCACAAAATATAAGAGAAGATATCCCATTGTTAGAAGTTAATGGAATGATTTTGTATTAGATAACGGTAATGTTTGTAAACACTAAAGTAAATTATAATATAATTAAATAAAGAATGTATGTGTAAAAATTACTAGATTGTCTTTAATGACTAGACAAATTATATTTTCTTTGCAGCAAAGGTAAGTAGTCTTTCACTGAAGAAAATAAGAGAGTTGCAGGGTTTAGGGTTAACAAATTAATGCCCGAGATTCTACTGTATGCAAAATTTATAATTTAATACATCATACGACACCAAAAATTCTACTTCACAGATTATTGCACTCAAACTCTCAATTTCAAAATGCACAAAATATAATAGTACATTGACAATACTGACTGCATATGCATTGCGTACTTGGAATACTAAAGCAGTGTAAATACGGAAGGAAGTTCCACTCAGTGAAGAAAATGGGAGGGTTTAAGGATTATAATTACAATTTGTCCGATATTTTACTATACGCAAAATTAATGCACCAAAAAATCTACTTCAGTGATTATTGCTTCCAAATGCTCAAAATATAAAAATACATAGACAATACTGACTGTCTATGCAGTGCGTACTTGAATACTCAAATAACAAAGGTAAGTAGTCTCTCACTAAAGATAATTGGAGAGTTTTAGGGTTGAAAAAACGTAATGCCCGATATTCTTCTACACGCAAAATTAATAAATCAATATAACATAATAAATTCCACATTGATTATTGCATCCAAATGCTCAATTTCAAAATGCAAAAAATATAACAATACATAGACCATGCCTATGTACTGCGTACTTGAATACTCAAGTACTAGAAGAGGCTCTCCACTTTCCTCTACAAGAATTAACACATTGCATGTTCCTCCCCATTCAGTTTGGCATCCCTAGGCTCAACCTGGTGCATATGCCACAAGTGGATTATGCAAGTATAATCCGTGGTTTATACAAGAATAATCCGTAGCTCTTCCCAGTAGGCCCTCTAGTACTCGGAAGAGGTCTGAAATGGCCTTCTCACATTGCATATCTTTCTATGCGTTTTCATCTCCATTTCAATCTTATTTGAACCTTCGTCAGTTATAAACACTGATAATGGTTTCCATTTAGGGAACACATTGAAGGGAACTCTTCCCCTAATTTCCTTGGAATAATGTTGGCGGGGGCAATACCATCCTATCGAACTGGGGTGGGGCCTTTTATGCAGTCGATTCTTGGATTCAAGCTTCATCCTCTAATAGGAGTTGATCGTTGTCGGAATATATAACATAGTTGCCGCGTTTGAAAAATATTGTGGTAGAAAATAATTTAATTATTTTTGATTCAGAATATTCTTCTTATCAGTTCATTTTACAACAATGAATATATGTAGTAATAACTGTCAGTAGCAATCTCCTCAATTTTAATGATACATACATATTTTAATATTAATTTTCTTGTTTATAATTTTATCGTTTACAATTTGCATCTGTCCTTTACTGTTTACTATTTATTTCTCGTGAAATTTAGAAAAATGAAAAAACACTATGGTGACCGCCTATAGTGAAAATATAAAAAATTAACAAAAGATCAAGCAACCACCTCTGGGTGATTTGACATGGAAAGACCGATTATTAATTATTAAACTGAAATGCAACTGTACATTATTTATGACTTTTAGTATCACATTTTCTGTGTCCATACAGATCGAATGAAAAAATATTCCATGAATGCAACATAATTGTTTGGTAAAGTCTTGTATTTCTGCAGTGAAGCGTCAATAAATGTGATTTACCAATTTCATTGGTAAATTTTTTCAAGTTCACATAATAAGTGTTCTTACATCTTCTTTTGTTAGAGTATATAAGGGAATTCGGAGAAATATTATCTCGCGAATGCTTTAGTCAAAATGCAATCTTGTTCTTTGGACTTTTCTACCAATTCTTTTGCAACTGTAATTAAATATTATCCGCAGAAAATTGAATTACATTTATTATAAACTTTCACGTGGCTATGAGATTGAAAATTACCGATATTGAGCTGGAATTATTTATACATTTTATTCTAAAATGTAATGCACAGGAACAAAGAAATGCGTGTTTAATTTTATTGTAATTAAAGAGAACGGCAGTATTTTGTAGTTTGCCATTGCAGTGCATACTAAAAAAAGACAGAATTTGTGTAACTTATTCACAGAAATTATTTACAGGAAATGTAATAAATTTGGAACAAACACTTATCAAATATCAATACCAACTTTAGCATGGGGATTTAAAAATACTTTTTAGGCACATTATTTTTCGAAAAATGACAGTTTTTCCTTAAATACAAACAATTTAATGTTTGTTCGTTTTTAAACTGGAGAATAAGGCAAAATAGCACTGTCTTTAAAAATAAAGAAAAAATAAAATTGGCCATAGTTAGAAGTATCTTATTATAACCACCTTCAAGGGCGTGCTAAAATTACACATCCATAACGCTTTCGGGCATTACTATGCCCTTCATCAGTGGCAAATTAAAAGAAATCTGATGTGGGCAACACATGAATTTCCTTATATAACGTAATGAATTTACTACTTTTACAGCCAAAAAAAAAATACGTTTTTCTTATAGTAGATATTTATATTCTTTCCAAGATATTGAATTTTCTTCAATTAGTCGTCATTTTCATTAATTTAGCGTCATTTTTATCCATTTGGCGAGAATTTTGTTAATTTGGCAACACTTAAAAATGCAGCCAAGTTGTCGTCATTCCGCCAAATTCGTCGCCAAAATCTCGCCAAGTGTTATGGACGGAGAAATATGTTATTCTTACAGCAGATAAATGACTATTGACGTTTAAATAAAAAAGTATTACTCAAGTATATTTTTTTATAAATGGAACGAGCTAGTTCCACGAGAATGATGTCACCAAATTTATCGCAGGGTATTACATTCGAAAAGTGAACATGTTTCTCAATAGGAAATATTGTTTTTTTATTTTATATAACTTTTTGATATCTTTTTTGAAAAATGTGCAATATTTCAAGAACGGTTCATGTTAGTGTTTAAAAATTTATGTCAATCGTTTTCTAATGAAAAATTACATAAGAAAAGTCTATTTGTGTAACTTTATTAGCGGTTTTGATTTTTTGACGATTTTTCTAATATTTCATTTGAAAATTTAAGGGGGTTCTGAACATTCGATTGCTTATAAAAACAATAGGCTTTCAGTGTTTACGGATTGTGATTTTTGTACCAAATTTTGTTCGAATCGGTCCATTCGTTCGTCAGTTATCGTCTCCAGAGACTCACTGCCACACACACACACACACATACTCCTCCCCCCCCCCCCCCCCACACACACACACACTTCAAAAATGTTTGATTCGTGATCAGAGATGCTTGAAAAGTACTCTTCCGTCTAAACCTCGAATACGAATTTTCGACCCCGTCACAATACTTTCCTCATACATTATGTATATAAGGAAAGTAAAAAGCATCCATTTTAAACGATGAAGAAATATCCATATTTTTTAGAATGTCGTGGAGGCAGTATTATTTGGCAGAGATGTTTATACTTCATATTGTGATTTTGGATTATATATCGGAAAAAATAATTGGGCTGTTTATAGTAGAAATAATAATTATCACTGGTTTATTTATTGAACTGTATATTTAACTTGTGATTTCTAGACAGACAGATAAATATATGTTTAAAGTCTTATGTAAATATATTCTTTAAATCATTAACATTTTTACATAGAAACATTCTATTTCAATTATCTCGATACGATAATTTTGGCAATACAATAAATTTATCACGTTTTATATTTGAATTTAATATATTGCCCTCCCTTAAGTATTGATTAATTCAATGATTTGACTAGGGGTATTTTAAAATAGTTTACTAATTTTTACTTTCCTTATATACATAATGTATAAGGAAAGTATTGTGACGGGGTCGAAAATTCGAATTCGAGTTTTCGACAGGAGAGCACGTTTCAAGCATCCCTGATCACGAATCAAATATTTTTGAAGTGATGTCTGTGTGTGTGTGTGTGTGTGTGTGTGTGAAAGTATGTGTGTGTGGGTGTGTGTCAGTGAGACTGTGGAGACGATAACTGACGAACGAATGGACCGATTCGAACGAAATTTGGTACAAAAATCACACTCCATAAACACTGGAAGCCTATTGTTTATATATGCAATCGAATGTTCAGAACACCCCTAAATTTTCGCGTGAAATTTTGAAAAAATCGTCAAAAAATCAAAGCCGCTAATAAAGTTACGCAAATAAGCACGTTTTATGTAATTTTTCATTAGAAAACGATTGACATAAACTTTAGAACGCTAACCTGAACCGTTCTCGAGATATTGTACATTTTTCAAAAAATTATCCAAATGTCATATAAAATAAAAAAAAATATTTCCTATTGAGAAACATGTTCACTTTTCATATGTAATACTATGTGATAAATTTGGTAACATCATTTTCGTGGATATAGCTCGTTCCATTCATGAGAAAAGATACTTTGAGTAATACTTTTGTATTTGAACTGCAATAGTCATTTATCTGCTGTAAGAATAACTTATTTCTCCGTCCATAACGCTTGGCGATATTTTGGCCACAAATTTGGCGGCATATCGCCAACTTGGCGACTTGCCGCCAAATGGCGGAATGCCGCAAAATAATTGAAATATTGCTAAATTAACGAAAATCTCGCCAAATGGATAAAAATGACGCTAAATCAATGAAATGACGACTAATAGTCGAAAATTCAATATCTTGGAAAGAATATAAGTATTTACTATAAGAAAAACCTATTTTTTTACTGTAAAAGTAGTAAATTCGTTGCATTATATAAGAAAAGTTATGTGCTGCCCACATCAGAATTTTTATTAAGAGGATCCAAACTCGAATGTAAATCTAAATTATTAATATTATTACCTACAATTCGTTCGTTTGGTATTAATTTGATGCTAGTCGGGTATAGATCAATATTAATATTGCTTGCGGCTGTAATTGTGATGCAAATTAAATCGTCTACATATCTATATGTCAGAAAGTTTTTAGATATAAATTTACGATCGTAATAAATTTTTTTTTGCTGAAATAAATACTACTACCACAGCCCCTTGTGGGACACCTGGGTGGAAAATTGGAGGCTAACTAAGGCTTTCCATTTCCTGTTCAAAAATACTCTTGAAATACCTTTTTCTCAAGCGTAGCTGTATATGATGCCTATATTCAGCATCAAATTCTGGAGTAGATAGAGTGACTTACTAAGGATTTCCATTTTCGGTTCTTTTTCCACTCTCGCTTCCAAAACTATCTTTAAAACTTTTTCAGGATTGGTAATAGATAAAGCTTAGATAATTATTGATACGGATTTAGCATTGCATTTTGGAGGGGATGGATGACTCAATAAGGATTTCCACTTCCGCTTTTCGAGATGTCACTTTGGATTCAAAAAATTGTATTTTCCTTGAAATAACCGTTTTTAAAGATCGGCTATAGAACTTAGATGATGACTAATATGAATTCAGCAGCAAATTCCAAAGGCAGTAGTGGGATTTCTACTTCCGCATTTTCCCAATTTCCGGTTCAAAAACCATTTACTTGAAACATCAGAATCGGTTATAGATAGAGCTTAGATGATATTGATATGGATCCAGCATTAAATTATAGTGAGAGTAGGCCTCACTAAGAATTCCTACTTCAGATTCTAGCGGTGTTAGTTCAGATTGAGAAATTTATGGGTTTTTTTTTTTTTTTTTTTTTTGCATTATTTATTTTCCAAGATTGGCTATAGATAGAGCATAGATAGTGACTGATGTGGATTCCGCATCGGATTTCGGAGGGGTTAAGGGTTCACTAAGGATTTCCACTTCCACTTGGAGGTGTCAATTCTGTTTTTTTCCCCCAAAAAAATTTGCTTGATTGTCCGAAATAAGTGTTCAAAATATAATAAAAATGCTTTAGTTCCGTTGAAATTAACCTAATGGCGCGCGTGTTCTGGGGCATCATATTGCGGCGTGTGACAAATGGGGAAGCTAACTTCCATTTGTTGCTTGGAGTGACGTCAATTTCGTTCTGTGCTGCGTGGAGTGACGTCCCAAATGTCCGGAAGCTGTTTTACGAGCGATTTGTTGTCCCGAATTACTGTCGTGTAATAAGGGCTTAAATATACATTATATAGGCCGACACAACAGCGGCCATTTTGAATCCCAATTGAAGCAATGGAATATAGTAGTTAGAGTTCGATGGGCTGGGCATGGAGAAAAGAGTGTTACTTTCTCTTCCTTTTTTCGGGATCTCGAGAAAACCAAAACATTCTAGACAACTTTCTTGAATGATTGATACAATTTTTTGAAAGCAGAAGCATCTGTTTTACAGCTTAATTGTGTATCAGAATATCAGCCATGTAACATGATCGTGCCTTTAAAATAGTACAGGCAGACGATAACTGACTAGACCAATTGGAGTCAAAATGGCGGTTGCACTAGCCTGCATATTTAGGAGTCTTAATGCCCATAATTAAATATCTTTACGTGTCTGTGGTCGCCAACCAAGTAATTTGCCAATGGAGACCGGCACCTTTTACACAATATGCAGATGCTGCTTCCGAGAGGTTGGTGATAGGGGAAGGAGGGTACGGTCCCTGTGGATGCCTCCCCCACTGGGTTCCGGTCTAAATTGGGTGGCACTTCCCGACCGTCCAAACAGTTACCTTACACCTTATATGCAGATGCTGAAACACAAATTATTATGCACTAGCCGCCTTCGGTGACCAGCCTGTTCGCTACCCTTGAAAATTCTGACTGTGGCAAACTCGCTGGCGCCACCTACCAGAAAGGTGTAAGGTAACTATTTGGACGGCCAGGAAGTGCCAACAATTTAGACCGGAACCCAGTGGGGGAGGCATCCACAGGGACCGTACCCCCCTTCCCCTACCACCAACCTCTCGGAAGGACTTACGGACCCACATGTTTAACGTGATCGTACTCCGCGTGAACACGGCGGCAGTTTTGGCAGTGGCGGGAATCGAACCCGGGCCTACCGAGTGCAATTCCCGCGCGCTAACCACTGGGCTACCGTGCCCTCAACCCCGTGGAGTTAACATAATTTGGTTTAGTTTAATGACGTTAAAACTAATAATGAAATTTTAAGGCACCGCGACAATCTTCATAACTTTCTTTTTATTTATTTTTTTATTTCTTCAGTTTTTAAGTGTTTTCATTGTGGTCCCAACCACCACCCGATGTAAATAATATATCGCCACAATTCAATCCAGCATAATGAGCCAAAAACCTTATAAAAAGCAAACACTAATTCGGTTTTTTAATTGTCCCTAGGTCAAAAACCGTACAAAAAACTATAATTCAATCATTTAAATTTTATGACCATAAGCTAAACTCTTAATTCCATCATTTAAAATATAACGTAACATCATTTTTAAAAAACTCATTACATCGTTTCATCTTGTAAAATATCCATAAAATTAAAATATCCATAAATTAAAATATTCATAAATTAAAATATCCATATCGTTCCACCATTTAAAATATCGCATAAAACATTAAATAACAATAATTTCACCCGATGTATATAATACATCACCACAATATATCCATGGAAACAGCATGACGTCCCCGGCTGCGCGTGCATGTGGTAGAAAAATCGGATCTTCACCGTGATGTCGTCGAGAAATTTAAAATCATTACTTCTTTAAAATCGGCATCGGGCTGCTATTTATAATTATTTCTTGACCAGATTGGCCTTGTAAGAAAGCCTGATGTTTGAGCTTTTTAAAAATGTAAATTATTAGTCGAAATTCTCGATACTTTTTCGGATGCGAGGATTTAAAAACGAAAGTTCGTTTTTTGAGCCGAAAGTGACTTTTGTTTTAAAATCTTTAAAAAATATTAGAAATTGAATTAAGATTCGAAATTGATATGTTTTTACTCGCACTTGACTGCTCTTTCCGGTCGTGTGATTTGTTTTTTTCTACGACGTCTGGATGGTGGAGAAAAAAGGGAGAAAAGGAGAAAACTGTCGAAATAGCATAAAACATTAAATAACAAAAAAAATAATTGAAATTTTAAAAAATTATATTAGTTATTAATTAGATCTCAATCCGTATATTAGATCTACATTAGAACTGAATAAACCCTGGGAACCCTATATAGATACCCTCCGTACATTAGATCTCGATTATAGATTAATTAGATCTAAATTATATTAGATTAATTATATTAGCTATTAATTAGATCTCAATCCGTATATTAGTATATTAGAACTCAATATACCCTGGGAACCCTATTATATACATACATACAAAGAGAGAGACTGAAATCTTTCTAAAACTACTAAAGATAGACTAAGTCTTAAAATATATTTTCCTTCAAAACCTCGAATTCGAAAATTTTGATGAAAACAATAATTTCTTTATATACAAGAGTATGGGAAAGAAAAAATTCAATTAAAACATCAAGTATTGTCTGAATTTTACATTTTCATTAAACTAATTGAAAAGAAAGCAATTCCTTTTTAATAAACTATTTAAACAGTTTTGTTTCAGCAGTTGATTATGAAAATCCCTTTGGATCCAACACAAAATAACAACCTATTTTCACAAAGCAAAAGTAAATGTTTAATAAGAAAAAATGTTAAATTTGTATGAAAATATGTCTATTTCGTTACTAATGCTTCTAGATATGCATTCTTTACGCTATCTTCGGCAAAGGTATAATTATAAACGCATGTCTTCGTCAGAGGTATAATTATACGCGCATGTTGTAAAAGTTTTCTGGTGACTATAACATTGAATAGGACTTTTATTTATTTTTTCAACTGCAAGAGGTTTATTAATGGGCATATAACTAGCTGTTAAAGTCACCGCATGACGTAAAAGTCGAAATTACGATTGCAACGAAAATTATTATTTTCACTTATTATTTGACATTTTTGCATATTTTTAATTCACAACTACAATATATTCATATAAACAAGCAGCATCATGGAAATGGGTTTTTAAGTGTACTGCAACCTAAATGAACCACCAGAAAAATGGATGCTACTAATACATGACCTTCTCTGCAAACTAGCAATTTTACTTTCGTATTATATTGTATAAAGCAGTAGTTTCTAATGTGTGATACGCGTACCCCAGGAGATCAATACGTGAGGGTGCACCAAGAAAATTTGGCTTAGGAAAAAATATAACAAGAAAATGCTAAGTTTTATATTGACAGAAAAAGAAGGAAAATTAATTAAAGATTAACAATATTAACTTTTCTACTTTCTCATATGTAATATAGTATAAGAGAAAATGTTGTGTTTCAAACTCAAGATTTTGATGTCAATATATGTTTTGAAACCTCCTGAACACGTTTTGAATATTTTTGGAGTAATGTCCGTCTGTCTGTATGTCTATGGTCGATTTCTTGTGCACACGATAGCGGCTACAAATATTAATGGATTTGTACGAAACTTTAATGATGCTATATCGAGTTTTTATGACTGTGTCTATGGGATATTTGACTTATGTATACCAAAATATATTCCTACTAAGCGGAGATATAAATCGTGGTATTCTTCTAGCACAATCCATAATATAAAATTAAAAAAAAAATATCGTAAAAAATCTATTAGAGGTGGTGATATAAGTGATCTTCAGGAATTTCATAGACTACGCAAATCTGTGAAAGATGGAATCAAAACTGATTTTACCAATCATGTTGCTATCATGGAACAAGAACTCAATAAGAACCCTAAGGCTTTCTGGAATTTTTGTAAAGGTGATTCGCCTGGTAGTCATGGGAGCTCAACAATGAGTTATAATAATACTGATTATTCTACTGTTAATGATATTGCAAACTGCTTTGCTGATTTCTTTGAATCTGTTTATATCCAAAGTAGCCAACCTGTTGATTTTGAACTGCTAACCAAGTATTGTGAACTCAATAACATTGACTTAATTAAGGTTACATATATTACTGAAAATGATGTTGTCAAAGCCTTAAAGAAGTTAAAATCCAGCCAGTCTTTAAGCTGTGATGATGTTCCTTCTTTCATTATCAAAGGTTGTGCTGACTCTCTAACTTACCCTTTGCTTATTTTGTTTAATATTTCGATTAAAACTATGGCTTTTCCCAATGTCTGGAAATATGGTCAAGTTATTCCTGTACATAAAAAGAACAACAAGCATGATATTTCGAACTACAGGCCTATTACCATTCTTTCCCCTTTTTCAAAAGTTTTTGAATGTGTTATGCATGAAAGGATCTTTTCCCAAATTAAGCAATGGATTTCTCCGTACCAGCATGGGTTTATGCCAAGACGATCAACTGTAACTAATTTAGCTTGCCTTACCAGTGACATTGTTGATGCTATTAAAACCAAGAGACAACTTGATGTAATTTATACTGACTTTAGTAAAGCTTTTGATCACATCGATCTGGGGTTATTAACCCGTAAACTGATTACTTGCGGTTTTAGTGTTCATTTGTCGACTTGGTTATACTCTTATATTTCAGATAGACTGTATTCTGTAAAGTACTGTGGTGTAAACTCTAGACTATACAGTAATTCCTCTGGTGTTCCTCAGGGTTCTAATCTGGGCCCACTCCTTTTTTTAATTTTTATTAATGAAATTCCCCGGATTTTTAAAACAGCTAAATGTCTTATGTTTGCAGACGATTTGAAACTTTATATGAAAATCAACTCATTAACTGATTGTGAACTGCTGCAGAGAGATCTAGATGAACTGTATAACTGGTCTGTACTAAATAAACTTCATTTAAATATTTCTAAATGCTATGTTATGAGCATTGCTAGGATCCATAATATTCTTAATTACAATTATATTTTAAATAATTCATCTCTATCTCGATGTACTCATATTATTGATTTAGGTGTCACTTTCGATGATACTTTTAACTTTCAGAAACATATCGATAATATTATTAAAAGAGCCTACCAAAGACTTGGTTTCACCTTAAGACGATCTCGTGTTTTTGCCAGTTCTGATACGATTATTTGTATTTATAATACTCTTGTTAAACCAATCTTGGAATATTGTGCAATGATTTGGGACCCTGTTTACAATCTACATTCTCAACGGATAGAAATCGTGCAAAATAAACTTTTACGTACTATTGATTACAGATTGGCTGGCTATTATCCTTATGATATGCATACAAGGGAACTCAGACGGAAATATAGTTTAATGTCTCTTAAAAAAAGAAGAAACTGGTCCTGCCTTTTGTTTTATTATAAGGTTTTAAATAATACTATTGATTGCCCTACTTTACTTTCTTGCCTGGAATTCCACATACCTGTCAATAATACCAAGAAAAAAACTCTTTTTCACAATACTATTGTTAAGCGCAACTATATTAAATGCTATTCTATCTATAAATTTGTTGATCTATATAATACTTATTGTGCTGATATTGATATATTTAACTTGACCCCTGCCTGTTTTAAAAAAGCCTGTTTCAATGCGCTTGATATGTTTACTAATTAGTATTCTTGTATCCTATGTTCTGTACTTTTTAATTTCTTGTGTGGCTACTGTAACTGGATTTCATCTGTAGTTGCCACGTTAATTGAATAAATAAATAAATAAATAAATAAATAAATAAATCCGGCTTTGTTATCCATAAATCCAGAACTACATAGAATTTTTTTTTTTTAATTCGAACGAAAACTTCGAAATGGTTTCGAAATTTTATATTTTTTTAACATGGCAGCATAGGACAAAATGTGACATAATCATGTATAAAAGGGGTTATTTAAGGCTCAATAATCACGAGATTTAATAGTTTCAATCATTGTTGTGAAAAATAGCCACGATACAATTTTTTTTTTGTTCGTGACATTTTTAGCTCCCCTTGGGGAGACAAGTTACCCCCGGGGGGGATATACTGTTACGTATCGTATCAATCGAAAGATTTTTTCAAGCCCTTTAAAGTGAAAGGTAGCACGCAACAATTGTAATCAATTGGACCCAAGATACCTGGTTTTTCAATAGAAAAAAAAAGTAACATTTAGGGGGGGGGGGGCGGGAAATCTACTAAAATGGATTCTGGTATGAGAAAGTCGAGTGGAGCCACATTCCAGTTAATTAATTTACATGATCATAAACAGAATAACATTATGCTTATATGAATATTTAACTGGAATACCCATTTAGAGAGATAATAAAAAAATCCAGCAGCTGTATTTATTAAAGGAGTAAACATTGTAAACAATTAGTTCTTATAGGGGGGTAAGCTATGCAAACAAGTAGTTCTTATAGGGGGTAAGCTATGCAAACAAGTAGTTCTTATAGTGGTAAGCCACGCAAACAAGTAGTTATTATAGGAGTAAGGGATGCAAACAAGTGGCTATTATAGGGGTAAGCAATGCAAACAAGTAGTTATTATAGGGATAAGCAATGCAAACCAGTAGTTTTTTGGGGTACGTGATGTAAAAAAATAGATCTTAGGGGTACGCGATAAAAAAAATTGGAGACCGCTGATATAAAGGAGTACTGTGGAAACGTACTTCTGAGAATACTTAAGTGTTCAAAGGGTCACTCGGCTGAATTTGTTAACTTTTGGTTTTCACATTAAAGCAAACTATTTTAAGTAAAATCTAATTTGCGGAATGTTTCACGAAATGTATCCGAAAGAATAGAAACTCAACGGTTGATGCTAGAATGTCACCATGTAAAACTATTTCGAAGTACCCATTTAACTTCTATTTCGCGCAACTCTAACTTGATGATTATCAATATTGATAACATCCGCAGTAAACAATGGAGTCCATACATTAAAATAGTTTTTATTAATTTATCAATTTGGCATCATTTTCGTTAAATTAGTGTAAATTTTTTGTTTTTCAATTTTGTCGATATTTTTTGTCATTCTGTGTCAAAATATCGCCGAGTAGGCGATATTTCTCCAAAATAGTCGCCATGTCCACTGTTCACCACATTTATCACCACATTTATCCGCCAGTAGCGTAACTTTCAAAGATTAACTACAGTTACCTACGTATTTTTTATTTACAAAAATAAATAAGTCAAAGATTAGAACATTTGCTCCGTATTTAGTTATAATAATTAAATAAAAGTAAAAAAAATAGAAAATTAAGAAACAATAATAAAAACTTTAAAATAATACGAAAATTTATGTTCAGAAGAATCATAAAAATTCCCGTAATTGATTGCATATTCTTGTGTGACTTCCCCCTATGTTTGTTGATCAACAACAGAACGATGAGATCTCAACCAAGAACGGGCATAAAAATTTGGATTACATAATTCGAATGGCAAAACGCTTGGTTTAATAAACAACGATTTTTCCACATGTTCGACGAGAATATGGAGTCTTTCCCCAGTTAATATTAAATTCATATACTGCTGAAGTCAACTGCAAACTATAATCAAACTGCAAACTACATAATTTTCGAGTCAATTTTTAAATGCTCCAAATCTGCGCGCACGCGACTAAAATTGCAAAATTTACTAAAATTACTACATTTATATTTCTGTTTTTAAATAAATTTATAAAAAAATTTATTCATTTTAAATATTACAACTGATATATAATTTTAGTAGTAATAGGTAAAATATACACAGTGTCCGAGAAAGATCTTTATTATTCTGAACATTCATAACACACAAAAATACGAAAAGGTGAAATGAAATGCGGTTTGCCGCAAAAGAATGAAGAAATCTAACAGTTTTTTTACAATACCTTCAATATAGTTCTACGCGAGCTCCTTTAATAGCCCGAAGAATGTCCAGTCTGTGTTCGATTTCTCGCCAAGTGTTTTTTTAACATTTGGGGTGTAACAGTGAGGATTGCTGATTGTATCCTTTCCTTTAAAACGGAAATATCAGAAACAGGTGTTTGGTAAACAATGTCCTTGACATAACCCCACAAAAAAAATCTAGTGGAGTTATGTCGGGAAAAAATAGTCGGGAGTTTTGTTCCAATCAATCCATCGTTCGGAAAACACGGTACTAAGTAGTTCACGTACAAGGAGTATTCAGTGAGGTGGAGCACCTTTCATTTCACCTTTTCGTATTTTTGTTATTAATGTTAAGAATAATAAAGATCTTTCTCGGACACTGTGTATATTATATCTCTTTCTCCCCTTTGATTGTTCATAATATTAGATGTAAAAATTTAAAGATTTTCTATTATGACATTTAGAACAACTGTTTATGTGCAATACGTTTTGAATACACCACTGCTTAGGTCTCGAAAACCTCACGTCTTTTTTTACTATCCATATTTCCACATTTTTTTAATTTATCTTTTCTTATTTATCTTTATTTATTTATTTATTTATTTATTTATTTCGAAAAATTCTATACCATACTAAAACCCAAAGATGGACGTGGTGAATCCATATTTATTTTTCACATTGTAAAAATAATATAAATATCGGATAATCAATTCTTTTGAATTATGAAATTTCAGTTTACTAACGCCTACTAGCGGCAACGCTTGACTGTAGTTCCTAGATCCAGTAAGTACCATTCGCATATATCTGCGACACTGATGTAAATTTTATTTATCTTCTACCAACAAAAAGAGCATTGTTTTGAAATAATAAAATTTTCTAAGTATCTAGTTCATGGAATGCACTCCATTGGAAATAACAGCATTCATGGTCCGGTTTTGAGCTCTTCATGTGCTCATCAGCTTGGAATACAGCTACCTGAAGCGGCAGCAAGAAAACTATGTGGCGCAATTTAGCTATGACTTTACACATGCACATAGGTGTAGACTCCTATCCCCTTTCCGAGGCTACACCCAGTCCCACATACGTAAGACATAGACGTACCCAAAATCTTAGAAAAGGTGGGGAGCGATGACCGAATGGGTAGAGACGGTGCGGAATTTCGCTTTCCAATATGGACCTTATGAAGAAAATTGTTGAACCAAAGATTGAGTTATGACCCCAATACATCCTCTGCAAACGCCACTGACATAACAAACAACAATATTAAGGCATCGATAATTTCTTTCGACATCTCCGTGTTTGATGTGTCAGATGACCTTGTCCCGTGAGGTTCAAGGGATCCACCGAGATGAGTGAGAGGAGGATGTCCTTCGTTGAGGCAATGAAAGCGCTGGGGCCTCCGCTCATTGACCAGGCTTCCTCTCGCACCGATCTGCGGATGGGAAAACGAACCACAGCCTAGATGGCAAAAGGGGAAACTGCTTCAAAAGGCCAAACCCGAGATTTAGCAGGGTTGTACGCAGACCGTCTTTTAAAGTTGCCAAAAATTTTGCAAAGAGAAGGACGAGGGGTAATGCATTTTTTTAAATATTAGTTTTTTAAAAGCATTAATTAGATAATGATTATTTATTAACGAGAACAAATTACTCGACCTTACCATTCAAGAAGCCCCCGCCCCCCCGGGGCTGCCCACTCCTTGAGGGTGGTGTACGGGTCTTAGTTCTGTAGCTCTGGTCCTTCAACCTGGGGGGGGGGGGCATATTAATCCGAGGAACACGGCTGTCGCGCTTCCCCGTTGAAGACCCAGACCGTCCGACTCGTCCAGAGGACTTAGAGTAAGTCGCGCTTCCCCGTGTAGCAGTTGTGACTCGGATTCGTCCAGGTGACTTAAGAATGGGCTATGTCTATTCATAACACGAGTCTAAACCCGTCGGCAACTGGGGTCGAGTTTGGCGGGACTATCTTCGGACCTCGTCCGATGAATGATTCCGTCAATCTCGTTGCCTTGGTGGTGTCTTCGCTGGCTAAGAGATTGGAATGAGAGGCGGGGAAGTACTAAAGTGCGTAAATCTCTCGGTCGCCAGGGAGGACTGGTTAAACCTGTCCTTCGAGGAGCAATTAAGTAAAGTAAGTCTGGGCAACTCTAACGACTTCCCTTAATGGTAGTCACTTGGGTCGAGAATACTAAGGGATATTTCCTGCATAGAGTGTTCGTTTCCACTGTAATTCAATGAGGAACGGCGATTCTCAATGCTTCTTCGATAGAAAAATCTATATACTATTTGTCAATTATTTCTGCTTCCACTAAGGTTTGGGGGATAAAAAACAAGAAAGATCAATTATGCATAAAGTATTGATTATGAAACACTTTCCAACTTCAATGCAATTTTATTTAAACATCTCTAAAATGCTATACATTCCTTGGTAATATTTTTAAAATTATCACAATACTACATTAATTTATTATATTTGAAAATTTAAAACTTCATCGAAAAAAATGAACTTCATTCAAATGACGGCAGTGAAATATAAATTGCATGGTTAAAACATCTCTAAAATGCGATACCTTCCTCGGTAATATTTTTAAAATTATCATAATACTACAATAATTTATTATATTTGAAAACTTCATCGAAAACAAATTAACTTTATTCAAATGACGTCATCCAAATATAAATCGCCTGGCTCTCTCTATAAAAGCAGCATTTCATTCATAAACTTTTTCCATTCCTTTCATGCATCACAATATTGTAATAATTTATTTTATTTAAAAACTTAAAACCATAGAGGTACAAGTAATTTAGATCTATGCTTAAAACTTCATCGAAAAAATCGTCTTCTCTGTGTAAAATCAATGAATGTTTCATTCATATCAACTATATTGCAGACTACATGAGCTAACTAATTTTGCGTTAAAGAAATGCAGCAGTTCTTATACAACCCATTCTACATATTTTGGTGTTTACATTCTCCATTAGTGAAAATTAGGCTTCGTTGTAGAAATAATCAAAGTTTGATGATCAATTAAACTCAAATATATTGTAATTGAGTTGTTTCAGTATGTGGATGCACAGAATGTAAACAAAAATAAAGCTGTTTTAGGACGGATACAACACTAAATAAGAATTAAAAAGAACTTTAAAAATCACAGTTTTGACACAAGATGGATGCCATATTTTATTTTGAAGTGGGTCGCGTGATCTCTTCATATAATGGGTGTAATTATTATTTTAACTTTTTATTTAAAAAACTACTGAATATATTTTGCTGAAATTTTTTTTATATATTTTATGGAATAATTGGAATATTTCCTAAAACTTTCGAAGCAATTTGTGAATTTTAAATTTGCTTAAAAAATATTTGAAAAATTAGGTCCCATAGGGTTTAATGTATTTCATTTTTTCAACCCGGGTTCAATCCAAACTAATTGGATGATATTATTCATTTATATTCCCATAGGTCCCACAGACCGTCTGAACAACATACTAAAATTTTATTTTGATAAAGTCATTTTTACGGCAGTTATCGTGCTGACAGACAGAATGAACAAAGTCATAAACACTTTTCAACTATGTTGTAAAGTGTTTAAAATGGCAGAAAATATTAATGAGCTTCGTGATGAAACTTTACCATCAATGTATTTATCAAAAAATTTTCATTAAAAGATCTTAAATTGTGTTTTACTACATTTTGGCGACATTTGGCGGTTTTTGAAAAACGAAACTTTGCGACCGCGAGTTTTATGAATGCCCTCATGAAACTGTATGTGCTTCATAAGATGTACATTAAAGATTGCAATCCTGGGCATTTTTTACACCCCGGAATTTCAGGCAGAAAATTTTTCAACCTCTGTATCCCCTGCGGGATTGGGAATTTCATTTTACTGCATTTAAAAGAAGAATTATTTTATTAACTCATACTTTTCGATTTATTTGTCTATAAATACGTATTATATGTATGTGAACGATAATAGCATGTTGAGATTTTCCTATGGCAAACTTTTGATGTAACGGAATTTTGGATATAATGAACTTTTCTTTTTATAAGAAAACAATGTCTTTCGGTACTTTTTTCACGTTTGTAAAGAACACCGAATATACTCAGTAACACTATACGTCTGAAATAATACTCCCTTAAATTAG
Organism: Amaurobius ferox; assembly: GCA_951213105.1. Classification (NCBI taxonomy): domain Eukaryota; kingdom Metazoa; phylum Arthropoda; class Arachnida; order Araneae; family Amaurobiidae; genus Amaurobius; species Amaurobius ferox. The sequence goes on along the minus strand of OX578143.1, from coordinate 121,566,406 downwards.
GTAATACAAAAAATTTAAAAATCTAGTAGAATAAATGTACATGAGTATTGTAAAATGTAACTAAATATTGATCAAATTACATATAATATTTGTAAATAACAATATCCTAAGTTGAGTTCATTTGGCACACTGTAAGTTTTATTATAAAAGAAGTTGGTATGCAATATGTTCTCATGACTTCCCTCGCATTTTGACATCTCTATGGATAAAAATTGTAGCTTTTAATTGTAGTTTAGACATAGCGCATTGCCGTAAAAGTCATTATTGAATAACTATATAAAGTTATTTTAATATGTTATATTTGGTACGAACCGGAAAAAGAGAGAAAAAATAGGTAGTAAGAGTATGTTTCAAGACCTCCTAAACACAATTCAAACACTTTCAGCAACGTATATGTACGTATATGTTTGTGAGTGTGTGTGCGTATATATGTGTGTGTGCGTATATATATGTGTGTGCGTATATGTGTGTGTGTTTGCCTGTGTACATATATATATGTGTGTGTTTTGTCTGTGTGAGCGCGTATATACTTGTATATCTGTTTGCCTGTTAAGTTTGGGTAAAATAACTTATGAACGCATGTGCATACAGTTATGAAACTTATGTGCTGAAGGAGTTAATATTTGTTTCTTATAAATTGCAAGATTAAAACACAAAATAATAGACATCCCAGATATACGTAGTATTATTTCTTTCCTTTCTTTACATACATACATATAGTATAATGTATAGGGAAAATTACTGTGACGGGGTCGAAAATTCGAATCCGAGTTTTCGGCGATAGAGAATGTTTCAAGCATCCCTGAACTCGGATTGAACGTCTTTGAAGTGATATCGGTGTGTGTGTGTGTGGTGGTGGTGGTGTGTGTGTGTGGGGGGGGGGGGGGGGGTGCTTTTATGATAGTATATGCATATTTTATATTAAAATCCTGTAGAACAGTTTTTTTCAGTGTTCCTATCTCCTTCATCAGCATCCGGCCAGATGTGTCTTGAGGACACAGAGAAAAAAATTGTGTTTTTACCTCTAGGGACTATCTTTAAAATTATTGAGAAAATCAAATTTTGAGAATGTTGCAGTGGAATCTCAAAATTCCATGTAGCACCCTGGTGCTGATTATATTTTGGCACGACTCGGGACTTGCCCTTTGCGAAATGGCCCGCAAAAATCGTCAAATTCTAAAATAAAAGACTACATATGCTCAAATGCATATCCATTAAATGCTTTTCTCATACGTAATTTTTGACAACAAAAATAATCAGATCAACCCTACAACTACAAGACTAACCGTACGCATTTTAGACTAATAGTAGATATTTTAGTTTTTCTTTCGTATTTTTGCAACGTCATCTTTTAAAATACGCCCGCTGCAAGTTCAGTGTAATCTCAAATAATTATCAGTGTTATTTTATACAATAAAACACCCTTTTATGAATTATGAAAGAAATAAAGAGAAAATGAATGTCATGTGCTGCCCACATCAGATTTCTAATTCTCCACTAAGGGGCGCTGCAATCACTTTTATTCGATCGTGAATGGTCACTTTGGTATAGATTGACCTATCATGTACACTCATTGACCTTTATTTACAAAGCGATTGGGGGTGCTCATAGACTTTGCTAGAAACCCTGCATAAAAGAGTGAAAGTGGGCTGCGTGCAAAACCGTTTGGGTACCACTGCTGTAAATAAGTATAGCGGTTTCAGGGAAAAGTAAAAAGTAGCAGATGCAAAAAGACACAGGAAATATAAGAAGCTAATCTGATCTTCTAGCGTTTGCCCTGCATTCAATAATAATCTGAAAATGCGTCAGCGTCCCCTGTTGGACGATAGTCCCCAAACGAACAACAGACAAGTTGAGAGCCGTTTTAATTTAGGCTTCTGCGTCGGGTGATTGCTGGATGACCCGTGGACCCCGCGGCGGCTTTGATGGTGGCCCGATTAATTGACGGTTGTTACGCATGCAATGTATATTTGCAGGGTTTGCTAAGGTTTGGATTTCATAGCTGAACTTGGCGATTAAAATGTCGAGTAATCGCCAAGAAATAACTAAAGTACGATGGAACTTCTTTCTTTATTGATGTAAACACACATGATCAAAAATTCCAATTTCCTGAATTGATAAAAAAACTAACTATGACGTGAGTGGTTTGAATGTTAGACACTGAATCATGGGCAATCAGCAATAAATGTCATTAGACTTTTCTCTGTAACCTCCCCCCCCCCCCTCCCTCCCACACACAGACACGAACATATATGAGTATCAATAGAATTTTATTCAGGAGAGGGGGAGGGGAAAATTCAATAATAAAACGTACAACATCAAAAGTTCGATATCCGATTTTGTCACCTTAAACGTCAAGGGAGGGGTGAAAGGACCCTTGCCCTCTTCTATGGGCGCCCATGCACACACACGTACACTAGCCCTTTACATAAAAGACTCGCAGAAATACCTGAAGTTGCCTGGTATAAAATTAATCTGATACAAGAATTTGAAATATTGTAACCATAAACCTGTTTCCAATAAGCTTAACGAACCAATAAAAAAAATCCATTAAGCCTTATAAGCAGGTTCGCCGACGAGGGGGGGGGGGGGCAAAAGGATGCATCATTACATAGGGACCCAGAGGCCTGGACCGCATAAACAATTTATGAAAATAAAGTTCAATAATTTGTAAAATAAGAGGTAGTACAGGGGGCTGGGCATTTTCTGTTTAGAGGCAGGAAAATTCTACCAGGAAAATTCTACACTGATTAGTAATTATTAGAGTCATAAAAAAAATATATTTTAATTCCATTTACTTTGTACGCCGATGCAAAAAGATAATACTTAAATCAAAAACATTTTTCCACTGAGTTTTATTCATTTAAAATATTTTATAGATATCGATCTCGTATTCCAGGAGATATTTGGAAGTAAGAATATTTTCAAGCTTTCACTGTTATTTTATTAACGAGATACAAAACTTCAAATATTTTTACCATAAGCCTGTTCTTTATGAAATATAACAAAGCAGCGAAAAAGTGTGCAAATACGTTGAGCCGTTCTCGAGTTCTAAGCGGTCATGTCAAGCAGACCGACAGAAACATACTTTTAAATCTCGTTATTCTGCAGTAAGATGATAAAATTTATCCCATGCGTTATTCCGGTACAAAACTTATCACTTATGCATTATTCTAGTACAAAACTTACCACTTATGAGTTATTCTGGTACAAAATTTATCACTTATGCGTTATTCTGGTACAAAATTTATCACTTATGCGTTATTCTGGTACAAAACAAACTTACCACTTATGCGTTATTCTGGTACAAAATTTATCACTTATACGATATTCTGGTACACTTATCACTTATGCTTTATACATGTAAAAATTTTATTTTGACAATATTCAAAGAAAGAAAAAACAAGAAAGATCAATCATGCATAAAGCATTGATTATGAAACACTTTCCAACTTCAATGCAATTTCATATAAACATCTCTAAAGTGCGATACATTCCCCGGTAATATTTTTAAAATTATCACAATACTACATTACTTTATTATTTGAAAACTTCATCGAAGAAAATGAACTTTATTCAAATGACGTCATCGAAATATAAATCGCCTCTATATAAAAACAGCATTTCATTCATAAACATTTTTCCAATCGTTTCATTCATCACAATACAATAATAATTTATTTTATTTAAAAATTTGGAAAATTGTCATCTACTATATCTATTTTAAAATGTGAAACCTCTCTTACATATAAAATAATTAAACTCTTGGAAAGATATTTATTCTATAATATATCTCTTTTTTCTTTCTAGAGGATATAGCAAGAGTCATAATTTGATTGAATTTGTTTTTCTCCTTATATTAAATAATTTTTATTTAAAAAACTACATAATATATTTTACTAAAATTTTTTTTATATATTTTATGGGATAATTTGAAAATTTCCTAAACTTTTTGAAGCAATTTGTGAATTTTAAATTCGCTTAAAAAATGTTTGAAAAATTAGGTCCCATAGGGTTCAATGTATTTCATTTTTTCAACCCGGGTTCAATCCAAAACTAATTGGGTGATATTATTCATTTATATTCCCATAGGTCCCACAGACCGTCTGAAAATCATACTAAAATTTCATTTTGATAAAGGCATTTTTACGGCAGCTATCGTGCTAATGGACAGACAGACAGACAGAATGAACAAAGTCATAAACACTTTTCAATTGTGTTGTGAAGTGTTAAAAAGAAAGGAGCTCCTTTTTAAAAACATTTATTTAACTCATCATGACCGATGTGCGGTTGTCTGTCTGTTTCAACTTCTTTGATGATATTTTTAACATACTTCCATATCCTAAAAAGCCGAAATAGTCTGATTTTTATGCAACTGTAGGTATGATTATATTTTTGGAATCTGTCACTTTTGTATCACTGACTTAGGTTCTTTGTTATGGTACGGTGCAATTTTTGGTTAGATGGCAAAACAGTCGGGCTGTTTGATTGTTTTTGTATGGGTTTAGTCGTTTATTTTGTTTTCTGTTGGGGTTGGTTTGAGGATTTTAAATTGATTATTGTTTTTTCTGGTTCTGGGTGCTTAATGTTTTTCCTTTCCTTTGATTGGATTGGGAGTTATAATTATTTCCTAGTTTTACTTTTTTTAAATTGTTTCTGATGATTATGGGGTTCTGTTGGGGTTTTGTTTTTTCTGTACATGCTTACTTTAGGCTTTATGGATTCTATTGTTAATACTGTGGGTGCAATTTTTGAAATCTTTGTTATTATATTGTTTTCAATTGAGTCTGTTGCTTTGATTTTCTCATGGCGTCTGTTTGTTCAATTCTGTTTAATTGTGCTTTTGATCAAAATTTTAATTTGATTATTCAGTGTTTTGGGGTGGTCTACTGTGACGATTTTGTGTTGGGGGGTTAACTTTTCCCTGCTGTGCATTAAGATACTTTACGCCTAATTGTCAGGCTACATAGTCTGGGCCGAAGAAGAAGGTTTTAAGGATCAATAGATTTATTTATGTCCTTATATTCTTAGTCTTCGAGGGCTAGATTGAATCCCTTAATTTTAGGTTCTTAATCAAAAATCACCAGTTTAAGATTCAACACACTCTGAACCATAGGACTACAGTAAATTCCCACTATATCATTTTGTCTAGCTTTGGATATCTTCTTATCTTTATTTTCCATAAAGTAAAAAATCAAGTCATTCAATCTCTTCAGGGTATTACTTTTATAGAAGGGGAATCAATATCCTGTTTAACAAAGAACTCAATAAGATTATCTAATTCCTGAGGAATAGTCATAGTTTAATACAAAAGTAATCATTTTATGCAACTTCGAAAAGAAATTCCCACAGTATCTGGCAAAGGATATTGGTAGAAGTCACGGCGAGGTACGTCAATAAACACAAGGAAGATTGACCCAAATCCTAATGTCACGAGGCAGAATCCAAAAAGCCTGGTAAAATAGTACCAAGAGTAGTACTGGTACTAAATTATTTTCAGGAGTTACTAAGTTAGGGGATATTGAAACAGTAGTCCCCATCTCCCAAAGTAGGCTAGATCACTGCCCCACAGACGGAAACAAAAAGTCCCAAAAGTAAAAGTAACTGTCCTGAGGTACCTACCTCTTTTGGGACACGCCCGGTTAGAGCGCGATGAAGAAACAGGCCGTGTAGAAGACCCAGACCGTCCGACTCGTCCAGGGGACTAAGAGCACCTATTTGGACGGCCGGGAAACAGGCCGTGTGTATATACAAACATTAATTAACATCTAATGTCTGTATATACAAACATTAATTTATTTACACTATATAAATATTTGCACAATATTGATTTAAAATATTTAAACTACAACTTCCCATGTTCAAAATGGGATGTATACCAATTTAAGAAAACAATACAAAGGTGTATAGAGTCTTACAGACTAAATTTGAAAAGATGGTAATTAAAAATTAAGATTAACTATCCTAACGTTATATTTAATCATCATAAAACGGAGAGAGAGGTCAAATAGGCACAAAATAGGAAGGATGTCCCAGATGGGTAACTCACCAAACTTCACTGGCCATCGTCGGTCTCGCATCCCTTTGGATAGCGGTCGTTCGTCAGAACACGTCTTTTCAGCATCGTCTCCGAGTTCCTTCTCCTCGCTCCTTTTTTAAATTTTTGAAAACTCTCTCTCTTTAAGATTTTAAAACACGCCTCTGAGACGCACAAAACCCTTTCATTGGTTCCTGGGTCATAACCCCTTGACCCCAAAGCAACATCATTGGCTTTTTAGACCCCCAAAAGCCAAAAAACCCTTTTTCAAGCCCCTGCGAAACTGATATCTTTTCGGCCGCTAATTCAAACGGGCCGCCAGCCCTATGATCCGTCCGCACCGGACAAATTCTGAATACTTCGGTAAAAATGCGATCTCCAAAGAAAATTCCAAACATCCTGTTTCCGCTTTCGAGTGCAGCTGGCCATCCACAGCCGGTCCCCCAAAATAAATACGTTAACTCTAGATCGCACCCCCGAAATATTGGATCATGGGTTTACCATGTGACAGTAACTGACTTAAAAGTCACAGCAATAATCAAAATATGATCATTAGTGTTTATCAATATTTATTTCAAGATCAATCACTTCCAGTAGTTCGCATTAGTATAAATCAACTAACAGCCAAAATCCAAAAAATTAGGCCTCAAAGGACCCAAACTGGAAACAATGACTACCTACTCTAAGCGTATTTAACACGTAAACAAAACAAAATAGTTAATATTAAGCACAAGTCGTAATATTAAAACTCCCACTTATACACCTATAACTCCACCAGACTTTTCAAAAACACTCTTCAAATGAACCTTGTAGAAACGCGCACATTAATTATCTACTTTAAAACCCGAATCGCAACTCTAACCATATCCAAAAGCATTTCAAAACTCCATCAAAAGCACACACAACCAGTATCGCCGCCATGTTGGAACAAGGTTCTTTAATATAAAGTTGGGCACCCAGCCCGACAACCAATCAAAAAGTTGCGAGCTTGATATCATGGGAATTAAGCCTCGTCATTCATAATGTCACGGTCCAGAGAAAACTTTGAGAAGAGTTGCCGAAACACAAAAAGTTTTCTCATTATTACAGTTAAAAATTGTTTGTTAATTTTGAAGTGACAATATCCAGGTGTAAACAACTTGCGCAAAGATTTTAAATTGTGCTGTGCACACAGTATCCAGTGACGTCGGTGGTGTATGATAACCATAACAGTCGCAGTTAACAAGTTCGGTCTCTTGAAAGCCCGGGAACAAAATGAGCGCAGAGTCAAGTAAAAATAATGAAGTCAGTCATGCCCGGGATAATCACCCCTCTGCGCTTATAAATGAGCTACAAGCTATGAAGTTAGTGGTAACGGAAAAGGAGGACATAAATGATGAACTTAAACTTACATTGGAAGATCGGGATAAGGGGATCGAGGAGTTAGTCCGTCGATTGAGTCGGATGTCCGACGCTGCAAATAAAGGAAACGTGGAAGAGAAAATAAAATTTAAAGAAATTTTATCGAATAGTTTTAACACATCGAATAGTGAAACACATCGCCAACTCCTCAAAATTTCAAAACGAAAATGGTCCATCCCAGAGTAATCAGGTTGGCCTTATTTGTTTTGTTGCTAAAAAATTACGTATAAAACAAGCACTTAATGCCTACGTTTCAGTATATTTAGTCTTATATATTTCACATTTTGACGTTTTTTGCGGGCTATCTTGCAACGAAGAGAAAGGCATGTTCTACTTTTCCGAATCATACCAAAATCTAATCGGCACCAGAGTATCACAGACCTGACTTATCTGCCAGGTTTTCTAAAATTTCGTCGATTAGTTTTTGAGCCAGAGTGGATACATACATTGCACACATACACACACACAAACAGTCCGGCCGTCCAAATGGTTGCTCAAGTCCTAGGATGAGTCGGACGGTCTGGGTCTTCAACACACGCAAACAGACGTTATTCTCTTGTATGTAAATAATTCAAAACTGTTCGTCGTGAGTTCGCCGAAATTTCAATTTAGATTTTAGAACACGTAAAAAATAACTCTTTAAAAGACTTGGCTTATTAAAAAGTTTGTCTTTGAGTTAAAAAAAAATCTAATGTGGGAGGTATATGACTTTCCCTACATAATGGAGATATTCTACGACTTTAATAGCGAATGAATGACGTACCAGAACCACAGCACAATGATTGTGGCATTGAATGAACAACATGCGTAAATTGGGCGCTTTTCACGACTTATAAGTCCAAACAGATTTCTACTCATGGGCAAAATCCTCATCAAAATGCAATTAACTGTCAATGAATATGCCATGGAGCATTGACAAACTCTTTGACGTCAAATACAAAACGAGTACATATAGAGTATCTTTCCTCATAAATGGAACGAATTAGATTTGTGAGAGTGTTAACAGATTTGTTGCATAATACTGCATGTGCAAAATGAACCCATTGGATAATACTTATTGTTTTTTAATTTTATGTAATTTTCACGATAAATTTATTTAAAAAACGTGCAGCATTTTGAGAACGATTTATGAGTTCTAAAATTAGAGCTATTCGTTTTCTAATGAAAAATTACGTCGGAAATTATTATATATTCATCATTATTAAAGTTCCTGATTTTTATGATTTTTTTTTTAATTTATTCGAAAATTAGGGTGTCGATTTCGTTTAAAATCAATAGGGTTCCCAGTATTCGCAGATTGTAATAATCGTACCAAACTATTGTCAAAACGCTTCATTCGTTCATGATATATCGCATCCCCCCCCCCCCTTCACACACACACATACACCACCACCACATGCACAGACATCACCTCAAAAACGTTAAATTTGAATTCATGGATGCTTTAAAATCCGCTCTTCAGCTGAATTTTAAACCCCGTCATAATACTTTTCCTGCAACATTTTTCAAAATGTGTTTCGAGTAAGCCTGGGGCTCCGCGACGTGATAGTTTCGTATAAATTTTCGACGAAATTAAAAAAAGAAACGCGAAACTTTTAAATGCATAATTTGGACCCCAATGTATTTTTTCTCATTTTTGAGGTTCCGCCATTAAATTAAATTTCAAAAATGTTTGAAAAACACTGCATTATACTATGTACGTAGGGAAAGTAATAATATGACTTCATTGTATGTTTTTGAAACGCATTTCAAAGTGTCCAGAACAGGAAGAGAAGCGGTTCACATTTTTCAGTGGCAACCCAAGGTTCGACGGAAGCCGGGAATCTATTTTTGGCACCACTTGTTGATATGCGCATATAGCGAACCTCACTGTGCCTGAGTCAGAGTGCCGCTTCCGAGAAGCATTTAAACTCGCTTACGTGTAAACACGATCGCTCGTTACAATGTCGGCGTGAATGACTGTTGTTTCTTTTCCCCTACTCAGAAGCGTGCAATTAAGGACGTGGGAACGGTTCTAGCCGCGCCACTTTGCTTTTTCAAATTATAGAAGTTAACTACTACAATCATCATTCTAATAGCTATCCTAGAGCTCAATTTATCGTATTCATTTTGTTAAAAAAGATGTGTGCATGAGAGATAAGATATGACCGGGCTAAGTCTGGAAATAAGGATTTGAAATGGGGCAAAATGTTTGATCACAGGATTAGGGAGGACGCACGTGGAACGCCCTCCCCACCTGATTCCGGCACTAATACATAGATTCACACTGCCATTACTTTGTGCCGAATGTATATCACGGGCGGAACTTGTAAGCAGTGCAAAACATTTTTAATTTTAAGTCCACTTTTAATGACATTAACCATACCTAATTAACTTTAGTTGCAAAGTTATTTGCAAACCGTTTACCTTGACTTTATTTACAAAGTTTTAGTTCAATAACGATTACCTAACTAATTAGCTGGAGTGTGGTTCAACTCGAATTTCTCATACCAGAATCTACTTTTAAGCAGCTTGTCATTTTATTATTATTTTGTGTGTGTGTGTGTGAAAATTTTACAAGAATTTTTTTTAAATATATATATTGTTGTTCCAAATGATCATAATTATAGCTTGTTGACCTTCAATTTGAAGGACTCGAAAAGATCTGACGATTATGTTTAATGATAAAACCCACCCTCCGAGCTGGTCTAATAACATAACGAACACAAAAATTTGATCGCGACTGTTTCACTACAATCATTGAAACTATTAAGTTTCATTATCGTTGAGCCACAAATAACACACCAAATGCATGATTATGTCAAATTTGTCTTCTGGTGCCAGCTGCCATGTTGAGAAAATATAACATTTCAAATAAATTTCGAAGTTTTCGCTCGAATTAAAAGAAAATCTATATAGTTCTATATTTCACGTCAACAAAGCTGAATATAAAGTTTCGTGAAAATGCAATAATATTTGCAGCAGCTTATCGAGTACACAAGAAATCTAACACAGACAGACGGATGTCACTCCCAAAGTAGTCAAAACGTGTGTATGAGGTCCTAAAACATATTGTAGCATCAAAATCTCGAAATCGAAAATGTTCGTGGAATGTTCTTTTTCAATACTACGTATGAGAAAGTGAAAATATCTTTCACTATTAGAATGCGCTGTAACTAATACAGTCAGCAGGCAAAGTGTCCCTGGTCACATAATTCACCATTCTGCCCCAAAATCTTCTGTTTGCATTCTTCACATCAGACCACTTGACCAAAGTTCCAAATTTTCACCGTCTTTCTATTTCTCCAATTTCATTTGGCCATATTTCATACTACTCCAACAGACAAACTGAGTAGAGTTTCATAACTTAGGAACATAGGTGGAGGAGAGTTTAAAATGTCTTTAAAAACGCATTTATTTTAAATTTCCATAGTATTTTAGGCCCCCCCTACAGTAGTGATTTCAAATAAAACCAACTTCATAAAAAATTAGAAAATCTTCTATCCAGTCCATTATTTATTTAAAGTGCAAAAGTTCTACTTAAATGCAGAAAACCCCTCAAATCTCCGAATTAAAAAATAAATAGTCGTGGCCTAATTACAGGCATGGTTGGAGTTTTAAATAACAAATCACTGTCCTTACATTAATGTTGTTTCGTCTTTCCTAGTACAAGAAGCAGTGCAATATGCTAACAAATTGTAACATTAAATAACACCAGATAATAAACAGTTGATTTACAGTATAATAATAAAGCTACTTATAGTTTTCAAAAGTTACGACCTCAAATCCACTAATAATCTTAAAATTGCAAATAAAATAAAATTATGAAGTAGAGTTTTAAAAATTAAATGCACCCCAACAACTAAGAATTACCACAGAATTCCGTCGATCCGCCCTCCCGGGTAAAGCGAAGCCCCCGCCTTCCCCCTCTCCCCCCCCCCCCCCCCCCCGAAAGAAAAAAGAAAACATAGGAAAAAATCGATAAAATAAATAATTTCATCATCAAACAAATTTATTGATAAAATATATACTTTGTTTCTTTTAATTGAAAATTTCGTGTAAGTCACCTCTCTCCCTACATACTCCGCGATTTTCCGTCACATTTGAGATGGCGGATCAACGATATTCTAGTTGCTTCTTTTAGAAAATTTCCAGTAAGAGCACCCCCCCCCCCCCCACACACACACACACACACCTCCTACATTTAAAATGATGTTCAGTAAAATTTGGAGCACATATACCCCCTGAGTGCCATTTAAAAAGGATAAATTAATATATTACATGAAAAAGATGTAAATCAATCCTAATAGAAACGCTCTATCTTCTATGGGAAATTTAAATTAACATTGGGATTCTATTAAAAAACATCTTAGAAGAGTTTAATCCTTTTTTGACAACAAAATTTGAAACTATTGCCGTCATATAGAGTTTAAACTAATTTTATCTCTTATGTTCCAGAAAATTCTAAAAATGATTTATCTAAATAGAAAAAAAAAAATAAGGATCAACATATTCAGTTAATTAGTGAAAGTAATTACTTAGAAACTAAATAATATTCTTGGATTGATTAGCCCTTAGATCAGGGATGGACAAAGTATTACCTGCGTGATAATTTAAATTTGTTGCATTCTGTTCCATGATGTTTCCTCATTGGAGCCCCCCTCTTGATTTTAAGGATATTGAGCTCGGCCTGGATATTTTTACAATGCTATTTATTGTCGAATTTGAAAACGTGAGAACTGCCTTGCAGCTAGCTCTAATTGATTAAACTGCTGTGCAATTCTGAAATGAAGCAATTTTTTTTAAACACAACAAAACTGCATTTTTATAAAATCATGCCAAAATCAACCAAACTCTGTAAATCATGCGAAAATATAGGGCAATATTTGCATCCTCATATTCATGCGAATAAGCGTTTTCAGCCATGAAGCGTAGGGAAAGTTAGCTTAGAAACCAACTTACTGATGAGCATCTATCTTCTCTCTCAACAACAAAACGTGAACGTATTTACGAAATTTAAAAATTGAGTTGGTTTCGAGATTAAAAATTCAAAATTATAGGTTTTGACATTAATTAATTCCTAGAAAATGGCCAATTCGCCACTGTCAATGGCTTGAATTATGGCAAGATGCGAATTTCTATTGCTAAATGTCTAAGAAAATGGGTAGATTGACAACAGTGGTAGTCCGCAGTTATTTGTTCCATCTACTTCAATTAGCTGCTACCTCATTCGGCGCAACTTTCCGGATATTTTGGCCGCTGTTTTGCTGATTTGGAAATTAATTGGACTCATACCTCATGATCATTTATGAGCTGCCTCAATGTTAACCAATGGGGAAATTTGTGTAGAAGATATCTCTGTGAATTTTGCCTGTAAATGTTAACTGTTTGCGCTATATGAAAGGTAAAACACATATATTTCAGTCAAACTACGATTTTTTTAATATTTAAATTTAAAGTGTTTCAAAAATAATTTAAATGTTAACATCACAATGGAAATTATCATTAGGGGGCTTCTGTAGCAAGTTTGAAAGAAAATTTGAATATTTGGCTAAAATAAAAAAAAATAGTAATACATTTTTCTATTGATATCAGCAAATATTATAATTTTATCATTATAAAATCTATTTTTAATGGTTCAAAAACTATTTCAAGTGCAGATATGTAGAACAGAATTAAGATAAGTTTACGGCAACCCTGTAAGTCACACGCTTGTAAGTCGTACAATCTCTGTCTGTCAAAAATAGATCTTTATGTGCGATCAACAACTAGGGGTTGTTGTTGAGACCCAGACCGTCCGACCTACCAGAAAGGTATAAGGTAACTGAATGGAAGGCCGGGAAGTGCCACCCAATTTAGACCGGAACCCAGTGGGGGAGGCATCCACAGGGACCGTACCCTCCTTCCCCTACCACCAACCTCTCGGAAGGACTTACGGACCCACATGTTTAACGTGATCGTACTCCGCATGAACACGGCGGCATTTGTGGCAGCGTGCAAATCTAGCGCGCAAACCACGGGGATACCGCACCCGAGATGGCCAACAGCACGCGGTGTTCCGAGGTGGTCACCCACCAAGTACTAACCGCGCCCGATGCTGCTTGACTTCGGTGATCTAACGAGAACCGGTGTTTTCAGCACGGTACGGCCGTTGGCCCAACAACTAGGGGTGATAAAGTATTTGTTTGACAGCTGTAATCAAGAAAAGTACAGCCCTCTATAGTTTCCTGCGTCTAGGAGCAACACCTCTTTGGTTATATGGTTTCAGAGGGGAACTGTGACAATAGAGTTTTCCCCCAGAATTGGTAGAAGATTCTAAACCAGTTTTGTACAGGATTCTAACTTATTGCAGTTCAAACCCTTTTGCTGTCTATACAAATCTGCTTCCATTTTTGAGATAAACATTTGTCTTTACCATTCTTCTCTTTCTTTCAATATTGCAGTACTTCTTGTTGAAAGCATTACATAATCATTTTACAGAATGTATAGACTGTCTGCAAAAGGGGGTTTAATATTTTCAGCCCACCAGAGCCGTAGCAAGTGTGCATTATTTTCCTATTTAGTTCATCATAATTTATTTTTACTTTCCCTACATACATAATATATAATACACGGGAAATAATATTGGGGGCGGAGGGGGGGGGCCCTCCTAACCGCTTTTAAAATCGATAGTGTTCCACTAATCATCGAGAGTGATAATCATACCAAATTATTTCCAAAGTACTGTGACATGGTCTAAAATTAAAATACGAGTTTTTGACGGAAGAGTACGTTTCAACCATCACTGAACTCGAATCGAACGTTTTTGAAGTAATCTGTGTGAGCCTCTGGGAGAGATATCTCATAAACGAATGAAGTGTTTTGGAAATAATTTAATACAATTATCACACTCGCTGATTAGTAAAACCCTATTGATTTAAAACTCGGTTAGGAAGAACCTCCCCACCCCCCTCCCCAATTTTTGTATGATTTTTTTTAAAAATAAGGGCCTTCAATAATTACAATTACAAGAAAGTGCTATCTCGGTCATTCCCGCAGCAATCTTCGGACAAGTCCATGGATGGTGTCTTATCCAGCTCACCGTTATGAAGCAGAAACTCGCCTTACCCCTTTAAAATGTTCAACCAGATTTTTTTTTTTTTTAATTATTTAACCAGTAACTTTTAAATTTCTAATTGGTGTTGTATGCATACAATTTTATATAACGTTAATCTGTCATGTTAATCGGGATTTGTTTATATCATCATGGTACAGTGATTTGTACAAATTGAATCACTGAAGTTTTCATATTCCTTATTGGAACAATCTCAATTACATTATATTCAAGAACGTGCATTATTGCAAAATAGGAAATGTACCCGGCATTACCTGGAATTTAAACACGGATTAATTTAATTCACTTTTCAATTTTTCAAAAGGCGTAGTTCCTACTGCGTGAACGCACGTGAGACTGTGCCCCCTCCACATCGCCGCCCACAGGCGTAATACGTCCAAAATAAGTGCCTGAACTCGCCTTCACCCGCTAATATGACCGCATAAGATAGTACTTCAACTTTACACATTTATCAGAGAAGTTATAAACATTTTTGCGATTTCGAATATCATAATATTATGTTGCTTTCAGAACACCTCACTTTGAGAAAACAAAACAGAAAATGGAACAAAGTATTCTACATATCAAGCACAAATAAACAAACAATTTTGCAAATAACCGGAACTCACAAGCCCAAGGAATTCTCGGAAAGCAAAAAATACCCGTTTAGAACAAAAGATAACAATTATGTTTTGATGTCATGACTCCTGAAACTTTTTACCGTTCACGAATCAAATGAACACATTTTATGGCTATACGTTGCTTAGATTTTCCTCTACAAGCGACACAGACGAACAAACAAACAGATATATTCTTTTGTTATTATAGATTATGTCGTCAAAATACAAAAAGTGCATATATTTTAAAAATTCGTCTGTTCATAATACGGATTCCGTTTAAAGTTATTTTAAAATAATTTTTTTTTAATCTTTCCTATAGTGTTAAAATGGAAACTCTGCTACAATATTTTCGATCGCTAAGGAAACGATAAACGATTAGTGCAAAAATCTTTCGAAATGTCGCTTCAACATAAAATAACTAAAAACCAAACACGAATTAAAATAAAATCATTCCGAAGTCTTACCTCTCGCGGGAGCCGAGGAATCACCATATAAAATTTCATGGCCACACGTCGCCTAGATTTTCAGCTATAGACGACATAGACTTACATATATATTATTTTATTATTATCAATGTGTTTGTTCTATATTAAAATTTGCGTGATATTTTATTTTATATGTAGCAGAATTTGACATCCGAGCTCATGCCAACCACGCGACTTGACTTAATTTGAACGTTCATTAGGAATTGGCCAAGTACTGTGGATCGTAAACTAACCCGAAAGCTTAAAAAGTATCCTCTTACAATTCGCACAACCTCTTGCTTGTCTTTTCAGCCAGATTGTGTGGGAAATTCTATCTATAGGCCTTGCTCTGAATATAAAACCCTGGTCTAGTCTGGCTAGACCAAAATAACTATGTTCTACAAAGTTTTCTACATATTTTGAAAAGTTAAAAAATCTTTATTCAATTCTAATCATGCAGGTTGAACTTCTACTTCATATCTTTTGAAAATTAGGCAGATAAACGAGCCTGAAGTTTAGCTCCAAAGTTAAGACGTCATCTTATGACTTAGAGAAGTGTCACTGCTTCGTGTATGTTAACCCTATATACACATAGACTGCTTATCATTGTAAAAGAACAGCTCATATGTTAACTTTCTCTATTGTTGATCTTTCAAGTCTGTTTAATCTAACACTACAGCTGAATACATATGCGCATTAAGTTCTTTAGCCGAATCAATAACAAAACCTGACACAAGAGTGCACTTCTAGAAGTTTGTCCTGCACAGTATCATCACTCACAACTGATACAAAGATTTTTCAACTTTTTTTCCACCATTCCGACGGTTGCTGTGTTTGTTTC
Source organism: Amaurobius ferox (assembly GCA_951213105.1). Classification (NCBI taxonomy): domain Eukaryota; kingdom Metazoa; phylum Arthropoda; class Arachnida; order Araneae; family Amaurobiidae; genus Amaurobius; species Amaurobius ferox. The sequence goes on along the minus strand of OX578143.1, from coordinate 121,549,971 downwards.
AACTTCTAAACACGCTGTCAAGCATGACACATAACAAAGCACGTATTTTTCTAATTATACATATCTTCGTTGCAACCCCCACGCTCCGAAAATAAACAAAATTTTACCATTATCGCCGTTTCTTGCGCCAAGTTGGTACAATATTGGCCACTTAACATCTCTCATCGAACCTGGAATGCTTTTAAGCAAGGGAGGTACTTTTCACCGCAGCATTTAGGCCCTTGTTTATCTCCATGATGGATTTTCCACTGAAATATATACCAAGGTTAGCAAAATGGCGTTAGAAGTCGGCAGAAAATAAAGAATGATTTCTTCCTCATTCTATCTCGGGTAAATTTCTTACACAACACAGTGAAAAATATGTCAAAGTTACCCGAACAGTTGAGAAAATGTCACCGACGAGGATCTTATCGAATTAAAGTAATATTTATTTAAATGAAGATTGCTGATGTCTCGTCTCTATTGTTAAATCTCTGTTTAATATCTTTCAGCAAAACATGTGGCAACATTATTTTAGCACATTAAGAATAGCGTTAGTGTCATTAACTAGAATGATTCAACCAGAGAAAAAAGAACTTTTACAGATTCTATCAGAATTCAAAGTTATTTTAATTATTCTACGGAGAGAGAAAAAAAGTGCTGCTTGTCAGTTTGCTTGACGCCTAGATTTGAAGACTATAAATCTATGGATAGTTAAGTTTAATTTTAAAACTTATGTTTCACCTAAGCGTCTAGGCCTAGTTGACTTGTAGGTGTTGAAAAAATAATTGTTGCCAAGATTTATCCCATAAAATAAAAACCTTAATGATTCTTAACAGAATCAAGAATCTGGAGCTCTCTTTTTACAATGTTTTCAAGCGATTTGCTAATAATCCATGCACCAAACCAGATTCAAAATAAATCAAGAGTATCCAAGCTCACTTAACACCAGTTGTTTCATCATCAGATTAAATTAATTACATTAGTGAGATAACTAACCCATTGAAGAAAAAATAAATTATCATTTTCATGCAATAAAAATGATAACTATAAAAGTTGCATAAAATTATGAGGTTTCTACGCGAACTCGGGCAGATGAGTAGATAGATCGATTGTCTAGAAATCCAGAGGTCTAGAAGTCCTTCCAGCAAAATAGTCCTTCCAGCTGTTTTAAGCATGCGAATAACACGAGTGGCATATGCTTCAATGGTAAAACTTATGGAGAATTTTCACATATAAAAAATAAAATGGTAATTTAGAGATCATTCAGGAGTTTCTTAAAATATTTTAAAACATTTTTAATTTTGTCATCAAAGTTCAGTTTATTTAATGAAGAAACTTTCAAACAAGAGTTAGAAAAAAGAAAAATACAAATTCTGTTAAGAAGCGTATATAAAGAAAAGTCTATGACATACCTCAACCACAGAAAAAAAGACTATTGTTCCATAAACTCCATGGATATAGCATCGATTGCTTCAGGCGAAGATTCGAATCTCTGTTAGGCCATGGATTATTTGCAATAGCGTCCGAACAGAATCTTAAATCGAAAGGCTAGATTCAGGGGATCACCGATGTCTCAAAAACACCCCAATTTATTTTTTCTAACGATGCAGTAAAGTGTGGCATTTGTAATGCAGCAAAGTGTGTTCAAACGGTGTACATTCTGTACACAATTATTTTATTTTAATTTTAACCACGCGTTGCTTGTCAGCTGTAACTGAGCTTTCTTTAACACAACTATCAAATAACCTCACTTTTCGAGGTGTAAACAATCCGAAAAAGGTCCTTCTATATACAAAACTAACCCGACTGCCAATCATCAACTTACACCACTTTTCTTTCTAGTCTTCACGACCCACAAATCTTGGAGAATCAGGTGTCAAAATGTCTGTCAGCAACGTTCCTCTTGCTTGAGTATGACAATGAACAGATTCTTCCATCTTGACTTCTCTTTTTCATAGTTTTTAGATTTTTTTTCTATCTTCTCGCAACAATACCCTCTGCCAACCGACCATAATCTTTGTTGCCATTAGAACGACAAAATTTTTTCACTTCCGGCCGCTGTTTACAAAGCCCGGGCTTCACAGAGTTTCGTTCTTCATCGAAGGCTCAAGTACTTGCATTTTTTACAGTAGGCGATTCTTGATTTATTTCTTTGCAGAGATTTTCTTTTCTTATCTGACGCTAGCGAATTTTTCGAATATGTTTTATCGTATGAGAAATAGAATTCATATTTCGCTGATTTAAGTGACTTATAATTTGAATAAATAGCATAATTATAATTATAAATAATCTGGACATTAAACCTATACATACCCCCAGCGGCATATTCAGAAGTATTACAACAGGATGTAAAAATATTAATAAATATCATTAGCATTAGGTTCCGAGTCTAAATTAGGTGGCACATTCTAGGTCATCTAAACAGATTCCTTATACTTTCGGGTAGGTCGAACCATCTGGGTAGAAGGAAAGGAAGATTTTCATTTTTTAGCGGTAAGGTTGTTTTCACTTTGGTGGGATTTGATAATATTGTAAAGAACAGAATCTGAGCTACATTAATAATCAGGTAAATATGCAATTCGAGATTTAACTGATTGTATATTTAACGTAGTTTTAAATGTGAACAAACAACATAACATTCATTAAACAGACAGTTGGCATGCTGAAAGTTCTAAAATCGCGATTGTGAACAATTAGGTTTCATAATTACTTTGATTAATTGTTTATAAGAATCAACAATAAGGTTAACGGAAATAATAATTGCACTTTAGTCGTAATTGCTCATGACAACAGTTGTAAAACTCGCAGTTTATAAGAATCAACAATAAGATATATTGTCCTCTGCAGTCTTTGTGACATTACTGCAAGCAACCAATCACAGAGTTGGAAATCAGCTTGACTCATTAAATAAAAGTCCATCTTGCACATCTGTTGGTTCATTTTGGTCTATACGTAAAATTTCAGAACTCTTCTGCCATCTCTTCGTAATGTAGTGTAAAATAAAAATAATCGCAGGATTTTTTTTTTTTGGGGGGGGGGGGGGGTATAGAACGATTGTGATGCAAGTAGAACTAAATATTACTGAGTATAAATGTATGAGCAAGTCAAGTAGCGACTCAGATTGCAAATATTTTAAGGCAACATTAGAATCGCAAACCTAAAAATAATTCAAACAAAACTTATTTCAGGATCTTCCACAACCACATTCGTCTCTTTTTCATTTGTGCCATAAAACAACGCGGGAAATTATTTCTCGTGACAACGGCAGCATTACTTCCAACAAGTAATGTTCTAATTTTCTGTCATTAGCTGGGCCAGATCGTGGGAGGTCTCTCTCCAATTATTCTTCTGTACCGCGTTTCCCTTGTAACACTGCGTTTGAATTCTTCTTTTCCCTCCCTTTATAAGAAAGAGAAGTGGCATCTCTCAGTATATATTCTAATCATTTGTTACATCGAGTTTGTTTAGAAGAATTTTATGTAAGGTGTGAGCAACTTTAGAATAAAATAATGCTGATATCACAGTCGCAGTTACAAAAGTGTGAAATTTTGCAATGCGGAGGTTTCACAGCTGTATGGAGTCAGAAAAATGATATCTACAAACGAGAAAATTTCTGATGTGTCAAGCACATGACTTTCCCCACAGACTAAGAAATTTTGATATTGTTAGAAAAAAATATTAAAATATCTGTAATGTCTCCATTCGAATTTTTAGTTATCGCCAGGATTAAATTAGGATTCGAATAACTAGAAATTTTAGCTTGTCACAGGGTGATCCCCTATGGAAAGCAATGATGGTAGTAGCCAAGTCAAGACATCTCTTTTCGGAGCTCCTATGACAACGAGGTCATGTATCTCCACCTCAGAAAATAAAGATGATTGTGATTGTAGTTTGATGAAATTGCAAATACGGCAATAGGCACTCAGTACCACTATGAGCTGAGAGGCGATCAGATATGTAAAGGGGTGGTGCAAAACTCATCTTGGATAGCAGAATGCAGGCAGTAGCTGAAAAAAGACAGACATAGGAACATAATCCACTTTGACAATAAGAGCTTGCTATTCTGTCTGAGCTCAACGGTAGAGCATCAGCTGGCCAGTACGAAGATCAGTAGTTCGATTCCCGGTTGAAGCAGCAAGGTTCTTTACAGTGGCATCCAAGCAAATCAACCCTGTAGGTTAGTGCAAAAATGTTGGAGGTCTGAAAGGGACCCTAGTACGACTAGCACGGATTCAGTAAACTTTGGTATATACAGCGTCAATTTCAAATCAGAAAAACAACGACCATGCAGAAAGCTAACCTTAGGTAAAAATAACAAGAGGTGGTCAGTCAGATTGACAGTTGCACACCCATCTGCAGAGGGCGGAGAATGCGAGTCCATTTCAAAAGAGCTTGCAATTCTGTCTCAGCTTAACGGTAAAGCGTCAAGCTGGTCAGTACGAAGATTCGTGGTCCGATTCCCGGTTAGAGCAGTAAGGTTCTTTACAAGGGGTAGAAAAATATGAAAAGTAAGAACAAGAAAGGAACAAGGAAATACTGGGCAAATACTGGGAAATACTGAATCAAATACTGGGCTGGCATCAAAAAGCGAAAGCTAATGTTGCGATCCCAAGGTGATATTATATAATATGTGGTGAGGGGTGGGGAGAAAAGTTGATAATTTGAGCAATTAAGGATATCAATGTTACTACAATAGTTTTTATTTTCAAAGATAATCCAAATACATCAATCTACGTCATTAAGATGTTGTCAATTTGAAAGAAAAATTTCAAAGGTATTTTTACGAAACATTAAAAAGAATAACTTAGGTACGAAATTTGAAAAAAAACATACTATTTTTTATTCTGACAATGATTCCGATGAAAATAGAACTGCACTGTGGAATTTGAGTGTTTAAAAAAAGTCGAGTACTCTATAGAAACTTTGTGTTTCTTGAACAGTTTATTTCACCGTCTTCGTGAGTTGATGTGTGTATGCATGTGAATTGATTTCGGGACATCCCAGATGAGGGAATATCCGGTCTTATGAAATAGTGCCACCGGACAAATCGGCTATTTCCTTAAGCTGGTTCGACTGTACCAGCGAGAGCACAACGTTTCTTCGTTCGGAACTTGGTGGGTGGTCAAAAGGATCCCAATCTTCACGGCTGCGGGACCACTTCATAAAGTTGTGCTTGGCATGTCATTCTTCCTCTGCAATCTATGTTTACTCTGCGATAGCCCGTCGAGCACAGTTTTCATACTTGAGACTACTATCGCTGGAGGGAGGTTGGATGGATCGTTATGGGTCATGTATCCGATGAAGGATGGATCCATTGCGGTGGAGGATGACTTCATCTTGGGGGAAACTTAAATCCAAATAGTTGCAGCAAGTGTCGGGAGGCTGATGAGTAAATGATGGAGGTGTCACCTGAAAACCCTCTTGTAAAATGTCAGACCTTTTATGTATGCCTTTTAGATTGTCATTTATCGTTCTGCTCGAATCAGTAGGGTCCCGATGTTTTCTGAGCGAACTTTCATAAAAGGTCTCATCTGAACAATAAATACGATGAAACGTCCCAAAATCGAAAATTGGTAATACGAAAAATAAATTAGAAAAGCAACATAAATAAATTACAAAAACAACATAAATAAATTATCGGATAAGTTAAAAAGAATAAATAAATATTGATTCGTCGTACTGCTTGAATCAGTAACGTTCCGAGGTTTTCTGAGCGAAATTTCAAAAAAGGCCTCATCTGAATACAGTGAAACGTCACAAAACCAAAAATGGGTAATGCGAAAAATAAATTATCCGATAACTTATATATGTTGTTTTTATAAGTTAAAAAAATAAATAAATATTGATTCGTCGTACTGCTCGAATCAGTAGCGTCCTGAGGTTTTCTGAGCGAACTTTCATAAAAGGCCTGCCTCATCTGAGCAATAAATACAGTGAAACGTCACAAAACCGAAAATTGGTAATACGAAAAATAAATTATCCGATAATTTATTTATGCTGTTTTTATAAGTTCAAATAAATAAATAAATACTGATTCGTTAAAAGACTAGCATATACGTTAATCACTTTAGATTGTGGCATAGAATTTTGAGATCCCGGGTCAGCAATATTTTGGAACTTTTATATGATATAAAATATTCCTGGGTCCAAAACTGCCTTGGCTCAATGGATAATCAGGCCCTGATGATATAACAAAGAACTCCGTGCGGATATTAGTACAATGATTTCAATATAGCCAACCTTGAGAAATCGATTTTGCGAGGAAAATGTAAATTTTTGAATTGGAACTGACATCTCAAGAACCGGAAGTATAAATCCTTAAGGAAATCTCTACTTCTAATAGAATTTAATGCTGAATCCATATCAATCATCATCTCATCTAATCACTAACCTATTCTGAAAAAAAAAAAAATGTTTCAAGAAAAATTTTAGCCGGAAGTTAAAATGCTTAGTGAATTTCCCCAACCCCTCAGAAACTTGATACTGAATCCATATTATTCATTATCTAAGCTATATATATAACCGATTCTAAGAAATCGATGTTTTAAGGAAAATGAAAATTTTTGAAACGATAATGGAAAAAGAACCGGAAGCGGAAATTCTTAGTAAATCCCTACCTACTTTGAAATTCAATGCTGAATCCATACCAGTCATATTCTAAGCTGTATCTATAGTAGATCTTAAAAAATAGATGCTTCAAAAAATTTTAGTAAAAGCATAGATAGCAAATTTGAATGACACCAATAACATAACTAATAACCAATAACGTAACCAGCTGACGGAGGTCCCTGGTCTGTAAACCTTAAAACTCATGCCTTAAGCACTAAAGCCCAGGCTCTCCACAACGAATGTTAGGTTATACGCGTATAAAAGGAATGTGAAGCAACTTTTTTATAATGCTGCATTAGTAAACCCGAAGAACCATTTCATTGTTTTATACTTACAATAGCACAAACTAAATTAAACTGTACAAATTTAATGAAACCCGATGTATATCTCCCAGAAAATCTATTTTGATTCAAGATACGATGCTTATACCCAAATGAAATATTTGAATAACTTTATCAATCTAATAAAACCCGGAAACTCCGGAAAAGTATTCAACAGACAGACATCAATAACGTTGCAACAACGATATCGAAAGAGTCAAACAAACCCCATGTGCCCTTCACTGATCTCATGACGCTCTTGAAGCTCATTTTTTTTTTCTTTCCTCCCCTCCTCTTACACTTATTTCTGGTGCGAGTAATGCATCGACGAGAGAAATATCCTCGATGACAGAGCGTTCGATTAGAGGGGCTTCAATCACCTCTTGAACACATAAACATTCTACTGCCCGCTCCCACCCCACCCAGCGTCTGCTGATAAAAAGCTGCTGATTCTAAAGGCACCAGTATTTACATTACTGGGTAATCACTTGAACAGACTGAAAGCAGCACCTACGCAAGCGGTTGTTTGCACCAACGAACCGTTCCAAGTCTTCTGACATTATCAGTGCTACTTTAGAATAAAATTTAGGATTTCAATATTCAAAGTCCTTTTGGCATTGCAAAGTAAAAACAGTCTTCGCCTAGGTTGAACCAAACTCAAATCTCAAAGTTTTGAGTCCTAGTTTTGTTCATCCTAGTTATTCAACCGCAGTTGCAGTTTATTCATTACAATTTAATTTGTGAATACTGACTACAAGCTGCAATTAAGCCATTATTTAGCGTGCTATTGAGCAATGACTAACATATACAAAACTTTGCTCAAATTGCTGTGGAAATTAATCTGCAATAAAAAAAATACGTTAATAACAGCAAAATACTTGATTAAAAGCATTAACTAGTTTTAAAGGCCTATAACAGCCTCTTTCGCCAGAATAAAGGAAACAGCGAAAGGCAATAACGTGCCTATAGTGCGCTTCACTGCGTCAGGACAACGAGTCTACGGCAGATGCGTTCTTGCTCATTTGCTAATGCAACTCTGTCTCACTAACAGGACAAAGAAGGCTATTTTGTGCCTTTAAAACCGATTGTTACATTTAATCAACTTTTTTTGCTGCTATTAACGGAGTATTTATATTTCAGATTAAACTATAATTCAATTCGTAAAAAATCTTGATTTAAAACGAACCAAAACTATGAATCAAAGTAAACAACATCCATCATTTGATATTCCATTGAACAATAAGTACACTAAATTAATCTGTAAATATTCTTCCTTTGAGATGACTGTAATTCAATTCGTAAACAACCTTACTTTAAAACGAACCAAAACTTTGAATCACAGTAAACAGCATCCATTATTTAATATTTCATTAAACAATAAGCAAGCTAAATTAATGCGCAAATAATCTTGCTTTGAGATTATTATAATTCATTTCGTGAATAATCTTGCTTTAAAACGAACCAACACTATGAATCGAAGTAAACAGCATCCATCATTTGATATTCTGTTGAACAATAAATAAACTAAATTCATCCGTAAACAATCTTTCTTTGAGATGACTACAGTTCAATTTGTAAATAATCTTGCTTCAAAACAAACCAAAATGGTGTGCGTAAAAAAGGAAAACATTATTTGGCATTCTGTTAAAGAATGATTAAACTATAATTTAATCCGTAAATAATCTTGCTTTAAGATGAACCAGAACTAAGGTTGAAAGTAAACAGCATCAATTGATATTCTGTTGAGCAATAAGTAAACTATAAATTAATCCACAGATAATCGTGTTTTGAGATAACTATAATTCAATTCGTAAATAATCTTGCTTTAAAACGAACCAAAATTGTGTGTGAAGGAAAAGTAACCACCATTTGACGTTCTGTTAAAAAATGATTAAATTATAATTTAATCCGTAAATAATCTCGCTTTATAACGAACTAAAACTGTGGTTGAACTAAACAGTAACCACCATTAAACATTCAGTTGAGCGATGAATAAATTATAATTTAACCTGTGATAAATCTCACCATAAGATGAACTAAAACTGAGGCCGAGAGTAACTAAGCTGCAATCATTATTTGGCGTGTTTCTGTTAATGAGTAAAATGTAATAAAATATATGTGAATAATGCATTATTATACGATAAAACAAAAGTGAGACTCAACGTAAGACTAACTGTTCCCCAAACTAGTGATTTTTAAAAAATAGTTGATTTTTAAAATGCATTATTTAAAATGCTGATACATGTACGACAATAGCCCTCAAGTGAACAAGTCACAGATAGATAAACACAGAGATTTTTCAAATCCAAATTAATAGAACCAACAATTGAGAAATATACAGAGCAGACTACCTACATGGTATACGGTGGCATAGCCAGATTCCCTCCGGTACAAGCCCCAACTGAAAGAAACTTCAAGCAGACCAGAACACCGGACGCAGAGCCTGTGCAAACTAGGGCTATCCTGATCAAACCGGGACTCTGTATACACAATGTGTTATTCACTACTGAATAGAATTTTTAAAAATCTCATAGTAAACAAAGCTACACAACACATGCAATTCATTTTTCTCCCTTTCATTACTTCACTTCATTTTGTTTTATTTTGCCGAGTTCCATTTCACTTTACTATACTTACTGTATATTTTTATTTTGTTTCTTCATATTTTAAGTTTGCTGAATATATTACGTAAGTTTTCTAGTACAATAGTACACATAATTGTTGAAAAAATCCTAAATATTGAAACATTTAACCCTTTTGAGAAGTCTGTTGAAATCAATTCTATGGCTCAAAAACATTTCACCGAGTATTTATTTTATCATTCCTCACATCCCTCATGTCATCCAGAATTTTTTCTTAATACCCTAGTACTACACATACTGCGTTGAACCGGTCGTCCATCTGTTGCTCTAAGTCCTTTGGACGAGCCGGACGGCCTGGGGCTTTCACATACTGCGTTGAAGAAAACTGGACTATAGCTATACACATTTCTGTACCATGTATTCTGTGTTCAACAAAACGGGTTTCTGTATACATATTATATACTATTATAGTAATTAATTCTGCCAAAGACAGAGAAACTAACACTCTTAAAAAAAATCTGATGTGGGCAGCACATGACTTTCCTTATATAATGCAATGAACTTACTTATTTCACAGTGAGAAAAGGATGAAAAGATCCCCGGCACAGTGTTTGTAAAGTTGAATTGTACATTTGACGCTTTTCCGGATTACAACGTGTAAAACTATTTAGTACCCGATTAACTTATATTTCCGGCAATTCTAAATTAACAATTATCAGTATTGATAGCATCCTCAATACGCGATATAGTCCATATATTAAAATATTTTAATAATAAATTCATCAATTAGGCGTCATTTTCATTAACTTGAAGTCATTTTTGCAATTTTGGCGATATTTTTGTCAATCTGGGGCTAAATATCGCCAAGTTGGCGATATTCCGCTACATTCGTCGCCAAAATTTCTCCAAGAGTTATGGACGGAGAAATAGGTTATCCTTACAGTAGATAAACCACTAATGAAGTCTAAATACAAAACTATTACCCAAAGTATCTTCTCTCGTGAATGGAACGGGCTAGATCCACGAGGATGATGATAACTAATTTATCGCATGATATTACATATGAAACGTGAACACATTTCACAATAGTTAATACTTTTTTTTTTAATTTTATGTATTTCGATTAATCTGTTTCAAAAATGTGCAATATCTCGAGAACGGTTTACGCTAGCTTTCTAAAATTTATGTCAATCGTTTTCTAATGAAAAATTACATAATAAATGATTATTTACGTAACTTTATTGAAGGTTTTGAATTTTTGATGATTTTTCAAAATTTCGTTTCAAAATTTGGGAGAATTCTGAACATTTGATTGCGTATAGAAACAACAGGCATCCATTCACTGATTGTAATTTTTGTACCAACTTTCGTTCGAATCGTTTCATTCGTTCGTGAGATATCGTCTCCACAGACACACACATCACCACAAAAGCGTTTGATTCGTGTTCTGGTATGCTTGAAACGTGCTCTCCCGTAAAAGCTCGAATTTGAATTTTCGACTCCGTCACAATACTTTCCTTATACATTATAATATATATATAAGGAAAGTAAAAATTGGTTGCAACTTTTCAATAAATTTTAACAATGTATGGCGCTTAGCGTCGAAAATAGTCATCTGAATCAAATATTTGACCGAATTAAGTTTTAGTCCTAGGGTCAATATTTTAATTATGAAAAAAATTAAGCTTTCTTGTTTACCACAGAGGGGAAGGTGACTTTAACAAGAGCTTTAAAGACTTTTCGGAAATACTTTTTGGTACTGAAAATATAAAATTATTACAAAAAGTAACTTCTGTTGTGAGTGGGATGAACTACATACACCAGAATGATGTTAACAGATTTTTTACACAATATTATATATGGAAGGGAATGTGTTGGATGACAGTTACGACTTTTTTAATTTTATGTAATTTTTGCGAACATTTTATTTGAAAAGCGTACGATATCTCGCGAACGGTTCGTGTTAGTGTTCTGTGATTTATGTCATTCATGTTCTAATGAAAAATTCGTATAACACGATAATTTATTCAACAGTGAACAACAGGTCCTGATTTTTTAATTTTTTTCTCAAAAATTCATTTGAATCTTGAGAACGACTCATGCTATTGTTCTAAAATTGGGTCATTCTTTTTATAAAAAAAAAAATTCGTCTAAAGTAATTTTATATTTATCAGTATTGAAATTCTGGATGTTATAAACTTTTTTTTTTCATTTATTCGAAAATTGAGGATGGGGTCTTCTAAACATTTGATTGCATTTAAAATCAATATGGTGCCAGTGTTCTATTATTGTAATAATAATATCACATTTTGTTTCTAATGTCCATTCGTTTATGAGATATCGCTTATACACACACACACACACACACAAACTAACGCAACGCACGTATTAACACACACACACTCACACAAACACACAAAAACATCACTTCAAAAACGTTTGATTCAAGTTCAAAAATGCTTAAAACGTGATCTTCCATCGAAAACTCAAATTCTGATTTTCGACACAACCACAATACTTTCACTATACATTATACTATGTATATAAGAAAAGTAAAAATGAAATAAAAGACAATCATCTTCCTGTAGCAAAAATCGTCTGAATATAAAATAATATCAATTATTTCTCCTACTTTTCTGTAAAAATAGTATGAATTTTCAACCAAACCAGCATTTCAATTAATACACTTAATTCAGTTTAGCAACTTTCCTGATTGCATTTCTGTGCTGTTTATACAAAGTAGCATTTGAAAAAAATGTATCTTATTTATAACGCAAAGCACTACCATTTCACGCAGAAGAAAATGCATTTTAAAATCTTGTCATTTATTTCAATTTAAATTATCCTTATTTGGAAAACATAAGTTGTTTAAGAAAAAGAAAAATGTTTCCATTTCTACCATCTTTTTTCAGAAAACAATATGCAATTCTTAAAACCGTGCAGTTATTTTATATCATAAACTGTTATGAAATGTTTCTGTAATTAAAATATGAAATATCTATCGTCTGCTATTTTTCATATAAACAGTTTACCGAATAGTGATAGTGTTTGTTCTGTACAGTGTATGATTCACTGCATTTAAAATATATAAATACGGCAACAAACTTTTTAATTTAAATCTTGCAAAATATATTAAATAATTTGCTTAAAAAAAAAAACACTTGCTCATTAAAATGCAATTTAAACTCTCCAAAAATATCAGAATTATTACTTTTTTCATTTTGAACCTCAACATGAATTGGGGAAAGTTGTTAAATTGAAGATTGCTGTTTTAGGAGTTCAATATCCTTTAGTCATTTAACTTTAGCATTCATTTACCTCACATTCATTTATTACACTCCCAACATGTAAAGTAAGAATTTCTGATACAATCGAAGCACTTTGCAGGGTAATATAGCCCTTGTTATGGTAATACAGCCCTTCTTATGGCAATACAGCCCTTCTTATGGCCATACAGCCCTTCTTATGGCAATACAGCCCTTCTTATGGCAATACAGTCCTTTTAGTTATAGCCCTTCTTTTGAAAATATAGCCTTTCTTTTGACAATATAGCCCTTCTTTTGTCAACATATCCCTTCTTTTGACACATGTTAGATATTTTAATAACAATTAGCTCAATGAAGAAATAAATATTACCAGGAATTTTAGACAGACACTATAAAGGTGAGACAATATTTGAAGAAATGAAAAGTTATTTCAGGGAAAACTATATTCCACTTTGCATCCGTCACAAATTGAGCTACAGCCGCGAAACTCTGCAGGTATGTTGGAGTTAGTTTGAGGAGATATGCAAATGATTAGAATTCGGGAGAAAAAAACCCGTTTTATTAAGAAATGGCGGTAACAACAAGATAACATGCTAGTAAGTAGTATATCCTCTCCTATCTGTTATACAAGCCGATATTCGGTGTGGTATAGAATCTATTTAATTGCTTGTGTCCCTCTGTGGAAGATTCTGCCACAAATGTTGCAACTATATGATCGGGTAATGAGTGTGGCAAGTGCGCGCCAGGGGTTTTAAGATAGTAAGATTTTCAGAGGGGTGGAGGGGATATAATTTTTTACACAACTTTGTTCATACCATACTCACATTATCCTCCTAAAGAGGCAGAGTTCCAAAGTATGATTACACTCCCAACATCTCTGGACCAGTTTCGTGCTTTTTATAATGAGCTTTTTAGCATGAAATACCTAAAACGGCAACAAGAAAACTATAGTTTTCTGGCATATATGCAATTTTAAGCAACCGGCATAATATACGCTGAACTGGCTGAGTGAGTGGGGAGGTGATATATCAAACATTATGCACTTCCACTTAAGGTTCCTAAATATACAGTCTGGCTCAACAGCAGCCATCTTCTCCCAGTCGAAGCGAAGGCTGTACCTGGCGAAAAGAGGGTTACATTTTCGTTCTTTTCTCGAGATCTTGAGCAAATCTAAACATTTTAGCCTTCTTTCTTTAATGATTGGTACAATTTTTTGGAAGCAGGACCTATTTAAAGCTAAACTGCGTATCAATGTAACATGCGCGCGCCATTGAAATAGCAGGGGCAGACGACAACTGACTAGACCGGTTGCAGTCAAAATGGCGGTTGCGTCAGTCTGTATATTTTGGAGCCTTACGCTGTAGCTGGAATCTTGGTTTAAAAATGTCATTCGATCCGTCCCACTTCGCGACCAATGAAAACATTTTAAATTTATAATATTCAAATTAGGGGTTATGATACAAAGGGATAACAAAAAGTTCAAAACCTCTTTTCTTGATGGTCGAGCCCTTCCACTTTAGATAGAATCTTGGTTTGGGGTCTTATTCGATCCATCTGATCTTCTGCAGGTCAACGAAAAAGTCTATCATTTTGAGAATTTGAATTACGGGTGACGATGCTAAGAAATAATTAAGATATTAAAAAAAAAAAAAAAAAAAAAAAAAAAAAAAAAAAAAAAAAAAATTCAAAATAATTCAGTCTGAATCGCGGTTTAGGTCTCGTTCGATCCCTCTCAGCTTCCAGATCAGTTAAAAAACCCAAAATTCAAATTGGAATAATGATACAATGGGATTTTCAAACAACTTACACCACTTAGCTCTCAGAAATAATAAATATACAGTTTGATATCCTTTCGCTACCAACAAATAAAACTGATTATCAAAAACTTTGATTTATTATGTGGGTATCACATTAAATGGCATTAGCCATTGGGAATGCATAAAGCGCTAGTTAAATAGCTAGTTTTTATCTAAATGTTATTTATGGACTTCTAAACGTTATTTACAAATTTATTAGCAAGAAATATTTTGCATATATGATTCAAAGTCCTACTAAAATTATTATTTTAATAATTAAAATATACTGCAAAATTTATAGTTTCATACATATTGAGAAAAAATCACGGGTTTAAAGTACTTAAATAAATATGTCTTAGGTCTTTAACCGACATTTTCACAATAAAATGTAAACTTGTGATCTCTTCTGAAAATGGAGTACCCATACATGATGAATAAAAACCTTTTAATCTTCTTTTGTATTCCAATTGACAGATATGTTTTCCCAATGTCGTCTGACCCTTTCACATTTCCCCCATCGCATTAACCCACCCTTCCCTTAATTTTGCGTAATTTAGGGACACTGATTCTTCAAAACGCTCCGATTCATGAGTAAGTGTCAGCGAGTTCAAAAACAATTAGCGGTCGACATGCAATGACTAACGGTCGTCATTTTAACTACTATCCATCAGTCGATTCAATGGATCATTGATGACGTCACTCCTTTTTTCAGGGTTCTTTAGGGCACTATTTCATTGGGGACAGCGAAACCAGGTTAATAAATAAAAAAGATGCGAGGAGAAAGAAAAAATGGCGAAATGAATGATATATTCTCGATCAGTTTAGTTGCGAGGAGGGAGGAAGTTAGTTGTGCGAAAAATGCCTGTCATATTGTAAGGAAACAAGTTAATGCTGTTTCACAATGGCACCTTAATAATGTCACGTCAGATTCGGCAATAAATCTCCTTTAGCCATTTTTTTACGCTTTATTGGCGCATGGAATTCTTCGAGTCTAAACACGTTTTGATAGAGGGCGTCAACAAATTAGATTAACTCTCTTTATTCCACGAAGACGTGGTATTCGTAATGGCAACGATGACAAGATCGTCTGCCAAGTTAAATTGCAAGATGGCGACGAAGCGGAATGGGAACACAAAATAAGAAGCGATTATCCTTCGATCTGTGAGGATTATTGCTAAACTTGTCATTAAATGTAATGTGGCCCGTTTTTTAAAAGGGATTACAGTTGTCAAGCAATGGCGCGCATACAAAAGTCCGATGTCCGTTAAACAAAATAACAAATGGTTTCTTCTTACGAAAAGAATATTAATGGTGACAGTCATTTAGAAGGCTAAAAATATCAAAAAGACATGCGATATGTTTCGTCGTATATTCTTGAAAATAACTCCTGTTTAGGCAGACAGCTGTCATCAGCTTGAGTTTCTAATTTTCAGATGTCACAAGTGTCACTTTTTTACTGCGACATGAAAACAATTCCTATAAATTTTCATTTTGTTGTCGGGAATAACGCAATGTGTTTTCTGGGAGAAAATTATAATGCACTCGTTTTGATCGCACAGAAGAGACATCCTCAAAGTGACATCTGTTTCTTATTTGCAATCCATCTTGCATGGTATGCAAATAAAAATTCTTAGTTATAATTTAGCCAGTTATTTTGTTTTTGCTGTACATGCTTGGAAGAGTTCTAAAGGGGGATCTTTGTCCTATAAAGTGACTCCAATATTTTAAGATTCTCATAAATTTTAATCTAAAGATTTACACTTCCGTTTCTAGAGATGCCAGCTCCGATTATAATATTTGCATTTTCCTTGCAACATCTATTTCTCGTAATTAGCTATAGGCAGAACGTAGATGATGATTGATATGGATTTAGCATTTAATTTCGGAAACAGGGACTGATTTAACCTAACTGGGATCCGGGTTTGACATTCCTTCAGGTCCCCTTTCACCTCTCGATTTTTATGAAATGCAATAAAAAAAATTAAGGCATTCTAGAAAAGGGTATATAAAATATGATTTATTACATATTTTAAAGGAATTTAAATTATTGGCAACTTTTTATCATAGCCAACTTGGTAAATTAGTGCGGTTAATTCCTATAAATCCCCCAAAGTGAATCTATCCGTTAAGCAAGCTTATTCCTCGATAGCATACATATTTTTTTCACGGAGCAGTCGTTAATTTTTCGATGTTGAAATTTTTTAATTTGGGGCCCCTCTTACGCGGAGGCCCGGAACAGCTGCCCGCATGCCCCTGCGTTTGTCAGGCCCGGTTCGGAGGGAATAGGTGGGTTCGCTAAGGATTTCCATATACGGTGTTTTCAGAAATTTATATAACTGTACGAAATAAGTGTGCGATAAAAGTATAAAAATTCTTAATAGTTCCGTCTAAAATGATGTGCACACACCATTTGAAAGCTCCCTTATAAATTTATTGTTTGAACTGCTTAAGTCACTACATGTCGACCATTAATTGTTTCTGAATTCGCTGACACTTACTCATCATTCAGACCTTCTTGAAGAATCAATGTCTGTAAATCACACGAAATAAAAGAAAGAATGCGTCGCGGCGAAGTCAAAGTGCCAGACATAAGAAAGGGTCAGACGTAAAAGATTTGGAAAACATATTTGTCAATTGGAACACAAAAGCAGAAGATGCAATGATTCTTAATTTGTAATGCATGAGGTTTTCAACTGCAAAAGAAGTCATGAAATTACTTTCCATTAAAGAAAATATCAGCTAAAGAACCAAAAGACAGAGAAATCTATCTGTGGCAATAATTTATTTAGAAGTATTCTATGCTGTGTGTTACTTATATCAATTTGGTTAAATGTATATTAACCAACTTTGACCAACTTTACCAATGGCCTGACTTTGACTTTACCAATAGCTTTGACTTTAACCAACCTAGACCAATGGCCTGAATTTCAGGCCATTGGTCTTCCACAAGGTTTTGCTAGCTCACGTTGCCTAGCCAATCTATATTTACATAAGAAAATTTTTCTAATTATTTATTGATGATATTGATTTTTATTATTTATTGATGATATATTGGTAGTCATTTTTAAAACTTTCATGATAAATTTTAAAAAACAAAGACAACCAAAGTTGGCTATTATTAAAATGTCTTTACTAAAATCTCCATCCATGACGTACATAAAAATTTCATAACAAGAGATACATTACATTTTTCGGACATTATTGTGTCCTTTATCACTGAAATAATAAACAAGAAAGATCAATCATGCATAAGCATTGATTATGAAACACTTTCCAACTGAAATGCAATTTCTTTTAAAAATCTCTAAAATGTGATACATTCAGTGGTAATATCTTTTACATTATCACAGTACTACAGTAATTTATTATACTTAAATATTTAAAACTTCATCAAAATATAAATCGTCTTATTCTCTATGCAAAATCAATGAATATTTCATTCACATAACTTATATTCCCGACTCCAGAGCTAAATAATTTTGCGTGAAAAAAATTCAGCAATTCTTATATAACTCACCTTACAATCGCTTGAGATATTTGCATTCTGCATAAGTTAAAATTAGGCTTCGTTGTAGAAATAATAAAAGTTTAGGGATCATTTAAAATCACAATTATTGTAATTGCGTAGGCACGGAATTTAGATACATAGATAATACACAGATACACAGATAATATATGTATGTGTGTATGTATTCAAAGTATTGGAATTATGTCGAAGATCGGAACTCGAATTTTCGAAGGATCTACACGTTTTGAGACTTCTAGAACACGAAAAAAACTATTTTGAGGGAGACGTCTGTGTGTGTAAGGGTGTATCTGTGTGTGTTTCTGTTTGTCTGTCAGGATATTGTATCCACTCTAACTGAAAAACTAATGGACGGAATTTCATAAAATTTGGTAGGTAAGTTTTTTGTAGGAAACCCTGATGTTCATTAGATTTTAGTACGATTCGTAATAAAAGAATCTGTCTTCTTTGCGAAATGGCCGGCAAAAATTGCCTTTATCCGTTCTAGCTAAAAACTAATGGACCAAATTTAGCAAAATTTAGTATATAAATCACTTGTAGGTTATTCTGGTACGATTTGGGAAATAGGAACAGGCTGTTTTTGCGAAATGGTCCGCAAAAATCGTTAAATCTAAAAATAAAAGACTTCGTGTGCTCAATTATATCAATTAAATGCTTATTTTATACGTGACTTTTGACAACAAAAATAATAAGACTAACCCCATTACTCTAGGACTAGCCGTTCTTGAGATATTTTAGATTTTTCGCTAACTCCACCTTTGACAATAAGTCCAGCTATCAAATGAGAACCAAATTTAAGTTTAACCTGCAAATTCAGTGTCATTTAAAATACTTATGGGTGTTATTTTGTGCAGATAAACTCAAATTATTATTGAAGAAATAAAGAGAACGGGAATATGAGTCTGCAGGGAAAGTCATGTGCTGCTTACATCAGAATTTTTAACAATATTATAACAATGATTTATAGAAGTGAACGGGGATTATTTGCAGGTCATTTCGAAAAAAATGTAGGATATAAAATAATTAAACCCGGAAAGATATTTATTATAAAATATATCTCTTTTTTCTTTCTGAAGGATATAGCAAGAGTCAGAATTTCATTGAATTTGTTTTTCTCCCTATATTAAATAATTTTTATTTGAAAACTAACATATTTTACTGAAATTTTTTTATATATTTTATGGGATAATTTGAATATTTCCTAAAACTTTCGAAGCAATTTGTGAATTTTAAATTTGCTTAAAAAATGTTTGAAGAATTATGTCCCACAGGGTTCAATGTGTTGCATTTTATCAACCCGGGTTCAATCCAAAACTAATTGGGTGATATTATTCATTTATATTCCCATAGGTCACACAGACCGTCTGAAAAACATACTAAAATTTCATTTTGATAAAGTCATTTTTACGGCAGTTATCGTACTAACGGACAAACAGACAGACAGAATGAACAAAGTCATAAACACTTTTCAACTATGTTGCAAAGTTTTAAAAATAGGTGGCGAACATGAGCTTTTATATACAGGCTACAACCGTAAGACAAAATATGCATATTAATCATTTTTAAAACATTGATATATTTAAAAAACATAATTTAATTATAAAATACGTAAATGATAAAAAATAAAATACTACAGGGTAACTAACAGATGTGTCGTCTGACGCAAAGGAATAAAGTTATTAAATATCCAGAAAATTACACAATGGTTTAACACGCAGTGAGTAGAGAACGAGACGCCAAGCATATAACTGAGGATCTAAACGGGATCAAAATTGAAAATAGAATCAAGGTAAATATAAATGAAAAGGAATTCATAAAATAAAATATTACGAGGATTATTGCAGCTAATTAAGAGAAAAGTCTTATCGAACATAGGGAGAAAATTATAGTTAATAACAAATTGGGCAAGAGCCGTGAACAGTTTTCTATTTATAACATCACGAGTATGATCAGATAATCGAATACCGACAATACGCTTAGTACTACCAATGTAGAACTTCTAATTATTTTCGGGGGATAGAAGGGGGACAATGTTATGCTTGGCATCTCGTTGTCGACTCACTGCGTCTTAATCCATTGTATAATTTTCTGGATATTTAGTACCTTTATTCTTTTGCGTCAGACGTTTACCCTGTAACATTTATGCTTTTTAAATATATCGATGTTTTTGAAATAATAAATATGCAAATTTTGTTACGCGGTTGTGGCCTGTATATTAAAGCTCATGTTCGCCACCTATTTTTACTTTCCCTGCAACACATGGTAATGTATAGGGAAAGTATTGGAATCATGCCGAAAACCACAACTCGAGTTTTCGACGGAATTACACGTTTCAAGACCTCTAGAATACGAAAAAACCATTTTTAGCGTGACGTCTGTGTGTGTGTGTCTGTCTGTGCAATGTATGTATCCACTCTAACTCAAAAACTAATGGACCGAATTTCATAAAATTTGGTAGGTAAGTCACTTGGGTATGACCCTGGTGCTGATTAGTTTTTGGTACGATTCGTAAAAGCAGAACCCGCCTTTTTTTGCGATATGGCCCGTAAAAATTTCATGTATCCAATCTAGCTAAAATACTAATTGACCAAATTTCACAAAATTTGGTAGATAAGTTACTTGTACGATACTCTGGAGCTGATTTGATTTTGGTATTATTCGGAAAAGAACAACTTGCCTTTTTTTACGAAATGACCCTCAATAATCGCAAAATCTAAAAAAAGCTACGCATGTTCAAATATATCAATTAAATGCTTGATTTATACGTAATTTTTGATTAGGAAAATAATAAGAACAACTCTATTACTCTAGGACGAGCCATTCTCGAGTTATTTGAGATTTTTCGCATTTAGTTATGCCACTTTTAGAAAAATGTCTAATTACCAAATAAAAACAGAAATTGAATTAAAAATGCAAATTTCGTGTTACTTTGTGCAATTAAACTCAATTTAATGAATTAATAAAGAAAAAAAATATGAATTTGAGTCTGCAGGGAAAGTCATGCGCTGCCCACATCAGATTTTTACTTTCCCTGCAATACATGGTAATGTATAGGGAAAGTATTGGAATCATGCCGAAAATAGCAACTCGAGTTTTCGACAGATCTACACGTTTCGAGACCTCTAGAATACGAAAAAACTATTTTTAGCGTGACGTCTGTGTGTTTGTCTGTGTGTCTGTCTGTCTGTGTGTCTGTCTGTCTGTGTGTCTATCTGTGCAGATTTTGTATCCACTCTAACTAAAAAACTAATTGACCGAATTTCATAAAATATGGTAGGTATATCACTTGTGGGCGGATCTGGTGCTGATTAGTTTTGGGTATGATTCGGGATAAAAGAACCCGCCTTTTTTTTTGCGAAATGGCCCGCAAAAGCTTGTATCCACTCTAGCTGAAAAACTAAAGGACCGAATTAAACAAAATTTGGTAGGTAAGTCACTTGTGGAACACCCTGGTGCAGATTAGATTTTGGTGAGATTACGAAAAAAATAACCTGCCTTTTTTTGCAAAATGGCCCGCAAAAATCGACAAAATCTAAAATAAAAAACTACGTATGCTGAAATATATCCATTAAATGCATGTTTTATACGTAATTTTTAACGACGAAAAGAATAAGACCAATCCCATTACACTAGGACTAGCCGTTCTCGATATATTTTTGTTTTTGTTTTTTTCTCTATGCCTCCTTTGAAAATGAGTCCAGTTACCAAATGAGAACGAAAATTGAATTATAAGTGAATTAAATTTAATTAAAATAAAGAGAATGTGTATATAAGTCTGCAGGGAAAGTCATGTGCTGCCCACACCAGATTTTTACTTTCCCTGCAATACATGGTAATGTATAGGGAAAGTATTGGAATCATGTCGAAAATCGCAACTCGAGTTTTCGACGGATTTACACGTTTCAAGACATCTAGAATACGAAAAAACCATTTTTAGCGTGACGTCTGTGTGTGTGTCTGTGTGTCTGTCTATGCAGATTTTGTATCCACTCTAACTAAAAAAACTAATGAACCGAATTTCACAAAATTTGGTAGGTAAGTCACTTGTGGGCGAGTCTGATGCTGATTAATTTTGGGTACGATTCGATATAAAAGAACCCGCCTTTTTTTGTGAAATGGCCCGCAAAAGCTTTTATTCACTCTAACCGAAAAACTAATGGACCGAATTTTACAAAATTCGGCAGATGAGTCACGTGTGGGTCAACCTGGTGCTGATTAGATTTTGGTACGGTTCGGAAAAAAAATAACCTGCTTTTTTTTGCAAAATGGCCCGCAAAAATCGTCAAAATCTAAACTAAAGAACTACGTATGCTCAAATATGTCCATTAAATGCTTGTTTAATACGTAATTTTTAACGACGAAAAGAATAAGACCAACCCCATTACACTAGGGCTAGCCATTCTCGAGATATTTTAGTTTTTCGTATTTTTTCTACGCCACCTTTGAAAATAAGTCCGGTTACCGAATGAGAAAGAAAATTGTATTAAAAGTGAAATAAATTTAATTAAAATAAAGAGAACGTGGATATAAGTCTGCAGGGAAAGTCATGTGCTGCCCACATCAGATTTTTTACTTTCCCTGCAATACATGGTAATGTATAGGCAAAGTATTGGAATCATGTCGAAAATCGCAACTCGAGTTTTCGACGGATCTGCACGTTTCGAGACCTCTAGAACACGAAAATACTATTTTTAGCGTGACGTCTGTGTGTGTGTCTGTGTGTGTGTCTGTGTGTGTGTCTGTCTGTGTGTCTGTCTGTCTGTCTGTGTGTGTGTCTCTGCAATGTATGTATCCACTCTAACTCAAAAACTTATGGACCGAATTTCATAAAAATTGGTAGGTAAGTCACTTGGCTATGACCCTGGTGCTGATTAGTTTTTGGTACGATACATAATAACAGAACCCACTTTTTTGCGAAATGGTCCGTACAAATTTCATGTATCCACTCTAGCTAAAATACTAATTGGCCAAATTTCACAAAATTTGGTAGATAAGTTACTTGTATAATACTCTGGTGCTGATTAGATTTTGGTATTAATCGGAAAAGAACAGCCTGCCTTTTTTTACGAAATGGCCCGCAAAAATGGCATGTATCCACTCTAGCTAAAATACTAATTGACCAAATTTCACAAAATTTGGTAGATAGTTACTTGTGGGATATTCTGGTGCAGATTAGACTTTGGTATTATTCGGAAAAAAACAACCTGCCTTTTTTTCGAAATGGCCGTCAAAAATCGCCAAAATCTAAAAAAGCTACGTATGTTCAAATATATCAATTATATGCTTGTTTCATACGTAATTTTTGATGAGGAAAAGAATAAGGACAACTCAATTACTCTAGGACTAACCGTTCTCGAGATATTTGAGATTTTTCGCATTTCTGTTATGCCGCTTTTGGAAAAAAGTCCAATTACCAAATAAAAGCATAAATTGAATTAAAAATGCAAATATAGTGTTATTTTGTGCAATTAAACTCAATTTAATGAGTTCTTAAAGAAATAAAAAAAACATGAATTTTAGTCTGCAGGGAAAGTCATGTGCTGCCCACATCAGATTTTTACTTTTCCACTGATGAAGGACATAATGACCGAAAGTGCTCCGGTTATGTAATTTTTATGTACGTCATGGATGAAGATTTTAGATAAGATATTTTAATAATAGCCAACTTCGGTTGCTTTTACTTTTAAAAGTTTTAATGATTTGACGTGTTTTCCAGACGATTTTCTTTAATGATAATATTATTCTCACTAATCACCCTTCCTACCTTGAACCACATTACTACGTAATGATAAATATCCAATCAAAATTGTAAACTTCTTAGATCGTACAATATTAATTAGCAATGCTAATAGATTATTATTTGATATTTATAAAAAAAAATTATACAATTTAAATTTGAAACTACTAATATGCAGCACTTCTCATCTAATCTTTCTAGCGAAAATTTTAAAAATGTAGTTAATAGTAGCTGTAGATTAATTTGAATTAATAGATTATATTTTAACCAAAATATAAATCAAAATAATTTAAAATTATAAAATAAATACTTTAAATATTCATATCCCGAAAAGTTTATGAACAAGTATTTAAATTTGTGTTTAAATAACAGCCTTGTAGTCATAGCTACTTGTTATAAATTATATACTACTTTAGCTGCCAATTGTTAACTAATATTATTTATCTTGATTACTAATTATTGGCAAATCCCCTAAAATTAATTATAGTGTCTTAAACTACCCAGTGTATATGCCAGGTTATTTAAATATCACCTTTTTCTTTTAAATTTTCATACTATATATTATTATAGCCGATTAGAAAATTACTAGCTGAACACCCGTTGAAAATCAACGGTGTCGCAATAAGTAAATTTTTTAATAATTCGTGTTTCATATTTATTCGGCGAATCGAATATTTTGGGGTGCAGAACCCCCTAAAGAAGAAAATAGTGGAAAACTTAAAGTGCGCACTTCTTCGTTTCGAACTATCTACCCGTACACCAAATTAAATTCTCTATCTCATCCCAAAACATACTATTTTATCATTTCCCCTTTCGAACGTTTTATGTGGAGCATACCCATAAATAAACATTTTTGAAAAACTCAGTTCGTCTTTGGTTTTTTATCAGATGATTAGCCCATATTCTAAATATCTAACCTCTATCACATTTAAAAGAAGCGTGTCTCATTTATTCGGAAAATCGAACATATTGGTGTGCGCCCCCCCCCCCCCCCCCCCCCAAAGTAGCAAATATAGGAAATCTGAAATTCACACTTTCTTCCTTTCAAACCCGTACACCAAATTTGAAGTCTCTATCCTATCGCGATACATGTTTTTTCTATCACTTCACCTTTCGAATGTTTTCTGTGTAGCACCCCCTTCAATGAACATTTTTGTCAAACCGTATTCATCTCTGGTTTTTTATCTAGTTAGTCCATATACTAAATTCCAGGCCTCTATCACATTGTAAAGGAAGCGTTTTTTTATTTGTTCGGCAAATCGAATATTTTAGTGAGCGGCACCCCCTACAATAGCAAATGTTGGAAAACTGAAATTGCTCATTTTCTTCCTTTCCAACTTTTTACCCGTACACCAAATTTGAAGTCTCTATCTTACCTCGAAGCATTCTTTTTCTATCATTTCACCTTTCGAATATTTTTGTGTGGAGTACCCACCCCCTTAAACACTCATCTTCGAAAAACTCTATTCTTCTTGTGTTTTCTATCAGATGATTCGCCCATATACCAAATATCAAGCCTCTATCACGATTTAAAAGGGGCGTTTCTTTATTCCGAAAATCGAACATTTTGGTGTGCTGCACCCCCTAAAGTAGAAAATATTGGTAAACTGAAATGTACACTTTCTTCCTTCCAAGCTATCTACCCTTACACCAAATTTGATATTTCTATCTCATCTCGAAGCATATTTTTTTTTATCAATTCACCTTTCGAAAATTTTTCTCTGGAGCACCCCCTTAAACGAACATTTTTGAAAAACTATATTCATCTTGGATGTTTTCGTCAAATAATTACCCCTTATACCAAATTTCAAGCCTCTATCAAATTTTAAAGGAGCCTTTTCTCATTTATTCAGTAAATCGAACATTTTGGTGTGCGGCACCCCCTTTAAGTAGAAAATTTTGAAAATCTGAAATTGCACATTTTCTTCCTTTCGAACGATTTACGCATACACCAAATTTGAAGTATCTATCTTATCGCAAAGCATTATTTCCTATCATTTAACTTTTCAAACGTTTTGGTGTGGAGCACCCCCTCTAGAGAACGTTTTCGGAAAATTCGATTTTTCCAGAAGATTTTAGCGAACGACCGAGCCGTGTACCAAATTGCAAGTCTCTATCCATTCGGGAAGTGCCTAAAAAAGCGTGACAGACGGACAGACGGACGGACAGACAGACAGACGGACACTTGGCAATTAATATATACTAGCCGAATACCCGTTGAAAATCAACGGTCTCATAATAAGCAACCCCTGAATAGCATAAATTTTTGAACAATTCACGTTTCACATTTTTTCTTAAACTCGAAAATTTTGTGTGTGGAACCCCCTAAAGAAAATATTAGAAAACTGAAATTACTCACTTTCTTCCTTTCAAACTATCTACCCGCATACCAAATTTGAAGTCTCTATCTCATATTGAAGCATGCAATTTAATCATTTCATCTTTCGAACGTTTTCATGTGGAGCACCCTCTTAAATAAACATTTATAAAAAAAACTCCATTTGTCTTGGGTTTTTTATGAAATGATTAGTCTATATACCAAATTTAAAGCCTCTATCAAATTTTAAATTAGGCTTTTCTCATTTATTAAGCAAATCGAACATTTTGGTGTGTGACACCCCCTAAAGTAGCAAATACTGGAAATCTGAAATTGAACACTTTCTTCCTTTCGAACAATATCGTCATACACCAAATTGGAAGTCTCTATCTCATCGCAAAGCATGTTTTTCTATCATTTCACTTTTTGAACGTTTCAGTGTACGGAAATCTACAAAATTACAAATATCTGAAATTTTCTATTGCAAATTTTCTTTCTTTTAAACTATCTACCTATATACCAAATTTGAAGTTTCTATTCCATTGCGAAGCATATGTTTACTATCATTTTATTTTCGAATGTTTTTGTGTGGAGTATAGCCACCCCCTAAAATGAACAATTTTGAAAAACTATTCTTTTGTTTCTTATCTGATGATTTCCCCATATTCCAAATATCAAACTTCTATTATACATTTTTAAAGGGGGTTATTTTTTTCATTTATTCGAAAAATTGAACATTTGGGTTTGCGGCAACCCTAAAGTAGAAAATATCGGAAAACTGAAATTGCACATGCTCTTCCTTTCGAACTATCTACCCGTACACCAAATTTGAAGTCTCTATCGCATCTCGAAGCATGGTTTCTCGTCATTTCACCTTTCGAACGTTTTTCTCTGGAGCATCCCCTTAAACGAACATTTTTAAAAACCTCTTTTGTCTTGGGTGTTTTAGCCCATATACCAAATATCGAGCCTCTATCAAATTTTAAAGCAGGCGTTTCTCATTTGTTCGGCAAATCGAACATTTCAGTTCGCGGCACCCCCTAGAGTAGCAAATATTGAAAATCTGAAATTGCACACTTTCTTCCTTTCGAACGGTTTACCCATACACTAAATTTGAAGTCTCTATCTCATCGCAAAGTATGATTTCCTACCATTTCACTTTTCGAACATTTTGGTGTGGAGCGCCCTCTCTAGAGAACGTTTTCGAAAAATTCGATGATGTGTACTATCACCCCTCTTATTTAGTCAAAACAGATTATATATACCCTGCATGTGATAAACTACAAAGAAAGTGTATCGACAAAAAAGGAAAAGGAAAATTATTTCCATAAAAATTAATTGCATTAATTGACATTCTTATCAACAATTGAATATATATATTTTAAGTAACTAAAACAGAATATGTTTAATATTGTTTTGTTTGTTTTTTCTCCCATTTTGCTCAATGTTTTGCTCAATGACACTTTTATCTGGTTTAACATGGATAAAACCCCTATCACATGTTGGCAATTCGTCATCAAAAACAGGAAATATTTTGTTTGTCTGAGCCCAAATTTTAATGGCTCATAAATTTTAAATATTAAAATGTTAACGAAAAATAAGGTGTGCCTGTTAATATTTACACTATTTACAAAAGTAAATTTTTACCACCAATGATTAAATAAAGAATCTGATGTGGGCAACTCATGACTTTCCCTACAGATCCAAATTCATTTTTTTTAATTCGAGCGGAAACTTGAAATTTATTCGAAATTTTATATTTTTTTTAACGTGACAGCATAGAATGAAATTTGACATGATCATGTATAAAGCGTTTTATTCATGGATCAATGATTACGGGACTTAATAGTTTCAATCATTGCTGTGAAAAATAATCACAATACAACTTTTTTGTTAGTGACGTCATTACCCCCCCCCCCCCCCTTGGGAAGCAAGTTACTCCCCAAGGAGATACATTGTCAAGCATGATGTCAATCGAAACATTTTTTAAAGCTCTTTAAAGTGAAAGTCAACACACTATAGTTGTAGTAATTTGGATCCACGATACCGATTTTTAAAATTGTTTCTTGTAAAATTTGAAAAAAAGAAATGAATTCTGGTATGAGAAAGTCGAGTTGAGCTGTACTTCAGTTAATTTACTTTTTCCTTATCAATGGCAATTATAGAATAAAACTTAACGTACCAAAATTCCAACTTGTATCCTCATACCTCAAAATTTGAATTTATTTAAGCTATGTTAGCTTTCTCATGGGCATTTAATATAAAAACTGAAGATCTCTGAGTTTAAGTATCAGAACCATTTTACTCAGATAATGTACGTAATTAATTGTAATAAATTTATAAACTGGTGATGTTAAGGGTTTTTTTAATCTTAAACATTCGACATCTTTTAAAAACTTAACACATTAATTAAGTAAAATAGTAAAATGATCGATTATGTTTCTTATGCAAAGAATATGGAAAACTCAAGTTACTATAGTATTATACGTTAAATATAGAATATGTATTCTAGTTACCTAGCATCACTGATTGACTATGGGTTTGAATATTAACTAGGGATAGAAATGAAGGATTATTTTTGACTTCTTGTTGAACTGATCTTCTAATCCCTGGGGTCTGCAAAACTCGCTTCCATATCATATTACATTTGAAACAAAAAAATGCTCAATTAGGCATCCCGTCACCAACCTTAAACCCTGGTTTCACTGTTTTAAAACTGAAGAACTATTATCCAAAAATGGTAATGGGGTGACTAGTTGAACACATTTTTGCTTGTAGGCAATGTACTGTTAATGGGAAAAAGTGACTTTACTGCAAAGCTATCTTATCTGATGTGGTGCAAACAAAGAGCCAGGGTGCAACTGACTTCAAGCGAAACTTCTTTAGTTTAGGTATAAATAAACCACTGAACAAAATATGTGTGATTACTTTTTCTTACTCTTGTTTCTTAATGAAACGAATGCAATTTCCTACAAAATATTATCTAACGCAAGTGCTTCCCACTTGTTAACTTACTGTCAGAAATATATTTATTTAATGCAGTGCTGTTGCAGAGAGAGCAGCACCACCAAATTAGATCCAACCCGTAATGCGAGATATTTTATGTGCGCTGCTTTACTTTCTCTTTTAAAAATAATAATCCCAAACATAGGATTCCAAAGTATCCAAAGTTATTTTTACCGTTTATGTGTATGCATTTCTCTACTTCCTACCGAGAACAAAATGAATCATAATCCAACATCAAAGAAAGATCTTCTATTTTCCTTCCTCGCCTCCATCATGTGACAAAAAGCAAGAGCTTGGCCCGAAGCTGTCGGACAACACACTATTGAAAACACAAAAAGACTGTGCAGAAGAGAAATCAAATCTGCTGTCACAGTCAGTTAAGCAAGCCATCTCGCCAATTGACTCTGTGCAGAGTAGGTACATCAAGAAGGAGATTCAGCTGAAATAATATTTCTCCCAGCGCAGGAAACCGAATATGCACTTGATCTCCAGAAAGGGTACCGAAGAATGGAACCTCTGCGTTGCTAACACAAACAAACATGGCGGCCCGGTCTTGTTGTGCGACTGTCAGCGTGATACAGCCCACGGCTGTCCAAAACAAACACGTGGGACTTCGGAGTTAGGATTGCCTTCAACCAGGGCTTTTCTTGTGGTTGCTGAAAGGCAGCCCTTGTCGATCGAATAGGATTGTGTTACAAGATGTCTGGTATGAGTCGTTGCCGATGGTTACAGTCTCGCTAGATGCGTGATTAACTCTCGCTATTAAATGACACCGGAGATTTTCCCGTCAGCGACTGTATATTTTTTTTTCTTCTCTTTCCGAATTTGATGGACTTATCAAGTTTTCTTTGGTTAAAAAATTGCTATTTCATTAGTTTCTTAACGACTGAAGGGTTTGTTATCTACTGGGATGGTAATTTAATCCCAAGATCTATTCTAAATATTTGATTTCAATCTTCCGATATTATACCCACCGGACTTTCGATAATTACTTAATTTAATAAAATAATGCTGTCCCGCTTTCGCAATTTATTGTCTAAATTGCTGTAGAAATCTATTGTCTTATCAATATAATGAGACAAAACCTTCACCAGAATAGTATTCAAATTTTATAGAATTTATAAAAATCGCATAGTTTACGGTACGCAAAAATTTAGTCTTAATACTGGACAGCTAGATTACTAGATACTTTAAATACAGATAGATACTTTAAATTTAAATTTCAATGTTAATCATAATTTCAAAATTCCGCATTGCATCTTTATCTGTATTACATTTTTATTTTAACCAATAATTTATTTTAACCAGTTAATACATGTTGAAATATAAAGATGACATCTGATTAAGACCTCTGATGTGGGCAGCACATGACTTTCCCTACAGACTCAAATTCATTTTCTCTTTATTTCTTTCATAATTCCTTAAACTGAGTTTAATTGCACAAAATAACACGGATAATTATTTGAAATGACACTGAGTTCGCAATTCTAATTCAATTTCCGTTGTCATTTGGTGACTGCTGGACGTATTTTCGTAGGTGACGTGGCAAGAATGCGAAAAAACTGAAATATTTCGAGCACGGTTAGTCTTGGAGCTATGGGAGCTGGTCTTATTCGTTTCATCATCAAAAATTACATATAAAACACGTATTTAATAGATACATTTGAGAACACGTAGTCTTGTATTTTAGCTTTTAGCGAATTTCGCTGGCCATTTAGTGAAAGAAGGCAGGTTCTTTTATTCCGAATCGTACCAAAATCTAATCAGCACCAAGATAACTCACAAGTAAGTTATCCACCGCATTTTGTGAAAGTGGGTCCATTAGTTTTTGAGTTAGAGTAGATACATACATTTCACAGACAGATACACACACATGCGATAAAAATAGTTTTTTCCTCTTCTAGAGTGGCTCGAAATGCGTAGATCCGTCAAAAACTCGAGTTGCGATTTTCGACACGATTCCAATACTTTCCCTATACATTACTTTTACTTTCCTTACAATACGTGGTAGAGTCCAAACTCGTAAAAGTAACATATAATTTATTTTGTTGTAATGCAGATATTTTACATAAAAATCAGAGCATACCAGAATGCCTTGTTTATATAGATGTAGAAGCTTAACGACATACGAATTAAGAGACATTAGATGTAGTTTCAGGATATAAACCACGCCCCCTCCCCCACCCCTACATTTCTGTAAGATTTGCACATGACAAAATTTAAATCTGCGCTCGTTCCATAGATGTCAATGTCTACAATGGCTGATAAAACATATAACGTATCCGAGACGTCTCTCTATGTCAAAGGATTAAGCTTCAGATTCAATGCTGGGTTCTTACTTTATTTGTAACATTTAAAATACAAGCAGGAGTAGGGTGTTAATCCGACATTGTTCAAAAGTGCCAGATCTAAACTATCATTGTTTAATAAGTTTTCATTTGTAACATTTAAAATGCATTAATTTAAATCCCGAGAGGATTAACACTCTTCATAAGAGTATGTACTTTTCATTTTGATATACGCTTTCATATTGAAGAAATGCGAAATGATTTAATTAAAAAGCAAATGCTAATTGTACAAAATGATGGGGTAGGCTTAAAAATGCTCTTGTATCTGCACTTCAGATTGATATTGAAATAGGTATTTATTTACAGTTTCCCCTAAATCAATCCCTTCTTCTATTTATGCTTTTGTCAATTTTCATATTGTTGCTTTAATTGGCATTTTTACTGGTAATATTTTATATCCTGCGACTCACTTTTCGCTTAAAATATTTTGCGGTATTATACCTGTATTTGAATTTATTTACAAAACAAAACATCGACAGTCTTCCAATTATTCTATGACATTTATTGATTTCTCTAGTTCTAATACAAAGAACTTTCTTTTCGACTACACGAAAATTGGTTGTTTACATTAGGCCTTGGGGAAAATATTTTACCAAAACTATGCGCGTGCGCATTATTTTGATAAACTTGCTTCTAATTGGCTTATCGTACAGGAAAACAAATGAAACAGACAACTTACATCAGCGACTACCGATCAAGTTTGCGGCGTCGAACAAACGTTACACGATTTGCAAGGCGTCATAATTTTCTTGACTTATGCCTGCGTCAGCGTTACACCTGAATCCCTATCTTACACTGTCAAAATCCACGATTATACACGAATAGAGCACTAGTGAATTTTCCAACCACAGTTATATGGATGAGTTATGCTTTTCTCGAGTTCGAAACTTACTTTTGGAAAAAATATCTTAAATCTATAGTATGAAAACAAAAATGTTTAACTATAATCTTATTTCACAAAATAGTTTTTAAAAGTGTATATGTGAAATAATAAAAATGAAAAAACATTTTTACGCTAACGTAAGAATAATAATATGAAAGCGGAAGAAATCGGAAGGAATTATTCGAGACATACAACTTTATTAAAGATGACAGAATGATTATATATCGCAGACATCGTGAGTAATTTCATTACTATTAATAAGTATTTACATATCTTACTAAAACAGAAATGTTTATTAGAGTTATTCAATCTTTATATATTATCCATGTATAGTGTTAAGTCATCTATAGGCATTTTCTACAAGTTTTTACACTGTTCCGAGAATAATTTAAAATTGTAATCAAATTGATATAAAATTATTGTCTCTAACTAATCTTCAGAAATATTTAACAACAAATTTTAATATAGTATACCATTCTGTAACCTTCCCTTCCTAAGCATTTGATTCATTCTTTTGGTTTCGGAGCCTAAACTCCAAGCTAGTAGGATGTGTGAATGAATACTCTTGAGATGAGCGGCGAAGCCCAGGTAACGCCTGAGCACGTGGTAAAGACGGAGAATGGTGAAGATATGGTGATTGTGCACGAGGAGGAATCCTCCCCAGTTATTGTATCACGAGATGATGTTTTGGACTTACAGAAACAATTTTTGGAACATAAAATTATGCTTTTGAGGCACCGACGAAACAAGACAACGGAAGAAAAGGTATCGATGGCCGAGCTATTGAATCTTTGCGCCAAGGTGAAGGGTGACCTGGACAAAAAGTCTCTGAGAATAGTGCTAATATTGTAAATAATATGCATAACAGTAATGTTGATAGTAATAGTAATGTGACTGTAAATAATGTAATTTGTAATGTTGGTTACAATGTGGATTGTGTAGTTACGAAGGCTCCTAAAGTCTCTCACGTGGATCCTTCTGCCGAGGTAGCTGATTCTGTTAAGAATTTAAATCTAAATGCTGAATCTTCCAAAAATAATGGCTCTAATGCTGAGCCAAGCAGTAAATCAAGAAAGAGAACCCTCTCAGGGAATATCAGTAAAAAAAACGAAGGTGGATTCATCACTAAACTAACTTTAAAAGAAAGGAGAGCCTTAAAATCGGTGGATTCCGAGCCCACCAATAGAAATTCAGCTACCTTCCAGCCAGGGACAAGACGTACTGGAAAGGACTCAGCTGCGCCCACCGGGCCTACCCCCCTCCTATTTCGAACATACCTCAGCGCCCTGCAACCTGATTAACCGGTCATCATCGCCAGTTTGAAACGTAGAGACCCTGGCATCATCAGCAAACTTGAAGGAAATTTTTCCGTTGCATAGTGAAAACTGAAAATAATTTTCGTGAGTGCACCACATGCCTTAAAAGATGTGGTGTACAGTTTAAAACTTTTAACCTGAAAGAGGACAAGCGGTCAAGATCGTGATCAGGGAGCTACCAGTAGTCACCAAAATTGAGACAATTACTGAAGGCATACAAGCCATGGGCTTTGACGTTCTCAGTAATGTCCGAATGACCAGGAGGAGAACTAAGCAACCTCTCTCCCTTTATTACCTGCAGTTTAAACCCGGAGCTAATCCGGAGGATTTGTTTGAGATTAATAATTTGCTATGCACAAAAGTGAAGTTGGAGCCCTACACAGATAGGAAACGCTTTGCCTCCCAGTGTTATGGCTGTGCCGGGTATTTTCACTCGTCACAGGTATGCACACTGCCACTGAGATGTGTGAAATGTTCGGGCCTCACTCCGCCAAAGACTGTAAGGCCACTTACTTATTGTACTGCAATTGTAATGGGCCACAAGCAGCTAATTGGCGAAGTTGTCCAAGGAACCCAGGCAATTCGTCCGTGGCTTGCAAAGGTAGGGCCTTCCCCAATAATTAAACTAATTTCAGGAATTTTAACAATTCCCCTAACCCCACTCCAGCATACAGACCTGGAAATTAAAGCCGTCCTATCCAAGACGCTGGCGTCAAACCAAATGTAAAATTTTTCTACGGTTGTCAATGGACAAATCGAGGAAACTGCTCCCCCCCCCCCCAGATTAGCGAACAAATTGTTGAACCAACGGTCCCTAGAGACGCCATCAAAAATTCAAAAACCATGAAACACACTCGTGTTGACTATACCGTCTTTCTTTTGATACTCATACATATGAGAAGCACGCACAACAAGGACTTAGTCCTGTGTGCATTCCAACTTGCTCTCGCTGACCTCCGTTCGCGCCAACGGAAATTGATATGATCTGGCATATCTACCAGCGCTATGATGCGCTGGCTGGATAAGCCTCCACCACTCCCGACCTTCCTTTGGTTTTGCCATGTTCTCTCTTTCGGCTTCCCATTGCTTACAGTCTCTCAAAATCAGCTCCTAGAACGCCAATGGAGTGCATTCCAAGCTCGACGAGATGCGTGATTATATTGTAAACAACAGTTTTGATATTATTAAGATCTCTGAAACCCATCTGACTTCTCCCACCTCCCCAGCAATCTGTAATTATACAGGTTACTTTCAGTACAGGCCCTTAAGGTCTGAGGGAGGGGGCATGCCTGTGGTGGCACTGCACTCTACATGAAGAATAATATTCCTCACCATCGTCTAAGCATCCCGGTCTTTACGAAGACGTTGGCCATTGTTATCAAAGTCACTATTCCAAATTTGGTCCCGATTGCATATGCTTCTGTGTATATCACTCCATTAAATACGAGAAATTTTCCAAGCAACGACCTAGGAGCACTTTTAGGACTCTGCAGTAACATGATCATAGCTGGTGACCTAAATTCACGCCATACGAACTAGGACACAGTTTCGAACTCGTATGATGTATCTTTAAAACGATTGGTTCAGTGCGCCAATTTCAGGATCATAGCTCCGCCCACCCCGACTCACTTCTTTACAGGAAGGAACCCATCAACTATCGATCTAGCACTTTTTCGGAACGTTTCTTATGACTATGCGATCAGCGCAGACTGCAATCTGACGTCTGATCACCTTCCTGTAATTCTGACACTTAACTTTGATAAAATCTCTTTAGAACATCCTGCGGAGCTACATACAATGGGATAACTTTCGTTATACCCTTGAAAACTCTAGCACTCTACCCTCTCTCAAAATTACCAGCCTGGATGATATTGAAAAATGTGTTGAAGATATGAATCATGTTCTGTTCGAGGCAGTAGCTACAACTTCGAAACCAAATCATTCCAGACCTAATCATCACACTTTTCCAAGTGATATTAGGGACAAAATTAAGCAGCGTAACCGGTTACGGAAAGAATATGAGAGCACCAGGTACCCAATTTACGGCGCACAATTCCGTAAACTCCATAACGAGATAAAGGCTCTGATTAAAACACACAGCCAGCAACGCTGGCTCACACACCTAGAAAGTCTCACACTTACGGATCACAGTCTCTGGCGAACAGCTAAAAATCTCAGAACCAAGAAAACTACAATTCCGCCTATTAAAGGCACTAAATGACTCGCCCAGACTGCGGAGGAAAAAGCCAATGCCATAGCAGACAGCTTGGAACTCCAATTCACTCCACACATAGACCAAAACTTCAGCCATCTCTATAAAGATATAGACGAGGATCTACAGCGGACCAATCACAACGCATTACACACATATACACCAAATGACAACACCACTTTGGCTAAAGTTACTGACATCATCATGGGTATCAAGGTAAGAAAGTCACCCGGCCTTGATAAAATTAGCAATCACATCATTAGAAACCTTCCTATTATTTATCTATGCTGGTTGACCGTGCTCATTTATCGAATGCTCGAATTTCGCTTTTTTCCCCAAAGTTGGAAAACTGTCGTCATTATTCCTTTGGCCCAAAATAATCTAAATGTAACGCTAGCAGAAAGCTATAGATCAATAAGTCTTTTATCAAACCTCTCCAAAATTTACGAATTGGTGTTGTTAAGACGTTTTGATAGTTTCTGCAGACTGAATAATGTTTTAATTCCAGACCAGCAAGGATTTTGATCTGCTCATTCCACGCAATCCCAACTTTTGCGTGTAGTCGAAATTATCCGCAAAAACTCTTCCAACAGACAGTATACCAGCATAATATTTTTCGACATCAGCAAGACGTTTGATAAAACGTATATTCCTGGACTTATTTCCAAGTTGGTGCGACTTGGCATTTCGGCACAACTTTTGGCGATCATCAACTCGTATCTCACTAACCGTTCTTTCCGCTTACGAGTTGATAAAACTCTCTGTCTTCTATTCGTCCAATCAGGGCCGGGGTTCCACAGGGTGGAAATCTCAGTCCACTGATTTTCAACATCTTCATCAATGACTTACCGAAGATACCCTAAGTTAAGTTGGTCCTCTTTGCAGACGACACATCACTGATTGCTCGAAGCTGCTTGCCACACAACGATATCAATACACTACAAAGTTACATAAACATGGCCTTGAGCACTGGCTCGTGACTTGGAGACTCAAAATTAACGCCTCCAAGGGTGCAGTGTATATATTTAAACCCAACTACTGAGAACTTAGAAATAATTTCACCTTA
The DNA here is from genome assembly GCA_951213105.1 of Amaurobius ferox. Lineage (NCBI taxonomy): Eukaryota > Metazoa > Arthropoda > Arachnida > Araneae > Amaurobiidae > Amaurobius > Amaurobius ferox. The sequence continues at coordinate 121,513,005 of OX578143.1, read as the reverse complement.
AATATCTTTAACGAACCCATCCCATTCTGCCACTCTGTAAATTATTTGGGCGTCACTCTCGATGCCCATACGCTATTTTCAGAGCATATTACTGATAAACTGAAAAGCGTGAATAAAACATATTCCGCCCTTGTCCCACTTCTCGGTAGAAAATCCCAACTCTCCACCCATAATAAGCTTATTGTTTACAAACAAATCATTGCACCGGCATTTCTGTATGTGTGTCCTGTCTGGAGATCGGCTGCAAAAACGTGCATTGAGAAATTGCAAGTATTCCGAAGCAAAGCATTACGATGCATTGTGAATGCTCCTCGATTTGCACAAAACGAAGTCATTCACTATGACCTCAAAGTCTCTTGCGTTGAAGAGCAAATCCAAGACAGTTTCGTCAATTTGGCGACATTTTCGTCAATTTGGCAACATTTGAAAAAGTCGTTAAGTTGCCGACATTCGGCCAAAATTCGTAGCCGGAATTTTGCTAAACGTTACGGACGAAGAAATAGGTTATTCATATAGTTAGATTCTTATATTATTTCCAAGATATTGAATTTTCAAGTCATAGTCATTTTCTTTAATTGCACGTCATTTTTATGAGTTTCATAAAAATGTCGCCAATTTGGCGATATTTTTATCAATTTAGCGATATTTTCGTCAGTTTACCAACATTTAATAAAGTCGCTAAGTTAGTGATATTCCGCCAAAATTCGTCGCTAGTTTTTGACAAACGTTATGGACGGAAGAATAGGTTATTCTTATGGTAAATTCTTATATTCTTTATAAGATATTGAATTTTCAGCAAGTAATCTTTATTTTATTTGATTTTACATCATTTTTATGAATTTGCGACATTTTTAAGAATTTGGCGACATTTTTATCAATTTAGCGATATTTTCGTCAATTTACCAACATTTGATAAAGTCGCTAAGTTAGTGATATTCTGCCAAAATTCGTCGCTAGTTTTTGACAAACGTTATGGAAGAAAGAATAGATTATTCTTATGGTAGATTCTTATATTCTATATAAGATATTAAATTTTCATCAAGTAATAGTCATTTTCTTTGATTTTACGTCATTTTTATGAATTTGGAGATACTTTTATCAATTTATTGACATTTTTATCAATTTGGCGACATTTTTATCAATTTGGCAACATTTTTAAAAAGTCGTTAAGTTGGTGATATTCCACCAAAATTCGTCGCCAGTTTTTGACAAGCGTTAAGGACGGAGGAATAGGTTATTCATGTAGTTAGATTCTTATATCATTTCCAAAATATTGAATTTTCATCAAGTAATAGTCATTTTTTGATTTTACGTTATTTCTATGAATTTGGCAACATTTTTATCAATTTAACGACATTTTTATCAATTTGGAGACATTTTCGTCAATTTGGCATTTTTTAAAAAGTCATTAAGTTGGCGATATTCCGCCAAAATTCGTCGCCAGTTTTTGACAAGCGTTATGGACGAAAGAATAGGTTATTCTTATAGTAGATTCTTACATTCTTTCTACGATATTGAGTTTTCATCAATTAATTGTCATTTTTTTTATTTAGCGTCGTATCTATGAATTTAACGACACCTTTATCAATTTGGTAATATTTTCGCCAATTTGGCAACATTGAAAAAGTCGCAAAGTTGGCGATATTCTATCCAATTCATCGCCAAGCGTTATGGACGGAGCAATAGGTTACTCATAGATAAACGACTAATGGCGTCCAAATACAAAACTATTGCCCAAAGTATGTTCTCTCTTGAGTGAAACGAGCTATATCCGTGAAAATGATGATAAATTTATCGTATAATATTACATATGAAAAGTGAACATATTTCACAAAAGTTAATACTTTTTTTTAATTTTATGTGATTTTTTTTTATAAATTTATTTGAAAAATGTGCAATATCTCGAAAACGGTTCATGCTAGCGTTCTAAAGTTTATGCCAATCGTTTTCTAATGAAATATTATATAAGAAATGATTATTTGAGTAACTTTATTAAAGGTTATGATATTTTCAATATTTCACTCGAAAATTTAGGGGGGTTCTGAACATTCAGTTGCGTTTAAAAGCAATAGGCTTCCAGTATGCATGGATTGTAATTTTTGTACAATTTTTCGTTCAAATCGCTTCATTCGTTTGAGATATCGTCTCCACAGACCCCCCCCCCTTCAAAAACGTTTGATTCGTGTTCAGAGATGCTTGTAACGTGCTCTCCCGTCAAAAATTCTAATTCGAATTTTCAACTCCGTCACAATACTTTACATTATACTATGTATATAAGGAAAGTAATATGAAAGAAATTTCTTGCATTATGACTAATAATATGAAATGGAGATCAGAAGGTATTTTTGAGAGCTACAGAAAGCAACTTTATAAAAGATGGTAGAATGATTATATATGGAAGACGCCATACATACGTAATTGTTATTACTATCAATAAATGATTTATTATGCTTCGAGAATTTAATGTTGAAAACCGAACCGAATTGATTTACAATTATTACTTCTAACAAATCTCCAAAATTCAAAGAGTAACAATTTGATGAATCAGACACTATAAGTATAGATATACTCAATTCAATGGAGAAGTAGCAGTTAAAACGATTTTTAAAAAAGCCATGAATATTGCAGAAAGAAATGTATTTGTGGAAAAAACATTTTTGATTATGGTATCGATGTGGCTAAGGCTCCTATATGAGAAGCTGGCGCATCCGCCCCTTTGTATTGCCCTTTTGTATGATACTTAATGTGCAGGGACTCGATATCGTGCATTGTGATATAAATTCGCAATAAAATGGGAGGATGTTCGGCCGTAAATTGTTATAATTCCTGAAAAGGGATATAAATGTTAAGATTCTTGAATGAACAAGAAAGAAGAAAAAATGGACATATTGTAAAAAAGATAAATACAAGAATATAATTTTTTCGCCGCAGTAGGCGATAAGTGCACCAGAACAGGTGCGTTCCACTCTAGTCCTATGTTCCACCGTAGATATCATAGTAAAATCCTTATTACGATATCTACAAGTGCCAATGTGGTCAGAAAGGAGATTGGCGATGGTTCTCACTCCTTTCACCAAGGCGTTTCTCACTGTGATACAACATAGCGGCCATGCGTCAACCTGTGTTATAGGAGCTCTAGACATGGCGTGTAGATCGAACCTGTATGTGAGTCGAATTGGTGACGGCAGAGCTGTGTACTAGTGTATGGAATGTCAATAATTAATTGAATTCGTCGATCAACTTGAACAGATCCCATTCTTAAAGACTATCCATTCTTAAAGTAGGATAGATAAAAGTATAATTTAAAAATATACTATATATAACCTTTTTATATGTATTTAATTTCATATAATTTTTTAATTATATTTTGATGTTTTTGATTTTTTTAGGAAGTTTAATTAAATAAAATTTATTAAACTTAATCTGTTAAAACATCGCTTTCGCATTTCAAAATCCAATCCCCCTCTCCTTCCCGTAAATCTTCCTCCTGAATCTGTGAAAAGTTAGAGTTCACATTGATTCTGGCTCCTATTCATATGAATTCTGGCTTCTGTTCAAATGTATTCTGGCCCTATGCATCTAAAGACTAGAGAGTGATCCGTTCGGTCAGTGGTGGGATTTGCATCACGGAATGTCCCCTATGGCTGGAAAGTTGGTAAATGAGCCCTTAGGCGTCATGTAAAGATGTTTCTTGAATCAGAATGCTTTGTGTTTCCTAATGGAAAACATCCGATTTTTCCTTTGCGACACAGAAATCTCAAAGGAATTCTTACAGTGCACGGGTGGTAAAACAGACGTATGGCATTTTATATAATTATAAGCATCTCCTTACGTCTGGATTCACGAATTTAAAAGAAACCTCGAACTTTTTGACCCGGTCAAAATCTGTGGCGTTGCAGAGAAGCCGCTTGCTGTGTGTGTTCTCCCAACTGAGGCCGTCGTTATTCACTTAAACATAAAGTGGCAGATCATTTCCCACAAGAGAACCGCAATTAAAAGAGTGCGGCTGACAGCGCAAACCGTCCATTATGGCGCGTCTGCAAAAGATGGGGACACTTCATTAGGGCCCCCCTCAATTAATGACGACGGCGCATCAGAGGCAGGCCTGGGAACGGACCTTTTCCCAAGGAATCCCTCCAATTCCGATGCGCCAATTAGTTCGTTAAGGACTGTTACGTTTGAAAGGGGTAAATATGTAATCATGGGTTTCGGGGCTGTTGGATCAACTGCGCGACAAGTGGGGACCTTCGTAGTGTCATCAGTATCTTTTGCAAAGTACTTAATTGGCGGGTGGACGCGTTGCAAAAGAACAGTGAGGTGGCAGCTCTTTCTCGCCTTATGGGCGTCAGTTTCCCATGCAAATCTTGATCTGGTTTCTCCCGCTCTTATTGTTTTTGGAATCACGTGATCTCTGAGCATCGTTGCCATCTAGACTTGTGAAGGAGACAGCGTTAAAGCCCATTAAAATCATGGTCATATTATTTTACTTCCCTTGGTATATTTTTTTCGTGTCGAAAATACCTTTCAGCCTAGTTGAAAATCTATATATTTTCGAAAGTGCTTATTACGAATATAATTATTTAGCATCATCAATCTATCGGATGATCAGTCTGCAAAGGAATATAATCCTCCATTCTCCAAAATGACTGCTTAACCAAATGAACCAAATTTATACAAAGTTACTTTGTTACACGAAGAAAGGAAAAAATGTCGTACTTTTTTTCTAATTTGTGAGCAATATGCGCAAACATCATGGCATCTAAAAATCTACTCAACGGACGGAAATCAAATGTAATGCAAATGTAATATGTTATATAGTGTGAAAAATATGCCGAAATTGTTTTTCTTAAATACTACTTGCATTTTGCTGGACATTTTGCACTACGTAATAACATTACCGGTTTCCGCCAAAACTACTCAGCCGTATGGAACCATATTTGTTCAAAGTGAGGCTGGTGCATAAATGTAGTAACAATGTTGTATTTTTTCTTTAATTATTGCCCCGTTCATGTGCTCTATCGTGCATAGCACGTCCATGGCATTTTATTGTATTATTTTAAAAATTATAATACGAAATATAGAAATATATAATATATATCTATAATATGAAATTTGGTATAAATTTAGGCTATTACGTAGTTATGTCAGTAACATTTTACAAACGTGAAGAAATGGTTAAAAAGAGGGGGGGACTAGGTGGAAAAGAGATTCTTTTTTTTTAGTTAAAACTCTTATTGCATGCCTTAGGATGCTTAACAATTCCGTCAGCAATTTTGGCCTGGGAAAAGTCTCCTGGGAAGATGCACTTCTTTGCAGATTATTTATGTAGAACAAGAATATGTACTTTGTTAAAATTATCTTCCAAAGATCTCTATTTCCATAACAGCATTTGATCTCGTTTTTGACCAGAGTTTATTCCGGAAAAGAATTGAATCTATTGTGTTGGTGTATTCTTGTAGAATGCAATCTACAATAGATCTCCGGTATTGAAATGGGACTGTAAAAGTTTTAGTTTGCACATGAAGGAGAACAGAAATCATGGTTATAACTGGAATATTTTAACAGCAACGCCGGATGAACTCTATAAAAATTTAAAAATCGTCTGGAAAGGGAACAATTTCTTTTCCCTCTTTTTTTTTCAATTCGTCCCTTCTTTCTTCCAATTCACGCCAAATTCACGCAACACAAGGGAAACTTGATATAAGTTATTGAATAACAGAATCACACTTAGTACAACTCGAAAATGCTCAAGCTGCATATTTAAAACTTGAATGCATGCCCAGTCAAAAACCGCGAACGAAATCTGCATATCTTTAACTTCCAAATTACACAAGGGGAAAAGAAAATTGAGATGAAAGAAAATATAATTTTAAAATTGACACAGCAGAAATAAAATACAAAAATGAAAAATTTAGATGTTTAAAAATTCCGACAGTGATTTAATTCACAAATTGTCGAAAATGAGACATCGCGCGAATCTGAGATTTTGAACAGGGTCACAATTAAAAAGGAGTCACGATAAATATAAATAAATAAAGATTCAGAAAGTAAAATAATACATGGATTATTACAATTAGTTAAAAGAAAGGTTCTATCAAAATTCGGAACAAAATTATCATTAATAAAAGTTTGGAATAAAGAGGAGGATAGTTCAATATTTTTAGTATCACGCACATGTCCAGATAATTTAATGCTAACAATACGTTTAGAACTGCCAATATAAAATGTATAACTATTATCAGGGAAAATAAAGGGGGGCAAAATACACCCCATCATGATTCAAAATATTACTTTTAAACTTATCGGTACGAATACGACTAAACATTGGAGTAACAGTAGAATAGTCAGGTTTAAATTTAAATTCGCTACGAAACTGAACCAGAGAATGGAAGATCTTAATATTGTAAGGTAGACTGGGGTTTCCAAGGCATTAAAATGTCGAAAGACGGGGCATGTTTAGTTTTGGGATCGATAAATTTAGAACGGATAGTGGAGAATATTTGATAAATAAACTCAAAGGAGTCAACAGCTTCGAAGTCAAATTTAAAGATGAAGTTGATTTCGTCATTAATAGGAAGGACAGATATTAAAGACACAGCTAAAATAGGCAATAAAAGAAGCTTTTTTAAAAGAAACAGTGTGGAACAAATTAACGGAAATACAGAAATTAGCAAAAATTGAGTTTACGAAAAACAGGGGTATGGAAACCATTAGTATCATGGGAAACCAGAACATCAAGAAAGAGAAAATACCCCCTCCCCCTCCACACACACACACACACATGTTCAGTAGTAAAATTTATGAACGGATAAAATCCGTTAACACTATCCAGAAAGCTATTTCATTTCATTTCGGACATTTCATTTCATTTGGACGGCCGGACTATCCAGAAAGCTATTGAGATCGCTTATTATTCCATGCAATAAATGCGTCATCCATCTAACGACAAAAAACCGGTTTTAGTAGCAATAAAAAAGGCAAAATATCATTATCAAGTTCCTGTAATACAGCTTTGGCTAAAATACCAGATAAAGGACTGCCCATAGGGGCGCCATCAGTTTGTAAAAATATTTCATAACGGAAACCAAAATAATTGATCTCAGTGACAATGTTCAATGCAGAAATGATTGCATCGATGGACGAAATAGAAACATTATTACATTGCAGTTTTTTTGGCTATAATAACAATAGCGGTATGGTCGGGGGTATTGGGAAAAAGGGGGACCACATCAAAATAATGGAGAGTGAAATTATGAACGAAATAGATACTAAAAAGATAATTAATGAAAGCTTCCGTGAAATTAACAGAAAAATATAAGTAGCAAAAACGGTTTAAGAAAAAAGGGCAAAGCTTATTCTAAGAAAAATATAGGGCCATTACATTTGGAAATGATAGGGCGCATGGGATGGCTAGCTTTATGGAGTTTGATTTGACTAAAAATGTGGAGTAATTGATAAGAAACACGGAAAACAGCAGTTTTAATTTTGAGGGGAGAACGGTTGATTTTGAAGTTTAGCAATTCGAGAAGTATTAGAAATAATGGGAATTTTCTTAAACCTGTTAAGTATTAAAATCGAAACCAGGAGATTTTTCTTAAACCTGTTAAGTATTAAAATCGAAATCAGGGGATTTTTCTTAAACCTGTTAAGTATTAAAATCGAAATCAGGGGATTTTTCTTAAACCTGTTAAGTATTAAAATCGAAATCAGGGGATTTTTCTTAAACCTGTTAAGTATTAAAATCGAAATCAGGGGATTTTTCTTAAACCTGTTAAGTATTAAAATCGAAATCAGGGGATTTTTCTTAAACCTGTTAAGTATTAAAATCGAAATCAGGGGATTTTTCTTAAACCTGTTAAGTATTAAAATCGAAATCAGGGGATTTTTAACTATCGTTAGCTAATATATAGTCTTGGTTAGGAGCTCGCCTGTAAAATTTAAACATACACGATATAAGTTAAAAAAAAAAATCAGTTAAATATTAGAGAAGTAACCATTAGGCAACGTATATCAGCAATGGGAATGCAGCACGTGCATTTTTAACCGACCACGTTCAGCAAGGAGCTCGTCCAGTTCAACAATAATTTCCATCACTAAAAAAGCTATTAAGTTTTAAAGACGATATCGTCAGACAAAACAGGTAGACCGGCAGGCAAACAGACTGACAAAAGCAAATCGCATTCAGCTCAAAAGTGAAAACTTTGGTCCCTTCCTACATTCGCTTTAATACGCCCTCCCTTTTTTTTTTTTTACTTAATAAAAGTAAGAAGCTTATCACTCTCTAGTCATAAAACACGAGCATCTCACCCTGTAGTCATACAATATTTTAAATTAAATATTTAATGTTTTTAAATAGTTATGTATATAGGTCAATACGGAAGGTATGAAAAAGTTTGTAAGGTATAGAAAAAAAAATTAATAATAGCCAAGCGGCCATCATTTCTCGAAATTCTGATGAATGATCCATACGCAAATCACAACCTGTTCGGTTTGATAGTAAAAATCCAATATCCAATATTGTCCAAAATCTGTTTATAAGAATCCAATATGACCAACATGACATTTGTGTGTGTGTGTTAGACGCATAGTAAAGCAAACATTTCTCACAAATGTACGCATTACCTTTGCTTGACAATTGTTTCGAAGTTACAGAGTGAGAAGCTTAATTAATTTCCACCTACACAGAAGGATACCTAGAGCAGTTGGTGGGAAAGTTGTTAATTTGGCATACAACCATTTCAAATGATGAGAAAGTTATATTCGCTGAAAAACTTTTTGTTTCTTTAAATGATGATTTATTTGTGCAGCAGCTAATTAAATACGAGTTCAACTGTAAGTGATTGGAATTATATTCTCTTTACTATGTTCATTAAGTTCATTTTCTGCAGTACCGATAAAGAATCTTATGTGGGCAGCACATGACTTTACCTGAATAATGCATTGAATTTACTTCTTTCACGGCGTATTATAGATGTGCAGGATGAACGGCACCATGTTTGTCATGATGAATTGAACATTTGGCACCTTTTCTAGATGGCAATATGTAAAACCGTTTCATAATATCTCAACTTATATTTCATCAAATCTAACTTGAGAATTAGAAATATTGATCGTATGCGAAATAAGCAATAGAGTATATATATTAAAAGATTTTAATTCATTATTTTAGCATACTTTTCGTTAATTTCAACCATTTTTGAAATTTTGGCGTTATTTTCGACAATTCGGCACCATTATAAAAATTACAAAGTTAATAATATTTTCCTAAATTAGCCGCCAAGGTTTACGGACAGACGGATAGAAGGACTTTTCTTAAATAAATGACTATTAGTAAATTGCTGGGCATCAAAAAACCATTACACAAAAAATCGTCTCTCAATAGAACGAACTAGATCCATGAGAATGATATAGCAAATCTGTCGCCTAATGTTGCATTTGAACATAGAGCATATTTCACGATAGTTAACACGATTTTTTTTTTAATTTTATGCAATTTTTATTTATAATTTCTTTTAAAAACGTACAATATCACAAGAACGGTTCATTCTAGTCTTGTAAAGTTCATCTCATTCGTTTTCTAATACAAAATTACATAAGAAATATTTTTTATGTAACATTATTGAAAGTTCTGACATTTTCAAAATTTCATTCAAAAATTTGGAGGCATTGTAACTGGGTCGAAAATTCAAATTCGAGTTTCCGACGGAAGAACACGCTTCAAACATATCTGATCCCGAATCGAGCATTTTTTAAGTAATGTCTATGTGTATGTGTGTGTGTCTGTGAGACTGTGGAGACGATATCTAAAGAACGAATGGATAGTTTCGAACGAAATTTGGTACAAAAATTACAATCGGTAAATATTGGAAGTCTCTTGACTTAAAACGCAATCGAATGTTCGGAAGACCTCAGAATTTTCGAATGACATTTTGGAAAAATTATTAAAAAAAAAAAAATAGAACCTTTAATATTCTTACGTAAAGAATTGTTAATTATATAATAAATTGTTAAGTAAAGAGTATTGCTTTGTATGTTGATCTTCCTTAGAAAACGATTGACATAAACTTTAGAACGCAAGCATGAACCGTTCTCGAGATATTGCACTTTTTCAAATAAATTTATCAAAAAAAATCACATAAAATTTAAACAAGAAAAAACAATCATGCATAAAGCATTGATTATGAAACACTTTCCAACTTCAATGCAATTTTATATAAACATCTCTAAAATGCGGTACATTCCTCGGTAATATTTTAAAAATTATTAAAATACTACATTAATTTATTATATTTGAAAACTTAAAACTTCATCGAAAAAAATGAACTTTATTCAAATGACGGCATTGAAACATACATTGCCTGGTTTAAACATCTCTAAAAGGCGATACATTCCTCGGAAATATTTTTTAAATTATCATGATACTACAATAATTTATTATATTTGAAAACTTCATCCAAAACTAATGAACTTTATTCAAATGAAGTCATCGAACGATAAATCGCCTCTATATAAAAGCAGCATTTCATTCATAAATTTTTTTAATTCTGTTCATTCATCCCAATACTATAATAGTTTATTTTATTTAAAAACTTAAAACCATGGAGGTACAAGTAATTTAACTCTATGCTTAAAACTTCATCGAAAAAAATCATATTTATACTATAAACCATATTTTATTTTGACTATATGCCATATTTTATTTTGAAGTGGGTCACGTGATCTCTCCATATAAAGGGTGTAATAATTATTTTAATTTTTATTTAAAAAACTACTGAATATATTTTGCTAAAATTTTTTTTATATATTTTATGGGATAATTTGAACATTTCCTAAAACTTTCAAAGGAATTTGAGAATTTTAAATTTGCTTAAAAAATGTTTGAAAAATTGGGTCCCATAGGTTAAATGTATTGCATTTTTTCAACCCGGGTTCAATCCAAAACTAATTGGGTGATATTATTCATTTATACTCCCATAGGTCCCACAGACTGTCTGAACACCATACTAAAATTTCATTTTGATAAAGTCATTTTTACAGCAGTTATCGTGATAACGGGCAGACAGATATACAGACAGACAGAATGAACAAAGTCATAAACACTTTTCAACTATGTTGTAAAGTGTTAAAAAATGGTATTAATAATTAGACAAAGGTCATTTATATATAAGAAATGCTCTTCTCTCCGTTTGTCTGTAACGCTTGGCGATCAATTTGGTGAACTTAGAGATATTTCTCTAAATTATATAGTATCGCTATATAAAATATATAGTATAAAATAAAATAGCATCGCGACATTTCTCCCGAGATTGGTGAAAATATTATAAAAATTTCAAAAATGTCGCTCAGTTAATGAAAACGACGCCAAATTGATGAATCAATTATTCCAGCATTTTAATATATGGACTATCGCTTATTGCGGATGCTATCAGTATTGATAACTCTTAAAAGTTGCATGCAATATAAGATAATTGGATACTTCGAAATAGTTTTATATGTGTTTTCATCGGGAAAAACGCCAAATGTGCAATTCAACCTTAAAAACGTTCTGTCGTAGACCTTATACATAATATTTTCACTGTTACATCATGTTTTCTTATGTTTTCCCCATATAATGAAAGAAAGAAATTCATTACATTATATGGGGAAAGTGCTGCCACACAGACATTTTTCTCAAGCAATACGAGCTTGAGTCCATGGCGTAATCTGATATAAATTTTATCATTTTATCTAAGAGCTGAATAACAAGAATTAAAATGCCCAATACTCAAGGATCTAACAAGACATTCAGTTCTTCAGTTCAGGCAGTTCAGGAATAACAAGACTTAAAGTTCAATAAACCTCCAGGGACTGAAAAACATCCAGTTCTTCAGTTTAGGAATAACAAGAGTTAAAATGCTCACGAAACCTCAAGGAACTGAACAAGGTTCAACAGTTCAGAAATAACTATAGAGTTAAAAAGTTCACTAAACCTAGGGCATTTTAGTGTTACATAGCTGAAAAAAAAATCTATTTCAATTTCTCGACACATTATGACTTTAAAATTTGATGTGCGCAACATTTCAATTGACCTGCAGTGGAAAATTTTCTATTTAAAATCCTGGACAAAATTTAATGTCGTTCCCAGGCAAAACTAAACTGTAAAATAACTACAATGTTTCAAAATTAAAATGTTTTTCACTTTCCCTCCAATACATGGCAATGCACAGGAAAAAAGTATTTGAAGAAGTTGTCGAAAATTGCAACTCCTGTTTTCGCCGGACCTACACGTTTTGGGACCTCTATAATACGGAAAAAACTATTTTAGCGTGACGTCTGCGTGGGTGTCATTCTGCACAATATATGTATCCACTCTAACTCAAAAACTAATGGATCAGATTTCATAAAATTTTATAGGTGCTGATTAGATTTTAGTACGATTCGGAATAAAAGAACCTGCCGTTTTTTTGCTTAATAGTCCACAAAAATCCTATTATACACTCCCCTAAATAGATAAAATTGCTTAAAAACTAGTTGACCAAATTTCATAAAATTTGGTAGATAAGTCACTTGTAGGTTATCTTAATACCGACTAGATTTCGGTACGATTGGAAAAAAGATAAGAACCTGTCTTTTTTTTTTTTTTTTTGCGAAATGGCCCGCAAAAATCGCCAAATCTAAAATAAAAGACTACGTATGCTCAAATGTATCAATTAAATGATTCTTTTATACGTAAATTTTGACGATGGAAAGAATAACATTGACTAGCCGTCCTCGAGATATTACAAACGAGAATAATTACACGTGTTATTTTGTGTTATTAAACACAATTTAATGAATTGTTAAAGAAATGAAGAGAAAATGAATTTTAGGCTGTAGGCGAAGTCATGTGCTGTCCACATCAGATATTTTTGTGTTTGTTTGTGCGCAGAACCATTTTCTGTATTTAATAAAACGAGTCGCTTTATGAAGAATGCTATGAAAGACAGCGATAAAGACAGATTTTTATTCTCTACCTTCTTCTAAAATATATACATAAAGCTTCAGTACTCACTTTGACTTCAAAGACCGGAATTGCATAAATCTAGAAACATTCACTTACATAACTATTGCATAATTTAAGCTCTAAATGTCCCCATAATTCTGACAGTCTGCTTTGCTAGCGCAATATTGACTTTGGTATTCCAGTGTTACAGTCCTAATTCCTGTCATATTCTCCGATTTCCGAGTTACGTCTTCTGTTATAAATTCTACTTGAGACCTTTACGGCACATCTATTGTGAGGGTAATACGCAGGCCGTGTGGTGCAAATTATTATGATGCACCGCGTGATGGATGAAGAACCAATTTCAGGATTGTGCCAGATTATGACTGTGTTTTGCCTGTAGTAAATGGGTATATATGGAATTGGATAAACATTTATCTGCAAACCTTCTTGAATATCTGAATATTTGTTGCGTTTGTATCACACATTGTCCTTATTCTAAATCACCGTTAAGCCAAAATATATAGAATGGAAAACTCAATTATACTTTCTCATTCATATTCAATATTGTTTAAGTTTACTCAGTGGCGAACTTTCCAATAGATCAACTAGTTCGAGCCTCGAAAGGGGGATTTGAAGGGGTGGCAAATATCTGCAAGCATAAAATGTAACTATATAACTTAAGTAAGTTATCCGCAAACCTTCACGGATATCTGAATATTTATTACATTTATATTGTACATTGTTCTTATTCTAAAACACCTTTTAGTTAAATTAAATCGAATGGTAATCTCAATTATACTTTATCATTCATATTCAATATTGTTTAAGTTTACTCAGTGGCGAACTTTCCAATAGATCAATAGCTTCTAATGGGAGATTTGAAGGGGTGGCAAATATCTGCAAGCATAAAATGTAACTATATAACTTAAGTAAGTTATCCGCAAACCTTCACGGATATCTGAATATTTATTACATTTATATTGTACATTGTTCTTATTCTAAAACACCTTTTAGTTAAATTAAATCGAATGGTAATCTCAATTATACTTTATCATTCATATTCAATATTGTTTAAGTTTACTCAGTGGCGAACTTTCCAATAGATCAATAGCTTCGAATGGGAGATTTGAAGGGGTGGCAAATATCTGCAAGCATAAAATGTAACTATATAACTTAAGTAAGTTATTTGCAAACCTTCATGGATATCTGAATATTTATTACATTTATATTATACATTGATTCTAAAACACCTTTTAGCCAAATTAAATCGAATGGTAATCTCAATTACACTCTCTCATTCATATTCAATATTATTTATGTTCACTCAGTGACGAACTTTCTAATAAGTTCGAGCCTTAAGTTGAGGATTTTAAGCGCCGGCAAATATCTGTAAGTATAAAATGTAACTATAACTTAAGAAAAAGAATAGTTTTTACAAAATGAGACGGACCCCAAAATGATACCCCTCTGGGTTCCAGTCTAAATTGGGTGGCACTTCCCGACCGTCCAAACAGATACCTTACACGTTTCTGGTAGGTCGGAAGGTCTGGATTGAAGAAGAAGAAGACCCCAAAATGGTATTAAACACTGCAGTGCAGGGAAAAAGGTTAGAGTTTATACATACCAATATCAAGGAAAGTGAGGTATCAGACTAATAACTCGAAAGGAATTAAAGTTATCGTATATTTTTATGCAAGTATATAAAAAACCCCAATGGCGCTACACGATAAAACATCTTTGGGAGGGGGGGGGGAACTGACCCCTCTGTTTTAAGGACGCAAGACGGCTATCTCGCTTCCTGTTAGAGATAGGGTAAGAAATCAATTACAAAGTTGTACAACGTTGAAAAATTAGTACTAAAATAAATATTGTTTCAGGGGGGGAAAGTTAGAATTTATTTATACATACCAATATCCTATCAAGGAAAGTAATGGACCAGACTAATAACTTGAGAAGAAAGTTATCGTATATTTTTATGCAAGTATATAGGAAACCCCGACGGCGCTACACAGTGAAACAACTTTAGGGAGCACAAGCAAATTCATGACGATTGTTTGTCTTCCTCACGATCCCACATATAAAAAAATTTTGCGCATGGGCATTGTGTGCTCAATCAGCTGCTGATTGCTGATTGTGGTTTTTTATGGTTTTTAAAGAATATCGAATGTATTTTCTAACAGTTTTAAATAAATTCTAAATACTTTTAAATAAATTTCAATATTTAGTTATTTCTCATTAAAAATGTTAGATAGTGTTTAACGTTTAGATAGTATCTGCTATATATAACCATTATAGGTTAAGATTTGGATATCATTAGACTAAACAATCTTTAATGCATTTCTCCTAACAATAATTGTGCTAAAAATATACACTTTTGATATTTCCTATAATTATTATTATTATTTTTTTTTTTTTTTTTTGCAGGCAGAATGCAAAAGCACAGCAACTGAAAAATGATGGTGACCATGACTAGGAATCACAATTTCCGACTGTCACCTTGAAGACATTCACAGATCTTTCCAGAGAAAATTGTTGTGACTCCAATCATGGTGAACGAAGATTTATTTTGGCGCCGGTGGTGACGTCACTTGGCAATTAAATCGTCTGTTCCCTTGATTTCCCCGTTTTCATTCATTTCACTTCATTTTAACGCATGCTGTGTATTTATTAGATTCCAGTGGGCAAAATGAATTTCGCAGAACATCATTTGCCATGATTAAATGAAATAAATATTGTTTTTTGCTTTTATTTTATTTTCATCCTGTCTCTCAGGTTTTGTCCTTATTTATTGACGTCAGGTTTTTCCTCTGTCGTAATTCGCTTAACTGTGATGTGTGCGTCATTCAACGTAATGTCTCTTGTTAGGGGAAACAAATAAATTTGTCGTTTAATTTGCTGATCCATGTTAGCCTCTTTTGTTAAGGGTTGCCATTCGAGGCGGATGAATATTATGATTTTGTTTGAGGTTTCTATTTCTTGAGCAATCTTCCTGTTTTTGACCCTGTTTCTATTTATACCTTCTGCGCTTCACGCATTTGTATTAAACAAGAGATTAGCCTTGGTAACTCAATTAATCTGATTGTAACGCAGTATGTCTACTTTCTCATACAATAGAATATAGTATAGAAAAAGTATTGTTTACACGAAAATTTTTGATGTCAATATATGTTTTAGGACCTTCTTAACACGTTTTAACTATTTTAAGAGTGATCTCCGTCTGCCTATCGTGTGTCGTCTGTCTGTGGTCGATTGTGGTCTGTCTGTGGTAGTACACGATACCAGCCACAAATATTTTCACAAAATTTTTAATTCGGCTTTGAAAACAAAAAATCTAGAACTCGATAGAATTTTTTGAAATTCGAGTACAAACTTTGAAATTTTATATTTTCTTAACATGGCAGCATAAGGCAAAAATTGATATAATTAGGCATAAAAAGAGTTATTTATAACTCAATGATCACGAAACTTAACAGTTTCAATCCTTGTAATGAGAAAAGGCTGCAATTTTTGTGTTCGCGACATCATTTCCCATCCCGCCCCCAAAGGAATACATTGTCAAACTTGGTATCAATTGAAATATTTTTCAACTCCTTTAAAATGAAGAGTAGCATGCTATATTTGCGATCCTTTACACCAACGATACAAATATTTTTAAAAAAAATTTGCAAAATTTGCAGAAACAAAGAAATTACAAATTGCTTAGTAATGGATTCTGGTATGAGTAAGTCGAGATGAAACCCACTCCAATCAATTGCTTCTAATTTTAAATATATTAAAGCAATCTATAAAATATTCTGCACCGGTGAAATCATTTAACTCATTTGATAGCAAAATGTTTTAAAAAAATAGTTCAAAAATATAAATTTTATGGTTAAACCGTTCAGATAATGTTAATTTAAAACATTGTACTCTTTTGAAACGGCATATCATTTAGTAAATCTTCCTGGAAGACATATCTCCTTGTCAGTGCGATTTCTAGCACATGACTTTTTAATCTACTCCATTTCCTTCTCTTTTTACTTACCTTACATTACATAGTCCAATGTATTAGAAATAGTATTGTGAAAAAATCGAAAATTCGAATTCGATTTTTCAACGGAAGAACACGTTTCAAACATCAAATTTTTAACGGAAGAGCACGTTTCAAACATGAAATTTTTAACGGAAGAGCACGTTTCAAGCACCTCTGTACTCGAATCAAACATTTTAAAAGTGATGTATGTGTGCATATGTATCATGTACGTGTATGTGTATGTGTGTGCATATGTGAGTCTGTGGGAACGATATTTCTCGAGCAAATTGAGCGTTTCAAATGAAATTTAACAACTATTTCATTCAGTGAGGTGACCAAGTGACCGTTCTAAAACTGAGAGGTGATTTATGGAATTTAGGAACCAAAGTAACATAAGGAAATTAAAAAAACAATTAATATTTAATTGTGTATATAATTTTAGCATTTTAGTTTTGATTTTGATAGACTGATTATTAATGGGTTTAAAAATTTGATTATGTTTTAAGTAATTCTGTAACAGAGAAACATAATATTTTTTACAAATGATGGCATAATTATTAGAAGCTTTATCTACATAAGTAATGACAAAATGTTGTTGTAGTTCTTTAATAGCAAATAGGAGTTGTTTATAAGGATACCTAGGCTTCGTTAATTTAATGTTTATAATAACATTTTTAAGTAGATGTAAGGTAGTATACTTCCATAGATGGAATGCTTCAATAGGAATGGAATGTGCGCAAGCAAGTTGATATATGAATTCATCAAAATCAAATGATATAGACTGAAGAAGTTGTTTAGGGTGATGGCAGAATGGAATGCGAAATTTTTTTAGACCCTTTATTCATAATATCCCTAAGTATATCATCCTGAACTATACTGAGATCCCCAGTAATAATGTGTCCATGAGAGGAGTTGACATAAGGGGCAAGATTTTTATTGTTGCATACACATGATGTAAAGTCATCGGAGTTTAATGTCCTGGAAACTTCATTGTAATTGTAAATAGTTCTACCAATTGGTAAATTATATTTGAAGGATTTTTGTATTTTGATTTCTTTTACGGGTAACAAGTGCTTATGTTTTGCAAATAAATTATTGAAGTTAAGAGAATTAAGAATGGGGTGTTTAAAAGAAATTAGCAGTAAGCTATTTTAGTATGTGGATTTGGTGAATGGAGAAGGTGGTAATTTAAGAAATATGTACGTGAAAGAGGCAAATCATAAAATAAATGTTTAAAATGCTCATGAGTTAATTTTTATTTTAAAAAAATAGTATAAACAATACTTAATTTGCATTTTCTGACTTTATATAATTAAGTTCTAACAGGTAGAAAATTGAAAGTTTGAGAATAATTATATTGTAATTTCAAAATGTCTGCATTGTAATATAATGATAAAAGTTTTAAAATCCAATGAAAGAATAGAGAGAAGTTTCAACTCAAAAAACCCCAGCTTTACAAAATGCCTTACAAATAAATGTATCAAACAGAGAATCATCAATCAAGTGGAAAATAAAAATGCAAACCTCTAGTCATCAAGCTGAAGACAAACAAAAATCATTAATGGAAAGGAATCGATAAAATAATATTAAATAAAATCCAAGCATGAAAGCTTTAGACGTGGACAAGCCCTAGGCCTAATAATGAATTGTTCATTTCGGTAAAACTCTTTATCAAGTCCAAGTATTTTATAAAAATGAACACAAAATGCAGGTTTCAAAATGCAGATTGAAATATATATATATATATATATTAAATTTTTAAGGAGTATGTATATATGCATGCAGCACATCTATGCAAGGTCGATATAATACTATGTTGCTTACACAAAAATTTATAAATCCGTGCATATAATATAATCATTATTATTCGATTGTGATATATATACTTTTTATCCGATTATAAACACAAACGTATGGAAATTCGACTATCTCAGCCCCCTTCCCCCTGTCAACCATTAAACCGACAACCGTAGCGGAAAATTACTGACGTATGTTCCAACATTCGAACTTGTTACCCCAGAAAGGGGTGCTCGAATCACCCGTGACATCCCACCCTGCTGTGGTCACGTGACACGGCATTGGGGGGCTCGTTGGAAATTTCATTAATCCATTCTGTTCCTGCGGATAATATAATATGCTTTACATTATGAAGAGACGAATATGGTAACTGTCGCAACTTTAACGATGCTGACTCACTGGGGGTTAAAGTCAGGTGATGGCAAAAGTAGGGAATTTATTCCCCAATAGAGGGGAAAATTGATTTTGAGAGCTTTGATTTTGATCTCGAGATCTTTCAAGTTTGGAATGGATGTTCAGCTCAGAATGGAGCGGAACTTGAGGGCGGAATTAGAAAGCGGAACTAGAGAGCTATTGATATTGAGGTATTATTTGATGGAAGAAGTAGTAAACAAGACCATGCTTTTATTAATTATCTGTGTGTAACATCCAAAGCGAATTTTCGTAACGTAATCCCATGAAAAGGCACACCATATGCTAAGTTGATCATTAAGGTTCATCGTTAATGATAACATAATGAAGACAAAAATTATGGCGTTGAAGGTTAGAAAATAATTTTTGCATTTAAATAGATAAAAATCATTTTACGTTTTACACTTTTTTTTTCATTTTTAATTACACTAGAGGTCCGTAACCTCTAACCATTCGAAAGCACTAATACTATATTAAATTCCTCCAAAGAACACAGCATTATTAAATCAAAGGAACACAACATTATTAAATTCCTTTAAGGAACAATTATATTATTTATTAAATTCTTTCAAAGAACACAACACTATTAAATTCCTTCAAGGAACACAACACTATTAAATTCCTTCAAGGAACAAACACATCATTATTAAATTTCTTCAAGGAACACAACACTTTAAATTCCTTCAAGGAATACAACACTATTAAATTCCTTTAAGGAACACAACACTATTAAATTCCACCAAGAGGCACAATACTACTAAATTCTTTCAGACATCATAATATACTATTAAAATATTTTTATTAATAGATATTCGTTTTCGAATTATCAAATGAAATGTCTTTCCTAGTCAAGACGAAATGCTGGTAGCATTCTTGTTTGCTTTGGACACTCACTTGGCTCTACCTCTAAAATAGTTAGTGATCTTACTTGCAATAACGGGACCAAAATTATTAGGGTATATGTTATGTATCGAAACATGAGAGTCACTTCAAGGACTTTGCCTGCAGCCTGCGAAACTCTTCAATATAAATTTAGATTGTGCAACATTATCCAACAAAATAATAATTTGTTTCGACTTCAATTTCCACAGCAAATGTTGGATGTACGGAGATATTAACAGCCCTGGAAACTCTATTTTCCTAAACACTTTTAAACTAGAAGTTTTAACTAATTCTATACAGGAACTCTCACTTACCTCCATTACAATGCTACCACCCCTATCAATCCTGACTTTGTTAAGGATTACGTCCATATAGCAAAAAAATCAGCAAAGCTGTTTCATGTGATCTTGATATCGCATATAACAATTGTTATCACATTTTCTAAATCTTCAGCAAACTATTAAGACTTCAAAGACAGACCACTAACTGCAATGCTTTTCCCGGAATTAATAACTTTAATTTAATTTCAATAACCCAACTGAATTTTCCGGGGACAACACCAATGTGGCATTCGCAAATTTCTGACAAACTATTCTTAAGAGTGCTAAACTGTAGATCCCTACAGAAAAACAAACTAATTACAAACCTTTTTGGCCCACTTTAATTGTATTTAAAAAAAATAAAGTGCATTTGATGAGCAGACGGTAAAAAACGTTCAAATATGGAAAAAACTGATTGGAAATTTGAGAATGACATCGGCAAAGAGAAAAGGTTTATTGAAAGTATCGATTACAGAAAAGATGGGAAAAGGAAATTTGTTAATTGATTAAGGAATTATGAGAAAACATAAGAAAATGAACCTATCATAGTCAAATGAAAGGGCATTACTGATAACAGAAGAATCTCAACCGCATTTGTTCTCTTTATGCAAAGTCTTGGCGTTTGAGAAAATATTTTAAATGGAGACAAAGAACTATGAAAAAGAACGCTAAACATATGTTTTCCCAATTGTGTGCACAGGAGATTTTTCAATCTAATTTTAATCTATCAAAACTCAATTATGCAATTGGACACCTTGAAAACGGGAAAATCCCAAGAACTGATAACAACGTTCATTCAAAATTTTTATAGTTTGATTGAGAAGGCTAGGGATTGAGCTCTTGAAATTATTTAACCGGACTTCCACAGTCCCTATTGCGTTAAAAAAGCTATGATTAGAAGCCTTCAAACAGACAGTAGAGCTTTGTGTCGAGATAATAGCAGATGCAAAACAGTGAATCTAGAAAAGATCACTTACGATTTTTCTCCCTCAATAGACAAGCTTTTAAAACCAGATTTCTTTGCAAGGGAATTAATATACAGTGTAACGAAAGTACTATTTACTTGAGATGCGTACTTGATTTTGGTCTAAATTCAAACAATTACGTACCTGATATTAAATATAAAGCTTTCTATTCTCAAAACGCTAATTAAGACACACTAAACGCTACTTAAGACACTATTTAAGACACATTTCCTATCTCAAAACGCTAGTAAAGACACACTAAATACTACTTATAAATTTATCCAACCGATGTTTATTTACTGTTGGAAAACCTTATATATTCTTTTGCAAGGGCAAAGCTCATAACAATCATTTCAACACCAAGCTTTACGCATCATTTGTGGGGCTATAAAAACCACTCTTGTTCTTATTTATTCTAAGTAGTATATAAATAATTCTAAAACTTTAATGCCCCAGTTGATATTTCCATCGTTGTTCCTCTATGCTGATTTTATAAATCTTGACATAAATCTCACTGTGAATATGCCGATAAATATAATAAAATATTTTGGTCACAGATTCGAGTCATTTTACTGGAAACTATAAAAACCATTAGCCCTCCTGCCTCTGTGGTTATATATACATTGATAGTTTCTTGATGGATAAACTGAAACTGGTGTCTAAACCTTCTACCCATTATATCCCTGTTGCACTTAATTCTGCTCATTTTGATAGAAAGATAGACGCCATTTATGGTAAAGCTATGACTCTGGAACAACTTCTGTTACGTAGTTTTTACTTCAACGTATCTATCATTTCACCTGAATCTAAATCAGCTCAGCAGTCCTTGTGTAAGAATGGCCAAATTGTCAACATTCGCATACAAACACCAGATTCTCCCAAAAGTGTAGCGATGGTTTATTTTAGACCTTTAAGTCGCCACACTTTTCTTCGTGCGCATTTTTTTTTAAATTAGACTTGATGTCTCTCCCTATTATGCTTTACATGATAAAAATGTATGAAGGATGGAAACATATGGGCTCGTGCATTGCTATTAGTGACTTTTAGGTATCATGTAAGTAATATCAT
The DNA here is from genome assembly GCA_951213105.1 of Amaurobius ferox. Lineage (NCBI taxonomy): Eukaryota > Metazoa > Arthropoda > Arachnida > Araneae > Amaurobiidae > Amaurobius > Amaurobius ferox. Next base: position 121,490,586 of record OX578143.1, on the reverse strand, counting down.
GGAATAAACATATAATATCGTCAATGTATCTAAATAATATCAGCAATGTATCTAAATAATACATCAATGTTTCAATAATAATATCATCAATGTATGAAAATATATATATATACAGATATTTTTAATGAAAGTTGTGTGTTGTATATAAAAAGGAGTCATTGTTAAATATAAGTCAAAGGGTCATTAAAAAAGAGTCATTGTTCAATAAAAAAGAGTCATTGTTAAATAAAAAAGTCATTAGTAAATATAAACATTTAATAAGCGAAAACCAAAATCTCAGCATCGCATATGTTAAATAAAGCTCTTGAACGTAAATAAAAACGTAACGAGTTCTTCTCCAAAGTTTCAGAAAAAGTGAGTTCTTTTCTTTTGAATGCATTCCGGCACAAGACACCACTAATATTTCCCAATATCAATATACATACATATATATATACATACATATATATATATATATATATATATATATATATATATATATATATATATATATATATATGTATATATATATATATATATATATATATATATATATATATATATAATGGTTAGAGTATATAAATTCTTTATAATAGTTTTATGTGACCTTTTGAATTGTGCTAGAATTATCTTCAAAAGTCTATGTAATCCTTTTATTATATTATCTGTTTAAAATATTTCATATTTTTAATGTTTGACATTAAAGGTTGAGTATATTCATAATTTTCTGCATGAAATACTTGTCTATCCTGTGTTCTAATTACCTCTTAGCAATTTGCCTATTTGTAATTATACTTGCTCTTTCTCCCCCCCCCCCCCCTCATTTTTATTTTTTTATTTTATTTTTTTTTTTTTTTAATTTATATATATATATATATGGATATGTATTCGCATTTATGTGTGTATATGTTTATATATAAGTGTGTATAGGTTTATACATCTTAATTTTAGTTACTATAATGTTCATATACTGTCTTTTGTTTCCTGTAATTAAATTTGATTATTTTTTTTTAGTACTGTTCAAATACTGTAGTATCTCATACCCACTCTTTCCTTACTTGTTGTCCCCCTTTTGGCATATCTTAGTGATAATTTGAATTTCATGTTAGTTTTGGATAAAAATGCACTTATCAGTGCAGCTCTCTCTCTTTATCTTTTAGTGCTCTTTGCCTCTAAGTAATTTGAGTGTATATATATTATAATAATCAAGTTTATATTTATATTAATATATATTAATATTTATATTTAGTTTTATATATATTCAAGAAATTATATATTCACATTTATTTATAATTAAATATTGGATTTAACCTTTGTACTATGTACATTTATTAACTCTATGAAAATCTCTCTACTATGATTAGTTTTATTATTTTTTGTTAGCGCCTGGCAAAATAGTGTAATTGTTAATCAATACATTAGTGCCCGGTAACCTATATAAATTGGGATATAGGGGATCGATATCAAGCAACCAATTGTTTATCTTTCATGTTTTGTAGACACTCTTCGATGCCAAGCCATCATTACTCACCAAAACTCATGTATTTTCGTTCTTGCCGGGATAAACGTTGTAAGACCTGTCCTTTAGCTTTACCCTCTCAGATTAATAATAATAACCCTAAATATTTAACTTTTTGTAAAGTGTATAACTGCATTTACAAATTAACTTGTGTATCTTGTAATATCTCATATATTGGACAAACAAGCACCCCTCTTCACCTTCGTTTTAATGTTCATCGTAACCATATTAAGAAATTTAGTTCTCGAGCATCACTCAATACACATCTTCCTCCTCCTGCATATCATCACACTGGTAATAATTTTGAATATGCCCACTTTGACCATCATGGTATTGATAATATTTCAATTTCGATTCTAGATATGGTAAAGAATCCGGCTGATAGATTATACTTTGAAAATTCACTAATCAAACAGCATAAAACTATTTTTCCATATGGATTAGATCAAATGTATAATAATAAAAATGTAGTAAAAACTACCTATAAAAATCCAAATTTTGATATCTCTATATTTAACATCCTTAATTATAATTCGTTTAGTGCCTCATCAAAAAGATCTAAGCGAGGAAATTACAACAACAAAAAGTGTCAAAATCTGAACATAAAAGCTAAAATTACTGAGTTAAGAAAAAACTTTAAATCTTCATGTAACATAAATTCTTTAAAAACCTGGGTATTCAATATTAAAAAACAAATATTAAATCAAGTTTATAATATATTCTTAAAGTCATTTAATCAGGATGAGCATTTTTCACACCTTTTATATGATCTAATTATAACACGAGCTTATTTTATAAACCTCCATCTGTACATTCAACCCTTTCCTACCTCTAATTATCATCCAAATAAAACATATAATACTTATTGTGTAATTAATTACAAAAATTCACTTTACAATAATATAAATTTTAATTATTTATTTCAGCAGTATAAACACTGCTTTCCTGTTCCTAATACTCAAATTTTCAAAACATTTAAATATAATACCCCTTTAGGTAGGCAAATTTTCAATTACAATGATATATCTAAATCTATTATGAATCAAAATTCCTCTCCCAATTTACTATGTGTCTGTAACCAGCCAAACTATTCTAAATTTATAGACAGCAATCATAAACACATAATTACTGGTGATCTCAATATTGTTCAAAATGTAGCACTTAAAAATCTTATGCTTTATGGTACCAAATTCCGAATCCAAAATACATTAAATCACTCTCTTTTAATTAAACAACTAAATATTGATCTAGAAAAATTCATATACAAAATTGCTTGCAGTAAAAACTATCCTATTGAAGCTTTCGATATGTGGAAGGTTAGCATTCTGACAAACATCAAACATCTTTTAGGTAACTTGCCTAAAACTAAACCTACATTAAACTATACAAACTTGAAGCAGGAAATTAATGAACTAAAATCACAATTTGTCATCACATATGTGGATAAAGCTGCCAACAATTACGCCATCATATGTAAAAAATATTATGTACAAATCTTAAACGATTTCTTAAATCACGATGATATTTTTAAAAAAATTGATTCTTCAGCAACATCCATATCTAAGAAAATTATTGCTTTTCATAAATTATTAAAATTACCTTGCAAGAATCTAAGATTCCCTTATATTGTCATGATCCCAAAATTTCATAAAAATCCTATCTCTTTTAGATCTGTAACTATAGGACATAAATCATATGCAACTGTCGCTAGTAAATCTCTTTTGGTTATTCTTAATAAAATCATCTCTAATATAAATGATAATTCAACTTCTCATATTATCAATAACAGTTATCAATTAATTCAAAAGTTGGATACGATTAATATTTTGGGTTTTAAAACGTATGACTTTAAGGACCTTTTCAACAATATTGACATAAAAGATCTATATAAAGTAACTTGGGATATTATTAAATCTTTCTATAATAGACAACATTTGAATATAGATCATTCTTTCGTGCACCACCTTCTCAAGTGTGTAATTTTTAATAATTACTTGATGCAAGGCAATAAAATTTATATGCAAATTAAGGGTGTTCCACAGGGTGGCTCTGCCAGTTCAGCTCTCGCAAATCTCTATCTACACTTCTACGAGTCAAATTTTATAAACTCTGCATATACATTCTACAGATATATTGACGATGTTATTCTCATTAAAATAGCTCCCTCATCAAATGATATAGATTTTGATTTTTATCCTCCAAATCTATCCCTTTTACCAAACGAAAGCAACTTCTCGTCTAGCGTTAATTTCTTAGATTTAACTCTATCTCTTGATAATGAATATTCATTTTTGTCAAACATTTATGATAAAAGAAAAAGTTTTCCTTTTAAAATTCACAAGATAATCAATTTTAACTCATGTATGAGTAAACAGGTATATAAAAATATTTTAATAAATCAATTTCATAGGATTTTTAGGTTATGTGAAAATACACAATACAGTAACCATCTTGCAGATTTATTTCGATACTGTAAGAATGAATCATATCCAGTTAATTTTGTTAAATATCACTTTAGAAATTTTGAATACTATTTATAATATTTTATTTATTGTTTTAGTCTAATTTGAAATTGCTATTGTATACTTTGAACTTTAAAATATTCTTTGAGATTTTATTTTCTTAATAATAAGATTTGGATACATATTATATAATTGTTAATTATTAATTATTACTTAGTTTATTGCGCATACATTTTTTTTTTTTTTTTTTTTTTTTTTTTATTTATTTATTTTTTTTTTTTATTATTATTAATTATTTTATATATATATATTTTTTTTTTTTATTTTTTTTTTTATCTTTATATCTCTAATTTTTGGGTTTGAAACTTATAAATTTGTATAGTTCTTTGGTTAAACATGCAGAAGTATTTCCTATAATTCACATCAGATGGCGCTCTCTTGTACTCTTTCCTAATACTTTGTTTAGTGCAACGAAAATGTGTCTTGTATAATGGTGAAGAAAGGTAAGACTTTAATTCTATCTGAATCATTGTGGATTGTTGGTTAGATTGCTTATATGTTTGCTTAATGCACTTTCATTATATTCCTTCCAATTTCCTTTTGCTTATTTTTGTTATTTTCGTTAATGTTATTGTCTGGAAATGTGTCGGATCTTTTGACGTTATTTCCGCCATGTGGCTGTATCGTTGAGCGAAACACATTTGGAACCTCTGTGGATGCAAAGATCCTTGATAAGCTGGATTCACAGAGCTTCTATCCTATTTCATATTTTCGGATTGTATCTTTTCTCTTATTTTGTCATTTTAATATTTTGAGCCTCCAGATTTTGATAATCCTTTGTTTTTTGAACTTGATTAGTATGCTTCGCTCTTGAATGCTGAGAAATTCATGTGTAATATTCATATTTGAAATTAAGATCATTTTGTCTTTTATGGTAGCATTGTTTTCCTTTTGTCTGATATTTCCTATCATATCATATTTAATTAATTTTCCTCCGTATTGTTTTTGAACCAGGGTATGACACTTATCATGTTTTAAATTAGTATAACTATTTTATTTTTATTTTTATTTTTATTTTTAATTTTATCTTATTTATATATATATATATATATATATAGAATGAAAAAGCAAACACGGCAAAAATGAGAAAAGGCAATAATAATTAACTCAAGATTAAAGATCAAGACATGGAGAACAATCAATTGAAACTACACAAAAAAATGGCGGTTAGTTCGAAATTGCATTCTCGTCAGGACAGCCATACAATTCGAATTAAAACCGATAGAATAGCCAGTTTCTGACAATGGCGATAATATTTAGCTATGAACACTATTGGAACTGTCTACTGGCTAGTGGAAGGAGAAATAATAGAAACCAAGTGAATTATAAACCAGAAATATAAAAAACAGAAATATTAACTCACAGGCACAGCCACAACGTGGGAGTCGACATGTTCGCAGAGGAACATTCGACACAGCATTTTGCATCTCTTCGTCAAAGCGAGTGGACACCGGAATGAATACACTTGAAGGAAAAATAATTTGTATGAAGACTTTCAAAAATAGTAATCAGTATAGGACTCAGGACAAGTGGAAAGTAATCTTTCAAAAATAGTAAACAGTATCAGAATCAGGCCTAGTGGTAAGTTAGATGATAAAAATCAGTGAAATTCACAGAAATGAGTTATCCAATCAAGGGTAAATAATGCATTTGTAAAATTATTCCGCGGTGTATTTGAAATTATTAATAATATTATTTACAAATACTTCAGGATAGTGGTAATATTGACAAATGCGTTTCAGATTATTGATGTAGAGAAAGTGAAACTGAGAATCAGAAAGTCGATGTATTCGAAATAGCTGGTTTAAATGATGTTTCTAAACAATTGAGTAGAATTACAAGATCGATATGATAGCAGCTTAGTGATAGTGAAGTTATAAGAATCCTTTTTATCATATAGATTGGTGATAACATGATTATTGAGGGTATATAAATTTAGGTCTAAATAATTTAGAGTTTGACTAACACTAGGCTCATTAGGGATTAATTCTAGGTTAGAGGAGTAAAAATCAATATTAATTGGATAAAAATCATCAATGATAATACAAATTAAGTCGTCAACATATCGATATATAATATATGAATTAGAGATAAAATGACATCCATAATAAGAAGGATATAAGTTAGCTAGAATACTGCTACTACATCCCCCTTGAGGTACAGCAGATGTTTGTTAATATATGTTATATCACCTTGGATAATATAATTGTTGTATAACACAAAGTGCAATAGCATAAGAAAGTTTTTGACATTAAATGGAACATTATTGGAAGAGAGATAACCATGATAAAGAGAGATAATAACTTTATATAAATCTTTAATGTCAATGTTATTAAATAGGTCCTTAAAATCAAAGGTATGGAAACCAAGAATTTGTGGAAGCTTGCTAAGGTGATCAACTAAATCAAAACTATTGTTCAAAATAAAATATCCCGAATTCTTCAATTTAAGAGATTCATTAATTTTATTTAAACAGTTTAGCAAGTACTTACTAGCTGTAATGTTAAAGGTATTATGTTTTCACACACACACACACACAAGTGACCGTTCTAAAACTGAGAGGTGATTTGTGGAATTTAGGAACTACAGTAACATATGGCAATTTATAAAACTTACAGTTATGTTTAATTGTGTATATAATTTTAGCATTTTAGTTTGGATTTTAACAGACTGATTATTAATGGGTTTAAAAATATGATTATTTTTTAAGTAATTCTGTAACAGAGAAACATAATATTTTTTACAAATAATGGCATAATTATTAGAAGCTTTATCTACATAAGTCATGACAAAATGTTGTTGTAGTTCTTTAATAGCAGAGAGGATTTGTTTATAAGGGTAACTAGGCTTCGTAAATTTAATGTTTATAATAACATTTTCAAGAAGATGGAAGAACAAGCTTGTTGGTATATGAATTTATCAAAATCAAAAGATAAAGACTGAATACACACGCACACACACACACACACACACACACACACACACACACACACATATATATATATATATATATATATATATATATATATATACATATATATGTATATATATGTGTGTGTGTGTGTGATGGAATTTTTTGTATATTTCGGATATTGTCAACACATTATTTTGTAAAAATCTAAAACCTGCCACAAGTATTGTTACCATGGAATAAGCAAATTATATCATCAATGTATCTAAATATATACAGGGTGGCCTGAAAAGCTGTAAGCAGACCAAATAAGTTCTGAACGATGGTAACTAAAGTTACGAAAGTCTGGTATCGGTTTAGTAAAGTGACTAAGCGCTTACCAATATGGTGGGAGAAAATGGAAGGCGATTGAAATGAATGTCAAGAACTGGAAATACCGGGAAGTGTTCACTTATAAAAAAAAAAAGTAATCTGTGACAGCTGACAAATTACGTTGATTGACGTATGATTAAACATATTTTGCTCCTGTTTGTACGTAAAGTAAGGAAGAGGCCAAACATTTTTTCAGGAAGTGCAAATTGAAATTTTAGAATTTCCAGCCAGATGACTTGACAGGAGATCTGTAATATTGTAAGCAATTTCCGCCTTTGCTAATTGGTAAATCTATCACGGTCAGTATCTAAGAAAACAATTCAAGTTATAACACGAGCTAACTTTATTGAGAATTTAATTCAGTGGCATTGAGTCATCCCTTCAATATGAGGCAAATTATAACACTAAAGTCTAACACCTCATGCTATTCATTATCCCTATTATTTTAAGAGGCATTTAATACTTACACATATATAACACGGCATCTATTTATTAATGCATCCATTTATATCTATCTTTCATTCATTCCATAAAGATCTTTCATCAAAGATTAAACACATTGCTGTCTGTTACCTAAAACCACAAAAGCCTTTTTTCCGAAAAGTGTGTGCTATCACCCGAACCAAACAAAGCGCCGCTCAGTTGCCCATCTAATTAATTATTTATCTTTAAGACATCATTAATCACGCCTGAAAACGATGCCCGGTCTTCTTTTTTCCTCTCTCTCTTTCTCCACTTTAAAGCCTTGTCATGCAAACGTCCCAACAAACATGGCGTCGGACTAATTACAACGCTGTACCGCTTCCCTGCGAACAAGAAACAAGAAGAGCCAAAAGCTTGTTTGGTTGTTAACTCACTGCCTCTAATGTGTAGCAAACAACCTGACACCCGACATTTTGCCGAACCACCAGCAACGATTTCGAAGCCCGGTGCCTCAATTTACGACGTCTATTAAGGTATTATGTTTCCAGCACTTCGTTAGCGCGAGTTCGCCTCCCGATCGATTGGAGGACTCTTCGTCGTTAACGGTCCTCTCTGTTTACTAACTCGACGTCGAGGCAGGTAAGATTACAGGAACAGGGAGATTTCTCGGCGTTAACGAAGCTTCGCTCGTCATTTGTTTATGCAGGACGCTCTAATGAGGTGGCACAAATCTTTTACGGGCATAGTGTCCTGGAGATTTTCCTTTTTGCCAATTAGAAAGCGAACTCGGTGTGCCGGATTGTCATTACATACCGAGTCGCGGCACCCCCGACTTTGAAGTGCCCGAAATTTGAATCAAATTCTTATTTGCTTTTTAAAAATATCCTCCAATCTTACGCACTTGAAATTGGCTGTCGCAATAGATTAATTTGGAGGTCCTGTTGGAAGGGACGTCTCTTGCGAACTTCGTGTGGGAAGACAAACAAGCTATCCAATTCACGGGGAAACGTCCATGCAGGGTATTAAAGATGGATATAAAATTGTATTTGTAGTTTTAATAAACATTTTAAATGATTAAGAACGTTATCATCGAATATTAATCACTCTTTTTAACACGTTTAACGCCAGGACAGTTTAAACCTAGCCACCGGGCCGAACAATGAACTATAATAATAGAAGAAACTGTATGTTTCTGTCGTTTGTATTTCGTATATTAACCTTTTGCTTACGGGTGGGACAGCGTCAATCTCAAACAAAGAACCTCTCAAAAAGACATGTATTTGACATACCCTATCCCAAACAGTTCGATCCCCCTTTGAAGGCGTTAGCGTCAATGGACGCCAATGCCTGAAAAGGGGGATGGACGCCAATTAATACTTCAATGCCTGCATTGATACTTCAATGACTTTAATTAAGACTTCAATGCCTGCATTGGCCTCCATGGACGCCAATGCCAGCAAAGGGGAATCGAACTGTTTGGGATAGGGTATGACAAATACCTGTTTTTTTTTAGAGGTTCTTTGTTTGGGGTTGACACTGTCCCACCCGTAAGCAAAAGATTAATAAACATTTTGAATGATTAAGAACGCTATTGCCTTACATTAAAATATCTCACACATAACTGCCAGGCCAGTTAAAACAATAGCCCCTGGCCGAACAGTCATCTATATTAATAAAATAAAATATCTACGTGTTTATATCACAGGTAGTGGAAGATGCAAACTACGCACAGCCATGAAATTCGATGCAGGAATGACTGCGGTTTGGCGACAATGCACAGCGGTGAGTTTTTTATTCTTATTTTATTTTATATATTTTTTAGTGAAAATTAGTCGTTATGTGAGTTATTTCAGGTTGAAGCGGAACTTAGAGCGATTTTCACGCAAATATATATATATTTTTTTCTTTTAACGATCAAAAATATTATCACAGATGTCCAATCTTAAAATCATCTGAAAAATTGACAAACGCTGAATCCAACGAATTTTGAACAAAATACGTAAAACAATATTAATATTTAAGGAAACATGTGGGAAAAAAAATAAGTAATACAAATTTTTTAGCATTTCCCAGAAAATTATTTTTAAAATCGTCGATCGACGAATTAAAGAGATTTATACGATTTTAATATTTTACGTGAATATGAAAGAATATCTTACTACTCGAATAAAAAATATTGAAATGGCGCTATATTTGTTGATTTTTAATTAATACTTTAGTGAGAGCTATCATACAGCTTTTTGCATGGTTCTGAACGAAAAAGAAGTTATTTCTCGTGTCTCAGCCGGCTGTCAGCAAATCGTGACGTCACAACTGGAGGTCGTGAATTTTTAGTTTTGATGAAAAAATTTTCGTATTATGGCTCATTAAACAAATGTGTTAACGACAATCGATAGAACTAACATTCATGTATCAGCTCTTCCGAAGGTTAACATTATGTGAGGGGAACATAAATGCATTATAATTACCTAAACATATATACGCAATTCTATTTAATTTTATAATCAAGTGTTGCCACCACATTAAAGCCCTGCTACCTTGTAAACTAATAACACTATCAATGGCATTTTCTTTCCTCAATTCTCCCAAACAATAGAACTTAAAAGATATAAAAAAATATAAATTTAATAGATGTAAACTTAAAATTTTATTAAGGGCAGTGCCTCAAGGCTTATCTATTGTTAACTATCGCCTTTCTCAGCTACTGGATACTTCTTAATTTAGGGCATATTGCGTCTCCTCCTCCATAATGAAAGTGGCACATCCGCGTGGGCGAAGACGTATTTAAGCTCTTATTTAGGGCGTAATATGAATAGGCAGCTTGAGAAATAAGACGCTTAGTTAGAGCAATAAGACGCTTAGTTAGAGCAGTAAGATGCTTAGTTAGAGCATATTAAGCACACGCAATATGAAAAGGCACTTATTTAGGGCGTATTACACCCACGCAATGAACATCATAGCGGCCGATGCTCATTGCGTCCGAAAAGTAGTCGAAGGTTTATTTAGAAACTTATTTAGGTTTCATTACGCCTATTAATTAGGGAGCATTATGCAGCGTACTTAGATTGCATACGTGGGTTGTATATAAACATCTGGGCTTTAGCGCCATCGAAATTCATGCCGATTGCCCTAACTTTTTTAATCTACTACAAAAATGTTACTACCAGTTAAGATCTCTTTAAATAAATTGTCTGTTTTTGGAAATATATATCTTGAAATGTAATGTTCTAAAATAAACGATAACCAGTCACAAGCTGCCTCTTCAGCTTCCTGGGAACTGGGAAGTAGTCTTCTTCCGACCTTGTTGCCCCAAATCCTTGGGTGAGCCGATCGGCCTGGGTTGTAAAACAAAAGAGCTCTTTAAACAGCAACCAGACTGGTCGCCTAAGAGTTTAAATTCGTATATATCTCAAATTTCAGTACTGTACGTTTTGTGGTCTGTCTGTTTTGAAAAAATCTAACGATAACAATAACCATCGATAAAGAAAATCTCAAAGAAAGTCTGCAGTATTAGAGCTCTGAATTATAATTATTTTGTTTAATTGTTTAAATTATTCAAATATTACTTCTTTTGAAATGGTAACTGTAAAAGTGTTTTCAACATCGAAAAGTCAGATTTTGAAGATAAATGGAGAAAAAAAAGTTCAAAATGTAAAATTTTCACATCAGAATTGCATAAAAATGTAGAAATTTTTATCCGATTGTAACCAAAATAAGAGGTTACAGTATTTTCAACTCATGGCCCAGTATTCTAAACCATGCAAAATTTCAAATCATTTGATGCTATAGGTCCAACATTAGCCTTGATAGAAATGCTTAGAAAAAACTTTTCAGCTATTAATTTTATTAATATTATTCTCCCCACACGGACACCATTCCCCTAGCTCGCTGACACTTGCCAACTCCCAGAGCAGGGGCTTCACGCCTGTTCGCTGCATCGGAGATCTCTTGGATTATGCTTGCCACGCAGGCATAATACGCCTCTTGTTCGCTGACACTCTTCGACACCCGGATCTCCACCCACCCACACACACACACACGAAGTGTAAATACTAATAAGGTCAGTAAGGCATATCATTGTCAAAATTACTCCATGTGACTAATTACTAATTTATGTTTTAGTCTACCTTTTTTTAACATAAACTTGAGATTTTAGCCCAAAACCAATCACAGCGAAGTTGGAAATTGGTTCAAATAATGAAAACTTTACTAATAGTTCTGCAAATACAAAATGTAATTAAGTAATATTGTGTTAGTCTAAATTAAAATTCTTAGCTCTTTTTATTCTTAAATTAAACTTCTGCCACATTTATGGGCTTATATGTTAAAATTCAGAGCTGTACGTTTTGCCGTTTGTTCGTGACACAGTGACAAAAATCGCATTTCATTTGTTTACATCATAATTTATCATATATATATATATATATATAATAAAAAGGCTTGAAAGTCCAATAAAAGAAAAATGAGAAGCTGCAACTCGAAAAACCTAATTTTCTATATATATATATAATAAAAGTTTGAAAATCCAATGAAAAAATATACATACAAATATATATATATATATATATATATATATATATATAATAAAAGTTTGAAAATCCAATGAAAGACTAGAGAAAAGTTTCAACTGAAAAAACCCCAACATTAAAAAATGCCTTACAAATAAAAGTATCAAACAGAGAATCATCAATCAAGTGGAAAATAAAATCCAAACCTCTAGTCATCAAGCTAGAGATAAACAAAAAACATCAATGGAAAGGAATCGATAAAATAAAATAATATAAAATCCTAGTATGAAAGCTTTACACGTGGACAAGCCCTAGGCCTAATAATGAATTGTTCATTTCGATAAAACTCTTTATCAAGTCCAAGTATTTTAAAAAAATGAACACAAAACGCATGTTTCTGATATCAGTGATGAATTATATCTATAAACACTAAAAACTTAGACAACATGTATAAAGATTGAAAAATAATAGGAAAGAAGAATACCTGAAAAAACACTGCATATGTCTGATCCATTGGAGCCTTGAATAAAGAGACCAATGTTGACAATCGCAAAAAATAAAAAGTGGAGAACTGCTGTTGCCAATCGCGAGAAAGAAATAACAGTAATGCGAAAAGACGATAAAAGGTGATATTCAACAGTAAGAACATGTAAATACATGGTAATGCTTATTCAAGAGAAAGTGGATGTCAGGCTAAAATAAGATGCTAAGGAGAGAATTTAAGTATAATCTACCATTCCAAACTTTTTAACTATACTATGTACTAAATAAGCTGGATATTTATATAATTTGCTAGTAATTTTAAGTTTATTAATATGCATAACATGAAATTTTTTATCAGGTAATCTATAAATCCTAAAAAGCTGATTAAGTATAATATTTCTAAAAAATTGAATTCGAATTACAGGAATTAAAAGGTAATATTTTAGTAATGTTAAAGTTAAAATAGACTTTTCTGTTATATAAATTGGTAACTATCCTATTAGTAGGTTCAATAATAAGATTTAAGTCCAAAAAATTAATGTTATTACTAATAGTGGCTTCACTAGCAATTAGTTCCAAATTATCAGGATAGAAATCTATATCTATGACACAGTTGTCTGTAAAGACAAAAAAAATCAGATCATCTCTCAACATATCTGTAGATTTTATAATCTGATGAAGTGAAAGATTTTTCATAATGACAAAGGTATAAATTAGCTAATATACTGCTACTACAACCACCTTGTGGAACCGCTGAGACTTGTAAGTATAATTTATTACCTTAAATTATATAATTATTGAAAAGAACAAAGTAAAGAAGTTTAGGAAATTTGGGATATTTAGTAAATATAGTATGAGTAGTATTATAAGTAATATAAGCATTATATAGAGCTAAAATTACAACATAAATATGAGATATCTTAATATTATTAAAAATCAAAAGTTTGAAATCCAGTTAGTTTACCAAGAGATGTTAATTTATTCTTTAATTCTTTACTAATATTTAGAATAAGGTAGTCATTGCTAGAAAAACGTAAACTATCATTTATTACATTTAAATAATTTAGTAATAATTTACTCGGAGTAATAGAGTAAGTATTATGACCACTAGTTACTGTTCTAAATTTAATAGGATATTTATGAAATTTAGGTATTAGCACTATATATGGAAATTTAAGAAATTTATAATTAATATTTAAATCACTATACGTATTGATAATTTTCAGTTTAATACTATTAATGGAGTGTAAATCAAGTTTAAATAGACTATTGTTATTTAAATAATCTACCAGAAATTGCATATAGAATTTTTTGCAGATAATAGCATAATTATTAGAGGTTTTATCAACATAAGCAATAACAAAAGATCTTTGTAAATCATTAATGGAATGTTTTAAATTATCAATATTATATATAGATCTATCCAATTTAATACTACAAATAGTATTTTTAATAAATTTTAATAAAGTAAATTTCCACATATTAAATGCCTCTAAAGGCAGAGCGTATTTAGGAGCTAATTTAAAAATATATTTATCAAGGTCAAGATTGATTGACTTTAAAACTTTAAAAGAGTTAGGACGGTAACCTGAATTCTGTACCAAATGACATAATGGTTCTTAACGTTTGTCTTTAACTATTGATAAGTCTCCTGTAGCTATATGGCCTAAGTATGGATTTATATAGTCAGCATATTCGTCTACCTTGCAAATGCAATTATTATCTACATTAGACATGGAATGTATATCAAAAAAGAGAGATTGTGAAATTTCATTGTAATTAAAAATAGTTCTACCAATCGGCTTGTTGTATTTAAAAGTCTTAGTAACATTCAAATCCTCAATAGGCAATAAGTGTTTGAATTTGTTAAAAATAGACCCAAAATTTTTAGAATTATAAATTGGATGTTTAGTAAATATCACACAATAAGAATTAGTAGATGTATTATTATCATGAAATTGGTTAAGTTTTATTTTTAAATACTTTGATCTAGTAATGAGCCAATCATAGAAAATATGATTAACATGTTCATTAATTAGATTTAATTTTAAGAACATAGCATAAACATTATTTGAATGCTTTTTCTTAACCGCAAATACCCAAGGTTTTATTAGTTTCCATTGATAAGTGCTGTTAAATTGATGGTGTAAACTTTTAATCACAGCTTTATAATCATGAAGTATGGAGCTTCCCTAGCTTCGTTTAAATCTTTTGAGATTATCTGAGTTTATATTATTTAAATGGGATTTCAAAAGTAGGTGATTAAAAATAGAATATTGATTATCTACAAAGTTATTTTTTATAATATTACCATTTCGATATAATTGATTTAATCCATATGGGAAAAGAAAGCAAAATTACAAATCATTTAATGCTATAGAGTCCGGCGCTAGCCTTCACAGAAAATATATCTATTGTAAAATGATTTTGCAAGAAGATTGTAAAGGATTATTGTAAAAGGATTCAGTGGCGGCTGTAGCTAGCATTAATATTTTTTAATTTTTAATTTTTCAAAGAAATTTAGCTGACGCTAGCAAAAAAAAAGAAAAAATATATCATTTAACTACCAAAAAAATTTAAAAGTTATGCTTTTCGATTCAGCAAAATTTTATCGTTGCAAACAATTTCTCCTTGGAAAGCTATTGTACAGGCAAATGTGGATATTCCAAACAATAGCGCGATTTAAATGGTTTCGAGAAATTCTGTATATCTATTCTTAACCTTAATACTTTTTTTAAATAAGATTATAAATAGTTGCGGAAATTAAAGGAAATTGAAAATTAATATTAAAAGTTATTTACTTATTTAATTTGTTTTGATTCAGGAAGTACTTTCTTAAAGGACATTTACTATTAGCAGCAAAGCATAGTTATCACAGACGATAGTGTTACTTTGCAATTTTTTAAAGATTTTTTCCTAATTCATAATTTGAATCTTAATATTAAGAAATATAAGATATAATAATCTTAACATTATTTTATATCGCTGCAAATACAGAAACAATGTTACATTAAAAATTATAAGGATTTATTTTTATTATTATTCAGTTAAATATGTTTGTTGAATGTATTTTCTCCTTATTGATTGCACAGTTATAAAAACAATTTTATAGCCAGATATAAATAAAGATCATAAGGGCTTCTGACAACTTTTGAGGAACAGTTCTAATTTATTCTTTTCGAATTATCTTTCAATACAGCATAATTATGGTAGAATTTTACTCTTTCTAATTAGTGAGATTTAAAACTTATTTGAAAATATTGAAGTCGATAGAATAAGACACTTTACAACATAGTTGAAAAGTGTTTATGACTTTGTTCATTCTGTCTGTCTGTTAGCACGATAACTGTCGTAAAAATGGCTTTATCAAAATGACATTTTAGTATGTTGTTCAGACGGTCTGTGAGACCTATGGGAATATAAATGAATAATATCTCACCCTATTAGTTTTGAATTAAACCCGGGTTGAAAAAATGAAATACATTGAACCCTATAGGACCTAATTTTTCATACATTTTTTAAGCGGATTTAAAATTCATAAATTGCTTCGAAAGTTTTAGGATATATTCAAATTATCCCATAAATATATATAAAAAAATTTCAGCAAAATATATTCAGTAGTTTTTTAAATAAAAATTAAAATAATAATTACACCTTTTATATGAAAAGATCACATGACCATTATATGAAGACCATTATTCATACCAAAAGATGTAGAATGAGTTGTATAAGAATTGTTGCATTTCTTTAATGCAAAATTATTTAGCTCATGGAGTCTGCAATATAGCTAATATGAATGAAATATTCATTGATTTTACACAGAGAAGCAAACGATTTTTTCGATGAAGTTTTAAGCATAGAGTTTAATAACTTATACCTCCATGGTCTTAAGTTTTTAAATAAAGTAAATTATTATGGGGTATTGCGATGAATGAAATGCTGCTTTTATAGAATGAGCCAGGCGTGTTATATTTCGATGAAGTCATTTGAATAAATTTCATTTGTTTTCGATGAAGTTCTCAAGTATAATAAATTATTGTAGTATTATGATAATTTAAAAAATATTACCGAGGAATGTATCGCATTTTAGATATGCTTAAACCAGGCAATTTATATTTCAATGCCATCATTTGAAAGAAATTCATTTTTTTCGATAAAGTTTTAAGTTCTCAAATATAATAAATTAATGTAGTATTGTGATAATTTTAAAAATATTACCGAAGAATGTATCACATTTTAGAGATGTTTAAATAAAATTTCATTTCAGTTGGAAAATGTTTCATAATCAATGCTTTATACATGATAGATCTTTCTTGTTTAATTTAATCTTTACTTTAAGAATTGTTGGTACTTGTGTAGTTTACCGACCCCAAAATATTTGTAGCCAAATGAAAAGGTGACCAGCTAATTATGATGCACGTGGCTCTTTCAGTTTATGATTTTCCGGCCATCCAAACAGTTACCTTACACCTTTCTGGTAGGTCGGACGGTCTGGGTCTCAACTACATGCAGTTCAAGGTAGTTACTTTCTACATAAAAAAAATATTTTTTAACTTAAACAAAAGTTTTTAAATTTAAATTATTGTGACTAAAAAGGTTTCCGAATTTAAATAATTAAAATTGAACAAAAATATTTTCAAATTTAGTCTAATGAAAAGCAAACAAAAAATTTAAATTATTTCAATCAAAATTTAAATTATTGAAAAGTAAACAAATATTTTTAATTTAAATTATCGAAAATAAACGACGGATTAAAATTCAAATTAGTGAAAGTAAACAAAGGTTTTTCAAGTGTAAATTATCTCAAGTAAGCAAAACCTTTTGGAAATTTTAACTAATGTAAATAAATAATGCTTTTTGTAATTTAAATGATAAAAAAGAAAACAAAGTTTCATTTTATTTGAATTATCGAAAAAGAAAAAAACAATTTTTCGAAATAATAAAGAGTAAATAAATAATTTTTTAAATTCAAATTACTGAAAAATAAACTGCTTAAATTATTAATTAAGGAAGAAACAAAAGTATTTTTGAAATTTAAAGCTTTTTCCACAACCACACTGTATTATTGAAATGAGCAAATTTTGCTATTCAATTAATATATTTAAACTTTTATTTCCATTGATTTGTGTTTTATTATCGTATGCATTTTGTTTCACCACGCTCATCTGGCAGCCATGTACTTTCAGATCGAGGGAAAGAAATAGTTCCGAAATGAAGGCATTTTTTTTTTAATCCACCAACGGGAATTGCTAATTTTACAAAAGAAAATATTAAAAAATACGTATCGTTATTCCAAATGACCACGATTATAGCATGTCACCATTTTAAAGGGACTGAAAAAATGTTTCGATTGATACCAAGTTTGATACTGTACCCCCGGGAGGGGGAGGGGGACTTGAGGTAAATAACGTCACTAACACAAAAAATGTATGGCTGCTATTTTTCAGCAATTATTGAAACTATTAAGTTCCTGATCATTGTGCCATAAATAACCCCTTTTATTTTTGATTATGTCAAATTTTATCCTATACTGCCATGTTAAGAAAATATAAAATTTCGAATAAATTTCGAAGTTTCGCTCGAATTTAATCTTCTGCTTACGGGTGGGACAGCGTCAATCTCAAACGAAGAACCTCTCAAAAAGACAGGTATTTGACATACCCTATCCCAAACAGTTCGATCCCCCTTTGCAGGCATTGACGTCCATGGACGCCACCCGTAAGCAAACCGTAAGCAAAAGATTAAAAAATATCTATTTAGTTCTAGATTTTTCGTTAACAAAGCAGAATATAAAGTTTCGTGAAAATGCATTAATATTTATGGCGACTATCGTGCACACAAGAAATCGATCACAGATAGCTCCAAAAGAATCTAAACGTGTTCAAGAGATCCTAAAACATATATTGGTATCAAAATCTTTAAATCAAAAATTTTCATGAAAACAATACTTTCTTAATATGATAAAGTAAAAATATCAAACTACAAATATTGAATGATAAATTTTAATGCATTAAAATGCTTTCCTTAATCGAAATTGTTCCTTGTTAAAAGAAGGAAAATTATTAAAACTGCTTCACAGACTAATGTTGGTAATATTAAATTTATGTATAATTCTAATAGCATCATTTTAAGGAAATTTTCAAGGTTACTGCCATAAGAAAAACCCAATAAGTACAAAAAATTCTTGAAGGTTAATTTTTTTAAATATATCAAAATATTCTCTTTAATCACAGTTTCTTCTTGTTAACAGTAGGAAAATTTTGAAAACTATTTTCAACATATAGATATTGCAAATGATAGAGTCACTTAATGAATAGCAAAATTAAACACACATCCGTAACAGAAGGTCTTTATTTCACTTCCTTAAGACGTACAAAAGTTCAAAATTGGCCTGTTTTAAACTTTTGTACGTCTTAAGGAAGTGAAATAAAGACCTTCTGTTATGGATGTGTGTTTAATTTTGCTATTTTAACATCAAACGTGATGCCAAATTACTTATTCTTTTAATGAATTCTTCAGAAATTTTAAAATAGTGTATACCATAAAATAAGCACAAAACATAATAAATTTCACACACAATATTAGCACACAATTTGAAACACAATATTAACAGTTTCATTTTTTTAAAATCAATAACATTTTCTTCTTGATGATAGTAGCTAATCAAAAACCTATTTACATGCCTATTCTCTTTCCTAATAAGTATATTTTCTAAATATATTAATTTTTAAAAATATTAGTTTATATTTCTCTTTAGAGAATATAATTATAATTAAAATAATAGAATAAATACAAGAAGTTGTCTTTATAATCGTATTTTTGTATCGATATGATAATAACCGATATCGACATAACTGTAACGTCAAGCCCTGTATATATGAAACATATATGACAAGATACTTGTTTCCGAAAGAAAAAATATGAATATATATATATATATATATATATATATATATATATCCTCAAACAGAATTTACTATGAAAACAAACTAATTTTAAAACACAATACAGCATTTCCTTTTGGATTAAATCAAATAGTTAATGGTCACAATATTGTAAAAAATGATTTATTCAATGCTTCCATTCTAACTCCAACAGTATATTCTTTGATGCAAACTCATTCACACAAAACTACACGCACACAGAGGGGTATACACAAAAACAAACACTCCCTCAACTTAGACTTCACATCTCAAATAAATCATCAATGCACACTTTTTGAATCAAACTATAATTGGAAACATATTAGAAACTGGGTTTTCTCCATCAAAAAGCCACATTTAAATAAACTTTATAATTCACTCTTAAATCTCAATAATAAAAAGCACTTCGGACACCTAGTTTTTGACCTATTACTAACAAGAGCAAGACTTCTAGGAGTACAACTCACACATTCACACAAAAAAGAAAAAACCAACCAATCTTATTGCGTTATTAATTGCACAAATCCTATATTTAATTATTTCAACTTCACACAAATTTTTAAAAATTTCCAATCCTTCTTTCCTATTAAAAATGTTAACATAGTAAAAGCATATAAATATCCAGTACCTTTAGGGCGTAAAATATATAACTATAATCATTTATCGAAACAGTTGAATAATTCTGTATCTTGTTCGTGCAATGAAACCTACTATCTTCCCTTTATTGACCCACAACATGGACACATAATCACCAGAAATCTTGATTTAATACAGGAACCTCATCTCAAACAATTTCTAAGCTACGGATCCAAATACAGAATACCTCTTCTTTATAATAAAAAGAAAATAATACAAGCTTTTGACATAGATCTAGACAAATATATATTTAAAATGTCAGGTAAATCCCACTGCCCATTTGAAGCCTTCAAGAGCTGGAAAGTACAAATAACTAGCCATGTAAAACATTTGATCCAATACTTTGCCATTCCAATATATAAGCATAATTACCAAGAAATCGTTAAAGAAATCAAGTCACTTCAAGACAAATTTGTAATCACATATGTTGACAAAGCATCCAGTAATTATGCGTTTATCTGCAAAAAATTTTATTTGGACGAGCTTAAATTGCAACTCAGTACCTCTCTTTCTTTAACTCCTTTATACACTCATATCAATGTTATAAATAAACAAATAATAGCTTACTACAAACTTCTTAAACAAAAATACAATCTCAATTTTCCTTACTTGGTACTCGTACCTAAATTCCATAAAACACCTATTTCATTTAGAACAGTCACTATAGGATTTAATTCATATACCAATGCAGCTGACAAACAACTTCTAATCATACTCAATCAAATTTATGATTATTTTACTGTACAAAAAACACATATAATCAAAAATAGTATAGAACTCATTAATAAAATAAAACTAATCCCTTACATACATGATGTAAAAACTTTTGATTTCAAAGACCTTTTTAATAATATAGACATTAATGATTTATATAAAGTCATACTACTTTTATATGACCAATTCACTCAAGCAAAAAACATACCATTTCCAAAATTCAAAACTTTATTAAAATTCATTTTATTCAAACAGTATATAGTTCAAGGAAAATGCATATACAAATTAAATAAAGGAATCCCACAGGGAGGTAAATCATCCACCATACTGGCCAACCTTTATCTACATTTTTACGAAAATCAGAACCCTTTCAACAGTCATATAATGTACAGATATATTGATGATCTTATTATTATTGGAATTACTAATGAGGCCAATGAATTAAATTTTGATTTCTATCCACCTAATCTACAACTCATTGAAAATGTATATACATCCAACTGGATCAATTTTCTAGACGTTAGTTTAACAATTAAAAATCCAAATACAATACAATTTAAAATCTATGACAAAACAGAAACTTATAACTTCAAAGTAAATAAACTTCAACATTTCTCTTCCAATCTTTCCAAATCTGTATATAGAAATATTATTAATAACCAGTTATTAAGAATCAAAATGTTAAGCACACCTTGTTACTACAAAGAACATCTTCATAAATTCATCAACACCGTCATCAAAAATAACTACCCGCCCAATCTTATTTTTTCTTTTATTAAAACACATTTTAAATTTAAATTCAAAAACTTACAACAATTACAGCAACATATTGACAGATCATACTCTAGCATTTCTAAATAATTCATAAACTCCATGTCTTCTTCTAACAGTTAAACTATTCGTATAATTCACTTTAACCTGCTTTGAGAAAACTGCTTAGTCAGTAACAAAAAATTCACTGTAACCTGTTCTGAGATGATTAGTAATACACATGCTTTTCCAGAAGTACCACAGTACTAGGGGTAGATATATTTTCATTTTATTTTCATTATATTCTTTTGATATTACTTTATAATACTTTGCATCCTCATTTCAACAATTAGCCACAAGCTGGTGTAACAGAATATTTTATATTCATGTTTGATTTTTTTTGTGTTTTTGATCCACTTTGTCTTTTCTTCTACGTCGGGCCATTTACATTATTTCTGTAATACATTTTACAGTTATGTAAACAGAAACGTAGAATCAGCATTAATGAAACATGTATGGCCCTTGATAACGTACATGGTTTCAGAAATGCTTTTCATATACATTTTATTCCTTTTATAATCACTAGATTCCATTTATTCAATTTCCAAACTTCTTGCATAGCTCATCGTGCTACACTAGGCTTCTGATTTGCAAACACCTTCAGTTTACAAGCAATTTTCATTGGTATATATATTGGTATATATATATATATATATATATATATATATATATATATATATATATATATATAATTGAAGAATTTTTATTTTACTTGTATTATATATACCTGAAATTGATCATTAATAGAAAATGTTCCGTAAAGCATAAGTGAAAGGAAGATGGATTGAAATGTAAATGTGACATCAAAAGTACTATACGACAAGCCGTTGAATATTTTTAAAAAACATGACATGAAAACATTATAAATAAAACAGGTACTAAATTGGTATAAAATACCCCTTTTTCCCTGTTCCGTATATAAGTTAAGGAATGGAATAAGAATTACATGTGGTAAAGAAGGGTGAATACATTTTTTTCAACACATTAAGATGAAAGTATTGATATAAATAATATATGTAATGCAGGCACTAATCCCTTTATTTCCTGCATAAACATACATGATGTAAATGCAAGAATTGTGTTTAAAGATGAAAGTTGCAAAACAGAAACATTGTTTTGCACGATGAGCTAGGCCTTTTCTAGCTCCCAAAAATTTTTTTTGAAAGTGAATAAATTGAATATAGTGAAAAACGTTTCCAAAACCATGTATGTTATTAAGGGCCATACATGTTTCGTTAATGCAGATTCTACGTTTCTGTGTGAATTACTGTAAATTGTATTACAGAAATAACGTGCATGGCCCGACGTAGAAGAAAATAAAAAATGGATCAGATATATAAAACTCAAATATAATCAAATATACCAGCGTGTGGCTAAGTATTTATAGAGAATATAATGTAATAAAAAGGAAGATGAATATATAATAATTTAATGTATTTACCCCTTGTGCTGCTTAACAGAGCAGATTATGTGATACTGACTAAGCATTTTAACTCAAAACAGGTTACAGTTAATTCTATATACTAATATTTCAACTATATGAAGTGAAACATGGAGATGAAAAATTGTTTAAAATTGTTTGAGAATGATCTGTCTATATGTTGCTGTAATTGTAGCAACGTGTTGAATTTAAAATTAAAATGTGTTTTAATAAATGAAAAAATAAGGTTTAGCGGGTAGGTATTTTGGATAGTGTTGTTGATGAATTTAAAAGTATGTTCTTTGTACTAAGATGGTGTGCTTAACATTTTTATTCTTAATAACTGGTTATTAGTAATATTTTTTTTTAAATACTGATTTTGAAAGATTGGATGAATAATGTTGAAGTTTAATTACTTTGAAGTTATAAGTTTCTGTTTTGTATTATATTTTAAATTTTAATGTGTCTGCATTTTGAATGTTTAAACTAACGTCTAGATAATTAGTCCAGTTTGATGTATATACTTCTTCAATTAGTTGTATATTAGGTGGATAGAAATCAAAGTTTAATATAGGTGCTTCATAAGTAATTCCAATAATAATTAGATCATCAATAAATCTATACATGATATGACTGTTGAAGGGGTACTGAATTTCGTAAAAATGTAGATAAAGGTTGGCCAGTATTGTGGAAGAGATTCCTCCTTGTGATATTCCTTTATTAACTTTGTATATGCAATTTCCTTTAGATATATACTGTTTGAACAGAATGCATTTTAATAATGTTTTATAATAATTTAGGAAAAGAGATGTTTTTTGATTGAGTAAATTGTTTATATAAATTTAGTATGATTTTATATAAATTATTAATATCAATGTTATTAAAGAGGTCTTTGAAATCAAAAGTTTTAATATGATGCATGTAAGGAAGTTGTTTTAGGTTATTAATCACTTCTAAACTATTTTTGATTATATATGTTTGTTGTGTAGTAAAATGATCATAAATTTGATTTAGTATAATTAGAAGTTGTTTGTCAGCAGCATTTGCGTATAAATTAAATCCTATTGTAACAGTTTTAAAAGAAATGGATGATTTATGGAATTTAGATATTAGTATCAGGTAAGGAAATTAAGATTGTGTTTTTGTTTAAGAATATATATATATATATATATATATATATATAATATGAAAAAATGAAATTGAAAATGGAATAATACAATTAGAAGTTGTGTGTTTACGGGGTTGTAGAGAGATCAAGGGGGATTGCGACCCCTTTTCCTGGTTTAAGCATGCTTTTAATCCCAGGAAACACTCCCAGAAACCACTACACGCCCGAAACAACAATCAACAGTATGCCAGGGGGAAAAACGGAATCCCGAAATGAAGACCTTAAAATCACAAGAACATATAAAAGCATATAAAATGTATATATATATATATATATATAAATATATATATATATAAATTAAAATAACAAATACAAAAGTGCAGGAGTGTGAATCAGTAATCACAGTATCAAACCGCGGGCAATATAAAAGAGTGTATTGCATAGCAAAAAGCAACGAGGAAGGGCCGGAAAAGCAGAGCACGGAGAGGCCAGGACAAGGAAATTATATTAAAGAATAGTATATCTGCCAGAAACGTCTTCAAGGGCACATTCTAGACAGATATACTGAAATCCGTTGTTTCTATGATTGCATAAAAACACGTGGTTAAAATTTTATGCGATCTGTGCCCAACAAAGGAATAACGAGAATAACAAAAAAAAAAAAAAAAAAAAAAAAAAAAAAATAGGATAAAATTTAACTATAAAACATATATATATATAATATATATATATATATAATATATATATATATATAATATATATATATATATATATATAATCAAAGAGTTTAAATATAAAATACTAAACATATGAAAGTACTAAGTTTAACAGTGCAAATGTATTAACAAGAAAGATCAATCATGCATAAAACATTGATTATGAAACACTTTCCAACTTCAATGCAATTTTATACAAACATCTCTAAAATGCGATACATTCCTCGGTAATATTTTTAAAATTATCACAATACTACATTAATTTATTATATTTGAAAACTTCATCGAATAAAATGAACTTCATTCAAATGACGGCATTGAAATATAAATTGCCTGGTTTAGACATCTCTAAAATACGATAAATTCCTCGATAATATTTTTAAAATTGTCATAACACTACAATAATTTATTATATTTGAAAACTTCATCGAAAACAAATAAACTTTATTCAAATGACGTCATCGAAATATAAATCGCCTCTATATGAAAGCAGCATTTCATTCAAAAACAGTTTTCCAATCGTTTCATTCATCACAATACTTTAATAATTTATTTTATTTAAAAATTTGAAAAATTGCTATCTACCATATTTATTTTAAATGTGAAACCTTTCTCATATGTAAAATAATTAAACTCTTGGAAAGATATTTATTATATAATATATCTCTTTTTTCTTTCTGGAGGATATAACGAGAGTCAGAATTTAATTGAATTTGTTTTTCTCCCTATATTAAATAATTTTTATTTAAAAAACTACCTAACATATTTTACTTAAATTTTATATATATATATATATTTTATGGGATAATTTGAATATTTCCTAAAATTTTCGAAGCAATTGGTGAATTGCTTTAAATTCGCTTAAAAAATGTTTGAAAAATTAGGTCCCATAGGGTTCAATGCATTTCAGTTTTTCAACCCGGGTTCAATAAAAAACTAATTGGGTGATATTAGTCATTTATATTCCCATAAGTCCTACAGACCGTCTGAAAAACATACTAAAATTTCATTTTGATAAAGCCATTTTTACGACAGTTATCGTGCTAACGGACAGACAGAATGAACAAAGTCATAAACACTTTCAACCATGTTGTAAAGTGTTAATAATAAACGGACATAATACTTATTCTACTTTCGCTAGTAAAGTACTATACTCAATTGCTTGAAAGAACTAAATGACAGCCTTCGATATTCTCAATCTAATTATTTTATTTTAGATAACAGTCAAGAATTAATTGATAAATTTCATTTAATTGATAAATTTAATTTAATTGATAAATTTCATTTAATTGACAAAATCATTGGTTTCCAAACCTTTGATTTTAATCTTTTTAATGAATATTCAAGACCTTTATAATGCATTTGTTTTCAAACATGCCGATTATATTAAAATCAAAAACTTTCCGAAACTTCTCCACTTTGTTTTATTTAATAACTATATTTTTTAGGGAAACCAATTATATTTACAAGTAAGTGTTAATAATAAACGGACATAATACTTATTCTACTTTCGCTAGTAAAGTACTATACTCAATTGCTTGAAAGAACTAAATGACAGCCTTCGATATTCTCAATCTAATTATTTTATTTTAGATAACAGTCAAGAATTAATTGATAAATTTCATTTAATTGATAAATTTCATTTAATTGACAAAATCATTGGTTTCCAAACCTTTGATTTTAATCTTTTTAATGAATATTCAAGATCTTTATAATGCATTTGTTTTCAAACATGCCGATTATATTAAAATCAAAAACTTTTCGAAACTTCTCCACTTTGTTTTATTTAATAACTATATTTTTTAGGGAAACCAATTATATTTACAAGTATCAGGTGTCACGCAAGGTGGTTGTAGTAGTAGTATATTAGCGAATTTATATCTTTATAAATATGAACGTACATTTATACTCGAATCAACTGACTGACAATTATATCGATATGTAGACGATCTGTGTTGTTTAAACGGATTTAAATAATATCAACATTTCTATCCGGATAATATGGTATTCTTGAATAATGAACCTTCAATTAGTGCTAAGGTTAACTTTCTGGATTTAAATCTATGTATTGAATCTTTTAATAGTATTATTTATAATTTATATGTAAAAAAAGTTATTTTAATTTTAACATTAATAAATTATTACCTTTCACTTTTTGTAATTTGGTTCAACTTTTTCGTAACGTCATTAAAAATTAATTGTTTTGAATTTATAGATTATCAGATAAAATGTTTCAAAATTACAAATAAGAAACCTTATTCAAACTAGTAAATCATACTTTTATTCATTATATTTGGTTAACAGTATAGTAAAAAATTTAGCACTTTATTATGTCTAAATCACTATAGAATTTTAATCATTCCCCATTTATTCCCTATTATTTACTAACTAATACTTATGATTATATTTTCTATTATTACGCATGTCGTTATATTTGCATCACCTAACAATGCATTTTGCCAAGAAATAGATGCCAGGAATCAATGGAAGGTCTAATTTCTATAATCGTCCTTGTCTAATTTCTATAATCGATTAATATTCAATTGTCTATTCGATACATATTTTATTAATTCTTTAATTTATTTTATAGGATTAATAATGATTATCATTTTTATGTATATGTATTAATGGGCACTCGTTGTATTTTGAATGCAGTTTATCTTGTATTTATACCCTTTAATACTTTAGAATGGATTTACTATTTACAATTTTTAAGAATGGCAACACAGGCATTACTGTTTAGGGTTGGCAACATCTTATTTGCACATTATGTTGAGATGGTTTAGCTGCTATAACTTCTACACACGTATAAGTCAATTCTTTATTTTCAATTTATTCAATTCTTTTTAGTTTTTCAAATTTCTCAATCATTTTCCAGTTTTAGCACATAGGGGCTACTATTGACCTTTTGTTCACAGTAACAGGAAAATAAATGAAATTGTGCGAATTGAAGCTGATGTATAGTAGTCGCCCCCCGAAGATTTTACTATTGCATCAACATTCTATTATTTGATATTCCATTTTTCTTCAATATTTTGTTTTAAATATAATGAGTGGTTTCTGACATTTTCTTGAGTGTTTTCAGGTTGAAATTTAGTGCTTATCCACGTGTATGGCTTTAATGCTTGGTTATTATTTGTTTTTCAATTTTCGAATTCTCACCATTGATATATGTTGATGACATTTAGCTTGATGACTAGATATATGCATTTTATTCTCCTCTTGTTTGATGACTATCTAAGTTTTACATCTTTTTATGTTGTTAGCATTTTTTAAGTTAAGGTCTTATGAGTTACAACTTCTCTCTTCTCTCTGTATATATATATATATATATATATATATATATATATATATATAATAACAGAAGTTTGAAAGTCCGATAAAAGAAAAGCGAAAAACGTAACTCGAAAAACCTAACTTTCTAACAGCTTGCAAAATAAAAGTATAAATCAGCAAATCTTCAAGCAAATGGAAAAAAATACAAATTTCGAATCATCAAGTTAAAGAAAATTATCAAAAATCAATGGAATCGGTAAAAAGAAAAGATGAAATCCAAGCAATAATGCTATACACGTGGACAAGGTCTAGGCCTAAATCATGGATTTATTCACTTCTTCAAAACTCTTTCTCAAGTCCAAGTGTTTTGTAGAAGTAAACACAAAAATGTGTGTTTCTGAAGAAATTGATAGATTATATCTATAAACTATTTTTACTTGGACAGCATACATAAAGACGAAAAAATAAAAGGAAAAAAGTATACCTGGAAAATATCTCAACAAATGCACGAACCTGTCGAAACCGGGGACCCAGAATGAAGAGACCAGTGTTGCCATTATCAAAGGAAAAAGATATGATCTACTGTTGCCATTCGTAAGAAATAAATAATAGTAATGCGAAAAGAAGTATATGTGATAATATACAATCAGAAAATTTTGAAATTTTTAATCGAATATATATATATATATATATATATATATATATATATATATATATATAATATAGTATGGTTTTAACTACCTTCAACGAATGGAAATATCACATTTTAGAAGATTTTAACCTTTACTATCGTTATTCAAATACGAACTATGACATATAAATTAAATAAAAAAACGCTGGAACAAGTAGTCAAGGATTTTGCTATAACATATACTGATAAAGTAATGTCCAATTATACATTTACATGTATTAAATATTATATTGAGCTCTTAAATAATAATTACAATAATAAAACTATGTATACCCTATTAAAAATACCAAAAAGGGAAATTGAAAATAAAATTTGTGCTATGTATAAACCATTCGGGATCGAAATCAAGCATATCCGATTTCCTTACTTGGTGATGATTCCCAAACTACACAAGACTCCTATTAAGTAGCGTCCCGTAACAGTGGGATTTCGAACCTATTTGACCATTGCTAATACTAGGCTATTATTACTGTTAAAACCAATTATGCTACAGATAATGAAGAATGGATCAATCATGGTTAAAAATAGTTATAATGTAATAAATAGTTTACGTAATATGTCTGAACATATGATCTACAAAAGCTTTGACTTCAAAGATCTATTCAATAGTATAAATCTGGACGACCTCTTTGATATAATGATTGATATTTATAACACCTACAATATGCAAAGATACATGGCAATGTACAAATAAGAAACCATATTGAATATAGTCGTATGAAAATATTCTATATAATGGTAATTTCTATCAACAGAAAAAAGGCATTCCTATGGGAGGGGGATGCTCCTCTATGTTAGCGGACCTCTACCTAAACAACTACGAAAAAGGTTCCCATATTCTGAACGAAATGCCTTACTTCAGATTCGTGGACGATATCCTTATTGGTCAAACAAAAAACAGCAGTGATTTTGACTTTAGTTTCTACCCATCCAACTTAGAACTTATAGAAACTAATAGGAATCATAATAACGAGATCAATTATCTTGATATTAGTATCAATTTTTGTGACAATGAAGAATTATATATAAAACTATATGAGAGAGATAAGAGAAACTCATTCGACATCAACATTTATTACATTGTTGACTGGAATTCGAAATTGAGCTCTACCATTTTTCGCAATATCATCTAAAATCATTTCCTTCGCAACTTGAGAATGCATACTTATAAACGTGATCGCATCATTAGTGACAGAAAATTCATCCAGGAGGCCTTACGAGAGCATTATCCAGTGAGCTACATCAAACACTACTATAATGCACTACATACAAAGTTATAAACGCCTTTTACAAATATTTTGGCAACATCGCTATTCCATAAATTTTATTGGCAACGTATGTATTTTAAGCATCTCTATAAATGCAGTTGATTCGGAAACTTTTAAGATGATGTAAAATTAGCACCTTCACTATCATCGGAAATTGCTTCCCTTCCCTTTAATCAACATTATTCTTTCCATTTTTATCCATTTAAATTTAAACGTGATCTATGCTTCCATTCCTGGATTACTCCTTTTGCTTGGACGTTTCTTGGAGATTAGGCCACAGGAATATATCGGCTCCGGGAGTGTTTCCTAGGAGTAATAGCTGGCTATAACCGGGAACAAGGAATCACAATCCCCCTTGGCCTATTAGTATATTACCTGTTTTGGCACTTTCCCATCTTATACTTTTGACTTTCTTATATATATATATATATATATATATATATAACAAAAACTAAAGTGCAAGTGTGTGAATCAGTAACCACAGTATCAAACCGCGAGCAAAATAAAGCGTGTTGTGAAAAGCAAAAAGCAACGAGGAAGGGCCGAAAAAGTAGAGCACGGAGAGGCCAGGACAAGGAAAACATATTAAAGAATAGTATATCTGCCAGAAACGTCTTCAGGGGCACATTCTAGACAGATATACTAAAATCCGTTGTTTCTATGATTGCATAAAAACACGTGGTTAAAATATTATGCAATCTGTGCCCAACAACGGAATAACAGAAAAAAAAAAAAAAAATAGGATAAAATTCAATAATAGAATATAAAATACCACATAAACATGAAATATAAAATACCACATAGACATGAACATGAAAAATATAGCGCACAAATATACGAATTTGCAAAAAAGAGCAACTCACATGTCGAAAGGTCGTCACCGTGAAAAATCTTCAAATGAGTCCACCACATGCTACAATTTGAACGCTTACCTCGCTTACTACCACGTGGGAATAATCCAGACGAGAGGAAGTGGAAGTGGCAGTACATACTTTCGGAGAGATAAACCCAAGAGTTTAGAAACTGACCGAGATGTGACCACGATTATCGAAAACTTTGAAAGAATGGATAACACTGTTTTTTGGAGCCGTAGCCTGTTTTTTGTTTTATTAGCTTTTTAGATATCCGCCTTAACGGTTTTAAGAGTGTTTTAAACTTTTTTCTTTACCCGCCGAGGCGGTTTTTTTAAAAAAAATTTTGTTTTTAGTGTAATCGAAATTACTGTTTTTTAATATTTTTACATTTTTATTTTTGCCCGCCGGGGCGGTGTTTATTTTATGGTGTTTCCACGACTTTAGAATACTGTACTTATACTGCGATCTACAAATAAGGGGGGGAAATTCTACATAAAGCAAAGATTTTTGAGACGATTAATGTGTGTTAGTGTACACTTATTACTATCCAGGCGTTTAATGCGGAGCAAATAGCTAGTGATTAGATTTTTAAAAACTTGGTTGCTAAGGCAAGAAGAGAAATGTGGGAAGAATTTTACATTAAATTTAAATTGATGTTAAATTTAAATAGTAGTAGTGAAAGAGTTACAATGTATATCAATGGTGATGTCAAGATAATTTACAGATTTGGAAGGGTGGGATTCATTCGGTATTAATTCAAGATTGGATGGATATATATTAATATTGGATGGATATATATATATATATATATATATATGTATGTATGTATATATATGTGTATATGTATATATATATATATATATATATATATATATGTATGTATGTATATATATGTGTATATATATATATATATATATATATATATATATATATATATATATATATATATATATATATATATATATATATATATGTATGTATGTATATGTGTGTGTGAAAATGAGGAAAATGTTTACTAAAAGATATATAATGTAAAAGGGGCACCTCTCTATGAAGACTTCTTTAGCTCCTTGTGAAACTATAACACGCTTTACTTTTTTCAGGGCTTTATTCTACAGGGCTGCTAGATAATTATTTTTGCGGTGCAGGATAAGTTAGGGGAGATAAACAACGTGGATATTTAATTCAGTTAAATTCCAAAAGAGTGATCTCAAATGGAAGAAAAAAATAACTATCCCTGGTATAAACTGTTTCATTAAAAAGAGCAATTTTAATTTCAAAAGAACCATTTAATTTATTTAATTTTTTTTTATCTTTCCTCCAAGTCCAAACATTTATTTTTCAATTTCACTTCTTTGCGAAGTTTTCGCTCTCTTGATGAAATATTTCTTCCAATACAAAAATGATATTAGTGATTTTGTAACAAAGATTTCAATATTTTACCTTTACGTTCTTTTAAAAGTTTTTCTTCAAATTTTATTCCGAAAAGCTAGCAAGGAACGCAGCCGATGGAATTCTATCCGCATGTTTGCCGAGGGAATAAATAAAAAAAAAGGTTGCAATAAAAGAAAAAGAAGTTCTCCCTTTGTTTTGGCGTTTTGCTGGTTTCTAAACAGTTTCCCATGTAATTCAATATGCTTCGGTTCAAATCAGTCCCCAACAGATAATGATTAGAGTCTCTTGTTTCTTCCATATTCTGAGGAGCAAGCTTGCAATATTTGGCATGTCATCGCTTTTTGTAATTCTTCATGTTGAAACATGAATTAAATATCTAGGGTGTGTCTCCACTCGACTTTCTCATCTTACTTAATAAATTAAAATGTCTGTCTATGCAGTCTGTAGCGAAAAATTTAAGCGTCGTACGGTCATGAAATTTAGTACATAGGTACTTCAGGACCCAAACAGGTGCACCTTGGCGTTATTTTCTTTTAAATTTCAGATTAGTGTTTTTAGTCATTTTATATTTTAGCACTATTTTAGGAGATATTCACCCAAATCAGATTCTTGGCAACCGAAAATATTATCACAAAATTTCCGTTTTGAGACCATCGGAAAGATCAAAAAGTTATCTCTTAAATAAACTTTAAACGGATTGTATACGATTAATAAACGGATTGTATACGATTAATATATATTTTTTCATATGTTCTAAATGAGCCTCGATTTATAAATTGCAATATAATAATTGACGGCCAATCTAATGCTTATAATTTAACAATAGCTCCTTTAAATATTACACATTGCCCCAAAATAAAAATTAATTTCGTGAACCCCTCCTTTTACTAATTATAATTTTTTTTAAGTTAGCGAACTGTTAAAATTTTCAATGCCGTGCTTGGATTTTGCGTATCATCTTTTCCCCCGCGGTAAATTATAGGCTTAAAGTTCTCTCTCAAAGAAATAATTCCGCGAAGACATTTTAAGCCAGGATTTTAAATCATGTACATTTCTTTTATTTATTTATTTATTTATTTTCTTTGGACGTTTGTGGACAACGTACGCTTTGATTTCGCATTTCGTGAGGATTTAGATTTAAACTGCGGGAGATTGAAACTAATTTAGAAAATGAACTTTCTTTCAGTTTCGCGTTTTAATTGAAAATATAAAAATTGCGCTGTTTTCGGAAGATACAGCCAATATATAAATTGGTCTAATTGTGCTAAGATTGTTGAAATTAAGATTTAAATTGTGTCCATCGGTAGATTTTAATGTAAGGACGTAGAATCTCCACAAGTGATGAGTTTCGATTTTGTGATTTGGGGGGAGGCGAATGGTTGTATCACGCCCCTTACGCCCCGCCCACTCAACCGGTTGCTCATACCCTAGGGTGAGTCGGGTGGCCTGGGTCTTTCATGCCCCTTACGCCGATATACTCGAATTGCTTGCAATTTTTGCTATTATTTATATGAATAAAATGTATTTATTTTGTTATTTTATAATAACTACCCTGATTTCACTCTCAGGCAACGCCGAGTACATTTTCTAGTACAATTATATTAAATACTGTATACTTCTATTTATACCACAACCCATACCTGCCAACTTTTACGAATTTTTCGTAATTTTTACGAAAATTCTCTTGTTTTACGATTTTACGCGCGTAATCGATTTCTTTACGATTTTTAATATTTTTTACTAATTACGCCTAAAAATCGCGCCAATTTGCCGATTTATCGCCAAATTTATATTTTTACACCAAAATGTCGCCAAGCATTTGGATTGCTTGTCACACGAGAACGTTCGCGTTCTCGTGTGACAAGCCATCCAAATGAACGCAGACAATGTACGCGGCAATGAACGCAGACGTTCTCGTGTGACAAGCTGTATTTATTCTGGTACTTCCAGCACGCAGCGTTCAAAAAACGGACGGCAGACAATGCTCGTC
This sequence comes from Amaurobius ferox, assembly GCA_951213105.1. Taxonomy (NCBI): domain Eukaryota; kingdom Metazoa; phylum Arthropoda; class Arachnida; order Araneae; family Amaurobiidae; genus Amaurobius; species Amaurobius ferox. Next base: position 121,456,068 of record OX578143.1, on the reverse strand, counting down.
TTTCTAACCCAGAAGTGTAGGCATAAAATTCCCCCACAGAAAGGAATCAAAATAAGTTGTAAATTTTTGTCTCCATAATCACCGTGATGTATGTTATCATATATATCATTAATGCATATGTTGTCATTGGACTCAAAGAGGAAACAGAAGAAAAAACTTCGTACAGCATTTGAAAATATTTGTTTTACTTTTATCCCTTTTTGTTGAGAGTCCAAAATTACCAGTTTGCATCCATTTTCTTCTTCTAATGATTTCATATCAGAACAATAGACCTAATTTATTTTTATAGTGCGAATGAAAATAAAAAATTATTTTACTAAGCAAATTATATTTCGCTTAAATTATAAGATGAGCAATTCAGTCTTTTCTTTTCAGGCTTTGCTGAGAGTACATAATTGCCTTTTTCCATCCATCTCCATCCCCTGATTATTACACATTAACTTTACTAAACTAGTTTATTTTTATATTTCAGTTGATTATAAAGGTCACCTTTTTAATTATTTTCATATAAATAGTAATTTTTTTTTTCATCTCTGCAGCGGTTGCCGAGAGAACGCTATTATCCTTTTCCATCGATCTCCATCTCCCTATTGTTGGACATTAACTTGATTAAATTAACATATTTTCATATTTTGGTTGATTATAAAGGCAAATTTTTTTAATTATTTTTACATAAATAGTACGATCGTGAAATTCAGTTTTTTTTCGCGGGCGTTTCCGAGATTACGCAATTATCCTTTTCCATCGATCTCCTTCTCCTTATTGTTGCACATTAACTGGACTAAAGTAGCTTATTTTCATAGTTTGGTTGATTATAAAAGTTAATTTTTTAATTATTTTCATATAAATAGTACGATCATGAAATTCAATCTTTTTCTATCTAAAGCCTTTTCTGCCACATTTTTATGAAAAGATATTTTTGAACAAAATAAACATTTTCTTTAAAATATACTGCCACCAATTTTTATTTATGTGCAGACACTAGACAATGCACATTTTAATAATATATGATAATTTTATGAATGTGTTTAAAAATATACTGCAGTGTAAGAACAAAAAATTTGTGTCTTCCCAATTCTAAAAAAAAAATTTTTTGTGAAATTAAGTTCATAAATCCTGACTATTGTAATGATTTAATTTCAACAAAACTGACAAAATAAAAGCATGAGTTATTATAGATAACAAAATCATAGTTTAGAATTAATATAAAGGAATGTGTTAAAATTAAATTTGCCCATGTATTTAAACAACCCTGTTCTTAAACACGATTGTCAAACTTGCATTTTCTAAATATAATAGAATTATATCATTTTTCATCATTACATAACGAATTATATCATCATTACATAACGTAACTTTCTGTCAAAATATTTTGAGAGATGAAGGATGCAATGTAAATAATGTACAAATGAACATGCATACAACTGTTTCCAAAGAGATCTCAAAACAGTTGTGTGTTTCACATATTTGTGCATTATTTACATTGTGTCCTTTGAAAATCAGATTTATGTCGATTTGTTCTGTAAAACTCATTTTACGCGCTATTCTGATTTTTTTCAAAAATCTTCTGATTTTTACTCCAAATAAGTTGGCAGCTATGCACAACCCACGGAGGTAAAGAGAAGGAGTTAAAACTTCAAAGTAGGAAAACAGCTTGAGGAAATAATTCAGGTGGCGCTAGGATAAGATAAATCTCATCGCAATGTATGTATTTCTATGGCGAAAGGCTCGCATAGAATTAAATAATATTTATTTAAACTGTTAGTTTTGCAGAAATAAATTGCCAGGCAATATAAATTGGAACTCAAACAATAATAAAGAATATTCCCACATATTCAAATTTATTTTACCTTTCAATTTATTTTTGTCTCCATATATTCTGTGCCCTGTTTGTTATAACAACCAGGAACAAAACGATTACTACTTCTACTTATAATTATAGAACTGTAATTTTAAAATAATCGAAAATGCTTATAATGAACACTAAGCCTTCGTGTGGTGTCAAATGAGAACAAATGGGACTTAACTAACACTTGTGGCATCTGTATATCATTCTCAAAGCATTCGGGTATATTCAAACTTTCCTTCCACAGGAGTTTTTTCTCCTCTCAGACTTCATGAAACAAACATTATCAAAATGAAAAACAAAATATGTATCTCCTTTAGATTCGCCCCACACCTTATTCTTTTCGAATATTTCGTAGGAATTATTTAATAGTTTTTTTTTTAAGTTGACTACAGCTTAATGCCACTAACCGATGCATTTAGCTTATCTGTGCTCATATAAAATATTTTAATACCATAATTCATGTAGTTAAAATTATCGATTTCTCCTATAAACTATAAAAGTTTCCTAGGAAAGTCCGTCCCAATAACTTTGCAAGGAAAAGCCTACATAAACATTAAATCTATATAAAGTGAAGTGACCATGCCCGATCGAATGGAAGTGATTGTAGCCCATTAACGAAGAATTTAAAAAGTTGGGATTACGAATTCGACAACAAAGAGAAATAGAGGAAAAAAACTCATTAAAGTTGTAGAACATTGTGTAATGAGTAGAAATTGACACCAGGAACGGACGAAACGCGTTTGCAGAAAGCAATAAATGCCTGTCAAAAAGTCGTATCAATATGGTCTGTATTACGACGACACTCTGGGCCTGATTGAAGCACGGGTCTCTAGAGCCGCGGCCCTGGATCCCAAATGTCAAGGGGCCCCTAAATTTTGCATGTGATAAAAAATTGAATCAAAAATGATTTCTTAATTAATTTGCAACTGGAAATATTAGTTTTATTTTAAATTATAAAATATGTTAATAATTTTAAATATTATATATAAATATTATATATAAATTTTATATATAAATATATATATATATATATATATATATATATATATATATATATATATATATATATATATATATATATATATATATATATATATATTTCTTTGTATTTTGTAGAAAATTTTGGAATAGTGTATTATGAGTTACTACTTACATTCTAACATTGGATTCACTAATTTATATTTATATATATATATATATATTAAATATTATATATTATCTTGAATATATTACTTTGGAGTAAAAAATTTGGAAGTTTTCTACATGTACAAAAGAACCTTCGAGGCTGTGAACCTGAGCCCCCAAACGTGTTATGGGATGTTTTGCTTGTGTTTGTATACGTATGGGGGCCCCCAAATTAACAGCAGGCCCTGGGCCCCACTTTGACTTGATCGAACTTGCCGACACCTTCAATGCCTGTCAAAGTACGCAATCATTTTCCTCCTTGAATTCACATATGAATCGTTGTGGACGGGGAAGGGGGGGCATTTTAAACAGTCTGTACATTAGATGCCTGTACATGTAAATACTGTTTAATTTAGCTCCTGTATAAAATAGCCATTTGCCAATAACCCTATTATGTCAAACAAATACCTTCTGTAACAGTTTTAGAGCCAATTTCAACTCATTTGACAATGCTATACAACTTTCTAATTGGCTTTTTTTTCTTCGACCCAGACCGTCCGACCTACTCGAGGGTGTAAGGTATCTGTTTGGGCGGCCGGGAAGTGCTACCCAGTTTAGACCGGAACCCAACGGGGATAGCATCCACAGGGACCGTACCCTCCTTCACCTAGCACCAACCTCTCGGAAGGACCTACGGATCCACATATTTAACGTACCAATGCTCAGCGTGAACACGAGGCCCGTTTGGTCAGCGCGAAAATTGAACTCGAGTCATCCGAGTGCAATCTCGCGCGCTAACTACTGGGCTGTCCCACCCCTTAATTGGCTTTTTCGTTTATTTCGCTTTGTTATCGAGTTTGTTATCCTAATTTTTTTAATTCTTCGCTAGGAGCGCTGCAATTACTTTCATTCGATAGAGACGCTTTAGTGTAGATAGACCTAACGTGTACACTTATGAACCTTTTCTTTCCTTTGTATACAGCCACCATCAAAGTTTTGAGAACTATAATTGTTTTGATTGTGGAAAAGAATGCTATGAAAATTTTAAAATTCGATTAAGTCGAGTTCAAATGTTAAAAACTACTAAAAGTTCTATCTAGTTTTTGTCAGAAGAGTAAGTAAATGAAAGCGGAAATTATAAAGATTATTAAAGCTTGACATTGGTCAGCATCTAAATTCCAATACGTACTCGGCCTCTGTATAGTGGATTGGATTGCCTGTTAATATATTACTTACCTTCGACATCTGAAAAGTAAATAATCAAAACAATGCATCATGTATCAAAATGAAAGGTCTAAAGGAGAGTATCACATTTATTTATTACACACTATCATCCATTATAATTACTAGAATCAATATTAATGTTGAAGTGTTTTGCAATATATCTTATTACTTTGCCTCATTGGACTAATTCAATATTAAATGTTAAAACTTGCCTCTTGGACTCAATATACAATTCATATTCTCATAACTATTACTTATCAATATACAACAAATACCTTTGTATTTACCATTATATATTCAGACATGTGATTGGTCAAGCAAGAAATTAGTTGAAAATTTTTTCATCTGATAGTGTAAGAAATTATATTCATATACAGACAAACTTTTTTAACTCTAACTTCTATAACTCGAAGTTTCAATGATTTGAATTAAAATTAATTTTCCTAACGAAAATTTGCTTGCATCGCATGCTTCTATAAATGCACATCTTTTCCCAAGGACTAGTGAATTGTTGAATTCCTATTCCGGGATGTTAAAAAACTTGATTTCAAATAGTTGTTTGAAAGCAAAAACAATGTCTGATCTCATTGGATCATGACAGTTTTATTTTTCCACACACTGTATTTATAGCGGTAAATATATTCGTTTTTGAGTTATCATGTCCAGACCTCGTTGGCACACACACAAACACACACACCAGTGGCACACACCAGTTGGCACACACACACACCAGTGGCACACCAGTGGTTTGGCTGTAACACCCCCTCTCCCCAGCCAACGGCCGTACCGTGCTGAAAACAACGGTTCCCGTTATAGATCACCGAAGTCAGGCAGCATCGGGCGCGGTTAGTACTTGGATGGGTGACCACCTGGGAACACCGCGTGCTGTTGGCACCTTTCGGGCGCGGTAGCTCGGTGGTTTGCGCGCTGGATTTGCACGCTGCCACAACTGCCGCCGTGTTCATGCGGAGTACGATCACGTTAAACATGTGGGTCCGTAAGTCCTTCCGAGAGGTTGGTGGTAGGGGAAGGAGGGTACGGTCCCTGTGAATGCCTCCCCCACTGGGTTCCGGTCTAAATTGGGTGGCACTTCCCGGCCGTCCAAACAGTTACCTTACACCTTTCTGGTAGGTCGGACGGCCTGGGTCTCAACAACAACCCCCTCCCCCCAGCAGCTGATTAAAACATTATGCCTCTCTTTACCTTCCTCTTTCATTAAGTCCTAGTAATATCATACCGTTTCATTGTTAAGAAATTTCCACTCTTTTTAAAGGTTGTTATTTTTGCTAAGACCCTTGACCTAGAAAATGCTAGGTCAGGTTTAAAAGATCACGTCGCCCATAAAGCAATGATGCTACCCTCTCCCGGTCCTCTTCTGCAGCGATTCTCAACCAGTGTGCCACGGCACCTAAAGATGCCGTGAAATTCTCCACGGGTGCCGCAAAATTCAGGGGAAAAAATACTTTTTACAAATAGAAAAAAAATTCAGAGAATTTTTTTTTTACATCTGTGACATTCCCTCGAAGAAACAATCACATGACACAACATTACGCAAATACAAAATGAAATTGTTTGCCTAACAATTCAGACCTCTATAGCTCTACTTGAGGTTCTGAACTTCATATATATATATATTGCATTATTTAGTATATAAATGTGTTGTTTTACTTCATATGTTTCAATAGTATCAGAAAGTTTCTATTTTGTTACAGAAATATTTTTAATAGATTTTAGCTAATCTGGTTTTCTTAACTTTAAAGGGTAAATCAAGGTTTATAACAAAAAATAAATAAATAAACCGAACATCTATGAAAAATCAGAGAGATCCGGGAGAGTAAAATCATATTCATAAGGGTGTTGCGAACTATAAAAAGGTTGGGAATCACGACCTAAAGAGGCTCCCATGCAGTTAAGAAGAACAGTGGCCGAGGAGAAAGAACAAGTAGGGAAAACTCTGTCTCCTCGTTCAAACCTTATATCCTTAGTATGGCCGCTCTTTAACCTGACCAATGCTGTCTGAATCTATGGCCATCCTAATGTAGATCTAAGGCCATCCTATTGAAGCGGTAACCCAGGGCTCTTAGCCGAGTATCAGTGATGACATTTTTAAATGTAGAAGATTTTATTATTTATTTGATGCATAAGTATTATTTTTATATAAAAGGTTAAATAGTACTAATTAACGTTTTAATGTCAAAGCAGATTTTGCGATCTCCCCCATCCATTTTGCTTCTGAGCTAGCTGCCTATACCGCAGACTGGAAGTCGCAGATGGAATGTGCAGGATTTTAGAAACAAAGTACTGGTTATAAAAAGGTAGATCTGCTTTTTCCGCCCTTCAACAATAGTTTGGGGGAGACGTGGTACTCAGGGCGTATGCAGGTTTTTTCCACGGGAGTGTTAAAATTGATTGCATTCAAAATTTAGGGATTACTATCACCCTTGAAATATGTATTGTTACACAGTAAAAAATCTGATGTGGGCAGCACGACTTTCCTTATATAAAGCAATGAATTTACTACTTTTACAGTAAAAAAAAATAGATTATTTTTATAGTAGATATTTATATTCTTTCCAAGATATTGAATTTTCGTCAATGAGTCGCCATTTTTATTGATTTGGCGTCATTTTTATCCATTTGGCGAGTTTTTCGTTAAGCAACATTTAAAAAAGTCGCCAAGTTGGCGACATTCCACAAAATTCGTCGCTAAAATCTCGCCAAGCGTTATGGACGGAGAAATAAGTTATTCTTACAGCAGATAAATGATTATTGGCGTTCAAATACAGTATTAAAAGTATTACTCAAATAAAAGTATTACTCAAACTATTAATAACTCGAATTCCAATTTTCGACCCCGTCACAATACTTTCCGTACACATTATTGTACATAAAGAGAGTAATAACTAGCATGTATTTTATTAATTAATAAAATTAATACTTTTTACTATTTCTCTTCTTTTTTTTACCTTGTTTATTTGTATCTTGTCGTTATTTGTACTATGTCCAAATTCTCAAACTTTTACCAGTCAAGCAATGCCTTATTAGTAATCACTTCATTTTGTCGATATTTATGAACAATATATTATTTACTTCCAACATAGTTGAAAAGTGTTTGAGACTTTTGCCATTATCTCCGTCCCTCTGCCTGTTCGCTCGCTCGATAACTTCTATAAAAATCTGATGTGGGCAACACATGACTTTCCTTATATAATGAAATGAATTTACTACTTTTAGAGTAAAATAAAAAGGTTTTTCTTCTAGTAGATACTAATATCCTTTCCAAGATATTGAATTTTCGACAATTAGTCGTCATTTTCATTGATTTAGCGTCATTTTTATAAATTTGGCGAGATTTTCGTTAATTTTGCAACATTTCAAAAAGTTGCCAAGTTGGCGACATTCCGCCAATTTCGTCGCCAAAATCTCGCCAAGCGTTATGGACGAAGAAATAAGTTATATATATATATATATATATATATATATATATATATATAACTTATTAGATATTGAATTTTCGACATATATTATATAACTATTATTATATATTTATATATTATATAACTTATTAGATATTGAATTTTCCACAATTAGTCGTCATTTTCATTGATTTAGCGTCATTTTTATCTATTTGGCGATATTTTCGTTAATTTGGCAACATTTCACAAAGTCGCCAAGTTGGCGACATTCCGCCAATTTCGTCGCCAAAATCTCGCCAAGCGTTATGGACGAAGAAATAAGTTGTTCTTACAGCAGATAAATTGGCGTTCAAATGCAAAAGTATTACTCAAAGTATCTTTTTTCATGAATGGAACGAGCTAGATCCACGAGAATGATGTCACCCAATTTATCGCGTGATATTATATATGAAAGTGAACATGTTTCTCAATAGGAAATATTTTTTTTCTATTTAATATGACTTTTTGATAATTTTTTTTAAAAATGTGCAATATCTCGAGAACGGTCGATGTTAGCGTTCTAAAATTTATGTCAATCGTTTTCTAATGAAAAATTACATAAGAAATGTCTATTTGCGTAACTTTAATATTGATTTTGATTTTTTGACGATTTTTTCAAAATTTCATTCGAAAATTTAGGGGGGTTCTGAACATTCGATTGCGTGTAAAAACAATAGGCTTCCAGTGTTTACAGATTGTGACTTTTGTACCAAATTTGGTTCGAATCGGTCTATTCGTTCGTCAGTTATCGTCTCCACAGACTCACTGACACACACGCACACAGACATCACTTCAAAAATGTTTGATTCGTGATCAGGGATGCTTGAAACGTGCTCTCCCGTCGAAAACTCGAATTCGAATTTTCGACCCCGTCACAATACTTTCCTTATACATTATGTATATAAGGAAAGTAAAAATCTGATGTGGGCAACACATGACTTTCCTTATATAATGCAATGAATTTACTACTTTGAATGAATTTACAGTTAAAAAAATGTTATTCTTATAGTAGATACTTATATTCTTTCCAAGATATTGAAGTTTCTTCAATTAGTCGTCATTTTCATTGATTTAGCGTCATTTTTATCCATTTGGCGAGATTTTTGTTAATTTGGCAACAATTAAAAATGTCGCCAAGTTGGCGACACTCCGCCAAATTCGTCCCCAAAATCTCGCCAAGCGTTATGGACGAAGAAATAAGTTATTCTTACAGCAGATAAATGACTATTAGCATTCAAACACAAAAGTATTACTCAAAGTATCTTTTTTCATGAATGGAACGAGTTAGATCCACGAGAATGATTTCACCAAATTTATCGCATGGTATTACATAGGAAAAGTGAACATGTTTCTCAATAAGAAATATTTTTTTTTTATTTTATATGACTTTTTGATAATTTTTTTTTAAATGTGCAATATCTCGAGAACGATTCATGTTAACGTTCCAAAATTTATGTCAATCGTTTTCTAGTGAAAAATTACATAAGAAATGTCTATTTGCGTAACTTTATTAGCGGTTTTTATTTTTTGACGATTTTTTCAAAATTTCACTCGAAAATTTAGGGAGGTTCTGAACATTCGCTTGCGTATAAAAACAATAGGCTTCCAGTGTTTACGGATTGTGATTTTTGTACCAAATTTCGTTTGAATCGGTCCATTCGTTCGTCAATTATCGTCTCCACAGTCTCATTGACACACACACCTACTTTCACACACACACACACACACATACTTTCACACACACACACACACACACATACTTTCACGCACACACACATACACACAGATATCACTTCAAAAATGTCTGATTTGTGATCAGGGATGTTTGACACGTACTCTCCCTTCGAAAACTCGAATTCGAATTTTCGACCCCCGTCACAATACTTTCCTTATACATTATGTATATAAGGAAAGTAATATGAATAGATGGTATGAGGATCACATTTTAAAAATGAGTACATATAGCACTTTTAAAAATTAATATGCACCAATGTTTAAAAAATCTGATGTGGGCAACACATGACTTTCCTTATATAATACAATGAATTTACTACTTTTACAGTTCAAAAAAATCTGATGTGGGCAACACATGACTTTCCTTATATAATGTAATGAATTTGCTACTTTTACAGGAAAAAAAATCTGATGTGAGCAGCACATGACTTTCCTTATATAATGCAATTAATTTACGACTTTTACAGTAAAAAAAAATACATTATTTTTATAGTAGTTATTTATATTCTTTTCAAGATATTGCATTTTCGTCAATGAGTCGTCATTTTCCATGTCGTTATCATTAATGAGTCGTCATTGATTTAGTGTCATTTTTATCCATTTGGCGAGTTTTTTGTTCATTTAGCAACATTTAAAAAAGTCGCCAAGTTGGCGACATTCCACCAAATTCGCCGCCAAAATCTCGCCAAGCGTTATGGACGAAGAAATAAGTTATTCTTACAGCAGATGAATGACTATTGGCGTTCAAATACAAAAGTATTACTCAAAGTATTTTTTTTCATGAATGGAACGAGCTAGATCCACGAGAATGATATCACCCAATTTATCGCATGGTATTACATATGAAAAGTGAACATGTTTCTCAATAGGAAATATTTTTTTTTATATGGCTTTTTCATAATTTTTTGAAAAATGTGCAATATTTATGTCAATCGATTACTACTGAAAAATTACATAAGAAATGTCTATTTGCGTAACTTTATTAACGGTTTTGATTTTTTGACGATTTTTTTCAAAATTTCACTCAAAAATTTAGGGGGTTCTGAACATTCGATTGCGTATAAAAAAAATCTGATGTGGGCAACACATGACTTTCCTTATATAATGTAATTAATTTACTACTTTTACAGTAAAAAAAAGTAGGTTTTTCTTATAGCAGATACTAATATTCTTTCCAAGATATTAAATTTAAGACAATTAGTCGTCATTTTTATCCATTTGGCGAGATTTTCGTTAATTTGGCAACATTTCAAAAAGTCGCCAAGTTGGCGACATTCCGCCAAATTCGTCGCCAAAATCTCGCCAAGCGTTATGCACTAAGAAATAAGTTATTCTTACAGCAGATAAATGACTATTGGCGTTCAAACACAAAAGTATTACTAAAAGTATATTTTTTCATGAATGGAATGAGCTAGTTCCACGAGAATGATGTAACCCAATTTATCGGATAGTATTACATGTGAAAAGTGAACATGTTTCTCAATAGGATTTTTTTTTTATATGACTTTTTGATAATTTTTTTTTAAAAAATGAACAATATCTCGAGAACGGTTCATGTTAGCGTTCTAAAATTTATGTCAATCGTTTTCTAATGAAAAATTACATAAGAAATGTCTATTTGCGTAACTTTATTAGTGGTTTTGATTTTTTGACGATTTTTTCAAAATTTCATTCGAAAATTTAGGGGGGTTCTTAACATTCGATTGCATATAAAAGCAATAGGCTTCCAGTGTTTACGGATTGTGATTTTTGTACCAAATTTCGTTTGAATCGGTCCATTCGTTCGTCAATTATCGTCTCCACAGACTCATTGACACACACACCTACTTTCACACACACACACACACTTTCACACACACACACACTTTCACACACACACACATACACACAGATATCACTTCAAAAATGTTTGATTTGTGATCAGGGATGCTTGACACGTACTCTCCCTTCGAAAACTCGAATTCGAATTTTCGACCCCCGTCACAATACTTTCCTTATACATTATGTATATAAGGAAAGTAATATGAATAGATGGTATGAGGATCACATTTTAAAAATGAGTACATATAGCACTTTTAAAAATTAATATGCACCAATGTTTAAAAAATCTGATGTGGGCAACACATGACTTTCCTTATATAATACAATGAATTTACTACTTTTACAGTTCAAAAAAATCTGATGTGGGCAACACATGACTTTCCTTATATAATGTAATGAATTTGCTACTTTTACAGGAAAAAAAATCTGATGTGAGCAGCACATGACTTTCCTTATATAATGCAATTAATTTACGACTTTTACAGTAAAAAAAAATACATTATTTTTATAGTAGTTATTTATATTCTTTTCAAGATATTGCATTTTCGTCAATGAGTCGTCATTTTCCATGTCGTTATCATTAATGAGTCGTCATTGATTTAGTGTCATTTTTATCCATTTGGCGAGATTTTCGTTAATTTGGCAACATTTCAAAAAGTCGCCAAGTTGGCGACATTCCGCCAAATTCGTCGCCAAAATCTCGCCAAGCGTTATGCACTAAGAAATAAGTTATTCTTACAGCAGATAAATGACTATTGGCGTTCAAACACAAAAGTATTACTAAAAGTATATTTTTTCATGAATGGAATGAGCTAGTTCCACGAGAATGATGTAACCCAATTTATCGGATAGTATTACATATGAAAAGTGAACATGTTTCTCAATAGGATTTTTTTTTATATGACTTTTTGATAATTTTTTTTTTTTAAAATGAACAATATCTCGAGAACGGTTGATGTTAGCGTTCTAAAATTTATGTCAATCGTTTTCTAATGAAAAATTACTTAAGAAATGTCTATTTGCGTAACTTTATTAGTGGTTTTGATTTTTTGATGATTTTTTCAAAATTTCATTCGAAAATTTAGGGGGGTTCTTAACATTCGATTGCATATAAAAGCAATAGGCTTCCAGTGTTTACGGATTGTGATTTTTGTACCAAATTTGGTTCGAATCGATCCAGTCGTTCATCAGTTATCGTCTCCACAGACTCACTGACACACACACATACTTTCTAACACACACACACACACACACACACACAGACATCACTTTAAAAATGTTTGATTCGTGATCAGGGATGCTTGAAACGTGCTCTCCCGTCGAAAACTCGAATTCGAATTTTCGACCCCGTCACAATACTTTCCTTATACATTATGTATATAAGGAAAGTAAAAATGGGTTTTCTTATAGAAGATACTAATATTCTTTCCAAGATATTGAATTTTCGACAATTAGTCGTCATTTTCATTGATTTAACGTCATTTTTATCCATTTGGCGAGATTTTCGTTAATTTGGCAACATTTCAAAAAATCGCCAAGTTGGCGACATTCCGCCAAATTCGTCGCCAAAATCTCGCCAAGCGTTATGGACGAAGAAATAAGTTATTCTTACAGCAGACAAATGACTATTGGTGTTCAAATATAAACGTATTACTCAAAGTATATTTTTTCATGAATGGAACGAGCTAGATCCACGAGAATGATGTCACCCAATTTATCGTATGGTATTACATATGAAAAGTGAACATGTTTCTCAATAGGAAATATTTTTTTTTTATATGACTTTTTGATAATTTTTTTTAAAAATGTGCAATATCTCGAGAACGGTTCATGGTAGCGTTCTAAAATTTATGCCAATTGCTTTTTAATGAAAATTTATATAAGAAATGTCTATTTGCGTAACTTTATTAGTGGTTTTGATTTTTTGACGATTTTTTCAAAATTGCATTCGAAAATTTAGGAAGGTTCTGAACATTCGATTGTGTATAAAAACAATAGGCTTCCAGTGTTTATGGATTGTGATTTTTGTACCAAATTTGGTTCGAATTGGTCCATTCGTTCGTCAGTTATCGTCTCCACAGACTCACTGACACACACACACACACACATACTTTCACACACACACACAGACATCACTTCAAAAATGTTTGATTCGTGATCAGGGATGCTTGAAACGTGCTCTCCTGTCGAAAACTCGAATTCGAATTGTCGACCCTGTCACAATACTTTCCTTATACATTATGTATATAAGGAAAGTAAAAATGTTATTCTTATAGTACATACTTATATTCTTTCCAAGATATTGAAATTTCATTAATTAGTCGTTATTTTCATTGATTTAGCGTCATTTTTATCCATTTGGCGAGATTTTCGTTAATTTGATTAACTTATACTTCCCGCGATTAACTTATACTTACGATTAACTTATACTTCTCGCAATTCTGAATTAACATTTTTCAGTATTGATAGCAGCCTCAATACGCGATATAGTCCATATATTAAAATATTTTAATAATAAATTCATCAATTAGGTGTCGTTTCCATTAACTTGAAGTCATTTTTGCAATTTTAGCGATATTTTCGTCAATCTTTGACTAAATACCGCCAATTTGGCGACATTCCGCCAAAATCTCGCCAAGCGTTATGGACGGAGAAATAAGTTATTCTTACATCGATAAATGACTATTGGCATTCAAGTACGAAAGTATTACTCAAAGTTCGAAAAATTCGAATTCGAGTTTTCGACCGGAGAGCACGTTTCAAGCATCCCTGATCACGAATTAAACATTTTGGAAGTGATGTCTGTGTGTGTTTGTGTGAAAGTATGTGTGTGTGTGTGTGTGTGTGTGTGTGTGTGTGTGTGTCAGTGAGTCTGTGGAGACGATAACTGACGAACGAATGGATAGATTCGAACAAAATTTGGTTCAAAATTACAATCTGTAAACACTGAAAGCTTATTGTTTTTATACGCAATCGAATGTTCAGAATCCCCCTAAATTTTCGAGTGAAATTTTGAAAAAATCGTTAAAAAATCAAAACCTGAAATAAAGTTACGCAAATAGACATTTGTTATGTAATTTTTCATTAGAAAACGATTGACATAAATTTTAGAACGCTAACATGAACCGTTCTCGAGATATTGCATATTTTTCAAATAAATTTATCAAAAAATCCCATAAATAGAAAAAATATATTAACCGTTGAGAAACATGTTCACTTTTCATATGTAATATCATGCGATCAATTTGGTGACAATCTCGTGCGATCAATCTCGTGGATCTAGCTCGTTCCATTCATGAAAAAAGATACTTTGAGTAATACTTTTGTATTTGAACGCCAATAGTCATTTATCTGCTATAAGAATAACTTATTTCTCCGTCCATAAGGCTTGGCGAGATTTTGGCGACGAATTTGGCGGAATGTCGCCAACTTGGCAACTTTTTGAAATGTTGCCAAATTAACGAAAATCTCGCCATCCGGATAAAAATGGCTCTAAATCTATGAAAATGACGACTAATTGCCGAAAACTCAATATCTTGGAGAGAATATAAGTATCTACTATAAGAAACACCTATTTTTTTTACTGTAAAAGTATTAAATTCATTGCATTATATAAGGAAAGTCATGTGTTGCCCACATCAGATTTTTTTTTTCTCTCATATTGGTTTTTAATTAAATTAACAATTTTCCAGGAGGGTGCTTTGGCACCCCTCTGACTCCCCCCCCCCCCCCCTAAATACTCTCATGGTGGTACCACGAGTTGTGTGTTCTAACGTGCGAGAATTCGGTATGTTTTCTTAGAATTTCCCGCCAAAATAATCATCGCCATTCCCGAACTTGCAACCCTGGCGATCACGGTGAAAACTTTGACTCTCCAGACAGAAGTCGATTCGAAGATCTCGTTTTTACTGTAAACATTGAAAAATTCTCTATATTTTATTTCTCGAATGTCAAAAGATATTATTTTTGCGGTCTTTCTTCCGCAGCAACTTTCAGCGCCGTACCGGAAAAAAACTCCTCGTTCTAAAAATTAAATTCGCCGTAACTGGAACCGGAATTTAATTTTCTGGATTCCGTGCGCGGTTTTTGTTTTTAATTTATTTCTGCTACCCCGCGAAAAGTTTGCAAATAACACGCCACTGCTGCGTGCAAAGACAAAAGAATCATGTTACAAATTTTTAATAAGTATTTTAATTTGTTTGTAAAATTTGAATAATTAGGAAGAAAATATTTGTTTAAATTTTAACGCTTTTAATTTACGGGAATTATAAAAGTACTTATATATTTTATTGACAATTGGGGTTTTATATGAACATTCGACCAAATTGCTGTCCGAATCAGTCGGTCAAAATAAATACTCCATTAGTTTAACAGCTTGACTGATTAACAAGGTTGATTAAAAATATCACCCGGTTTCGGAGACAAAAAATAGCCGCCTTCGTCAGGATAAGAAGACAGAACACAGCACCAACAAAAGTATGAAAACGTTTGTGGACATCAATCGTTAACAGATGCGTCCTTGTGCCGGCGTTCCATCATTTTACCCTGACGAAGGAATCTGTTCTTTGTCTCGGAAACCTGTTAATATTTTTAATCGACCTGTATGTATTTAAACTAATGAACTGTTTATTTTTTCAGATTGCAAAGGATTTTTACTTTCCTTACAATACTTGGAACTATATATAGGGAAAGTATCGGAATCAAGTCGAAAATCGAAACACAAATTTTCTACGTATCTACAAGTTTTAGGCACTCTAGAATACAACTCCACCTTTTTTAACATAACAACTGTGTGTGCAATATATGTATCCTTTCTAACTCAAGAATTATACAGCAAAATTTCCCAAAGTTTGGTAGTTAAGAAAGTCACTCGTCGATGACCCTGGTGCCGGCGTCTCTTGGTATAATTCAGAAAAATAGAACAATAATTTTGTGTGTGTGTGTGCTGTTTGTAACTGAAAATCTAAGCGTCGCACTTTTATAACATTTAGTAGTCAAAATAGTCAAAGTATGAGATAAAATGCTAAATACGTTCAAATATATTAACTAAATGCTTGTTTTATCCGTTATTTTTTATGATAAAACGATTAAGATCAACCCTTTTACTGCAGGATAGACCATTCTCGAGATATTTAATTTTTTTTTAATTTTAAGGAACTGGTGACATTTTAAAATACGTTAAGCTGCCAAATGAATTTTTCATTAGGATCTAGTTTATTATTGATCTTGAAACATGTTTTTTTTAATCAAAATCTTAAATAAAAAGTTTTTGGTAATAAATAGTACTGTTACTATGCAATAGTAAAAGATAACATTACTAGATCAATCCATGAGGATTGCCGACACAATCAACCTTAAACATGTTTAGTGCAGCAACAAACAGTTCCAGAAAGATACCATCTACCTACCATTTAGTGTCGGAAATAAAAGTTGCACTGTTCGGAAAAGACCTGCTAGTGTTGCACAATTCAAAGATTCACTCTCTTTGTATTTTCCCTTCCCACAAGCCAAAGTCCGCGTCATTCAATATGCCTCCAATTAAACAACAAAGCGGAAAATGCCACGTGTCTGAAAGAGGAGGTCACGTGACTACGGTGGGACCCTTTCTCACCCAATCATCGTAAACTGGCAGACAATGGAATGGTCCCGATTCGAATGGTAATCGGTTTATTAGCTCCTCTCTCTCTTCTCTCCCTCTCTCCCATCTTTGTATTCATCTACATTTTGAAAAAAAAAGAATTCTATGATTTTAAAATAGGAAGTGTATTATATAGAGTAAAATATTGAACTTCCTTTTAAGCTTTTAATAATAGCATTCTATCTCTTCTATGAGTTATGTGATTTAAAATGGTTGTTTCTAATTGAACTTAAAAAGAGTTTTCTTCATTGAAGGCCTGCAACTTGAAAAGAACATACGTTTTGTTGAATAGAACATGTATTGTGGGGAGATTCGTGATATAAATGAGCTCTTTTGTGGCTATTGTGCCTGAGCCGCTTTCTTTCATTTTATAGTAAGGAATATTCTTTTATTCCATTTTATTCAATATATTTCCGAAGAAGAATTTATCAACATTTTCCTACTTTATGTCTTTCTCACTTAAAAGGAATCATATATAACAGTACTTCTCAAACTAGGGGCCGCGGCACCCTAGAGAGACGTAAAATATTTCAGAAATTGAAAAGAAAATAGTGAGTAACTCTGTTACTCGTTATAGATGGATGTGAAACACACATCAGTCATACTTTGAGGGGGGGGGGGGGGGAGGTGACTTGCATTATGTGTGACGATGATACAAGGTACTTAGGTAGAAGTTTCGACATATTTTAATTTTATTACACACACACACACACACACACACACATATATATATATATATATATATATATATATAATAAAAATTACATGAAATTCCAATTATATATATATATATATATATATATATATATATAATAAAAATATTATATAAAATTCCAATGATAGATTAAAGATAAAATGTATCTCATATAACCATAACTTAAAATATAAGATAGCTACGTATAAAGATCTAAAACAATAGAGATTCATCAATCAAGGGGAGAATAAGAAGCAAAGATCCAGTCATCAAGCTATATATAATCTATAATTATCAATGGTGAAATTTCAAAATTGAAAAACAGAAAATAACCAAGCATGAACAGATTCATTTTCAAGTCCTAGTATCTATTCAAAATGACCAAAAAAAGCTTGTTTCTGAAGACTGAGATAGATAATATCTATAAACTCAGTCTACTGATATATATATATATATATATATAAAATACCGTAGCAAACTTTAAAAATTATGAAAACCTTGCAATTATGCAAATGTAAAATTGCGTAAATAGGAATGACGAAACAAAATTACAAAAAACTTGGGCATGAGTATGATTTTTGTGGAAGTGAACAATTCATGATTTAGGTTTAGAGCCTTGTCCTCGTGTATAGCGTTTGTGCTTGATTTCGTTTGTTATTCTTTTTTCGATTCCTTACCTTTGTATTTTGATACTTTTCATTGACTTGTTGATTCGATATTTATTTTATTTATTTGTTTTTTATTTTTTTCCATTTACTTGAGGATTTGTTGATTTATACTTTTATTTCGTAAGCCTGTTAGATATTTGAAGTTACAGATTCTCACTTTTCTTTCATTGGATCTTCAAACCTTTTTTTCTTATATATATATATATATATGTATTTGTATATATAAATATATATATAAATATATATATATATATATATATATATATAAAAATAAATTATTAAATCCAAAGTTAGAATGTATGTAGTAACTCATAATACACTATTCCAAAATTTTCTACAAATACAAAGAAATTAAGACAAAAAGAGGAAATAATAAAGCATAATGCAAGTCATAAGGACAAAGACAATCAACAAATTTCAAAAATGAGGAATGCAAATAAGAAAACAAAAAAAATCAAGCAAAAAAGCTTGCACATGGAGGAGATTTAGGCTTACGAAAAGTTCATTTCGAAAAAATTCTCATCGGGTCCATATATCTTTTCGAAATGAACACAAAAATGCTTGTTTCTGAAACACAAGATAGATTTTATCTATAAACTTGTGTTATATGGACGACAAGCATAAAGATTGGAACAATAAAGGAAACATAAATACCTCAAAACGCACCTCTTCAGCGCAACCATGACGAGCAAAATATGACTGGATCAACGTTGCCATATGCCAAAATGAAAAGATGTGATTTGCTGTTGCCAAAGAGAGTAATAAAAACAGTACTGCGCAAAAGCAATAAAATGAGTTATTCAACTGTTAAAGCTTCGAGATAAAAAGATGAAAATATAATTGCAGGAGAATGAAGAAGTACGGCTAAAATAAGATAATAAGGGGAGAATATGAGAATTTTAGGCTAATCGAAACTTATTAACTATACTATTGACTAAATATGCAGGATATTGATACATTTTACTGGTAATTTTGAGGTTATTAATGTGCAAAGTATGAAATTTTTTATCTGATAATCTATAAATTCTAAAAAGTTGATTAAGTATAATATTTCTAAACAATTGAATCGAGTTGCAGGAATTAAACGGTAATAATTTATTAATATTAAATTTAAAAAAATCTTTTTTATCATATAATTTAGTAACTATCCCATGAGCAGGTTCTATAATTAGATTTAAATCCAAATAATAAACATTATTACTAATAGAAGTTTCATTAGGTATTAATTCCAAATTATCCGGATAGAAATCTATATCTATGACATAGTTATCAGTAAATACAAGACAAATCAGATCATCTACATATCTATAAATTTTATAATCAGTTGAAGTAAAGAATTTTTCATAATGATATAGGTATAAATTAGCTAACATACTGCTACTACAGCCACCTTGTGGAACACCTGAGACTTGTAAGTATAATTTATTACCTTGAAAGATATAATTATTGAAAAGAACAAAATGGAGAAGCTTAGGAAAATTGGTAAATTTTGTAAGATTAGAATGTTTAGTAATATAAGCATTATATAAAGCTAAAATGACATCATATAGATCAGTGATCTTAATATTATTAAATAGATCTTTAAAATCAAAAGTTTGAAATCCTATTATTTTACCATGCGTTTTTAATTTATTTTTTAATTCCTTACTGTTATTTAGAATAATGTAGCTATCACCAGAATCTCGTAAATTGCTATTATATATAAACATATATATATAAAAATAAATTATTAAATCCAAAGTTAGAATGTATGTAGTAACTCATAATACACTATTCCAAAATATATTCATATACATATATATATATATATGTATATATATATATATATATATATATATATATATATATATATATATATATATATATATATATATATATATATATATATATATATATATATACATAAATTAAAAGTTGATATTAATCGAAAACTATGCATAAACTACAGTAAGTACAAAAAAACCATCTCTAGCAAATCCGTTAGAAATAAGTCACTATATAGACCATAACTCAAAATAAAAATAGTATGTAACTTATCGCTATAATGGAAAAAGGGGATGAGGGGAATAATAGTGTACAAAAATCATTATTAAATAGATAAAATATAAAAATATGAAAGAGTAAACATGGCAAAAATAAGAAAAGGCAATAACAATTAGCTCAAGTTAAAAGCTCAAATTAAAAGACATGGAGAACAATCAGTTGCAACTACATAAAAAATGATGGTTAATTAATTCGGAATTACACACTCTTCTGGACAGCCATATAATCCGAATTAAAACCGAAAGTTTCTGACAATGGCGATAGTATTTAACTATAGACCCCATTCGAACTGTCTACTGGCTAATGGAAAGAATAACAATAATATAATCCATAAGAATAAAAAAACAGAAATACAAACATGTATATATACTGGCTAATGGAAATAATAATAATAATATAATCCATAAGAATAAAAAAACAGAAATATAAACTTACATGTATGCATACTGGTTAATGGAAATAATAATAACAATATAATCCATAAGAATTAAAAAACAGCAATATAAACTTACATGTGCTGTGGCCACGTGCGCTTGCCAACTGAACATACAGCCACATTACACTAAAATCCCGGTCAAAGTGAATGGAAATCGGAATGAACTGAGTGAACGAAAATGGTAAAGTTTTAACAATAAACCTTCAAATATAGGAATCAGTATAGGACTTAGGACAAGTTGAAAGTCAGGTTAAAAGAATGGGAGAAATTCATAAAATTGAGTTATTCATGCAAGAATAAATAATGCAATTGGACAATTGCTACGTGGTGTATTTGAAATTATTAATAATACTATTAACAAAAAATTTCGGATAGTGGTAATTTTGACAAATGCGTTAAAGATTATTGATGTAGAGATAATGATACTGAGGATCAGAGAGTCTATGTATTCGAAAAAGCTGATTTAAAATTATGTTTCTATATAATTGAATAGGATTACAAGAACGATATGATAGCAGCTTAATGATGGTGAAATTATAAGGATGTTTTTTATCAAATAGATTGGATAACATGGATTATGGAGTGTATCTAAATTTAAATCTAAATAATTGACGGTTTGACTAGCACTAGGCTGACTCATTAGGAATTAATTCTTAGTTAGAAGGATAAAAATCAATATTAATTGGATAGAAATCATCAATGATAATACAAATCAAGTCGTCAACATATCTTTATATAACGAAATAATTAGAGAAAAATGACGTTCATAATAATAAAGATATAAGTTAGTTAGAATGCTGCTACTGCAGCCCCTTTGAGGTACACCAGATGTTTATAAATATATGTTATCACCTTGGATAAGATAATTGTTGTATAACACAATTACCTTATCCAAGTGTATCCAAGTGTACACAATTATCTTATCCAAGTGCAGTAACATAGGAAAGTTATTCACTTTAAATGAAGCACGATTGGAAGAGAGATAATCATTATAAAGAGAGATAATAACTTTATATAAATCTTTAATATCTATAATATTAAATAGATCTTTAAAATCAAAGGTATGGAAACCAAGAATAATTGGAAGCCTGCTAAGGTGATTAACTAAATCAAAACTATTGTTCAAAATGAAATATCCTGAAGCCTTACATTTAAGAAAGTCATTAATTCTATTTAAATAATTTAGAAAGTACTTACAGTAGTGGTAAAGGTATTATGTCCACAAGTGACCGTTCTAAACTGAGAGGTGATTTATGGAATTTAGGAACTGAAGTAACATATAGAAATTTATGAAATGTACAATTAATATTTAATTGTGTATGTAATTTTAGCATTTTAGTTTTGATTTTAATAGACTGATTATTAATGGGTTTAAAAACATGATTATTTTTTAAGTAATTATGTAACAGAGAAACATAATATTTTTTACAAATAATGGCATAATTATTAGAAGCTTTATGACAAAATGTTGTTGTAGTTCTTTAATAGCAGAAAGGAGTTTTTTAAAAGGATAACCAGACTTCGTAAATTTAATGTTTATAATTACATTTTTAAGAAGATGTAGGGCAGTATACTTCCATAGATGGAGTGCTTCAATAGGAATGGAATGAGAATAAGCTTGTTGGTATATAAATTTATCAAAATTAGAAGATAAAGGCTGAAGAAGAAATTTGGGATGATTGCAGAATGGAATGCAAAATTTGGACCTTTTATTCATAATATCCCTCATAATTTCATCCTGAACTATATTGAGATCCCCGATAATAATGTGTCCAAGAAAAGAGTTGACATAAGGAGACATATTCTTATCACTGCATACGCATGATGTAAGGTCATCGGAGTTTAATGACCTGGACACTTCATTGTAATTGTAAATAGTTCTACCAATTGGTAAATTATATTTGAAATATTTTTGTATTTTGAGATAACTTACTGGTAACAAGTGCTGATGTTTTGCAAAAAAATCATTAAAGTTAAGAGAATTGAGAATTGGATGTTTGAAAGAAATTACACAGTAAGCAATTTTAGTAGGTGGTTTAGGTGATTGGTGTAGGTGAAAATTTAAGAAATTGGTGTGAGAAATAAGCAAATCATAAAATAAATGTTTAAAATGTTCATTAGATAACTTTAATCTTAGCATATTGTTTATGCTTAAAGTTAGCATAAACAATATTTAATTTGCATTTTCTGATATTATATAACTAAGTTCTAAATGGAAAGAAATTAAAAGTTTGAGAATAATTATATTGTAATTTCAAAATGTCTGCTTTATTATCAATAGTTTTACTAAAGTTACTTTTACCTTTGTCACGCTTATATCGCTTTTTACGAGGAGTAGATGACTTTAAATACTGAAAAAGATGTTTATTAGAGTTGTAATCAAAACTATTTTTAACTATATTACTATTATTATATACAGGGTGATTCAAAAGTTCGGAACAAAAGTACAACGTTATAAAAAAAGATATCTATGGGTCGGAGAGACATGCGGTTTGCAGATTAATATTCACCGTGGTGGGGGATTTTGTGTGGCATAAAAAAAAATTAGTTCAAACTCTCGACACTCGGAGGGCTGCGGCAGATTAAGCCATGGAGGTAACTTATGCATGGAGGTGATTGTACACATGACTGGCCTGCGAGATCTCCCGATCTCACACCCTGTGATTTCTCGTTGTGGGGATACCTAAAATCACGGGTCTATAGAGGAAAGCCCCAGTCCTTACCAGCACTGAAAGGCGCCTTATGGCAGGAGTTAGCAACCATTCACGTTAATACGCTGTTTCGTGCTGTATCAGCCGTAATACCGCGACTGCACTCAGTACTAGAATATGGTGGTCGACACATTGAGCACTTGCAGCTGTAAATCATGCTGAAATCAAATATCGCATTTCACAATTACTACCTCGCATTGTTTTCTTCGCAGCAGCGCTCCCCTAGTGTCGAGATTTTGAATTATTTTTTTTTTCATGCCATACAAAATCCCCCACTACGGTGAATATTAATCTGCAAACTGCATGTCTCTCCGACCCATAGATATTTTTTTTATAGCGTTTTACTTTTTCTCCGAACTTTTGAATCACCCGGTATTTGATTTAAGCCATAGGGGAAAATAATTTTGTGTTTTTTAATATAATAATTTTCAAATATTAATCTATCAGTGATTGAAATTTTAATATCTAAAATTTGAAGGGAGATATTATTAAATCCATGGGTAGCAAAGTGTTGATATTCACATTGATTTTTAATAGGGAGATCATTAAAGACTTTGTGGTCAAATTGTTTAATGTGATCCCTGTGAACATTCATTCTAAGATGCAAAGGGTTTCTGGTTTGGCCAATATAAGATAAGTTACATATTGTACAATTGAGTTTATAAATGCAATTAAAGACCTTGCAGAATTTTAGAGAGGAGAAATTATTATTAATTTGTAATGGGTCGAAAAAAGGACAGGTTTTACATCTATTATTGTTACATTTATTGAAGGAATAATATTTAGATTAAATGTTGGTATGGTAATCTTCCAAATCATCTAAAACACCAAATTGATGAATATTTGTCGATCTACCATTATTATTCCAATTCATAATAATAATAGACCGGACACTAGGTAATGAATTAAAATTTATATCCTGAATTTTAAATTAAAATTCCTAATGTAAACCCTTTCAAAAACTATTTTATCAGGTACGAAATTCTACTAATAAGAACATAATAAAAAGTGAAACGAAGCTTCGGAGAGTGACTAAAACGTAGTAGATAAGATCAGATCCACATGATATTTCTTCATACGTACAAATCATAATAATCGATGTGTGAAGTAAAAGGCTCATAATCATCCAGAAAGGAAGATATACAAAGCAATTTATACGTATATATATGTGTGTGTGTGTGTGTGCGTTTACCTCAACAAATTTAATCTTACTGACCTTTATTCCATTGATTTCTTAATATAGTATACGTTCTAATCTAATTAGTCTTAGTTAAAAGTTTTACTTGCCTGACTTGTGACAAAATAAACACAGGTACACATCATTTTTGGCGGAACTGTGAAGCATTTTTATTCTCTTTTGAATGTTTATTTCGTACAGTCATATCAATTTTCGGAAAAACCAAAAGTGACATTTCCAGAATCGGAAGTTGAAATCTATAGTAAACCTGCCCACCCCTTCTGAAATTTGATGCTGAATCTATATCAGTTATCATCTACACTGTAAAACATTCTGTAACCTTTGCTCATTTTTTTCAGCTACTTTGTTGATAATTTAGGCAAACTATTAGAAAAGCTGCAATTACAGGCGTTCATGAAAATTCCAAGTTCAATTCTGAAATTTTCAGCTAATTACCGTCTGCCGAAGAGTTATTTATATTATCATAACTATCAGGAACCTTACTCCCCATTACGGACAACTAATTCCCCTGAAACTTTCAGTAGCATGCTTGCAAATGTTTTACAATGTAAGCTCCATATATAATCAACACTCTGAGAAATAAATGTTTTAAGAAAATATTCTGAACCTTGAATGAAAAAAAGGAGCCTCCTTTGAAATTTAATGCTAAATCCATATCAGTCATCATCTCAGATTTATAGCCGATCTTGATAAATAGAAGTTGCAAGAAAAATGTAAATATGGGAATCGGAAGTGACATTTTCAGAACCGGAAGTGGAAATCCGCAGTGAGTTCGCAACCTTCCTCTAAAACTAGATGCTAAATCCATATCAGTCACCATCTAAGCTCTGTCGCCAATCTTGAGAAATAGATGTTTGAAGATTATTTTTTTTTTAACATGAAGTGGAAAAAGAACCAGAAGTGGAAATTTCTAGTGAACCCCCTATCTCCTTTAAATTTTAAAACCGGATCAATATCAGTTATCTTCTAAGTTCTATTTATAACCGATCTTGAAAAATATATGTTTGAAGTAGAAGTGGAAAAAACTGGAAATAAAAATCTTTAGTACCCCCCCCCCCCCCCTTCTACTTTATATGTAATTAGAAGTTGGATCGACACTCGTTATCATATAAACTCTTTGTAACAGAACTTGGAAAAAAGATGCTTTGAAAATTGTTTTTGGTAAAATAATAGATGGAAAATTTGATTCCCACCAATAATATTCAGAGAATTTTATAGCTCTCAGATTAACTTATATCGACTGAAAAAAAAAATTATTATTCTGTAATACATTTTTGTTTTATACTTTATCTTTCAATGAATTTACTACCCCTTAATTTAAAAATAGCATCGTCAAGTATTTTTTCCTAATCACTATTTTTTTTTTTTAAACTTCTTGTTGCCTATGATCTTACCATAATTGCACTATACATTGGCAACAGCTCAAAGCCAAGTCGATCTAAAACAACCAATCAAGCATAGTCAGCAGTTATAGATTGGAAATATATTAGTAAAAAATGTTCTGTAGCAACAACGTATACCAGCATAGCCTGAGGACGTCTGCGATATATTCTTTGAAAATTGTTTGCAAATTGAAATTGCTGATTTATACCATTTTCTTTGCTTTCCCAATTATTTTGTTTTATTCTTGTATTGCATTCTTTTATTCCTGTTGTATACTTAATTGATACCAATTTCTCTTGATACTTTTGCAATAGCGATTAAATCTTCCTAAACGCAGATAAAAAGAATATGATGTCAGCAGTATATGACTTTCCCTACATAATGCAATGACTACTTCATTCACTTCAAAATTATGATGTACAAGATCAACAGCAATTTTTTTTTAGCATTGAATTAAAAGCACGTATTTACGTGCTTTTAATTTAAATTTAATTTTAATTTTAATTTTAATTTTAATTAATTTTAATTTGCTTTTAATTTTAATAAAAATTCGTCGATTTTTGCAACTTGTACAAACAGAAGAATTTATTCATACTCACGTGCAAAATCCTCTTCAAAGCGTAATTGACATTTAATTCATATCTCGTGAAATGGATATTGGCGAGTTTTTTGGAATCAAAATATAAGAATATTACAAAACATATCTTCTCTCGAGAATTGAATGAACTATAAGCATATCCACAAGAATGATATGAATGGATTTATTGCATAGTCTTGCATATGGAAAGTGAGTCAGCCTATTGGAGGATACTTTTTTTAATTTTATGTAATTAATTTGATAAATTTATTTAAGAAACGGGCAAAGTCTCGAAAATGGTTCTTGCTAGCTTTCTGATGTTAATGTCATCTGGTTTTATAATGCATGATTACAAATGAAATGATTATTTATGAAAGAATATTGAAGGTCCTGATTTTCTAATATTTTTTTTCAGTAATTCATTCATAAATCATGTAATATCACGAGAACGGTATTGATTGATTGTAACAATATTACAAAATTATTTTCAAAACTCCTCATTCGTTAGTGAGATGAAAAATGATGGGCACAGTGAAGTAACTAGACTTTTGGTACCCTGAATCAAATATTTTCAAAGTGTCCTTTCCTATAATGCATTAATCCTGAACTCAAATATATGTTTATCGCAAGAGGTGCGTCTTTCCATAGAGCGATTATAGAAAGCGCCATAGAGCGATAGCTCCGTTCCGCTCCATGACGCCATGCCATCGGACGGACACACATGAACTAAACTACATATTCTCTTTTCTCTTTCTTTCATTCTCTATTTTTCTGTTCTCTTTCTCTTTTCTCTTCCTACTATATATTTCTTTCTTGCTCCCGTTTCTCGTTTTTTCTTCTCTTTCTCCCTTTATCTTTTTTCCCTTTTCTGCTTTTTTCTGTCTTTTTCTTTCGTTCTCGATCTTTATTTTCTACATTCCCCTTCCTTTCTCTCTTCTCTCTCATTTTCTTTCCTAGTCTCTTTCCTCCTCTTTTTCCTCTCTTTCTTTCTTTATCTCTTATTGCTGCTTTCTCTTTCTCACTTTCTCTCCACAACTTCTCTATCTTTCTCACTCTGTATCTGTCTATTCCCCTCTTTTACCCCCTCTCACTATCTTCGTCCCTTTCACTATCTATATTTCTATCTATTTATATATTTATTTATCTATCTATCTATTTCTTTCGTTTTCGGTCTCTCTCGTCTTTACTTCCCTTCTTTTCTGCCCATCTTTTTCTTTTTCTCTCCTTGCTCCTTTCTCCCCTTTCTTTTCCTCTTTCTCCATTTCTTTATTTCTCTCCCCATCTTTCTCTCTATTCCCCTCTCTTTTAGTCCTCTCTTTTCATCGTTTTCTTCTCCTTAGTTCCCTCTCTCTTTCTCTCTCTTACTTCTCCCACCGCGAACGCGCTCTCTCTCTCTTCCTTTCTCCCACCGCGAGCGCGCTCTCGCTCTATCTTCCTTTACCTCTTTACCTTTTGTTGTCTTCGATTTCTCTCTCTTTCCATCTCGTTCGTTTTCAATCTCTCTCTTCTTCATTCCCTTTCTTTTCTACCCCTCTTTCATTTTCTTTCCTAGTCTCTTTCTTCTCCTTCTCTTTCTTTAGCTCTCTCTGTCTCTGACTTACTCCCTCTTTTCCCCCCTTTGACTATCTACCCCTCTCTCTCTATATATATATATATCTATCTCTATTTATCTATCTATTTCTCTCTATCTCTATATTTTTCTTTCGTTCTCACCCTCTCTTTTTCATTTACCTTTCTTTCTCCCCCATTTTTATATCTTTCTTTCCTTGTCGCTTTCTTACTCTCCCCCTCTCTTCCACTTCCTCTATTTCTCTCCCCATCTGCTTCTCTCTTTCACCCTTTTCTTCTCCTTAGTTCTCTTTCTCTTTCTCTCTTCCTTTGTCTTTTCTCTCACCGTGCTCTTCTCTGTATATATATATCTCTTTCTTCTGGTTCTATTTTGCTTTCTCTCCGTCTTTTCTCTTTATTTTTTCTTTTATACCTCGCTCTCTCTCTCGCTCTTATCAAGTAGACATACACCAATCTCTCTTATCATACAGATACGCACCAATACGCACAAACACACACAAATCACCTCTTAAACGCTCGATTCGCGTTCAAAGATATCCAAACCATCAAAATCCAAATCATTTAAAAGTCGAATTATCGACCCTCTTACAATACTTTTTCTAATCATTATATACTACATATGTGATGTAATAAATATCCCTTTATATTTTATTTCCACGCAGGCCATCTGATCTACTCGAAGGAGTAAGGTATCCATACGGACCGTATCCTCCACCCACTACTACCAACCTCTCGGAAGGACTTTCAAACCAACAGAGTTAACGTGCCCGTACCCGGCGTAGACGCGGGAAAAGTTTCGGCCCCGTCGGGAATTCTATATTTTATTTAACGCCATCGTTCACAATCAATGCAATCCCACCTACCCACCAAACCATATTGTTCCTCTAATAATTGTCGTCTTTAGCCTGGGGGCCCTCCACTTGTATCAGGGCCACTCGAGAGTTTTTCGTCTATTAGGGGCCGAACGAGGCACACGTTGAAGTGCCCTTCTTGGAGATACTAGAAGAGCGTGTGAAAAACTGGTCACTTGTTATAGGGTAGATATGACCTATCTCAAGGAGAAAACTGTTATTTAGTAAGATAGCGCGAGGGATGCTTTTTAGTCTGGAGCCAGTTGTATAAATGTTCTTGTGGATGATCGATTTATGCAATTTTGTAATCTCGTTCACTGCAATCAATCACGTTAATGTTCATTTCATTATTAATGATCATTACTTCGATATAAATACGTATAATTTTAATCATGAAAATTATGTTCATTTGTTATTGATGGTATACCTCGAAGATTTTCATAGAAATGCAAAATATTAAATATCATATTACTAAAATTATTGTTTACTAATAATTATTAATCAATAATTACTGATTAACAATTATTGATTACTAAATTATTGATTAATAATTATTGATTACTAAATTAGTGATTACTAATGACTGCTATTACTGATTACTAAATTGATTTACTCTGTCAAAGACAGAGAAATCTATCTTTAAAAAAATTTGATGTGAGCAGCACATGGTTTTTCCTACATAATACAATGAACTTTTCACCGTAAAAAAAATAATGTATAAGATTCACCGCACAATGTTTCTAACATTGAATTGTACATTTGGCGCTTTTCGAGATGACAACATGTAAAACTATTTCGAAGTACCCAATTAATTTCGCGCAACTGTAACTTAAACTGAAAATTACCAATATTGATAGCATCCGCAACAAGGAATGGAGTCCATATATTAAAATGTTTTAATTAATTCATCAATTTGGCATCATTTTTGTTAACTTAACATTAATTTTATAATATTTTTGTCAACTTGGTGCCATTATAAAAAAAATTCGTCAAATTGGCGATATTTTTCAAAATTAGAAGCCAAGTTAACCAAATTTATCGCCAAGCGAAGTTTACTAAATTTACAGACGAAGAAAAGGGTTTTTCTTATCAATAAATGACTATTGGCGAATTGTTGGGCGTAAAAATAAAAAGTATTACACAAAATATCGTCTCTCATTAATGGAACGAACTAGATCCACGTAAATGATGTTAAATTTTTCGCATAATATTACATATGGAAAGTGAACCTATTTCACGATAGTTAATACATCATTTAATTTTATGTAATATTTTTTATAAATTTCTTGGAAAAACATGCAATATCTTAAAAAAGGTTCATGCTAGTTTTGAAGTTTGTGTCATTCGTTTTATAATGAAAAATTACATAAGAAATGATCATTTATGTAACATTATCTATTTATGTAACATTACACTGATCATTTATGTAACATTATCTATTTATGTAACATTACACTGATCATTTATGTAACATTATCTATTTATGCAACATTACACTGATCATTTATGTAACATTACCCTGATTTTTTTCTAAATTTCATTTGAAAATTTGAGGGGTGTTCTGAACATTCGATTGCGTTTAAAATCAATAGGGTTTCAGTATTCAACGATTGTAACACTTGCACAAAATTTTGTTCGAAACGCTCCACTCATTCGTGAGATATCGCATACCCAAACTCACAGACACACACACACACACACATACAGACAGACAGACATCCCCTGAAAGCATTCGATTCGATTTCAGGGATGCTTAAAACGTACTCTTCCTTCGAAAACTCGAATTCAAATTTTCAACCCCGTCACAGTACTTTCTTTCCCTATATATAATACTATATAGGGAAAGTAAAAATTTGATGGGGACTGCACATGATTTTCCCTACATTAATGCAATGACTTTACTTCTTTCACAGAGAAATAATGGTGTACAAGATCCACACACAGTGTTTTCGACATTAAATTACCATTGCGTAGTTTGAAATGAGTCGTTTTTGGCAACTTATTAGTCCAAACAGAGTAGCTTATATATAATATTGCATATGGAAAGTGAACACATTTTATGATACTTATTACTTTTTCAATTTTACGAAATATTTTATAAATTTGTTTTAAAAACGTACAATACTCGTATTTCGAAAACAGTTTATTCTGGCTTTCGAAAGTTTGTATCATTCTTATTTTTTTATTAAAAAAATTACGTGTAACAAATAAGTATTTATTTAACATTATGGATTGTCCTAACTTTTTAAACATTTTTCAAAAATCATTCCAAAATCATGCAATATCTTAAGAATGGCTCATTCTGAATTTGCTCATCTAAAGTTTGTATCATTCGTTTTCTAAAGAAAAATTACGTCTGAATAATCATTTATTTATCCTTATTGAAGGTTCTCATTTTTTAATAATTTTTTACAAAGATAAATGAGGGGACCGGGGCTTTAGAGCATTCGATTGCTTTTAAAATCAATAAGGTATTCGCCAATTGTAATAATCGTACCAAATTGTTTGTGAAACGCTTCGTTCTTGTTCGTGAGACATCACTTCCAAAACTCGAATTCAAATTTTCAACATTATACATTATAATATGTATGTAGAAAAAACAACGATGTGCAAGCATCCCAATTGCATACCACCACAATGCATTTTGACAAGGAAAATATTTTTTCAAGTGTTTTTCAATATTTATCTGTATTTATAAAATTGAAAGTCCATCTGTTCCATATACAATATCTCTCTCTCTCTCTTTTTTTTCTCTTTCTCTCTCTCGCTTTCTTTCTCTCTTTCTCTTTCTCCCTTTCTCTCTCCCTTTCACTCACTCACACACACACTAACATACACAACACACACAAACGTCACCTCAAAAACGTTTGATTCGAGTCCAAGGATGATTACAACTACTCTTCAATCGAACATTCGAATTTTAACTTTTTCCCCCGTCGCAATACTTTCCCTATACATACTTTCCCTATGTAGATAGGAAAAGTAATAGCTTGTGACAGGATCAAAAAAATAAATAAATATACCAACGTAAATCTACAGGCCGCTTCATTGAATTTGGTATGTGATTTGCATGTTTGCATTCCAGCTTAACCATAATTTCAGATGTACAGTAATAAAAATCTTCATTGGCCGTGCTATGGCATTTGAAAATCAACAAGAACAAACAGGAAATATTCTTTCAATATCACCCTTAAAACACTAATATAACTATTGATAATATTATCAATTAAGGGCCACTATAAAATTCAGCGACCCGGGCTCCTTCAGATTCTTTGAATAAATATGACTCCGACTGTATTATTCTTATTAAAAACTGGGCGAAGGGGGCGAGGGACAATTCCAGTACCAAAAGCATTGGAACCAGTTGCGAGTACCTCATTCGATCTAAATCTCATAGTCTTTCCACTTCACTTCACTTACCTCTCGATACGTGGGAACTCACACCTTACCAGCTTTATATGATTCTCCCACTGCAATACGAATCATCTCTCCCCACACTCCTAACACTAACAAGACCCTGCGAAACGCACTTGCGGCGCAAAGTAAGAGCGAATAATTCGCAAATCAAATTCGCCGCTCATCCGAAAATAACCACTGCAAAACGTGTCAATGCATAAATAATATCAGTTAAAGAGAAAGATGCCCGCGTGCCCGTCAAACCGTTTCCATGGTAACCGTCGAAGCGTCACGTGGCCATCGTCACTTCACCTGATTGGGCCACGCGACACGAACTCCGATTGGGCACTCAAGAGATTGACGGCTACGTGCGTTGAAGATACTAGAAAAATATTTTTTCCCCCATTTGCGGTGATGTGGGAAATCGTTTGCTCTGATCATCCCAGTGTAACAGTAATTAAATGTAGTACCTGCGGAGTGACAAATTGACTGGAGTACCTGTTGCAGTTGAAGCAGATAAATAAGCGAATACGATGATGAGGAGAATATGGTTGAGGAGTTGAAACAAAAACCTTTTCCACGAAATCCTCAATATTACTCTATTTAACGGCTACATTTTTTATGTCTAAATAATTTTAAGATTCAAATAATGTACATTTAACTTTCCCTACAATGCATGGTAATGTATAGAGAAAGTATTGGAATCGCGTCGGAAATCGAATTCACAAAACACTGACGTTAGTAGAGCAAACTCAAGGATAAGACGTACCACATAGACTTTCTTTCGACCCAGACCGTCCGACCTACTTGAAGGTGTAAAGTATCTATTTGAACGACCGGGACAGGGCCACCCAATTTGGACCAGAACCCAGTGGGAGGTAACATTCACAGGGACCGTACCCTCCTTCCCCTGCCACCAACCTCTCAGAAGGACTTTCGGATTCACAGATTTGACGTGCCCGTATTTCACATAAACACGGAAATAGTTTAGGCAGAATCGGAAATTGAACTTGGGTCTTCCGAGTGCAATCCATGTGCCTTAACCACTGGGCTATCCCACCCTCTTACAGCATAGGCTATCTTGATGCCAATCTTTGTGACCTTGAATATCCAGAGGGGAGGGGCAAATTCCTCTTACCCTACCCTATAGATGCCCATGACTGCCGATCTGACTTGAATAAGTTAGGTTGCGCTTCTTGTTGGTCCTGAAGAAAAAAAGCTGTTCTGTGCCTTTAAAACCGTTTGGCCAATTTATATTCATATTTATGTTGTATTTACGAAGTTTTGCTTTATCGAGTTAGTGTAAAAGTGCCACGCTTATGGCTAAAACATTTCAGGTTTGGTAGTGATAATTCTAGTAGTAGTATGTTAATCAAGAATTCAATTCATCAACATGATGTCCTGTATATATTGCTTTACCGTCTGCTGACTGAATATACGGGAAAGCGGATATCAGCGTTACAAAACAAACAGCACTAATGGTCGTACGAGTACATAAATAGGGTTGATTAGCTAGCAAACCATGGTGTCGGTTAACCAGTGGCTAAAATTTATGTCTGGTTAATTTAAAATGTAATAAATTGACAGCAGAACCTATTATATTTGCCCATGATCAATTCCAGAAGCAAAGAGAAAATATTTGTTCTCCGTTAAGATCAATATAAGAAGAGAATGGAAATATTGAAATATATTCGAGAATTGTAAACTATCATGAAGAATAGAAAATGGCGCTTCCCTTTATAAATATTGTAATTATTTGGAACAATTTCTTGCAACAATATGCAACATAATAAAAATTTTTGTCTGTTCATTTGTTGGTCACGTAACGGAATATCTATCCACTGCATTTGGTACAGTAATAGTTCCACTCAGGTCAAGTTCCATTCAGATCAAGTTCCACTCAGGTCAAGTTCCACTCAGGTCAAGGGATGTACCTCGAAGCGATTTTTTTAAAAATTACAACTAGTTTTTAACACTATACAACATAGTTGAAAAATGTTTATGACTTTGTTCATTCATTCTGTCTGTCTGTCTGTCCGTTAGCACGATAACTACGGTAAAAATGACTATCAAAATGAAATTTTAATACGTTGTTCAGACGGTCTGAGGAACTTATGGGAATATAAATGAATAATATCACCCAATTAGTTTCGGATTGAACCAGGGTTGGAAAAATGAAATACATTGAACCCTATGGGACCTAATTTCTCAAACATTTTTTAAGCGGATTTAAAATTCACAAATTGCTTCGAAAATTTTAGGTAATATTCAAATTGTTCCATAAAATATATAAAAAAAATTTCGGCAAAATATATTCAGTAATTTTTTAAATAAAAATTAAAATAATAATTATACCTCTTATATGAAGCGATCACGTGACCATGATATGAAAAGATCACGTGACCCACTTCAAAATGAAATATAGCATCCATCTTGTCTCAAAATCGTGATTTTTAAAGTTCTTTTTAATTCATATTGAGTGTTGTATCCGTCCTAAAACCGCTTTATTTTTGCTTAAATTCTGTGCATCTACATACTGAAACAACGCAATTACAATATATTTGAGCTTAAATGATCATCCAAATTTGATTTCTACAACGAAGCCTATTTTACACTTATGTAAAATATAAACAGCAAAATATGTAGAATGAGTTGTATAAAAATTGCTGTATTTCTTTAACGCAAAATTATATAGCTCATAGAGTCTGCATAGCTGATATGAATGAAATATTCATTGATTTTTCAAAGAGAAGGACGATTTTTTTCGATGAAGTTTTAAGCATAGAGTTTAATTACTTGTAGCTCCATGGTCTTAAGTTTTTAAATAAAATAAATTATTTTAGTACTGTGATGAATGAAATGAATGGGAGAATGTTTATGAATGAAATGCTGCTTTTATATAGAGGCGATTTATCTTTCTATGACGTCATTTGAATAAAGTTCATTTGTTTTCGATGAAGTTTTCATATATAACAAATTATTGTAGTATTATGATAATTTTAAAAATATTAGCGAGGAATGTATCGCATTTTAGAGATGTTTAAACCAGGCAATTTATATTTCAATGCCGTCATTTGAATGAAGTTCATTCTTTTCGATGAAGTTTTAAATTTTCAAATATAATAAATTAATGTAGTTTTGTGATAATTTTTAAAATATTACCGAGGAATGCATTGCATTTTAGAGATGTTTATATAAAATTGCACTGAAGTTGGAAAATGTTTCATAATCAATGCTTTATGCATGATTGATCTTTCTTGTTTTATGTTGAAGCACAATTATGAGCGATTTCCACACAAATTGATTCTTTGACGATCGAAAATATTATCACAGACTTTCCATCCTTACACCATGGAAGAGATTGAAAACGCTCTTTCTAACGAGCTTCAAATCGAATTTGTAGGATAACTCTGTCATATTTAAAAAATAAAAATACATCAAAATATGCATATTTTATGCAATTTCATTTTTATTTTCTTGTATCTGTCTGAGAATTGAAGATTCAAGTGATGCTATTTTATTTTTGTCCGAATATGAAGCTATATCTTCATATTCCAATATTTTTTCATTTTTTCATGTTTGAATATTTTATGAATTTTTAAGTGAGTCTATAAAATTTGCTTATATTCACTAGAAGGCTTGCTCCGAAAAAAGACTTTCTCTTGTATTCATGGCAACATCACAACTTGGGGGAGGGAGGGGGCATATATTTTACTATAGAGATCTCATACTTAAAATACGGAGCGCAGAAGATTTTCAGAAAACAGTGATCTGCTTATATATTGTTAAATTATGTTTTGTGTAATTGGCATATTTACACAAGAGAAAAACGGATCTTCATCTGTATGTCTCACCAAATTATATGCCTCACCAACAAGCAACAAACCTTCAAAATATGGATAACGTTATCTGCATTCTAATCAGTGATGGTTACCTCAGCTTGTATGTCATGAAAATTAGAATGACATTAAGCAACACTGAACAATAATAAACGCATGATACATAAATCCAAATGGCTCAAACTATTTTCTCATCATGAGCAGCAGCAAAAAGCGCACTCAAAAGACGGAACAAACAAGGCATCAACTACTATCGTTGCCCCAACAATGCAACAAGCCTGCCGTTTTGTGCACTCATACCGCCTAAGTGCCCTTATGATCGTCCATCCTGTTCCGTATAATATGCCGCCATGGGATCATCAATGCAATATGAAGAGGGTTACCCCAAATACAAAAGACATACGCTTTTCGTGATGGACATTATCTGCTTGAAAAATCTTGTCGCGTGTGAGATGTTTATCTCGCCATGGGTACCCTGCTGCCGAGAGTGCTCTTTAGCAAAGACGGTCCGTTTAAAAAGTTGAAGTGCATTGTGGGATGGATTTTTTTCAAACGAGCTGAATTTGATATGGCTCGCATATAGATGCTATCGCAACGGGTCTGTTATTAATACACGAAAAATTGGGTGGACTGCATGTTTGGCACACGAGAAAACAGGGCGAAAAATATGTTTTGAATATGGAGATAGTATCAAGCGGGTAGATCGAGCTTTTAAAAGTTTGGCTGAGTCTAATGGATTACTTTAAAAGTGTACAGAAACATGCTAAGTGAGCAGTTTGTTGAGTGCATTTTGTTGACGAGTATTTTGAGATGCTCTTTTACTTCAGCCATGTTGTTTGTGACATCTTTGGAGGTTTTTGGAAGTATTTTAAACAAAAATGGGATTGGAATTTCTTTGTATTTTTCCAATTCAGTATTCATCGGAAGAAATATCTTATCCTTTAAGCAAGAAGTGCAATCTCTTCTCTCCATTGATGGAGCGAAGCAAGGAATTTATTGAAAACCTGATTCTCTATGTTGAGTTGTTCTATAACGTTTTTCCACTAATCTCCTAGTTTAGAAGACTTTGTAAATCTTGTAAACAAAAAGATGAAAGTCTATAGACTTTTAAGCTGGAATGTCATTTTTTGGAACTAGTCTTAAACATTCTAGAATCCTGTACATGAAATGCCAAGTAAGTATTTTCATCTCATATCTTTTCACGCTCTTATTCTCATCTCATATCTTTTAAGGATAGCATATTCTTTATATCTTTTAAGGATAAGATTTCTTATATCCTTTAAGGATAGAGGGTAAAAAAGAAAATCCACACATTTACATAAAATATAGCAAAATTTTCAGAATATGGAACATATTTATCAAACAATAAAAGGCGATAATCGGTCTTATTGACATACGTCCCTTTTGAAAATCAAAAATAGAATTTGAGCAATCGCTCTGTGATAAATCGGAAAATTATCTAATGAAAAGTTTCAGTTTATTTCTACCATCAACCTTCGCCTTAAAAGCATAGGTTGTAAAGTAAGCAATGTATTGGCAACTATCATATGGTCCTGAATAAATATCACCAATAAATATGATCCAATTTTAGAATCTGGAACATATTTATCAAATAATAAAATATAATAATCGTTCCTGTTACCATACGTCTCTTCTGAAAATCAAAAATAGAATTTGAGCAGTTGTTCTGTGATAAATCGGAAAATTCTCTAATGAAAAGTTTCCGTTTAATCAGTTTATTTCTATCATCAACATTCGGCTCAAAAGCATCGTTTCCAATGCATCGTAGTAAAGTAAACGATGCATTGGAAACTGTCATGTGGCACTGAATATATATCACACCCTACCCCCGTAGATTATGAACCGAGATAGAATTTAGCTTCCCAACATCATGAAAATTTCCACGGCAATTTCCAATTACACCCGCACCTTTTGAAACATCTGCTTTCTGAATTCTCACGGTTATGCAACGCCACCTAGTGGTCTCCGGATTAATACTGCAAATGAATGAGAGATAAAGAGAAACTTCCCGAAAATTGAGTGGAGCCCAGTCCATTAATAGAATGATGAATGAAGGGGGGGGGGGGAATATCTTTTGAAAATTATATAGTCCGTTTTTCTGCCGTATGAAGCGAGTATTTATTTTTTTTTAAATTGAATATAAATCATATAATTTAAATATAATTATATATAAATTATAATATAATAAATATAATAAAATAATTAATATTTTAATATAATATAATGAGTTAGTTATATATATTATATAATACATTATATAATATTATATGATAAATTTAATATATTAATATAATATAATAAATTAATATGATAAAAAAATATAATGAATTATAAAATTATATATAATTAAAATTAAATCACCGAAACTGCTGAAAAAAACTGTAAAGTAGAATCTTTGCTAGACTTAAAAAAATCACTTTTATTGAATGTTTCTAATTTTGTTAAAAAGTAGCTCATGTAGCTTACTGTTTTACGTTATTTTTTTTAATT
This sequence comes from Amaurobius ferox, assembly GCA_951213105.1. Classification (NCBI taxonomy): domain Eukaryota; kingdom Metazoa; phylum Arthropoda; class Arachnida; order Araneae; family Amaurobiidae; genus Amaurobius; species Amaurobius ferox. The sequence goes on along the minus strand of OX578143.1, from coordinate 121,417,346 downwards.
TAGTAGTCTTTTATTAATTGGTATTTCTACAGTACATAATTTGAACGAATGTTTTTTTATGTACAGTAAGTACTGTAAGTTCTTTGATAAAATTCGCTTATTCAGATTCTAAAACAGATTGTTTTCTTCATCTTTATATACTGCATAATTTCGTAGTTTTATTCACGGGTATTTTTACAATAACTTTTGCGTATGTTTTTTAAGTTAGTTGATAATGTCGCTGTTACAGCTTCCGAAACCGATTGTTTTCCTATTTATCTAAATTCAATGAAAGATATGAATATTAAAATTCGTAGTTTTATTCGCTGCAAAAATATTTTGAATCATTCTTATGCTTTTTCTTAATAATTTGTCTAGTGGTTTTTTTTTTTTGGTTTTTTTTTGGCAACGATGTCCTTCTTAGATTACGTAATACAACTAACAAACGGCTTCCTGATTTTGCTGGCATTAATCTTTTGTCTTTTTTATTCCGAAGGACGCTGCTTTTTGCCTCGTATTTTACTAGTCAATACAGTTACTAATTTATTATATGTTATGTTTTTAACAAAAGTTTTACTTTGCGAGTATAAAAAATTAGAAGGTATGCCCATCATATGACAGGATGCAAAGCATTACCTCCCATCCTTTCATCGACATCACTTGCACTCCTATACTGACATTATTACGACCCCTTAATAAAACGTATCTGTCCCACGAACAATGGAACTCACTTTATTTGCAATAAAGTATACTGAATTAATAATTCCCACAAAACGGCAAGGTTTCTCGAAGAAATTGAACTGAATTTCGCTTAATATCAAATTTTCATCAGATTGGCGTCATTTTCGTTAGTTCAGCGTCGTTTTGATCAACATGGTGACATTTTTAATCAATTTGGCAACCTTTTCCAAAAGTCGCCAATTTTTTTTTCTAAGGTTACCAAACTTGCAACCAAGTGGGACGGCCAGACAGGCAGATTCTACCGTAACAAAATGACATTACCACCCCCTAACAAAACACAATTAACTTGCGACCCCCTGGACCCCCGAACATAACCAGTTCCACGAACAATTAAATGCAAATCAAGCATATTAAATTAGTCATTTTCACAAAGCCACAAGGATTATCAAAAAAATTTAACTTACTTCACTTTCCAAGATATTGAATTTTCATCAATTAGGCGTTGTTTTAATTAATTTAGCGTCAATTTATTGATTTGGCGGCAGTTTTGTCAATTTGGCTACATTTAAAAAAGTCGCCAAATGTGTCGCCAAGGGGGACGGTCAGACTGACAGAGAGACCTCAAAACTGAATGACACTAAACCCAAGATTCTAGCTGGAATGGAAATGCTCGATAATTAAGTAATGTAAATTTGAGTTTTTTGTTATTCCTTTGCGCAGTTATAGGCTTAATTTTAAAAATTTCGATATTACACTTAATCCAAAGCTGAGAGGTATCAAATGATATCAAAACCAAGATTTTATCTATATTGGAAATGTTCGATAATTTCGATACATCACCTTATTGACTGACTTACTTCATTGTATATTATACAGGTTCTTTATTATTCCTTTTCTGACAAAGGTAGCTATTTTGTATTTCGAAACCATGGTGTTTTTCCATTTTTGTTAGGTGTCACTCAATTTAACAATTTAGCATGCATTATTAATTTTAATGTTTTACGCAATTTTTGTTATTTTACTTTTGATTTACTTTATTTATTTATTTTTGCAATATTCTACTGTTCGTTTCTTTCTATATCAAACCATCTTGTTTTATTTATTTAACTATTCTTTATTTAGATCGGCAACGCCTATCTTCAATATTGCGTGAGCATCTTTCTGCCGACAGAAACTTATCTGCCTTTTATATGGTAACCTCTGTGTCTGAATTATCCCTTTGAAACTGGTTGATACATTTAACCAACGACCATATGCTATTATTAATAAAATATTTCAAATTTTAAAAATTAACGACTTATTTTCAGCAGTTCAATCTTTATTCAATGGAGGAAAAACAAAAGCAATCGATAATCTTAGCCATGATAATCCGGATAAACGTGGTCCGGATGAACGACACTATTACATTTAATTTTATATTCAATGGAAGTAAAGTTATCCTATTCAGTTTCGAAATCTGTTGTTGGAAGTTACGTGCAACAAAAGCGCTCATTGATGTACTACCTTCTATATACAACTTTTCCCCCACTATACTCTTTCGAAGGTGAAACAACTTTTACAGGCAGATTACAAGTAATAAGGACAATGAGGAGAGCTAAAATCTCAATGATAAAAATATATAGAAAAAGTATCGGAATCGTGTCGAAAATCGCAACTCGAACTTTCGACGGATCTACACGTTTCGAATACTCTAAAAAACCCGAAAATTCTATTTTTAGCATGACATGTGTATGTGCGTATTTGTTGTCTGTCTGTGAGTGTGTGTGTGTGTGTGTGTGTGTGTGTGTGTCTGTCTGTCTGTGCGATGTACGTATCCACTCTATAGCTAAAAAGCTAATTAACTAAATTTCACAAAATTTGGTAGCTAAGTCACTTGTGGGTTAACCTAGTGCTGATTATATTTTGGCACAATTTGGAATAAAAGAACCAGTAATATATATTTCTTTCTTTTCAAAATTGCCCGTAAAACCACAAAAAGTATGTATTCACTGTAACTGCAAGACTCATTGACCCCTTTTCACACAATTTGAAAGATAAATCACCTGTATACTCTGATGCTGATTTGATTTTGGTACGATTTAAAATGAAAAAAATCTGCCTTTTTTTCCCCTGTAAAATGGCCAAATCTAAAATAAATGACTAAGCGTGCTCAAATGTTTCAATTAGATACTTGTATTATACGTAATTTTTATCGATAAAAAGAATAAAACTAGCCCTATAACTCTCGGACTAATAGATATTTTTATATAGATATTAATCTATAGATATGTTTTCGCATTTTAGCAACGTCGCCTTTGAAAATACGTCCAGTCGACAAATGGAACCGAAAATTGATATAAAATTGCAAATTCAGTGTCATTTCAGATTATCATCCGTATTATTTTGCGCTAGTAAATCCAATTTAATGAATTATGAAAGAAAGAGAAAATGAATTTGAGGCTGTAGGGAAAGTCATGTACTGCCCACAGCAGATTTTTTTTTACTTACTATGTTAAAGGGTGTGACATTAAATTTCGAACTCCCAAACAAGAGATTGACAGGGGTCAAAACTGTGGCGACCAGTCAGTTTGCAGAAATGACATTAACAATGAAATATATTACCAAACTACCTACACATGGGACTGGACCCCCAATCTACTTCCCACGGTTTGACCTCAAGCATCTGAGATGGCACAAACAGCGGTCGATCAGCCACCAGTGCTTGAGGTTGGCCAATGGGCCCAAAGCCAATAAGCCAGCAGGGTAATGGGCTGGCTAATGGGCCCTCACCCTAGCAAGATAACCAACCAGAGGTTGGGGCCAAGATGTGCGATCTTCTCTCAACATGGGCACAAAAATCTATTTCGAACAACACTTGTTGAATTTTTCTGATGATGCGTGCTTGGAGATGGCTTCCCTTGTCCAAAGCAAGGACAAAAAGTTTCGATATGAAAAGATGTAGAATCGCATGCTCAGTAGCGTCAACAGACGCAAGGTTTATCTTATCACAGTACAAAGATCGCCAAAAGTAGTGGTGAGGTTACAAATTTTGATATGTCCCTATTGATTCTTTTCTGAAAGATGGGATGGCCCAGTGATTAACGCACAGGGATTGCAATCAGAGAACACTAATTTGATTCCTGACTCTTCCCAAACTATCCCGTGTCTACGCGGTGCATGGTCACGTTAAATCTATGGGTCCAAACGTCCTTCTGATAGGTTGGTAGCAGGGAAGGAGAATACGGTCCCTGTGGATGTCACCCCACTAGGTTCCGGTCTAAATTGGATGGCACTGTTCCTGCCGTCCAAACAGATACCTTACACCTTTGGATAGGTCAGGCGGTCTAGATCGAGAAAAAGAAAGATTCTTCTCTAGTAGCCCTTGTCCTTCACGTCTGGATTATGCTAATCAACGCTAATTAAACTAGGAAAAATCATTAACAAAAATTACAATTTGCAAGTGGCCATAATGCTCACCTTCACGCATGATTTGAAAGTTTTTGTAACGACTGTATATAATTGTAAATATTTTAACATGTAAATAAAATGATGTGTTTAAACCAGAAAACAATTAGTTCATATGTGTGTTAGACTTCCACGCCTGCTTCATTGGAGTGTTTGATGTGTTAACTTCCAGTTACCAACAGACAAGCAGAATATCAACAACACAAAGGGTAATATTGTTTTCATTTTAAAAACTCTTTTCAACCAAATTGAAAACCTAGACATTTTAAATCGTGGTGATTAAGAAAACCTTTTAATCAGTCCGAGAATTTCTGTAACTAGTTTTCTCCAAAAGTAATTAACCGATTGCAACCAAATTTATTTCAAATGCTGGCTTTTATACAAATAACAAAACAACGCCTCTTTCATAAATGAAAACAATTGCCCGTGTTGTGTGGCAGCACAGGCAAGATAATTCCATTTTGCACTATTTCGCAATAACTCAGAAAATTCCCAACCAATTTAAACTAAAGTCGGTTCAAATGTAGAATGTCAAATGAAAAGGAAAACGATATCACGATTTTACTTTCCCTGCAATAGATGGTAATGTATAGGGAAAGTATTGGAATCATGCCGAAAATCGTAACTAAATTTTTTCACGCTTCAGGACCTCTAGAACACGAAAAACTATTTTTAGCGTGACGGCTGTGTGTGTGTCTGTCTGTCTGTCTGTATATCTGTCTGTGTATCTGTCTGTGCAATATATGTATCCACTCTAACTCAGAAACTAATGGACCAAATTTCTTAAAATTTGGTAGGTAAGTCACTTGTATGTGACCCTTATGCTAATTACTTTTTGGTTCGATCCCGAATAAAACAGCCCGCCTTTTTCTGCGAAATGGCCCGCAAAAATTGCCGGTATCCACTCTAACTGAAAAATTAATTGGTCGATTTTTACAAAATTTGGTGATAAGTCACTTGTGGGTCACCCTGGTGCTAATTAGATTTTGATACGATTCGAAAAAGAAGAACCTGCATTTTTTTACGGAATGGCCCGCAAAATTGTATATATCCACTCTAGCTCAACTAATCGACTAAATTTCATAAAATTTTAAAATTTGGTAGATAAGTCACTTGGATGTGACCCTCGTGCTGATTAGTTTTTGTCACGATTCGGAAAAAAGGAACCCGCCTTTTTTTCTTTTGCGAAATGGCCCGCAAAATTGTATGTATCCCCTCTAGTTGACAAATTACACAAAATTTGATAGATAAGTCGCTCGTACGAAACTGCGATGCTGGTTAGATTTTGATAAGATTCGGAAAAAAGAATCTACCTTTTTTATTGCGAAATGACCAGAAAATCTAATATATTCGATCTAAAATAAAATACTACATGTGCAAGATAGTGAAACTCTGAAACAAATGACTAAAATTGATGAAATATATTAATTAAATACATGTTCTACATGTAAAATTTGACAACTAAGTGAATACATCTGACCCCATGACTGCAGGATAATGCGTTCTCGAGATATTGTAGTTTTTGGAATTTTAAGGACCTGAAGAAGTTAAAGTGAATTAAGTTGCTAAACGAAACGAAGATGAAATAAAAATAAAACGAATTGGATATAATATCCGAAAATTATCCATATTACTTTCTGCAATTAAACTCAATTTAATGCATCATGAAATAAAAAATTACAAAATGAATTTGTATCTGCGAGGAAAGTCATGTGTTACTCACATCAGATTTTTTTACTTTCCCTGCAATACATGGTACTGTATGGGGAAAGTATTGGAATCATGTCGAAAATCTCAACTCGAGTTTTCGACGGATCTACACGTTTCGATTACACTGGAATACGAAAAAACTTTTTTAACGTGACGTCTATGTGTGTGTGTGTGTGTGTGCTCACTCTAGCTCAAAAGCTAATTAGCAAAATTTCTTAAAATTTGGACGTTAAGTCACTTATGGGTGACCCTAGTGATTAGATTTTGGTACGATTCAAGAAAATGGAACCTGTCCTTTTTTTTTACAAAATGGCCCGTAAGAATCGTATACGAGAAACTAATTAACCAAATTTCACAAAATTTGGTAGATAAGTCGCTTGTGATTTACCGTGGTGCTGGTTAGATTTTGGTACAATTCGGAAAAAAATAATCTGCCTTTTTTGCGAGATAGCCCGCAAAAATCGCCAAGATCTAAAGTAAAATACTACAAATGTATCAATTAAATACTTGCTTTATACTCATTTTTTGACGATGAAAAGAATAATACCAACCGTATTACTTACTCTAAGATGGACCATTTTCAAGATATTTAAGTTTTTATTTATTTATTTATTTATTACTTTCCTTATATACATAATGTATACGGAAAGTATTGTGACGGGGTCGAAAATTCGAATTCGAGTTTTCGACGGGAGAGCACGTTTCAAGCATCCCTGATCACAAATCAAACATTTTTGAAGTGATGTCTGTGTGTGTGTGTGTGTGTCAGTGGGTCTGTGGAGACGATAACTGACGAACGAATGGACCGATTTGAACCAAATTTGGTACAAAAATCACAATCTGTAAACACTGGAAGCCTATTGCTTTTATATGCAATCGAATGTACAGAACCCTCCTAAATTTTCGAATGAAATTTTGAAAAAATCGTCAAAACATCAAAACCACTAATAAAGTTACGCAAATAGACATTTCTTATGTAATTTTTCATTAGAAAACGATTGACATAAATTTTAGAACGCTAACATGAACCGTTCTCGAGATATTGCACATTTTTCAAAAAAATATCAAAAAGTCATATAAAATAAAAAAAAATATTTCCTATTGATAAACATGTTCACTTTTCATATGTAATACCATGCGATAAACTGGGTGACATCATTTTCGCGGATCTAACTCGTTCCATTCATGAAAAAAGATACTCTGAGTAATACTTTTGCAATTGAACACTAATAGTCATTTATCTGCTGTAAGAATAACTTATTTCTTAGTGCATAACGCTTGGCGAGATTTTGGCTACGAATTTGGCGGAATGTCGCCAACTTGGCGACTTTTTGAAATAGTGCCAAATTAACGAAAATCTCGCCAAATGGATAAAAATGACGCTAAATCAATGAAATTGACGACTAATTGTCGAAAATTCAATGTTTTGGAAAGAATATTAGTATCTACTATAAGATAAACCTATTTTTTTACTGTAAAAGTAGTAAATTCATTACATTATATAAGGAAAGTCATGTGTTGCCCACATCAGATTTTTTATTATTTGAGGAACTGAAGACGTTTAACTGCAGTTAAAAACTATTTAATAAAATTTCTTAAAATTTAAAACTTACGTAGCTTGAGGCTTTTCCTGACCCTCTTTTGCGAAATGGCCCAAACAAATCGTGACAATCTAAAATAAATGACTAAAATTGCTGAAATATATTAATTAAATACTTATTCTTCATGTAATTTTTGTCAGAAAAGCAAATAAGACTGATCCCATGACTCTAGGATGAACAGTTCTTGAAATATTTTAGTTCTTTTTTTTTTAATTTTGAGAACCTAACGACTTTAAAGTGTATTAAGTTGCCAAATGAATCGGGGATGCACTAAAAATGCAAACTGGATATAATATCAGAAAGATAACACTTTTATTTTTTGCAATTTAATTCAGTTTAATGCATCATGAAATAAAAAATAAGAAAATGTATTTGAGTCTGTGTATAAAAAGTGATGTGCGGCCCACATCAGATTTTTACTTTCTATATACAATAGATATACTCTACAATAGCTAATGTATATACGGAAAGTATTGGAATCATTTCAAAAATTCCAGTTTTCGACGGATATACATGTTTTTGACGGTTATACATGCTCTAGAGCACGAAAATACCATTTTTAGTGTGTCGTCTGTGTGTGTGTCTGTGCACCTGTGTATGCGTGTGTGTGTGTGTCTGCTTATGCAATGTATGCATCCACTCTAGCTAAAAGCTATTCGAAAGAAATTTGACAAAATTTGATAGGTAAGTTACTCGTGGATTACACTGGTGCTGATTAGGTTTCGATGCTAGTATTAGAAAAAAACATGCTCTTTGTTGCGAAATGGCCCGGAAAAATCGTATATACCCACTCTAGCTGAAAAACTAATAGACCAAATTTCACAAAATTTTGTTTATAAGTCGCTTATGTGTTATTCTGGTGCTGATTAGATTCTGATACGATTTGGAAAAATATAACCTGCCTTTAATACATAAACGGCCCGCAAAATTCGCCAATGACTAAAATTAAAGACTATACATATGCTCAAATGTATCAATTAAATGCTTGTTTTAAAGTAATTTTAATACATATTTTTATATTAATACGAAAAGAATAAGACCTACAGCATAACTCTAAAACCTACCCCATAAATCTAGAGATATTTCAGTTTTTAAGTTAGAGACATTTCTGACACGCCGCCACTGAAAATACGCCCAGTCGCTGAATGAAAACGAACATCGAATTCAAACTGTGAATTCAGTGTAGACAGCACATGACTTTCCTTAAACAGAAGTGACAAATTTTGCCATAAGATTGGGTACCTAGCTACCTTACCAAATTTATCCACAAAAACCCTTCCCTAGTAGTAATATACTATAACGCAATAGCAGTAGCATTGTGAATTATCGTTACTATTATTGCCATTAAATTCCTTGAGTATTATTGTAGTGTGATTGATAACGCAAGGGATGGGATATTATATGCCTTTCCACATGACCTGCTTTCTATAGATTAGGATTCGCCACTGCTCTATAAACTCAAATTCATTTTCTCTTTTTTTCCCCTTTCATAATTCATTAAACAGATTTTAATTGCAAAAACTTACACTGATAATTATTTGAAATTACACTGAATTTGCGGTTTTAATTTAATGTTTATTTGGCTACAGGACATATTTTCTAAGGCGATGTTGCAAAAATACGAAAAATTCGAAGTATGAGGAACAGTTAATCTTAGAATGATGGAGTTAATCTTACTATTTTTGTCGTTAAAAATTACGTATAAAACAACCATTGAATTGATGCATTTAAGCATATTTATTCTTTTATATTTTGAAGATTTTTGAGAGCTACTTTGCAAAACAAGGCAGGTTTATATATATATATACATATCCTCGAATCGTATCAAAATCTAACCAGCACCAGGATAACCCACAAGTAACTTACCCGTCTCAGCTCTACCCAAACTGACTCCGTGTTAACGAGGGGTACGGAAACGTTAAATATGTGGGTTCGTGAGTCGTTCCAAAAAGCTGGTGTAGGGGAAGAAGGGTACGGTCGCTGTAAATGTCGTCCCACTGGGTACCAGTCTAAATTGGGTGGCACTTCCCGAACTCCAGACAGATATCGTACTCCTTCAGATTGGTCGGGCGGTCTGAGTCTAAGAAGAAAATGAGAAGAAACTTACCCATCAAATTTTGTAAAATTTCGTCGAATAGTTTTTGAGATAAAGTGGATGAATACATTGCGCAGACACGCACACATACAGACATAGTCAAACAGACACAGAGACAGACACACAGACGTGCACGCACGCACAGATATCAAGCTAAAAATAACATTTTCGTGTTCTAGAAGTCTTTAAATGTGTAAAACCGTCAAAACCACGAGTTTCAATTTTCAACACGATTACAATACTTTCTCTATACCATGTGCTGTAGGGAAAGTAAAAATTAAAAATAAAATTACATTTAGCGTAACCATGAATACATCATGCTCCATATGTGCACATCTAAAGTCCTAAAAACTGTCCATTTAAGGCAACATATATTCAGACATCACAAGAAACGGAGTGGAACAAAAAATTGATGATTTATATATCTAACTTCCTTCGCTAAAAGTTTTTTGTGTCAAAAACACTTTACATTAAAATTGAAAATCCGGATGTTAACGAGGTGCTTATTAGGAAGATAACATTTTTAACAAATATAAAAAATTTCACTCCAACTACTGTCTTAAATAATCTAAAAATAAAAATATTTTGTAAGTAATCATAAGACACATGTAACCATTGCTCAAACCATTACTCAAATACGTTACTCAAGCAACCATGACTCAAATACATTTATTAAATATTTCCTTTATTTGTAACAAATCCTTTTACCTAACGTGGTTTTCTAATTTTCTTTCCAGAACCAGTTATTTCTTTAAAATTTAATTCTGTGCACTGTTCTTAATACAGTTAACTAATTTAATTATGAAACCTGTAATTTACTTAATTTGTCACTTACCGATTTTCTCTTTGTCATTGATGGTTGTTAACCTATTACATTTTTTAAAGTAATTGTTTCATTTATTTGTATATTCTGTATTAGTCCCTTTTCTGATGAAGCAGACATTCTGTTTTCCGAAACCGGTGGTTTTCCTTTATTTTTGCTAGATAACACTCAGTCTTGTACCTTATTAATTAAGTTCAATGTTCTATGCATTTTCTTGCAAGCTTCAACTGTTCGTTTCACTATATTTCCATTCTCCTTGATTTATTATTTCATTATTATTTATTTTTAGATTGGCAACGCCTATTTTCCAGGATCACTTTTCTATCCCAGTTATTCAGGCAAAAGGACCTATTTTTTTATAACTAATGTAATTTCTTTTTAAATTCGAAGTTTCTCTCAAAAAGGAAGAACAAAATAAATCGACACGCTTAGTCCTGATAATCCGGATAAACGAATTCCGGAAGAACGAAACTCTATTGTATTCCCTTTTATATTCAATGGAAATAAACGATCTTGTTCAATTTCGAAATCTACCTTCAGAAGCTGAGTGAAAACAGCTCATTCATTGAAAGGCCCCTTTTACATACATCTTTTCCCTCGCTAAACTCTTTCGAAGGTGAAACAACTTTTACAGGCAGGTTACGAGTTATAAAGAGAAGGAGAGCTAGAAAATATCTTGATGATTCATATATTTTACTTCCTACGCTAAAGGAAAATACTGTTTTCCAATACAAATACTTTTCGGCTAAATGGAAATGTAGACATTTTAAGTGGGATAATTAAGAACAAGTTTTAGACAGTCTGCAAATTTTAGTAACCGGTTTTTGTCCAACAAAAATTAACAGATTGTAGCCAAATTTTATTCAAAAATGGCTGATATCTTATATATTAAAATAAAATGTGTGTGTGTGTGTCGCCTATAACGGACAATCTAACCTACGAACAACCACCAAATTTGGTACTGTGTTAGTTGAACTCCCATTAAAACTGTACAATAGACTTCGTCAAGATTTTTTTTTCTTTTATGTGTGTGTGTGTGGTTATTTTATATCTAAGCACGATTTGTAGCAAATTTAACACAAATCAGCTCCTTGTCAATCGAAAATATTATCATATAGTTTCAAACTTGACATCATCGGACAGATCGAAGAACGTTTTTTCTAGCAATCTTTTGAACAGTGAAGCAATCCGTAGGACAATTCCCCCCATTTATATTTGTTTGTTGATTTTTCTTAAATACACCGAAACATGCAGTTTTTGAGTTATCTGATACTTATTTTGCCGTTTTGAAAAGAAAGATTAGCACAATTCCGCATTTTTGCAAAAATATGGGTTAATATCTTCGGATTCCAGCAAAAAAAAAAAAGAAAAAACTATTTTTTTTTAATTGCTATATTTTCTGATTTTCTTTGAATTTTCTATCAAAACTTAAAAACTGAGATTTCAGATTGCGGGGAGACTTTATTTTTCGCTTTGTGTAGATTGTTATGCAGTGGGTGTTGTATCCATGCGTTATCTTATAAGTGAATATTAATATTTTTATGTGAATGTACCGAAGTTTACTAAGAATTACGAAATTAATTGGACTGATAGTAATATAAATATATTTAAGTTTACTGGTAATTCGGAAACAAAAGCGATGTACTGTATCCGGATTACATGTGCCCTACATGCTTATCGTGAAAGCTTTGTTGGGTTTTCCAAAATTCGTTATAAGTTTCAGTGTACTTTTAATCAGTACTTTATATCCCGGGAAACGCTGGGTACATTTTCTAGTAAATAATAAAACAACCAATTTTAATAAAAAAAATCTATGTATTAAAAAATTTCTAGAAAAAAAGCATCTATACTTGGCAAATAGCAGAAGGATAAAATTTCAAAAATTAAAAGAATTAGATGTATAGAACTTTTACTTTCCCTGCAATACATGGTAATGTATAGGGAAAGTATTGGAATCATGCCGAAAATCACAACTCGAGTTTTCGACGGATCTACACGTTTCGAGACCTCTAGAATACGAAAAAACTATTTTTAGCGTGACGTCTGTGTGTGTGTCTGTGTGTCTGTCTGTGTGTCTGTGTGTCTGTCTGTGTGTCTGTCTGTCTGTCTGTGCAGATTTTGTATCCACTCTAACTATAAAACTAATGGACCGAATTTCACAAAATTTTGTAGGTAAGTCACTTGTGGTCGGGGCAGGTGCTGATTAGTTTTGGGTGCGATTCGGAATAAAAGAACCCGCCTTTTTTGTGAAATGGCCCGCAAAAGCTTGTATCCACTGTAGCTGAAAAACTAATGGACCGAATTTCACAAAATTCGGTAGATGAGTTACGTATAGGTCATCCTGGTGCTGATTAGATTTTGGTACGATTCGGAAAAAATAACCTGCCTTTTTTTGCAGAATGGCCCGCAAAAATTATCAAAATCTGAACTAAAAAGCTACGTATGCTCAAATATGTCCATTAAATGCTTGTTTAATGCGTAATTTTTAACGAAGAAAAGAATAAGACCAACCCCATTACATTAGGACTAGCCGTTCTCGAGATATATTAGTTTTTTTCGTATTTTTTCACGCCACCTTTGAAAATAAGTCTAGTTATCAAAGGAGAACGAAAATTGGATTAAAAGTGAATTAAATTTAATTGAATTGAACTTTGATTCAGCATAAGAACATTGAAAAGATCAACTGGGAAGAAAATATCTTTCTTACAAAATCAATCCCATGTATCCAATTCATCACTGTAACAGACCTGTCGCTAACTTAAAAAAGTATATTAAGATATTTTTACGCAAATTTTTAATTTAACAACTTAAGAAAGAAAGCTGAAGAGTCTAAATATATACTTTCACATGGAATTCCTCTATTAGACCATTCCTATACCAAGTTTCATATGCGCATCCTATTTATTGTAACTTGGTATATTTTACAAAATTCGAACAGTGCACAAGAATACTATAATCCAATTATTCTGGAAGTGGGGTCCGTGCCAAACTATATATAATAACACATAAAGTATAGTTATCACTAATAAAATCTTTGCTAAATCTTGTTTTCTTAATTAAAATTAAAATTTCCCAGATACAGATGATCAAGACGTGCAGATAATGAATCTATTTACTGATGGGCTTTCAAGTATAAATACTGTCTTTCACCAAGATTTTTTGACAGATTTTTCATGTGACAAATCGTCAAAATTCTATTTCTCATAGTTAGCATTATCTGAGTTTGAAGAATCCACTTTGACAATAAGAGATTGCAATACCGTTCCCAGTAACTCAACGATAGAGCATCGGCCGGCCAGTATACGAAGATCCGTGGTTCGATTCCCAGTTAGGGCAGCATAGTTCTTTACAATGGTGCCCAAACAAATCAACCCTATATGTTAGTGCAAAGATGTAGAAGGTCTCAAAGTGACCCTAGTACAGATTCAGTGCACTTTGGTATATCCAATTTCCAATCGGAAAGAGAACGACTACGCAGAAAGCTAAGCTAGAGAATAAAAGTAGCAGCAACAGGCTAACCTGACGTAAAAATAGCAGGAGATGGTCAGTCAGACTGTCAGTTGCACGTCAATATGACATAAGATGGTGAAGAATGCAGCAGAATCCACTTCGATGATTCACTCGATGATCCACTGGATGATCCAAGAGCTTGCAGTTCCGTCCCAGTAGCTCAACGATAGAGTGTTTGCAGGCCAATACGAAGATCCGTGGTTAGATTCCCGGTTGGGGCACCAAGATTAAGTATTGTGGTTGACTAACCAAACCTGACCTCACAAAGAAGACGTTGAAGTACTTAACTCCATTTATTATGCCACATATTTATGTGAAAGGACTTTCTCTCAGCTCACTGATTTGAAATCTAAGTTGAAGAATATAATGAAAGTTGAGAGTGACCGAAATGAATGAATGAAATTACCATTAATTGAGCTAAACATTGCTACTTTAATTTCTAAAAGGAAGCATCATTGTTCACATTAAACTGTTTTGATTATTACTTTCCCTGCAATACATGGTAATGTATAGGGAAAGTATTGGAATCATGCCGAAAATCACAACTCGAGTTTTCGACGGATCTGCACGTTTCGAAACCTCTAGAATACGAAAAAACTATTTTTAGCGTGACGTCTGTGTGTGTGTCTGTGTGTGTGTCTGTCTGTGTGTCTGTGTGTCTGTGTGTCTGTCTGTCTGTCTGTGCAGATTTTATATCCACTCTAACTAAAAAAGTAATTGACCTAATTTCATAAAATTTAGTAGGTAAGTCACTTGTGCACGAATCTGGTGCTGATTAGTTTTGGGTACGATTTGGAGAAAAAGAACCCGCCTTGTTTTTACGAAATGGCCCCAAAAGTTTGTATCCATTCTAGCTGGAAAACTAATGGACTGAATTTCACAAAAATCGGATGATAAGTCACTTGTGGTATATCCTGGTGCTGATTAGATTTTGGTATGATTCGGAAAAAAATAACCTGCCTTTTTTTTTAGAAATGACCCTCAAAAATCACAAAATCTAAAATAAATACATACGTATGCTCAAATATATCCATTAAATGCTTGTTTTACACGTAATTTTTAACGATGAAAAGGATAAAACCAACCCCATTACACTAGGACTAGCCGTTCTCGAGATATTTTAGTTTTTTCGTATTTTCTCTACTCCACCGTTGAAAATAAGTCCACTTAATAAATGAGAACAAAAAGTGAATTAAAAGTGAATTAAATTTAATTAAAATAAACAGAACGCAGATATAAGTCTGCAGGGAAAGTCATGTGCTGCCCACATCAGATTTTTACTTTCCCTGCAATACATGGTAATGTATAAGGAAAGTATTGGAATCATGCCGAAAATCACAACTCGAGTTTTCGACGGATCTACACGTTTCGAGACCTCTAGAATACGAAAAAACTATTTTTAGCGTGACGTCTGTGTGTGTGTCTGTGTGTCTGTGTGTCTGTCTGTGTGTCTGTCTGTCTGTCTGTGCAGATTTTGTATCCACTCTAACTATAAAACTAATGGACCGAATTTCACAAAATTTTGTAGGTAAGTCACTTGTGGTCGGGGCAGGTGCTGATTAGTTTTGGGTGCGATTCGGAATAAAAGAACCCGCCTTTTTTGTGAAATGGCCCGCAAAAGCTTGTATCCACTGTAGCTGAAAAACTAATGGACCGAATTTCACAAAATTCGGTAGATGAGTTACGTATAGGTCATCCTGGTGCTGATTAGATTTTGGTACGATTCGGAAAAAATAACCTGCCTTTTTTTGCAGAATGGCCCGCAAAAATTATCAAAATCTGAACTAAAAAGCTACGTATGCTCAAATATGTCCATTAAATGCTTGTTTAATGCGTAATTTTTAACGAAGAAAAGAATAAGACCAACCCCATTACATTAGGACTAGCCGTTCTCGAGATATATTAGTTTTTTTCGTATTTTTTCACGCCACCTTTGAAAATAAGTCTAGTTATCAAAGGAGAACGAAAATTGGATTAAAAGTGAATTAAATTTAATTGAATTGAACTTTGATTCAGCATAAGAACATTGAAAAGATCAACTGGGAAGAAAATATCTTTCTTACAAAATCAATCCCATGTATCCAATTCATCACTGTAACAGACCTGTCGCTAACTTAAAAAAGTATATTAAGATATTTTTACGCAAATTTTTAATTTAACAACTTAAGAAAGAAAGCTGAAGAGTCTAAATATATACTTTCACATGGAATTCCTCTATTAGACCATTCCTATACCAAGTTTCATATGCGCATCCTATTTATTGTAACTTGGTATATTTTACAAAATTCGAACAGTGCACAAGAATACTATAATCCAATTATTCTGGAAGTGGGGTCCGTGCCAAACTATATATAATAACACATAAAGTATAGTTATCACTAATAAAATCTTTGCTAAATCTTGTTTTCTTAATTAAAATTAAAATTTCCCAGATACAGATGATCAAGACGTGCAGATAATGAATCTATTTACTGATGGGCTTTCAAGTATAAATACTGTCTTTCACCAAGATTTTTTGACAGATTTTTCATGTGACAAATCGTCAAAATTCTATTTCTCATAGTTAGCATTATCTGAGTTTGAAGAATCCACTTTGACAATAAGAGATTGCAATACCGTTCCCAGTAACTCAACGATAGAGCATCGGCCGGCCAGTATACGAAGATCCGTGGTTCGATTCCCAGTTAGGGCAGCATAGTTCTTTACAATGGTGCCCAAACAAATCAACCCTATATGTTAGTGCAAAGATGTAGAAGGTCTCAAAGTGACCCTAGTACAGATTCAGTGCACTTTGGTATATCCAATTTCCAATCGGAAAGAGAACGACTACGCAGAAAGCTAAGCTAGAGAATAAAAGTAGCAGCAACAGGCTAACCTGACGTAAAAATAGCAGGAGATGGTCAGTCAGACTGTCAGTTGCACGTCAATATGACATAAGATGGTGAAGAATGCAGCAGAATCCACTTCGATGATTCACTCGATGATCCACTGGATGATCCAAGAGCTTGCAGTTCCGTCCCAGTAGCTCAACGATAGAGTGTTTGCAGGCCAATACGAAGATCCGTGGTTAGATTCCCGGTTGGGGCACCAAGATTAAGTATTGTGGTTGACTAACCAAACCTGACCTCACAAAGAAGACGTTGAAGTACTTAACTCCATTTATTATGCCACATATTTATGTGAAAGGACTTTCTCTCAGCTCACTGATTTGAAATCTAAGTTGAAGAATATAATGAAAGTTGAGAGTGACCGAAATGAATGAATGAAATTACCATTAATTGAGCTAAACATTGCTACTTTAATTTCTAAAAGGAAGCATCATTGTTCACATTAAACTGTTTTGATTATTACTTTCCCTGCAATACATGGTAATGTATAGGGAAAGTATTGGAATCATGCCGAAAATCACAACTCGAGTTTTCGACGGATCTGCACGTTTCGAAACCTCTAGAATACGAAAAAACTATTTTTAGCGTGACGTCTGTGTGTGTGTCTGTGTGTGTGTCTGTCTGTGTGTCTGTGTGTCTGTGTGTCTGTGTGTCTGTCTGTCTGTCTGTGCAGATTTTATATCCACTCTAACTAAAAAAGTAATTGACCTAATTTCATAAAATTTAGTAGGTAAGTCACTTGTGCACGAATCTGGTGCTGATTAGTTTTGGGTACGATTTGGAGAAAAAGAACCCGCCTTGTTTTTACGAAATGGCCCCAAAAGTTTGTATCCATTCTAGCTGGAAAACTAATGGACTGAATTTCACAAAAATCGGATGATAAGTCACTTGTGGTATATCCTGGTGCTGATTAGATTTTGGTATGATTCGGAAAAAAATAACCTGCCTTTTTTTTTAGAAATGACCCTCAAAAATCACAAAATCTAAAATAAATACATACGTATGCTCAAATATATCCATTAAATGCTTGTTTTACACGTAATTTTTAACGATGAAAAGGATAAAACCAACCCCATTACACTAGGACTAGCCGTTCTCGAGATATTTTAGTTTTTTCGTATTTTCTCTACTCCACCGTTGAAAATAAGTCCACTTAATAAATGAGAACAAAAAGTGAATTAAAAGTGAATTAAATTTAATTAAAATAAACAGAACGCAGATATAAGTCTGCAGGGAAAGTCATGTGCTGCCCACATCAGATTTTTACTTTCCCTGCAATACATGGTAATGTATAAGGAAAGTATTGGAATCATGCCGAAAATCACAACTCGAGTTTTCGACGGATCTACACGTTTCGAGACCTCTAGAATACGAAAAAACTATTTTTAGCGTGACGTCTGTGTGTGTGTCTGTGTGTCTGTGTGTCTGTCTGTGTGTCTGTCTGTCTGTCTGTGCAGATTTTGTATCCACTCTAACTATAAAACTAATGGACCGAATTTCACAAAATTTTGTAGGTAAGTCACTTGTGGTCGGGGCAGGTGCTGATTAGTTTTGGGTGCGATTCGGAATAAAAGAACCCGCCTTTTTTGTGAAATGGCCCGCAAAAGCTTGTATCCACTGTAGCTGAAAAACTAATGGACCGAATTTCACAAAATTCGGTAGATGAGTTACGTATAGGTCATCCTGGTGCTGATTAGATTTTGGTACGATTCGGAAAAAATAACCTGCCTTTTTTTGCAGAATGGCCCGCAAAAATTATCAAAATCTGAACTAAAAAGCTACGTATGCTCAAATATGTCCATTAAATGCTTGTTTAATGCGTAATTTTTAACGAAGAAAAGAATAAGACCAACCCCATTACATTAGGACTAGCCGTTCTCGAGATATATTAGTTTTTTTCGTATTTTTTCACGCCACCTTTGAAAATAAGTCTAGTTATCAAAGGAGAACGAAAATTGGATTAAAAGTGAATTAAATTTAATTGAATTGAACTTTGATTCAGCATAAGAACATTGAAAAGATCAACTGGGAAGAAAATATCTTTCTTACAAAATCAATCCCATGTATCCAATTCATCACTGTAACAGACCTGTCGCTAACTTAAAAAAGTATATTAAGATATTTTTACGCAAATTTTTAATTTAACAACTTAAGAAAGAAAGCTGAAGAGTCTAAATATATACTTTCACATGGAATTCCTCTATTAGACCATTCCTATACCAAGTTTCATATGCGCATCCTATTTATTGTAACTTGGTATATTTTACAAAATTCGAACAGTGCACAAGAATACTATAATCCAATTATTCTGGAAGTGGGGTCCGTGCCAAACTGTATATAATAACACATAAAGTATAGTTATCACTAATAAAATCTTTGCTAAATCTTGTTTTCTTAATTAAAATTAAAATTTCCCAGATACAGATGATCAAGACGTGCAGATAATGAATCTATTTACTGATGGGCTTTCAAGTATAAATACTGTCTTTCACCAAGATTTTTTGACAGATTTTTCATGTGACAAATCGTCAAAATTCTATTTCTCATAGTTAGCATTATCTGAGTTTGAAGAATCCACTTTGACAATAAGAGATTGCAATACCGTTCCCAGTAACTCAACGATAGAGCATCGGCCGGCCAGTATACGAAGATCCGTGGTTCGATTCCCAGTTAGGGCAGCATAGTTCTTTACAATGGTGCCCAAACAAATCAACCCTATATGTTAGTGCAAAGATGTAGAAGGTCTCAAAGTGACCCTAGTACAGATTCAGTGCACTTTGGTATATCCAATTTCCAATCGGAAAGAGAACGACTACGCAGAAAGCTAAGCTAGAGAATAAAAGTAGCAGCAACAGGCTAACCTGACGTAAAAATAGCAGGAGATGGTCAGTCAGACTGTCAGTTGCACGTCAATATGACATAAGATGGTGAAGAATGCAGCAGAATCCACTTCGATGATTCACTCGATGATCCACTGGATGATCCAAGAGCTTGCAGTTCCGTCCCAGTAGCTCAACGATAGAGTGTTTGCAGGCCAATACGAAGATCCGTGGTTAGATTCCCGGTTGGGGCACCAAGATTAAGTATTGTGGTTGACTAACCAAACCTGACCTCACAAAGAAGACGTTGAAGTACTTAACTCCATTTATTATGCCACATATTTATGTGAAAGGACTTTCTCTCAGCTCACTGATTTGAAATCTAAGTTGAAGAATATAATGAAAGTTGAGAGTGACCGAAATGAATGAATGAAATTACCATTAATTGAGCTAAACATTGCTACTTTAATTTCTAAAAGGAAGCATCATTGTTCACATTAAACTGTTTTGATTATTACTTTCCCTGCAATACATGGTAATGTATAGGGAAAGTATTGGAATCATGCCGAAAATCACAACTCGAGTTTTCGACGGATCTGCACGTTTCGAAACCTCTAGAATACGAAAAAACTATTTTTAGCGTGACGTCTGTGTGTGTGTCTGTGTGTGTGTCTGTCTGTGTGTCTGTGTGTCTGTGTGTCTGTCTGTCTGTCTGTGCAGATTTTATATCCACTCTAACTAAAAAAGTAATTGACCTAATTTCATAAAATTTAGTAGGTAAGTCACTTGTGCACGAATCTGGTGCTGATTAGTTTTGGGTACGATTTGGAGAAAAAGAACCCGCCTTGTTTTTACGAAATGGCCCCAAAAGTTTGTATCCATTCTAGCTGGAAAACTAATGGACTGAATTTCACAAAAATCGGATGATAAGTCACTTGTGGTATATCCTGGTGCTGATTAGATTTTGGTATGATTCGGAAAAAAATAACCTGCCTTTTTTTTTAGAAATGACCCTCAAAAATCACAAAATCTAAAATAAATACATACGTATGCTCAAATATATCCATTAAATGCTTGTTTTACACGTAATTTTTAACGATGAAAAGGATAAAACCAACCCCATTACACTAGGACTAGCCGTTCTCGAGATATTTTAGTTTTTTCGTATTTTCTCTACTCCACCGTTGAAAATAAGTCCACTTAATAAATGAGAACAAAAAGTGAATTAAAAGTGAATTAAATTTAATTAAAATAAACAGAACGTAGATATAAGTCTGCAGGGAAAGTCATGTGCTGCCCACATCAGATTTTTACTTTCCCTGCAATACATGGTAATGTATAAGGAAAGTATTGGAATCATGCCGAAAATCGCAACTCGAGTTTTCGACGGATCTACACTTTTCGAGACCTCTAGAATACGAAAAAACTATTTTTAGCGTGACGTCTGTGTGTGTGTCTGTCTGTGTGTCTGTCTGTGCAGATTTTGTATCCACTCTAACTAAAAAACTAATGGACCGAATTTCACAAAATTTGGTAGGTAAGTTACTTGTGAGCGAGTCTGGTGCTGATTAGTTTTGGGTACGATTCGGGATAAAATAACCCGCCTTTTTTTGCGAAATGGCCCGTAAAAGTTTGTATCCACTCTAACTGAAAAACTAATGGACCGAATTTCACAAAATTCGGTAGATGAGTCTCTTGTGAGTTACCCTGGTGCTGATTAGATTTTGGTACGATTCGGAAAAAATTACCTGCCTGTTTTTGCAAAATGGCCCGCAAAAATCGTCCAAATCTAAACTAAAGAACTGGGTATACTCAAATATATCCATTAAATGCTGATTTAATACGTAATTTTTAACGATGAAAGGAATAAGACCAACCCCATTACACTAGGTCTAGCCGTTCTCGAGATATTTTAGTTTTTCTTACTTTCTCTGCGCCACCTATGAAAATAAGCCCCGTTACCGAATGAGAACGAAAATTGAATTAAAAGTGAAATAAATTTAATTAAAATTAAGAGAACGTTAATATAAGTCTGCAGGGAAAGTCATGTGCTGCTCACATCAGATTTTTATTAGTAACGTAACGTTGTTTGCTTTCAATGAGATTTTCAATGTTTTTGGAAAATATGTAAAAATGCAGTTGATATAGAACCCGTATATATATATATATATATATATATATATATATATATATATATATATATATATATATATATATATATATATATATATATATATATATATATATATATATATATATATATATATATATATATATATATATACATATATATATATATATATATATATATATATATATATATACAAATGATAATTAAGAGAATGGAAAATATGTATCTCAAATAGAGTTTGAGGTACGAATAAACCTGACTTTAAAGAACATGGTTGTCTGTATATGCTACAAAAGCATAATTATTGAAACGTATAATTTATTCTACTTCCATTTTCACAGTCGAACTGAAAGAACAACTCATTATTAAGCGTCAAATCCTGCATTCTCCCCCTACTCTGAAAATCATTCCTTCGCCTATTCAACATTAATGATTCCTAACTATGACAGGAAACTTAGATCTCTAAACTCTTCTCTTTCAAAAATCAGAACCTCTTTAACGCTCCTCTAAAAGGCGAGCGAAGACATTATTCAAAGCTCTGTTCCACTTTAATGAACGTGCCTGTGGTATTAATTAATAGCAAACTCCCTAGCTGCTTGCCGTTCACAAAAGGAACGCAGAGATCAAATGGAATCGAACGCTCCGGGCCAACTCATTCCGGACGCGGTCTCGTATTTGGTCTATGTGTTTGGCTAACACGGGGCGGTACAGGGCCGGAGCCCCAAACATCGGCCGCTGATTGCGTCAATAAGGTGGAAAACACGCACCATTCTTTGCCGTGACCGCCGGCGTTGCTGTCATTAGTGCTGTCGGTTCGCTCGCCAAGGGTTATCGTAAATATGGCTCCTGTGTTTGGGAGAAAAGAAATCTGGATGAAAATATCGGTTGGGAAGAGAAAACTGATCGTCTGGGCCTCGCTGGAGGGCCTGAGTTTGGTTGTTTGTATACCCAGATCGCATACATATTGTTACGTCTTTGGAGTGAATAGTGGCTGCCAAGAAAGAGTTCAATTTCTTTCCAATAAATAAATACGAATTCGGGTAAATAAAGTGGATACAATATATTGATAAATAAAGCTGAAACATTTCACTATTTCTATAAGTATAACCCGTGCTATAAACAATTTAATGTTAAAAAATACAAATTATTAAAAACAAGTGTGCTGTAAAAATGCAGTATTCAGAACACAAAATCCTCGAAAATATTAATACTTATTTTAATTAAAATATTAAAATAAGTATTTTGCCTCCCAATGCACTGCAAAATTTTAACGCCCGTTTAAAGCACTAGAATTACGCTACAAAATATACTTCATTTCGTATTTCCGACTACTAATATTTAAAACTCGAAATTGTTCACATACAACATCATGAGATAACCATTCTGAAGCTCATATTCCCAAAATTTCCTAGTCTTGCCACATTTGGCTACATTTGACTTTCATAAAAAATTGATTTAAAAATTGAGGAAAAAAAGGAAATTTTAAATTAGTAGATTTTATTCAAATTTTCAGCTGCCTCCTAAATACATGTTTACATTGGAAATTTTCCCAAACATGGAGTTAGAAAGAAGGAAATAAAACTCCTATAAATCAAATGCTTGAAAATGCCATAATGCTTTGAGAATTATATCTAGGTGTCGCTAGTGTTAGTAAAGTAGTTGCTATTGTTAGTTGATACAACAGAAAGGCGTAGTATTTAATACATGAATTTTTGATCATTTTACTTATCCCTGCAATACATGGTAATGTATAGGGAAAGTATTGGAATCATGTCGAAAATCGCAACTCGAATTTTCGACGGATCTACACGTTTCAAGACCTCTAGAATACGAAAAAAACATTTTTAGCGTGACGTCTGTGTGTGTGTCTGTCTGTGTGTCGGTCTGTCTGTCTATGCAGATTTTGTATCCACTCCAACTAAAAAACTAATACACCGAATTTCACAAAATTTTGTAGGTAAGTTACTTGTAAGCGAGTTTGGTGCTGATTAGTTTTGGGTATAATTCGAGATAAAAGAACCCGCCTTTTTTTGCGAAATGGCCCGCAAAAGCTTGTATCCACTCTAGCTGAAAAACTAATGGATCGAATTTCACAAAATTCGGTAGATAAGTCACGTATAGGTCACCCTGGTGTTGATTAGATTTTGGTACGATTAAGAAAAAATAACCTGCCTTTTTTTGCAGAATGGCCCGCAAAAATTATCAAAATCTAAACTAAAAAGCTACGTATGCTCAAATATATCCATTAAATGCTTGTTTAATACGTAATTTTTAACGAAGAAAAGAATAAGACCAACCCCATTACACTAGGACTAGCCGTTCTCGAGATATATTAGTTTTTTTCGTATTTTCTCCACGCCACCTTTGAAAATAAGTCCAGTTGTCAAAAGAGAACGAAAATTGAATTAAAAGTGAATTAAATTTAATTGAAATAAAGAGAACGTGGATATAAGTCTGCAGGGAAAGTCATGTGCTACCCACATCAGATTTTTTACTTTCCCTGCAATACATGGTAATGTATAGGGAAAGTATTGGAATCATGTCGAAAATCGCAACTCGAGTTTTCGACGGATCTACACGTTTGAAGACCTCTAGAATACGAAAAAACCATTTTTAGCGTGACGTCTGTGTCTGTGTCTGTCAGTCTGTGTGTCTGTCTGTGCAATGTATGTATCCACTCTAACTCAAAAACTAATAGACCGAATTTCACAAAATTTGGTAGGTAGGACTCTTGGGCGTGACCCTAGTGCTGATTAGTTTTTGGTACAATTCGGAAAAAAAAAACCCCGCCTTTATTTGCGAAATGGCCTTCAAAAATCTCATTTATCCACTCTAGTTGAAATACTACTTGACCAAGTTTCACAAAATTTGGTGGATAAATCACTTGTAGTATACTCTGGTGCTCATTAGATTTTAGTACGATTCGGAAAAGAACAACCTGCCCTTTTTTACGAAATGGCCCGCAAAAATCGCCAATATAAATAAAAAAAAAAGACTACGTATTTCAAATGTATCAATTAAATGCATGTTTCATACGTAATTTTCCACGAGGAAAAGAATAAGAACAACTCTATTACTCTAGGACTAATCGTTCTCGAGATATTTGAGATTTTTGGCATTTTTATTATGCCCCCTTTGGAAAAATGTCCAATTACCAAATAAAAGCGAAAATTGAATTAAAAATGAAAATTTTGTGTTATTTTGTACAATTAAACTCAATTTAATGAGTTCTTAAAGAAATATAGAAAGACTGAATTCACGTCTGCAGGGAAAGTCATGTGCTGTTCACATCAGATTTTTAATTATGGGTTCCCTAGATATGAGTATAATTAACAAGTATTTTTTCATAGTTGTAGGATAGAGTACAGAATAGAGACAAAAATAAATTGAAAGGTAAAACAATTTTGAATACGTAGGAATATTCTTTATTGTTTCAGTTCTACTTTACATTGCACTAACAATTTATTTTTTCAAAATTGACAGTTTAAATAAATATTTTAGGCCTTTCGCCATAGAAATGCATACAATGCAGGACTACTTATCCTGATAATTGCACCACCTAAATTATTGTTTCAAACGATGTTGGCGTTTTCTTAAGGGTGAGCGTCAGTAAATCTTTTGCCCTATCCCCGCTTTGTTAACTTTCGCGGCACACATTTTTCGCCGAAATTTTGCTCAAACCGTTGCGAAATAGTTTCTGAAAGATAAAATGCAATGCTTAGATTATATTAAAACTAAATTTATATCCCAATAAAACACAGAATATATGTTTTATTTTAATTTAAAATATTTTTGGTGCTGCCATCTGTTGTCGTAATTTAATTCATACTGACTATTTTTATTTTTTAATGAGCATTTTCAAATGTCTATTCCTTCTAATACGCTATTAAATACAACAACAGATCATATATAATGCCATAATCACGGAAACGTAATTGAACTTGGACTTTAAGACAAAACTGCAGTCCTGAGTGATGTACATTTAGATCCCCTTATCAAATTTATAGAATGATAAATTACCTTTCCGTGATTGTGGCATTATTATACACGATTTGTTGTTGTATTTAACACTGTATTAGAAGGAATAGATATTATAATATATATAATAAATACTTATGGTTGTTATTTCGTGCAGATAAACTCAAATTATTATTGAATAAATAAAGAGAACGAATATGAGTCTGCAAGGAAAGACATGTGCTGTCCACATCAGAATTTTTAACAATATTACAACAATGATTTATAGAAGTGAACGGGGATTATTTGCAGGTCATTTCGAAAAAAATGTATGATCTATATTTAAAGATCCACCAAATTTTTGTAGAATAAAATGTTCACCAAATTTAAGCTGTGTACCAAATTTTAACTCTCTAGGACTTAGAAAAGTGCATTGAAAATGCCATCAAATAAGTATATCAGGAAGAATTATAAAATTGTTATCTACCAAATTTATTTTAAAACGTGAAGCCTTTCTCATATACATAATGACTAAACTCTTGGAAAGATATTTATTATATAATATATCTCTTTTTTCTTTCTGGAGGATATCCCAAAAGTCAGAATTTAATTGAATTTGTTTTTTTCCCTATATTAAATAATTTTTAATTAAAAAACTACTTAATATATTTTACTGAAATTTTTTTATATATTTTATGGGATACTGTGAATATTTTCTAAAAATTTTGAAGCAATTTGTGAATTTTAAATTTGCTTAAAATTTTTTTGAAAAATTAGGTCCCATAGGGTTCAATGTATTTCATTTTTTCAACCCGAGTTCAATAAAAAACTATTTGGGTGATATTATTTATTTATATTCCCATAGGTCCCACAGACCGTCTGAAAAACATACTAAAATTTAATTTTGATAAAGTCATTTTTACGGCAGTTATCGTGCTAACGGACAGACAGACAGACAGATAGACAGACAGAGAGAATGAACAAAGTCATAAACACTTTTCAACTATGTTGTAAAGTGTTAAAAAAAGGGATATATTATATAATAAATATATCTTTCCAAGAGTTTAATTATTTTACATATGAGAAAGGTTTCACATTTTAAAATAAATATGGTAAATAACAATTTTTCAAATTTTTAAATAAAATAAATTATTATAGTATTGTGATGAATGAAACGATTAGAAAATTGTTTATGAATGAAATGCTGCTTTTATATAGAGGCAATTTATATTTCGATAACGTCATTTAAATAAAGTTCATTTGTTTTCCATGAAATTTTCAAATATAATGAATTATTGCAGTGTTATGATAATTTTTAAAATATTACGGAGGAATGTATCGCATTTTAGAGATATGTAAACCAGGCAATCTATATTTCAATGCCGTCATTTGAATGAAGTTCATTTTCTTCGATGAAGTTTTCAAATATAATAAATTAATATAGTATTGTGATAATTTTAAAAATATTACCGAGGAATGTATCGCATTTTAGAGATGTTTGTATAAAATTGCATTGAAGTTGGAAAGTGTTTCATGATTGATCTTTCTTGTTAAAGTCTGTAATGCTTACATCTTGAAAATTAAAAGGGCTAGCTATGAGCAATAAGAGAGTATTTTATTTAGCTTTTCAAAAATTCTACAAAAATATAGAATTGAATTTCAGATCCGGTCCTTAGTTTCCGGAATATTATAGTGGTTATAATAGCTAAGAACTTCAGTGAATCAAATATGCCTATCCTACGCTAATTGTAGACTTTAACTTTGACATAACGTTAACATACAAGAAACAAGAAAAAGTAAAGTTATTACTATTCATGCAGACGATACTTAAATTAAAACTTTAAAATGTACTACGCGCGGTCAAATTTGAATAGACTTGTTCTTCTTGATTAAGTTCTGTCAATTGTGCATCTTATTTTAGTCACCATAAGGCAAAAATTGTCTGTTCTAAAAGAAACAAATGAGACTCAAAACAACTAATAAACTTGAATTTTATTGGAGTTTTATTTCAGAAGACGTTGTTCACGCAAAACCCTTTCAGCTCCATTAGAATGGAATCACCGCCGAATTTTACTTTCTCACACATACTACAGAATATAGTATAAAGTATTGTAGAGTTCATAGTAATATAGTATAATAGAGTTTATAGTAATATAATATAGAGAAAGTAATTAGAGTTTTATTTCAGAAGACGCTATTCAAACAAAATCATTTCAGCTCTATTAGGATAGAATCATATTTTCTCATACTACAGAAGAGAAAGTGTTGTTTTCACGAAATTTTTTGAATTCGATATTTTGATGCCAATATATATTTTACGACCTCCTGAACACGTTTTGCCATCTATCTGTCTGTTGTCGATTTCTTGTGTGCACTATAACTGCCACAAATATTAAAGTATTTTCACAAAACTTTTAATCCGGCTTTGTTAACGAAAAATCTATAACTAGATACAATTTTTTGAAATTCAAGCAAAAACTTCGAAATTGATTCGAAATTTTATATTTTTTTAACATGGCAGCATAATACAAATTTTGACATAATTATGCATAAAAGGGGTTATTTATGGCTGAATGATCACAAAACTTAACAGTTTCAATTATTATAGCGAAAAATAGCCGCGATACAATTTTTGTGTTCGTAACGTCTGTCATTAGCCCCCCTCCCTTGGAGAGGGCAAGTTACCCTCCTAAGGGGGGGGGAGGGGTATGTTGTCAATCTTGATTTCAATGGAAAGATTTTTTAAAGCCTTCTAAAATGAAAGGTAACAATCTATTTTGAACCAACGATATAAATTTTTCAAATTTTTAATGCAAACTTTGCAAAAAGAAACAAAATCACAAACTATTTAAAAATGTAACCTGGTATGAGAAAGTCGAGTTGAGCCATTTCAGTAATTTTTTTTTTTACAAGGAAAAAAAATTGAAAAAATATTGCACTCTCGGGAGAGGGATAACTCCCCTCCCCCCCCCCTCCCCGAAAGGGGCTAATAACGTCACGATCACGAAAATTGCGTCGCAACTATTTTTCATTACAATTATTGAAACTATTAAGTTCCGTAATCATTTAACCATAAATAACCCCTTTTATGCATGATTATGTGAAATTTTGTCCTATGTTGCCATGTTAAGAAAATATAAAATTTCGAATAGGTTTTCACTCGAATTTACAAAAAATTCTATCTAGCTCTAGATTTTTCGTTAACAAAACAGAATATAAAGTTTCGTTAAAATCCATTAATATTTGTGGGCAGCTATCGTGAGCACAAGAAATCGACCACGGACATCACTCCAAAAATATACTCAAAACGTTTTTCAGGAGGTTCTAAAACATATATTGGCATTAAAACCTCTAAATCGAAAACTTTCGTGATTTTTCAATACTATGCATACATATGAGAAAGTAATAAGTAGCGATCGATGACATCAGCTTGTTTAAGAGTTCGATTTGTAGAAATGAAAATTGTACTACTGGACATTTAATGTTATTTATAAAAAAACAAGAAAGATCAATCATGCATAAAGCATTGATTTTGAAACACTTTCCAACTTCAATGCAATTTTATTGAAGCATCTCTAAAATGCGATACATTCATCGGTAATATTTTTAAAATTATCATAATACTACAATAATTTATTATATTTGAAAATTTCATGGAAAACAAATGAACTTTTTCAAATGACTTCATCGAAAGATAAATCGGCTGACTCTTTAAATAAAAGCAGCATTTCATTCATAAACATTTTTCCATTCATTTCATTCATCACAATACTATAATTAATTTTATTTAAAACTTAAAATCATGGAGGTACAAGTAATTTAACTCTATGCTCAAAACTTCATCAAAAAATCGTTTGCTTCTCTGTAAAATCAATGATTGTTTCATTCATATCAGCTATGTTGCAGACTCCATGGGATAAATAATTTTGAGTTAAAGAAATGCAGCAATTCTTATACAACTCATTCTACATCTTTTGGTATTTACATCCTCCATAAGTGAAAAGTAGGCTTCTTTTCAGAAATAATCAAAGTTGGATGATCATTTAAACTCAACTATATTGTAATTCCGTTGTTTCAGGATATAGATGCACAGAATTTAAGCAAAAATAAAGCCGTTTTAGGACGGATACAACACTAAATATGAATTAAAAAGAACTTTAAAAATCACGATTTTGACACAATATGGATGCCATATTTTATTTTGAAGCGGGTCACGTGACCTCTTCATATAATGATCAGGTGATCTCTTCATATAAAGGATGTAATTATTATTTTAATTTTTATTTAAAAAACTACTGAATGTATCTTGCTGAATTTTTTTTTTTTTTTTATATATTTTATGGGATAATTTGAATATTACCTAAAATTTTCGAAGCAATTTGTGAATTTTAAATCCACTTAAAAAATGTTTGAAAAATTAGGTCCCATAGGGTTCAATGTATTTCATTTTTTCAACCCGGGCTCAATCCAAAACTAATTGGGTGATATCATTCATTTATATTTCCATAGGTCCCACCTACCGTCTGAACAACATACTAAAATTTCATTTTGATAAAGTCATTTTTACGGCAGTTATCGTGCTAACGGATAGACAGACAGACAGAATGAACAAAGTCATAAACACTTTTCAACTATGTTGTAAAGTGTTAAAAAAATGACTTGATTAAATTCTGCTTGAAAAGTTAAAAATGTATGAAAAATAAGAATCTTAAAAGTAGCGTTGAAATTCTTCGAGTAATTAAAAATTCTGACTCATAGAAGTTCCAGTTATGGAAGTTTCATTGTAGTAGATTCAGAAAAGACTGCTTGTCAAGAACAAATCAAGAACAACAACAAAGATAATTGTTTTACGCGGAATTAGTTGTTATGAATAAGATTTCGAAAGATTTCCAACCTGAGTATTTTATTAGGTCACTGGATAAAAAGTGCATAGTTTGGTTGTTCCACCAATAAGCCGAGTTTTTGACTGCCTATTCGAACAATTACACTTACTAGATCAAAAGTCATATGTTCTAATTACTCTGTTGTATATTTACTTGGCTCATGTTTAAAAACATTTTTCTATAGGACCCATTTCCAGGATTAAATAGTTTATTAATCCGTGAACAAGATTTATTGAAGCAAAACGACAACTGTCCGAAATTTATATGTTAGAAGGTTCTCGAAATAAATTGTTATACTGTAAAACTAACTGTTTTCAATTATTTATATTGATTTGCTTTATTTCCCACAGAATGGTGCAAATTTGCAAGAAGGTGGCTGGAAACTGGACATCTAAGTTCAGGCCTGGGTATAACGGCGGCTTGCCGACTACATGAGCCTCACGGAGAATCATAATCCATATGTTGACTTTTAGAATTAGTATATGTTTGTTTCTATTGATCCTGACAGCGCTCTAGTTTTACTAATGCCTGTATCCTACTGTGTCAATAATGCATATTCAGATAACACCACTCAATTTTCAAATCGACTACTTTGAACTAAAATCCTAGGAAGAATGGAGCTTTTCGAAAATAATTTAGTACGAGTATCACAATAAGAGAGTACTAGAATAAATTAATTGGCGTGTGACGGAACTCAAATTTCTCTTACCAAAATCCAATTTTTAAGAAGCTTGATTTTTTTTCCTCTGCAAATTTTGCTAGAGAAATTTGTTTTAAAAAATCTGCACTGTTGGTCCCCCCTCCATACCAGTCGTGTGTGTGGGGGGGGGGGGATGCCGTCACGAACACAAAAGTTATATCGTAACCATTCTCCACTACAATGATTGGGATTATGAAGTTTCGTGATCATTGACCCATAAATAACCTTTTTTATGAATATCAAATTTTGTCCTATGCTGTCATGTTAAGAAAATATAAAATTTCGAAGTTTTCACCCGAATTTAAAAAATAATTCTATCCAGTTCTAGATTTTTCATTAATAAAGCCAAATATAAAGTTTTGTGAAAATCCATTATTTTTTGTGGCAGCATGTCTACTCAAGAAATCGACCACTGACAGACGGGCATCACTCTAAAAATAGTCCAAACGTTTTGAGGAAGTCCTAAAATATAAATTGGCATCCAAATATCGATATCAAAAATTTCCGTGAAAACAATACTTTCTCTATACTTACTATATTCTATAATATGAAAAAGTAAAAATGAGGTCTCACCTCCTTTATCTTACGGCACACAAGATAATTTTCCAAAAATCCCCCCCCCCCCCCCCCCACCATACACACACCACACACTTAATACACCGATGTCCATACAAGTGCATTTGAAAGAAATGTTTCTGCATACCAATCTAACCTTTCCTACTACAGCCTTTCTTACTTCACCAATTAATTTACCCATGTGCCACGCCAACTACATTACATATATAATTAAAGCCATCATTTCGTAATCATCACTACGACCGATGCAATGCCAAATATGGCAATCCAGGTATCCTCTCGATATCCGGCCCCCACAAGTTCGGGAATTAACAAGCCGTTGGTTTACTTGCTCGTTATATCAGACGTCTGACACCTTCCAATCGACGAGCTATCTCGTTAGAAGAATATCCCGCCCTGTCAGCTGACGGGTGACACTGTAGGAAAATGGAGGGGTGACCGCCCCCCCCCCCCCCCTTCAATCTATTTGATCCGAGAGAGTGCCAAATGTATGCGATTGCGATTTTCGGTGCGTGCTTTTTTAGTAAGGAGCTCTGACATGCAATCGAAGGATCCGATGAGAAGTTGAAATTGTTATGGGGGTGGCTCGTTCGATTGTGTGTTATCGCCATAACGAATGTTCATAAAGCTGTCAAAGAACTTACAGGTTGAAAAAATATAGATGACTTGAGTTGTAGAGGCCGGTTGAATTCTTAAATAAAACCTTTCTCGGTTAGTGCGTGAGATTATTAGCAAAGCCAGATTTACACACAAGCTAAATAAACTGCAGTCTAGGATCTCACATTACAAGGAAGCCTCGCGACTTTCCCGGTTTCTTCAAAAATAAATAAAAGGAGAAAAATATATCTTTGTTCTAAAAATACATTCATGCATGATTATAAAATAAACTAGTTTATATAACCCGCTGAAAAATCAACGTAATAATCATGAAGATATCGTACGTGACCGTCCTGCAGGGTAGCATATAGAAGTTATGGGCCCCTATAAACATTTATCCCAAGCCCCCCTCCATTTTCTCTTTGTCAACTTTTCATGCCGTCTTCATTCTCAAAAAGGAAACACCCGAGTTCCGGTCACCCTCTAGGGCACGGGCTCCCATCCTAATGGTATCCGCCCCTCCCCACTATAGGCGGCCCTGCGTCAGTCATAGAATGCAATAGTTTGTAAAATCTCTACAATCCTTTTTAATTGGGTAATACGCTGGTTTACAACGATAATATGAATATAACCATAGTTGTAAGATAGTTAAAAAAAGAGAGTCCAATATTCAACTTAGCTTCTATTGAGAAAATTTTAATAATAGTGAAGCTGAGTATCGGACTCTTATTGGATATTTTTGGCCTGCTGGGAAAACTTCCCGTTTCTAAAGAACTCCTACGCCTTTTGGGGGTAAAAACTGAATACCTATCGCATTTTGGCTTTCTGTACCTTATGGTACGTGAGATATTCCTGGAACGACGGAGGAAGCACCGCCAATTCCAACAATTTCTGAAGGAGTTAGATTCAGAGTTTGGCGTCGTTTTATATATCTCAAATGTAAGATGGCTAAGTGGAGGATCTGTGCTGAGCAAATTTTTTCACTTACGAGAAGAAATAAGACTGTGCCTATGAAAAGTGGATCATGCCTCTTGTATTTATAGTAGATACGACTTCCAACCTAAATGAACTAGCCAATCTAACTACAAGGGATAGATAAACTTATTGCTGGCTGACATATTTTCAGTCATAAAAGCAAGCCAATCTTTGTCTACTTAATAAGCATGTGAAAGAAGGAGTTTTGCATCATGTTGTAACATGTCGTTCTTTAGAAATTGGATCAATGGATATCGCAAAAGGACTTATTTGTTGAAACTATCGAAGCCCTTCAAAATGAATTTTCACAGAGGTTTGTAAATTTTCACGAAAAAAACATGTGACCTGCGATTAATTTCGAACTCTTTTGATGTGGATATTGATAATGTTCCACTTTCACTCCAAATGGAAGTTTTTGAAATTCAAAATAATGATATTCCAGAAAGCATTTTTCAAGTAGAAAATATCATCCAACTCTACAATTGCTTGCCGACCCATTTTCCAGCAAGCAAAAGTTTGCAAAAGATACATAACTGAATTTGACAGAACTTCTAGATGCTTCTTATATACCTTTTCTGTGGCAAATCGCGCAAAAAATAAATTTTGTACTCGACTATAACTGAACATCTTCAGAGTACCACACGAATTTGCCCTTCACAAATGAAATCAGATATAGAAAAATTAGCGAAGACTATGTACACCAACAAAAATATTACTAGTTTAAAGAAGTTAAATATTTATGCAGTTTCGTATTAGATTTAATATGTTAAATGCTCATTACTTTATCAAGATAATTTTTCGTTTAGCACAGCTTTTATTAACACTTTACAACATAGTTGAAAAGTGTTTATGAGTTTGTTCATTCTATCTGTCTGTCTGTCCGTTAGCACGATAATTGCCGTAAAAATGACTTTATCAAAATGAAATTTTAGTATGTTTTTCAGACGGTCTGTGGGACCTATGGAATATAAATAAATAATATCCCCCAATTAGTTTTTTATTGAACCCGGGTTGAAAAAATGAAATACATTGAACCCTATGGGACCTAATTTTTCAAACATTTTTTAAGTGGATTTAAAATTCACAAATTGCTTCGAAAATTTTAGGTAATATTCAAATTATCCCATAAAATATATAAAAAAAATTTCAATAAAATATGTTAAGTAGTTTTTTAATTAAAAATTATTTAATATAGGGAAAAAAACAAATTCAATTAAATTTTGACTTTTGGGATATCCTCCAGAAAGAAAAAAGAGATATATTATATCTATATAAATAAAAATGAAAATCTGTCTGTCTGTCTGTCTGTTTGTCCCATCATCACGGGAGAACGGCTGAACCGAATTTGATGAAATTTTGTGGGTAGCCTAGAAATAGCCCCACTTAAAATTATATCCGTGTTTTGAGCTTTTACGACCAGTGGTTCTCGAGATATTAGTAAAAAACGAAATTTTCGTTTGTCTCATCATCACGGAAAAACGGCTGAACCGAATTTAATGAAATTTGGTGAATAGCCTTGAAATAGCCCCCCATAAATTTTGCCCAAGTTTCGAGTTTCTAAGACCAGGGGTTGTCGAGATATTAATGAAAAACGGAACTCCTAAAAGCTTGAAAATCGTTTGAAAGTGAATTAAAATTTAATCTCTGAGTTTGATGGGAGATTTTTTGCGCTAATTAGTCACTTTCTGAAAACATGAACTGTTTGAAACATGATTTAAAGGGGAAATCTATCTCCATGTTTTATTTAAAACAAGATTTTACGGAACAATGAGAAGTATAAAGAAATCAAAATGGTTATTTAATTTCGCAGTTTATGATATAAGACATGACATATTTAACATGATATAAGATTCTATCTTATAGCATGTTACTCAGAAACGCAATTAAATTAAATCTGTCTGTTAATTTTAATAATTATTTTTTGGATTTGAATAATAAATAAATGGATATAAAAATATATTTTAGAAAAGAACGATTTGATTTTTCTTATAGCATTTTTGACTGGATAATATCAATTACGGTCTTCAGGTTTAGAAATTATTATTATTGATATTTTCAGGGATTATTGATTCAGGGATTATTGATATTTTCAAGTTATTATGCAATTATTTTATTATGACAAAAATTGTTTAAACTCACATATTGAATGTTGTACGAATAATCTTCTACAAACACACGTATATATCCTTTAATCTACGAGAATATAAGTAGTACAGGTATATTGACATATGTTTTGATATATATTGGCATATATTGGAATCAATTACGACCTTCTGGTATAAAGAGTACGGATATTATTGATATTTTCAATTTATTACGTCATCTCTTTTATTTTGGCAAATATTTTTGAGACTTATATTGTAATACGGGTAATCTTCTACTAACACATTGGCATATTTTCTAATCTGCGACAATATGATTAGTACTGGGTTGCATATATTGATTCAATTCCTTTTTTTTCTTCTGAAAATTTGCTTACAAAATGGGCCAGGATGTTTTGATCTGCCCGTGAAGATAATTTTGCATAGTGAGAACATATATTCTTAAACTTCTCTTTAAGAGCAATAAATTTAATATTTTAACAGAATTTGGACATGATTGCGAACTATAAGTTTCTTTATATTATATACTCCGTACGACGAACTGGTGTGCTGTTAGTGGTTAATAAATTATAACATTTTATGAGGACAAATCATGTTGTTCGGCATCGCAATTAAATTAAATGAGTTTGTTAATGTTTTTATTATTTTTTTTTCGATTTCAATAATAAATAAATGGATAAATGGATATAAAAGTATATCTTATGTA
The DNA here is from genome assembly GCA_951213105.1 of Amaurobius ferox. NCBI lineage: Eukaryota > Metazoa > Arthropoda > Arachnida > Araneae > Amaurobiidae > Amaurobius > Amaurobius ferox. Next base: position 121,381,169 of record OX578143.1, on the reverse strand, counting down.
TGAACGGTTTGATTTTTCTTTTAATTATATTAATTGCTGACTGCGTACATCTATTTCATTTATTTTGGCAACGAGTTTTCAAGCTTATATCGTACTCGTATTTAGCTACTAAACTCATATATTGTGTTTAGCCAATAAATTCATTTAGCCGATTGTTGAAACAGAAAAAGAGTAGAGCGGGTATATCTTCTAATACAATTGTAGTGTTTTCATTTAGTATATTGAAACGGGATAAGGATGTTTCATTCAGATCTGCAAATTCAGAGCAACGAATTTGGCAGGATATCGCTAATCTGACAACTTTTCTTAAACTTTGCCAATTTGACGGAAATGTCGCCAAATTGATAAAAACGACGCATATCAATGAAATTTATTTTGTTTTGTTAGAAGAGAGTACTGAAATGATGTTTGGTTAGCATTTATCTGTCAGACCAACCATCCTACTTAGTAATATATTTAGCGAATTTTTAAAAGGTCACTAAATTGATAAAAATATTTTCAAATCTATAAAAATATCTTGAAATTGATAAAAATGAGCTAAATAAATGAAATTAATTGTGTTTTGTTAGGGGATAGTATTGTGATGATATTTCGTAAATTTGTCGCCAAGTGGGACTGTCAGTTCTACAGTCCCACTTGGCGATAAATTTGGCGATTTTTTAAAATGTCGCTTATTTGACGAAAATGTCGCCAAAAATTCCATAGAAATATAATTATTTAGACGATATTTTTTCTACCAATTTATTTGAAGCAAATGATACGTCGCTTAGCAACGGATTTAAATCCAATGTGTTTATGCGGCAGACGATTTTTTTTAAATCCTTTCCGATTTGAATAATGAAGATATGTATATAAAATAAATTTCATTGCCATTTCAATTTGGACTGAATAATATCAATTACACTCTTCAGGTTTAAACATTATTATTATTGATATATTCCGGAATTATTGATTCAGTGATTATTGATATTTTTAAGTTATTACGCCATTGTTTTATTGCGGCAAAAATTGCTGACACTCGCATATTGTACGTTGTACGAGTAATCTTCTAGGAATGCACGGGTATATCTTCTAACATACGAGAATATAAGTAGTACATGTATATTGGCATATATTTTGACATATATTGGCGTATATATTGGAATCAATTACAGTCTTCTGGTATGAAGATTAAGGGGATTAATGATATTTTCAATTTATTACGTCGTCTGTTGTATTTTGCCAAAAGCATTTGAGACTCATATTGCAATACGGGTAATCTTCTACTAATAATCGGACATTATAAGTAGTACGTTTATATATTCCCATATAATTTTAGCACTTTCATTTTGACATATATTGGAATAAATGACTGTCTTCAGATTAAAAGATTACGGGTTTATTGGTATTTTCAATTTATACATGTAATCTACTAATAGAGGTTATATTTTCTAATATACGCGTATATAATTAGTACGGGTCCCATACAATTTTAACGCTTTTATTTTGCATATATTGATTCAATTCCATATTTTTTTTTATATTTGCTTACATAAGGATCCAGGATGTTTTATTCTTCAGATATGTCCATAAAGATAATTTTATATAGCGAGTACAGAGATTCTTAAACTTCTTTTTAGGAGCAATGTATTAAATATTTTAACAGAATATTTTGATTAAAAATGTCATTTAGTATACTATAAGGATTTGCGCATGATTGTGAATTTCAAGTTTCTTCATATTATATACTCCGTACGAAGAACGGGTATGCTGCTAGTAATAAATATCTTTCCAAGAGCTTAGTCATTTTGTATATGAGAGAGACTTCACATTTTAAAATAAATTTGGTAGATAATAATTTTTCAATTTTTTTTTTTTAATTTTATATAACTCTTCATGATATACTTATTCGATGGCATTTTGAATGCACTTTCCTACGTCCTAGAAAGTTAAAATTTGGTACACAGCTTAAATTTGTTGAACCTTTTATTCGACAAAAAATTTGGTGGATCTTTAAATATAGATCATACATTTTTTTTCGAAATGGCCTGCAAATAATCCCCGTTCACTTCTATAAATCATTGTTGTAATATTGTTAAAAATTCTGATTCCCTTGCAGACTCATATCCACGTTCTCTTTATTTCTTCAATAACAATTTGAGTTTATCTGCACAAAATAACGGCCATAAGTATTTTAAATGACATTGAAATTGCACGTTAAACTTAAATTTGGTTCTCATTTGATAGCTGGACTTATTGTCAAAGGTGGCGTAGCGAGAACGCGAAAAAACTAGAATATCTCAAGAACGGCTAGTCCTAGAGTAATGGGGTTAGCCTTATTCTTTTTGTTGTCAAAAATCACGTATAATATAGGAATTTAATTGATATAATTGAGCACACGTAGTCTTATTTTTATATTTAACGATTTTTGCGGGCCATTTCGCAAAAATAGCCCGCTCTTTTCCCGAATCGTACTAAAATAACCTACAAATGATTTATATACCAAATTTTGTTAAATTTGGTATATAAATCACTTGTAGGTTATTGAATATTATACACCAAATTTGTTCCATTAGTTTTTAGCTAGAGTGGATAAAGGCAATTTCTGCCGGCCATTTCGCAAAGAAGGCAGATTCTTTTATTACGAATGGTACAATAATCTAATGAACATCAGGATTTCTCACAAAAAACATACCTACCAAATTTTATGAAATTCGGTCCATTAGTTTTTCAATTAGAGTGGATATAATATCCTCACAGACACACACAGACGTCTTCCTAAAAATAGTTTTTTCGTGTTCTAGAAGTCCCAAAACGTATAGATCCTTTGAAAATTCCGATCTTCGGCATGATTCCAATACTTTGAATACATATACACACACATATAGTATCTGTGTATCTAAATTCCGTGCCTATGCAATTACAATAGTTGTGATTTTAAATGATCCCTAAACTTTTATTATTTCTTCAACGAAGCCTAATTTTAATATATGCAGAATGCAAATATCTCAAGCGATTGTAAGGTGAGTTACATAAGAATTGCTGAATTTTTTTCACACAAAATTATTTAGCTCTGGAGTCTGGAATACAAGTTATATGAATGAAATATTCATTGATTTTGCATAGAGAATCAGATGATTTATATTTCGATACAGTTTTAAATATTTAAGTATAAAAAATTACTGTAGTACTGTGATAATGCAAAAGATATCACCACTGAATGTATCACATTTTAGAAATTTTTAAATGAAATTGCATTTCAGTTGGAAAAAGTTTCATAATCAATGCTTATGCCTGATTGATCTTTCTTGTTTAATTCAAGATTTTACTTTAGTTTTTACTTACTCACAAATTTCATTTGTCTCAAGTCTTCATTAACACATTTTCCCAATAGTATACATTTGTCTTTTTATATTTTCTATACATTGGTAATGGAATCAATATCTAAATCTAAAGATATATATTAATTTCTAATTACGTCACTCATAACACAATATTTGGTTAAAACTGTTTATTTATACGTATGGATATTGTATAATGGATATTGTATGGATATTGTATAACGTAGATATTGTATATAGTATTGTATAATGTAGAGATCATATGCAATGCATAACAGCATGAACTCAATTTTTACTATCTAAGCACAAATTTTATTATAAAATTTTATTTTTTTCATTAATGTGTATCTTCAAAAAATGTTAATAGGAAATAATTTACTATCAATACCCCATTTTCTTTCACCATACTTGTCAAGCTTTCTGACACAAGCGACCTTTTTCATTCAACTCAAAATTCAAATGCAGCCCGCAAGTGCAAAAAGGTTGCTGACACCTGTTCTAGAACATGAAAAAACATTTTCAGCCTGCTGGCATCTGTCTGTGGAGTATATCCACTCTAGCTCAAAAATATATGACGAAATTTCACAAAATTTGGTAGGTACATCACTTATAGGTTACCCTGGTGCTGATTAGATTTTGGTATGAGTTGAAAATAATAATCAACATTTTTTGTGAAATGTCCCCCAAAATCATCAAAATCTATAATACAAAACTAAATATGCTTAATTGTATTGATTAAATAAATGGTTATTTTATACGTAATTTTTGATGACAAAAAGAACAGGACCAACTGTTGTTCTCAGTATATATATATATATATTTTATATATAAATTTTGCAAGTTGGCAACATTTCATAATGCACTAAATCACCAGATAAAAAAAATCTGATGTAGGCAGCACATGACTTGCTCTAAACTTAAATTCATTTTCTTTATTTTCTTCTTTCACAATTTATTATATTGAGTTTAATTGCACAAAATAACACGGATAATTATTTAAAATTACACTGAATTTGCAGTCTTAATTCAATTTTTGTTTTCATTTCATGACTGGATATATTTTCAAAGTTGAAATTTGTGAAATTTGCTCAATAAATTTTTCAGTTAGAGTAGATACATATGATTTTTACAGGCCATATTGCGAAAAAAGGCAAGCTTTTTCAAACCATACTAAAATCTAATCAGCACTCAGGTCACCCACAAGTGGCTTACCTACTAAATTTTATGAAATATGATCCATTCTTTTAACCACTTATTGCTAACGCTTCTGTCCGATACAGGTGAGTAGTACAGAATCAAGAGTTGACGCAAGAGGTTCACAGGCGTTACATATGAATTTAGGAATAACATTAATAGTACACAAAAACGAATCAAAGAAAATTCCACTTTACTTAAAACTCATTTATTCCAAATTAGTTTCATTAAAAATACTTATTAACTCGTAATTCAACATTTCACATGTAGGTATGAAAATAACTGCACATAAGTGCATCCATATACATTACTTGAGATTCCCCTTTACAAGTCTAAAGTTAAGAAATTTGTACATTTGAATAGCAGTGCAACATCGAGAACAATATCAAACTTTAGATAAACTATTTTACAAGATAACTATTTGGCAGACAGTAACACCAACCATAAAATGGAGGAAAAGCAATAATTAGATAAAGTACAAAAAAATTAATACTAATCATTTGCTAAGATGGATTAAATCCAAAACAAGATGGCACTTATATTTTATATATACAAAAACAAAAGGGAAACAAGTAAGCTACTACTATAGTGTGACACAATCAAATTAATGACAAAAAGAAAATAGAAAGGAAAAACTTCAAAGGAATATTTACTTCAAGAACACATTTGATTTTACAAACAAAGTTAAAAACTAAGCAAAACCATAAAAAGCACAACAAACCAAATGCGCAGGTTACTTCAATAACAAGTGAGTATTAAGTTAAATATTAATTAAAGCACCCTTTCAGGATTAGCAGGTTGAAGTTATTGCTTCAGCTGTTAAAATCTTTCACAAGCTCTGAAATCTTAAAATAGAAATTGAATTTCACCAGTTATGAAAATATGTTACATACATTTATCGATATCTAGACACCTTCTTCAAAGTTATTGCTAAATCTTGTCTAAGATGAATTGTAGTCCATAGGGTGGACAGTGAACAAGAATTAAATTTACATTTTTAAATAAATAGCTGAAAGCCCACTTGACAACATGCATCAATATTAAAAATCGTCAAGGAAAAATGTCAATGGATAAGGGCCAGGTATGGTCATACATAAGGAAAATGTATTTCAATGACTTTGTAAAAAGGTTTTTAATACAGATAAATTTTAAAAAGACAATACACAATGTGGACAATAATGCATCCTTTTACACAATGAGTTGTTTCTAAGAAAAGTGTATATAAGCGTTAACTACAAATGGAATGATATAAGGCCATATAAAATGGGTAATCTGTTTCATATTCTCAATTTTTACACAATAGTTCCTACTATAATTATTAATAAAACTAGTAGGTACCCATGGCAAAACTCATGGGACAACTTCTATTCACTGAAATTTAATAAATGTAAACAAAGGTATCTTCAAAAGAATATTTTTAGAAAAATTTTATATAGTATTTACCTTATTAAAACGACTTGAAATTATACTGTTTGATGATTGCTGAAAGTGTAAACAGTTTTGAAAATCCCAAGTCGTTAGCCTGTTGGCAGTGTAGCTACTTGAATTATGTTTTTAAACAAAAGTTGTGTTTTCACATTTTATTGAAATATTTGCGATATCTAGGCAAAAACAGTTTTAATCTTTCCTTTAGAAACTCTTTTTGTTATGATATTTTCATTTTCTATTACATTAAATCCGTATTAATAAAGTCTCTTACTGAAGTGACCAAAAAATAATGGTAAATGCCACAAGTGCTTGCTAGACTTTTGAAGAATTGTTAGCAAATGTATGGTACTGCTATTTTGCAACAATTCCTCAATTAATCAGCTTAAAATTATAATCTTACATAATAAAAGATGTCTGTATGTGTGCCTATGTCTACATTGCCTGTAGTGGGAAATCAAAGCATCGGAAAGCGGCAAAATTTAATTTCTGGTCCCTGGCTTGGTGAGATGTTTTCAAAATTCAGATTAGTTTTTTAGTTATTTTGTATTGAAGCACGATTTTGAACACTACTCCCACAAATTGGTTTCTTAACGATCAAGAATATTATCACAGAATTTCTATCTCAAAATCATTGGAAAGATTGGAGAATGTTTCTTTCAACAATCTTTAAACTGAATACGTAGGACAATTCCTTCATATTCTTTTTATTTATTTTGAAATACATCAAAATATGCATGTTTTATCCTTTATTTTCTTATTTTGCTGCATCTGAAAAAGGAAAATTAACACCACTCCGTAGTTTGGCAAAAATTATAGTACTGCAAATAGCTATTTTAAAATAACAACTTCCTACCTTATCAAATGCTTATAACTTACTCATATTGCCGAAAGTGCATTGCATCCAGTCCAGAGTGTGCTCAAGCTTATTACCATTCACCAAACGATAATAACATGAGTAAATTAGTAATGGGTACTCCCATTTTGAATTATAGTGTTTGATCCAATACTTACAGTAAAGCTCATTTGCTATCTGATACTCTTATCAGTTTTAAATTATCAATGCATGCAATCAATTAGTACAATAAATAAAAAAAATAAATACTGTTCAGCTGTGAATTTAATAGATAAAATTACTTAAAACTAATTTACTTGGAATGCATTAAACATTGACAAAGTTTTAATTTTCAATTGAATGTCTCCTTTTATGTAATTGTGAGTACATTCTATCGGGACAAGTCTAAATTTTCAATGAGTGTCTAACTGAGCAGACTTCCCTACACTGCAACAATTACTCTACCTCAGTACCCATGCTTTTATCTTGAAAACGATTCAAATTCCTAAAATCATGAGAACTGCATAACCAACAACTCCTGAAAGGGTAAAATTCTTTAAAAAAAATTTATATCAACTTCATATTACGCTTCAAAAATGAGAAAGCATGAAAAACAAGCCTGCAAAAACACATCCAAACCTTCATTAATATTATGGCACTCATATAATCTACTCAATTCTACAAACTGCAAATAATGAAATATTACCTTTTTTTTTACACACATCTTATTGCACAACACTTAAAACACATACAGCTCCATATGTACTATTTTGCAAGTATAAAAAGTATCGCTAATACATATTTATAATACACTGGCAGTGCATGGCTGCATTTTATGAAACTGCACACCATATAAGGCAACTCATTGATACTTAAATATATGTCCATATATGCAATGGTAAATGAAGAGATTTAAAACCCAAATACATAATACAATTATAATTTAAACCTAAAGCACAAAATGCCAGCACTAACCAATAGGACATAACTATTACCTATAAAATACATATGTACAGTATTTAATTAAGATGCGACAAAACATTGTTTGAAACTTGAAATTTCACATTTAATTATATTTGCTTATATTTAACAGTAAAACTCAAATGTGATATGCTGAAAGTGATATTAGTTCCCACTGAATGACAGAATATTAATTTGTGATACTTTTAAAAATGTTTAGATTAAAATTACAAATGCATATTAGGCCTTGCTCTTGGATATATTTCTTTTTAGCCACAAATTAGCCACTTATTTTTTTTTTAATTTGTAGCTACAACTATTATTTTTATAAACTTTGCTATAAGAAAGTTTTTATAAATTTCGCTATAAGAATTTTCTATAAAAATTTTTAAAAATATATTTACCAAGAACATTAACTGAAACAAAAATACTTAAAACTCTCTGAAAATTTACAAAATGGGGCCTTTTTCCCATTTAGTAACGAAATTTGGTATAAGAAATTTTAACAAAATAAATTTAAAAAGTCCCTATTTAAGGGAAATTTTGCTATAAGTAACAAGACACTGGGCAATTTTCATCTGGGCCATAAGATTGAAATAAACTGTTAAAAATTGGAAGTTGTCAATACAAAAACCAGGAATTGGCAGCTGATTATAAATTCAATATTTGGCTAGAGTTTTTCAACAAATAAGGCAGATCATTCATCTAAATAAATCCTTAAGTACACCGATGACTGAAAATCACAAATTCCGAAAAACAAATTTGAAACTCAAACTGAAATATCACAGTTACATTAGAAGAAATCATTCTTTTACATTAAAAATGTCGAAAATACAGTGGAATTCACAAATAACAAGCTCAGATACAGCACTTTATAGGCCATTATGAAGTTACTTCCATACTCTTGCGACTATAATATCACAGTTAAAATCATTTACAGGGAACATAAAAAGCTCAGATAGTGGTAATTAATTTGACATCTCCAGAAGAGAAGCAAATCCATTTTATTGGATATTATTTCCTGGGCAGGGTTTGAAAACAATTAAAACCAATTGACCCAAGCCAGGCACTACTACATTTGACTTAAGAAGGGAAAGCCATACCTTCTCAATTCTTATGGAAATTGATATCAAATTAGAAAGAAGGTAAGGAGTATATGGGTGAACATTGAACCTATTTAGCCAGTATTATTCCAACTTATATTAACACACTAATAATTTTACAAATTTATTAGCAAGTTGAAGATGGCTCACACAAACAGAAAAATTAAATTAACTCATTAAAAAGTAATATCATAAAGAAATGTTGAGAACTAGCAAATATTCTAAAAACAAACCATTTAAGCATTTAGTGTCTAAGAACCAGATAAACCATTTAATAATTCATAATATTTTTACTTTGTATCGGTAACCGTGAATATATGACATAATAAATAACTATCCTAATCCATAAAGAGTTTGTTGTATGTGAGTTCCACTGTGAAAGTAAACTCAGATAAAAATCTACAAGCAGAGAAATTTTCACTTAAAAAAAAATTCCTTCAGAATATAATACCATTGAGCCTCATTATATTTTTTTTTCTTCTTTTTTTGGGGGAAAAAGCAAAGTTTTATCCAATAAATTAGGGGTGCCCAAACAATAGCCATTAGGCTGAATCCAACCTATGGAATGTCTATCTGGCCCACAAACATTATCAAAAATGAATTTTTTTGTTAAATCATTTTAACAAAATTATCTTGTTACAAAAGGCACTAAATGAGTGCTTTACTAATTTTTATAAACACTAAAAAAAATCATTTACTTTATTTCAAAACCTATTTGATAAAACTAAAACTTAATTAAGTGCTAACTTTTATTGCCAGCAAGTAACTATAATATGATGAATTTAACAAGAAAATTGATCTCTATATTTGGAAACAGTTATATTTGTGAGCAATCATTCCCCCCCCCCCCCCCCCCCCAGAATGAAGAATATTAAATCAAAAATTGCTCAAGATTAACCAATGACCATGTGAAGGATTTTTTTTTTTTTTAATGTGTGTTTCAAATTTGATACTACATATTATTGAAAACATCATTCAGACATTAACTAAGCTTTCATTAGTTGTTGTTCAGTGTTTGGGACTGTCAATTAACATTCAATTTGTTTTTGTGTTCCATTGTTTCCTGGTGATAAAAACTTTTATATTTATTAATTGCTGTGTATTTTTTTTAACTTGTTTGTTCTCCATTATTCCCTTGAGAAAGTAAACTTGCATCGATTCATCTTCTTAGTTATAAACTGTGTTATATATATATACACACATATAAAATAATGCATGTCTATTTTCGATCCAATCCACTTAAAACATCTAACATCCGATTGTGGCCCTCTGCTTAATAAGTGTGGGGACCCATGCCATAGACCATGAGTAAAGAATTACATACAAAATAAAAATTTTATGATATAACAGAAACTACGTCATTAAACTTAAATACTTGAGATTAAAGTCCCAAATAGTGTTATCTGTTTGAAATTTTTTTTTAAGTAAACTAAAACTAAAATATACTACAACATAGTACAATACTACCATACCATGCTTAAAGCAGCTTACTTACAAGCTTTTGGCATCGAGATCCAAATCCACTTATATTTTAGGAATCACTTATACATTAAGCATAAAACATTAAACATGAAGCAAATATCACATATGATAAGTACACTGCTGACCATATCAAGGACATCATAAACATCAAAATTAAAATATAATCAAAATTTATTCTATAGTGCTGCTAAATATATAAATTTTAATAAAATTTAAATAATACCCCATATATATACTCTGCTGTTTAATACATATTAAATCTAGAACAGAACAACATGCTGAATTTTGCCTATTCGCATAATGAATTTATACATGTGTGTTTACAATCAATTCCCATTTTTACTTGAGTTGCAGAAACAAATGACAGAAAATTGCTCTAAAGAAAAATAAACTTTTTTGTGTTATTTCAGAATTAAAAAAATATTGTACTAGTTTTTAAAACCCAGAACTGAGACATATCCCAGTTTTTCTTAAATCAAATCTACACCTATATAAAGAAAAAGAAAATCATGAGCAACGTCTATAAGCACAAATAACACAAAATATACTTATTTTGTGTTGTGCTTATATATGTTGCTCAAGTTTTCCTTATCCTTCACACAAAGTGTATTTTACTAATTGATACCCTATATAAAATTATTGTTTTAAGATTTTAGATTACTACAATGGGTGCTTCAAAAGATTGCGCAATAAAATAACTCTTGAACAATTGGTCATAGACTCTTGGTTTCAATTTAAGAAATTGTTTCAGGTAGAGCATTATCATATGCAAATTTTGATCATGGGATGCCTTTTTTGTAAAAAAAACTATATATTGTAACTTTTTATAAGGGCCCCCTTAGAAATTTTTTTCCAACAATAAAAATATTTTTCAGAGTTTAATTAATCAAACACAAAACAGTTCTATTGTCATATGATCAAAATTAGCTGAATTACTTTTATTAAAGTTGGTACACATTTAAGTTTTCAAATGGAAATTTTATCCAACGAAATTTAATTTTTGTAAAGCCCCTGAAATCTATGCTTTTGCCATCTCTTTTGAGCAAATCATTGAAGTTCTCCTATAACTGACATTTTTTTCACAGCTAATTTTGCATATCAGAAAACCAGTTCCACCCCCCAAATGATCTTTAAATGAATAAGAAACAATTTGCTAGTTGGAACTTCCTTTGTAGAGAATCCATATAAAAAATAAAATTTTGTGCTTTTTTACTAAATTGTGTTATGTAACCCAAGACAGTCAATCTGAAAGTCAATCTTATATGAAGAAATTCTTAAATGAAACTGTAGGCCTATGACATATCGTTCAAGAGATATTTAGTCGTGCAATGGTGTATGATACAATTTTATTGAAACCAAATATTGCTCAGACAGATTATAGAAACTTTAAGACTGTTCCAAAAAAAAAGTGCTATATCATGCTATAAAATTTTTTATACAGGAATTATTCAGATCCGAAGCAGTTTTAATGGGGTATTAAATTTTTTATATATCCATCATGCTCATGTTAAATATAAAAATATAATTAAAATGCATTAATCAAACCATCTTTTATAAAACTCAGTACTTGAGCAAGGTTAATCAATTTGCTCAAGATGCGATATAAACTAAACACTGCAGAGTTAGTAATGTAGTTTACAGAAAGTCAGTAATGTAGAGTACTTTTAATGTTTGTAGTTTATACTGCTATTTTTTATACAATCAAAGATTGGCAAGGGGAAGAAAGTAATATCAAAATGCTTTTTACAGGTGTTAAAATATTCACATCAATAGGAATAAATAGAACGTCATTTAAGAGAAAATAGATAATTAGGGAATCCAGTGCTTCATAAAACTGTTCTAAAGACCTTCTGACCTTCATTTCAAGGCTAAATTTAAATTATTACATATAAATAATTTTAGTAAGCTATTACTTTGAAAACTGTGTAAAAAAAGCTCATTTATTTGGATTTCAGAGTTAGTTTGTGCCCAAAGCATTTCATATATTATTTCATATGCAAAACATGACTTTCTAAACAGAATTGTATTTCGTGAAGCATGATATTCGATCATACTTCTCAGCACTGATCAATGACATGTGTGCTTTATCTTTCAAAGTTCAGCATAAGCGAAAAATAATTTAGCACAAGCACAAGTAAATGGTATTATTTAAATATTTTTCTCAGGGGAAAGGGGGCGAACACAAGACTTCACAGGGTATAAAAGAGCTATCATTTCAGGCCAAATAAATAGAACTTTACAAGAAGTAAAATAAAAAATAATCAATTATTAAAAAACATTTGTACATAAACAAGAGGGGGGGATGGATATAATTGAGTGCGAAAAACTGTCATTTCAATTACAGACCAAATAAGAACTTTACAGGAAGTCAAAATAAATATGAGTTAATTATAAAAAAAAAATTATACACAGCACAAATATATATTATTTAAAGATAATTTTCTTCTTTTGAGGACATTGACTCAAATGAGTATGGAATATTTGTTATTTTAGTTGTGGTCCAAGTGAATAGAACTTTTAAAAAGTCAAAATAATACAATTATAAAAAAAAATAATAGTGCATATATACAAGTAAATGATATTCAAAGATTTTTTTTTTTTGGGGGGGGGGGGGGGGGCAAAGACTAAACTGAGTATATAAGATTTCTTATTTCTGTTGCGGTCAAAATAAATAGAATTTTACAGGAAATCAAAATATGTTATAAACATTTTATAATGCAGATGTTTAAAATACAAAGCTTTCTGAATGTTTAAAAACAAAATACTGAATTTATTGACAGGTAAAATTTTTAAGCTAGAATTATGAAGCACCTGCAATACCCAAATGTAATACTATTATCACAAATATAATTTCATTACATTCTTATCATTTTAAAAATATTTTAAAGCATAAGAATTATTAATTGAAACAGAAAATACTTGAGAATATCTTTCATACAAAGCCTTCAAGAAAAATAAGAGCAACTTTATATGATTCAAAACTCATAAACAAGTATTTATGAGCTCATAAATAAGTTTACTTTTAGATGTTTAAGTTTAAAAACTTGTAACACACCATACTAGAAATGGGCAAATACTCACAAAGTATTCGAGATCTCACATATAACACCATTAGAAAAAATTTGCATATATCTCAAGTCCCCGAATCACACAACGATCAACAGATTTATTAGAATCTACAGGAATCTATTCATATGATCTTCACACCAAAAACAGAACAAACATACTACCACTTTCTCTTTTCACAGCAGACAATGTATCTGCTACTGTCTGGCCGACTCTCAGTGCTGAGAAAATGATTTTTTTTTTGTCCAAGACACACAACACTTAACTCTTGTAATCAATGTGTGGTTGCTTCATTCTGTCATGGTTTTTGCCAAGTTTTACCTGTTTTACTTCATTTATACTAGTTTATAGTAGTTAAATAAATGAGGTTTTATTACACTTTTCACTTTTTTATTTTACTTTATCTTTTTAATAATAAAATATAAATTTAAATATTATTTGGGGCACTCTAATATTTGAATATTCAAGTTCTGGTTAATATTCTAATTCAATATTCAAAGAAAAGCGTTATTTGCCCATCTCTACTCCAAACACAATACAAAACAAAACTAATTAACATTTATCCTAAACTGCTTTAACTGCTAATCTAGAAGATTATTTAATGAAATATCATTTTAAAACAAAATTTTACCTTGATCATATGCTAGCTGCCTTTTTTTTTCTTTCAATAAAAAACATGTATTTGATACTTGAATTAAATATATGCTACTATCTCACATATGTAATCATAACATTCATGAAAAAATCCAAAAGTTTATCATAAAAAAGTACACAAACATTAACCCAAAGATGATCCTGAAATCCTTGAATAGATGAGTTAAATCCTGTTAAACACACAAATAGATTAATATTTCAGCAATATGCAGTAATTACATTAACAATCCGTAAAATGTTATATTTTAATCCAGGTACAAAGAATATTTGTTTCTTCAAATATAACAAGATGCATAACAATAACAATTATCTCGATCAAAATTACATGGTTTCAGTTTCTTCTTCGGTGAATAGTACTGTTATGTGAAACACTTGGAGGAGTTAAACTCTCTGGACTTTTGCTTTGAGTGGCATTTATAGTCATGTTCATGTCTGCACGTAAAAAGGCTTGAGCAATTTGCTTTTGGGTAGGGAATATAAACTGCAAGAAAGAAGCATTTATGAAATAAATTGTAATTCGTTTTATCTCATTTTCAGTTCAATTTATGCATAACTCAACTTACTTCTCGTCATAAAATTTATGAATTTTTTTAAGAACTAACTTATAAGTCTTTAGCTTTGTTGCAAAATTACTGAAATTAAATACACAAAAAAATCTGATGTGGACAGTATATGGCTTTCCCTACACAATGCAATGACTTTACTCTTTTCACAGTGAAATAATGGTTTACAAGATCCACGGCACAATGCTTTTGCATTGAATTAACACCATGTAAATTGAAATTGGGTGCTTTTGGCAAATTATAAGGGCAAACAGAGTGATTTATTCATATTCACATGAAAAATCCTCATCAAAATGCATTTAACAGATAAAGAATATCTTGTGAAATAAATGACGATTGGCAAATTCTTGGGCATTAAAACACAAAATTAGTATAAAAGGTATATTCTACCATGAATAAAATGAACTAGATCTGTGAGAAAGATATTAACAGATGTGTCTCATAATATTGCATGAAAAATGAACATATTTGATGCCATTTATTACTTTAAAATTTTTATGTAATTTTTTTGATAAATAAATTTAAAAAGCATTCAATACCTTGAGAATAGTTCATGTTAGCATTCTAAAGTTTATATTATTCATTTTGTATGAAATGATTATACATTTATTAAAACTAAAGGTCCTGATTTTGATTTTTCAAAAAATCGTACACTACCTCAAGAACATTTTCATGCTACTTTTCCAAAGTTTGTATCATTTGTTTTATACTGAAATTACTTTTAATGAAAATCGGACATAATTATTTATCATTATTGAAAGTCCTGATATTTTCAAAATTTAATTAAAAATTGGGGCATTTTCCAAACATTCAATTGTAGTTAAAATCAATAGGGTTTCAGTATTTACCAAATGTAATAATCGTACCAAATTTTTTAAAAATGTTTCATGCATTCATGAAATATTGCATTCACAGACTTACAAAGGCATGCACTAATGAACATATACTAACATATACACTCACTAACATACATACACGATAACATACATACAGACATGACACACAGAGACATCCCATCAAAACATTCAAGTTAAGGGATATTTAAAAACAAGCTCTTCCATCAAAAATTTGAATTAAAATTTATACATTATACTATGTATATAGGGAAAATAATGATGTGCAAGCATCACAACCGTATACCATCACAATGCAATTTGAGAAAGGAATTTTATTTCCCCTCTATATTTATAAAATTGAAAGTCCATCTGCTCTATATATAAATCTACAGTTTATTTTATGGATTTTTTCATATTTGGTATGGTTATTCCCTACTTCACTGCGGATATCCACATCCAGGAGTTGCCAAAATATTAACAAAAATAACTTTCACAGAAATAGCATTGTACAGACAAATTTTTATTCGAAATTTTATTTGAAAAAAATTTATCTTGACGATGCTTAGCAATGGAATAAAATTAGATGTATTAATACAGCAAACAATTTTATTCATCAATTTATCCATTTCAAATAATAAAAAAATATAAAAATACATTTTATAAATGAACAGTATTATATTTTTGATTAAGCTATATCAGTTCCTTAATATATAATACGAGGGTCACACTGAAATTTTTGAGATACGGCTAAGTGGTACAAGTTAAACTTACCTCTTAGGAGTGTTCAAAGTACTCCCCTCCAACATCAATGCATTTTTGTAGGCAAATTTTCCAAAGATTAAATGCTTCAAGCCATCCATTTCTTAGAATCGATGAAAAATATGCTTTTATAGCCTCATCAATTTCATCTTCGGAATGAAAATGATGCAAACGTAAAATCTTTTTTTTAGATTAAAAAATAGCCCAAAGTCACACATAGCAAGATCAGGAGAATAAGGTGGATGTTCTATCACTTTGATCTTTTTTTATTCAAGAAATTCGACTATCATTGTTGCTGAATGAGAAGATGTATTGTCATGGTGAAACATAAATCCCCTAACATTCACTTCCTGGAGAATTTCTGAAAGACACTTAGTGGTATACCAGTTAGCTGTAACTGTCTTCTGTCCCTCTAGCTTTATGGCTTTGACCAGACCTGTATTTCTAAAGAACATGGCATACATTACTTTTTTCATTGCTTGTTGTCTTTTCACCATTGTTGGTTTGGGGTCATCTTCAAAGACCCATACTTTACTTTCTTGATGTGCTAGATCATCAAAAAATGGTATGTACGTTTCATCACCATTAAGTAATTTTAGGGTTTCTTTACCAATTCTGACATGCTCCGCCTTTTGGTGTCCTGTTAAATTATGGGGGACCCAATGACAAACAAATTTTTACTTTCCCTGCAAAATATGGTAATGTATAGGGAAAATATTGGAATCATGCCGAAAATCACAACTCGAGTTTTAGACGGATCTACACATTTCAAGACCTCTAGAATAGAAAAAAAACTATTTTTAGCACGACGTCTATGTGTGTGTGTCTGTCTGTCTGTGCAATGTATGTATCTATTCTAAATCAAAAACTAATGGACTGAATTTCATAAAATTTGGTAGGTAAGTCACTTGGGTGTGACCCTGGGGCTGATTAGTTTTTAGTACGATTCAGTTGCGAAATGACCCGCAAAAATTGCCTGTATCCACTCTAGCTGAAAAACTAATGGAACAAATTTCACAAAATTTGGTAGATAAGTTGCTTGTAGATTACCCTGGTGCTGATTAAATTTTGATACGATTTGGAAAAATATAACCTGCCTTTTTTTGCAAAATGTCCCGCAAAAATCGTCAAAATCCAAAATTAAAAACTATGTATTCTCAAATATATCCATTAAATGCTTGCTTTATACGCAATTTTTAACGAAGAAAAGAATAAGACCAACCACATTACACTAAGACTAGCCGTTCTCGATATATTTTAGTTTTTTCGTATTTTCTCTACGCCACCTTTGAAAATAAGTCCAGTTACCAAATGAGAACGAAAATTGAATTAAAAGTTAATTAAATTTAATTAAAATAAAGAGAATATAGTAAGAAAAGCATAAAGAGAATATAAGATATAAGTCTGCAGGGAAAGTCATGGGCTGACCACATCAGATTTTTTCATATGCAGTTCTTCAAGAATAATTTTACGTATAGCTGTGGATCCAATGTTAAGTTCCTTCTGTATCATTTGGTAGGTATAGTATTATCATCAATTAACATTTTTCGAATGGCCGACACATTTTTTGGGAGCTGACAAAGGTCTTCCTGTGTGTTCTTCATCCAAGAGAAAATTTCGACCTCTTCTATAAACTCTGTAAACTATCTGAATACAGTGGTACGAGATGGAGCATCATTCCATATGCTAATTGTAGATGTTGAAGACATTCTTCTTGATTTAGCCTCACTTTAAAATCATAGAAAATCATTGCTCGATAATGCTCTCACATCAACTCCATTTTCTTTTCTTTCAAAATTTATTCTACCATAGCTAAATTGTAATTGTTGCCACAAATTATCATCTGTGGACATAAAACAGTTCAAATTTAAATATCCAAACAATAATTTTTTTCTAGCGCATATAGTCTGCCCTATCTCAAAAATTTCAGTGTTACCCTCGTATAAAAATTGACATTTTCAAATTCTTAAGTCGAATATGTTTTTATTAAAAAATAGTTATGATAATTCTGAAGAAATATTTTCTATTCTGGTTAACACATTGTTGCAATAATAGAATAAAAATGGTTCAGGTATATCTTTTTCTATCATTTTATGGTCTTCATTTTTGTGTACATTACCTAACATTTGTCATATTTTTCATAAATTTTATACAAAAGGACCAGGACGTTTGCCTCTTCAGATTTACCTGTGCAGATAATAACAGAAAACAAAGATTCTTATATACCATAAAAGTCTGTTGATCTGCCCTTCCTGGGAAAAGTACTCCCTCCCCACTTCTATCTCAATTTGAAATTCTGAAAAATGTGAAACAGCTCCCTATACAACAGAAAATATTCGGAAAAAATAAATACATTGATAAAAATGTACTTTGTTTTTTTAGCTGAAAATTTCAAGTAAACATCCTCCCTACATATTCTACATTTTTTTATCGCATTTCAGAGAACAAACAGATCCACAGAATTCTACTTCCCCCCCCCCTCTACATTTTTCACAATTTTTAGTCACATTCAAGAGGTGGATCAAAGGAATTCTATAGTACTTTCTTTGGAAGAATTAAATTAAATATTTTAATAGAAGACAATATCATTAAGATCATTCTTTAAGAACAATATCATTTAGAATACTAGTAGAATTTGTACATATTTTAAACCACAAGCAAAACCAGGTATATCTGCTAGTTCTCTATATTTTCTGATCTAACAAAAATTTCTAGTAACCTGAAAATTATCGAATTCTTAAGGACCTATTGTAAAAATTAAGCACAGAGGCTACCGCTTAAAAGGAACACCTTTTATCCCTGTGAATTTAAATTTTTTTTTTAGGCAGCTTCTTATTCTTATAACTGAAAAAATTTTCAGATGATAAAGTAAGCACTAATGCACATTGCTTAGTTTACTATTTAATTAGTTTAATATGCATAAAATTTAAATTATTCTTAAATATTACAAAAAAAATAAAATCCTTAAATTAGCATTTGTAAAAATTATTACTGAAAATTTATTATACTGAAAATTTATTAAATTTATATGTTACTAGCAGCATACATGTTCTTCATACGCAGTATATAATGTAAAGAAACTTAAAATTCACAATCATGTACAAATTCCTATAGTATACTAAATGGCATTTTTAATCAAAATATTCTGTTAAAATATTTAATACAATGCTCCTAAAAAGAAGTTTAAGAATATCTGTTCTCACTATACAAAATTATCTTTACAGTCAGATCTGAAAAATCCGGCCTCTTTTGTAAGCAAATTTACAAAAAAAAAAAAAAAGGAATTGAATCAATATATGCAAAATGAAAGCATTAAAATCGTATGGGACCCGTACTACTTGTATATATGAATATTAGAAGATATAACCTGTATTAGTAGATTAAATGTATAAATTGAAAATATCAATAAACCCGTAATTAACTAAAATATATGCCAGAATGACAGCACTAAAATTATATGGGAATATATATATATCCTGTACTACTTATATTGTCACAGATTAGAAAATATGCCAGTGTGTTAGTAGAAGATTACCCGTATTACAATGTGAGTCTCAAAAATCTTTGCTAAAATAAAGAAGATGACAAAATAAATTGAAAATATCAATAATCCCCGTAATCTTTATACCAGAAGGTCGTAACTGATACCAATATATATCAAAATATATGCCAATATACCTGCACTACTTATATTCTTGTAGATTAGAAGATATACCTGTGCATTTGTAGAAGATTACTCGTACAACGTACAATATATGAGTTTAAACAATTTTTGTCATAATAACTTGAAAATATCAATAATCCCTGAATCAACAATCCCTGAAAATATCAATAATAATGTGAAGACAGTAATTGATATTATCCAGTCAAAAATGCAATGTCAATGAAATTTATTTTAAATACATATCTTTATTATTCAAATCGGAAAAGATTAAATAAAAATCGTATGCCACATAACACTTTGGATTTACATCCATTGCTAAACGACATAATATCATTTGCTTCAAATAAATTGATGAAACTCATATTGTCTGAATAATGTGATCTCCATGGAAGGTTTGGTGACATTTTCGTCAACTTAGCGATAATTTAAAAAATCGCCATATTTATTGTCAAGTTGGACTGTAGAACTGATAGTACCATTTTGCGACAAATTGATGAAAAGTCATCACAATACTATCCCCTAACAAAACACAATTAATTTCATTTATTAAGTGCAATTTTATCAATTTCATTATATTTTAAAAATTCGCTAAATGCGTTACTAAGTAGGACGGATGGACTAACCAACAAATGCTACTGAAACATTTCAGTACTCTCTTCTAAAGTTGCCAAGTTAGGGATATTCCGCCAAATTCGTAGCTCTGAATTTGCAGGTTTGCAGAATAAAACATCCTGATCCCATTTGTATATACTAAATGAAAACACTAAAATTATATTAGAAGATATACCCGTTCTACTCTTTTTCTATTTCAACAATTGGATAAATGAATTTATTGGGTAAACACAATATATGAGTTTATTAGCTAAACACAATATAAAAGCTTAAAAACTCTGCCCAAATAAATTAAAGTGATGTACGCAGTCAGCAATTAATATAATTAAAAGAAAGATCAAACCGTTGTTTTCTAAAATATATTTTTATATTCATTTATTATTCAAATAAAAAAAATAATAATTAAAATTAACAGACTGATTTAATTTAATTGCATTTCTAAGCAACATGATATAAGATAGAATCTTCCTCATAAACTGCGAAATTAAATAACCATTTTAATTTCTTTATACTTTTCATTGTTGAGTAAAAGCTTGTGAAAAATAAACCATGGAGATAGATTTTCCATTTAAATTCATGTTTCAAACAATTCATGTTTTCAGAAAGTGACTAATTAGCACAAAAAATCTCCTACCAAACTCAGAGATAAAGTTCTAATTCATTTTCAAACGATTTTCAACATTTTCGTTTGGATATACCACGGAGTTAGAGAGTAGAACTCCTAGGAAAAAGTTTCGTTTTTCATTAATATCTCGAAAACCCCTGGTCTTAGAAACTCGAAACTTGGACTAAATTTATGAGGGGCTATTTCAAGGCTATCCACAAAATGTCATTAAATTCGGTTCAGCCATTCTCTCGTGATGATGAAACAAACAAAAGTTTCATTTTTTACTAATAACTTGAGAACCACTGATCATAGGAACTCCAAACATAGACTAAATTTCAAGTGAGGCTATTTCCAGGCTACCCACAAAATTTCATCAAATTTGGTTCAGCCGTTCTTCCATGATGATGAAACAGACAGACAGACAGACAAATTTTCAATTT
Organism: Amaurobius ferox; assembly: GCA_951213105.1. Lineage (NCBI taxonomy): Eukaryota > Metazoa > Arthropoda > Arachnida > Araneae > Amaurobiidae > Amaurobius > Amaurobius ferox. Next base: position 121,359,649 of record OX578143.1, on the reverse strand, counting down.
TATTTATATAGATTTATATTATTATAATCAACACAAGCAAGTAATTAACACATATTAGAATATTAGCTCATTTTAAATATACCTACTTTAAATTGATAACACTATCAATTTCTTAAAGTGAATTTTTAACAATACAAAAATCTTCAAAGAAATACTAGCTAATTCTTCTTGTAAAATAAGAAAAATTACCACAACAAATTTTAGAAAGAACAATTTTGTTTTACCAATGTATGCCAAGTAATTCCAAGCACACATCTTTTACTGATTATAACATTTTATCACATCTCAAATGTTATAACTATTACTTATCTCTGAAACACATTCAGTTTTTTATCAGATAGTATAAAAAACCAGAAATTTCATTTATGAAATGATTTAAATGCAAGATTCCGCCTGAAAATATAATTCAAACTTTAATAACACTTTTTAAAATATTAAAAACAAAATGAACTTACATTGGTCAAGAAAACAAGAACAATGTGGTCTATAAAAGCTCCAACATGTTGCGCCTCTCCTGTGAACCTATGTGAAAAAATATAACTCCTGTGTAACGAAAGCATTTTTTAATGAACATTGGTTAAAACAAACATAAGAGTCCTGTCAAAAGAATAGCAAATTAAATATTCATTCCTCTACACATAACAAATCCTTAAAAGATAATAATTTACTAAATATAAACATTTAGTTTCTTTCTAGCTGATGGCCAACATTTAGCTGTCTTTTCCAGTTAGATTTGATGTTTCCACTAAACTTTCATACACAAAAACAAACAAAAAAATTAAGACCTTATCCTATACAAAATATTTCAAATCAGTATCACCTCTCTAAATGTGCAGTGTCAATATATCAGAGCACCAAATGCAACTGCGGGGGCTGAGAAAACTCATGTATACTAATTCGTGCTGAATCCAAATCAGTTTTTCAAATTAACCCTTGGATCTGGAGAAAAAACTTCTCTAAGTTTGACTCTTTTGCTATTTTTGTGTTTAAAATCAGATGCCAATGACATTACCACAATATAATGCATGGTCATAAAACTAAAAGGAAAACCGTATTCAGTTCATGGAGTTAGAGATGAGATCACATCCAAGATTCAGATGAATTTGAAAGTTAATATTGAGGGGCATCCACATTTAAAAACTCAGAACCATGGAGTTTAAGACTCGCTTCCTCCTTTATCTTCAAATTCATGTTTTAAGCAATGCAATTAATGTTTATAGATAGATTAGTTGAAGCTAAATTGTATGACCCATTGAGTAAGGAGTTAGCCCATATTATGATTTGAAATTAAAAACTTGAAATAAAAAATGTGAAGTATTAAACTTGACAAATTTGTTTGTTAGAGGATCTATGGGAGTGTAAATTAACTGTGTTATGTTAGAGGATAGTATAATATGTATGCTTTGATAAGGAGTCATAAGAAATAATGTTGAATAGGAGGGGTGTATGTCTCGCATGTGTCCGGATATTAGAAGTGGATGAGAGGGTCAACAAAAGTTGATGTCTGCCAGCTCCTGTTTCTCCTGCATGGCCGTGTTGTACTTGGATGGATGTAGTGCATGGCTTTGCTGGTTGTCTAACAATATGAGGCAGTTCAGACATTACAAATTGATACTTGTAAATTGTATTGATAATAATATCTATATATAAAATAGAAACATCCCACGATAAACTGTTGCACTATAGACTGACACACGATTTTTGCTACTATGCATATTTCAAGAATGTTGTCGACCACTTAAAGATTTAGGATGCACAAATTGCTGTTTAAGTGTGGGTCCATAAGATTTGGAAGCAGGGTAAGAAATTAGAAAAAAAAAGTAGGGACCAAATGGCCCACAGCATCAATTTTTTATGGGCCATTTGAAAATTTCTAAGGGCCAAAATAAAACAATTTAATGGAATAAAAATATACACGATAAAACCACATAGGCCTAATTTAAATATTTTATTTGCTTGCCAAATATATATATTTTTAAAAAAAAGACACTAAAGTGCAAATTAAAATTTTTAAATTGACTTAATTCCAATTTTTAGTTAGTAGCCACTGGCCGGTAGGTCAATGAAGTTTAATGGCCAGTTGTTGACAGCTGCAAAATGTGCGATGTTTTTTATCAACTTGCTTAATGTTATGTAAAATTGCGTTTAAGTATGTTATTTAATAATTTAGGAATTTGCTGGTATTACCTGGTATTTATTTATAGATTTATTATACAGTAAACATAAGTCACTATATGTCTATTATCAAGAAAACTCCCCTTAGCGAGGATCTACTTTTATACAATCTATTATTTGGATGTTGATGCAAAGGAGGAGGATTTTAAAAATTGGGGGAAATTTAAGAGATTGGCAAGATAAACAATTTTTTATTATTATTTGATAAGAAAACAAGACAAATTCACAGAAATATTTAAAATTTTTAATGAGTAATATTGTTAACATGCATTTATTATTGCTAACATCTCATTATTAACATTTAATAGATATGATTTTTATTAACATTTAATAGATTTTCAAAACTTATTTTAAGTGTTTTTTCTAAAACTAATTATTTTCTATAAGTTAGTGTCCCTATCCCAATCTTTTCCATTTCTTAAAGGTTTTTCAAATTTAAATTTTTTATTTATCCCATTTTTGAATAATTTAAATATTTATATTCACTAATTTTTTTTTAATTTTAATCTTATTTTAAATCTTACCATTGACTTTTATTATAAGTCTTTTCAAGTGTTTTATAATATTTGTTTTCCAATAATTATAAAAAAAATAATTTATCATGAAGCATTCAAATATTTTTGAATTCAATCAATTAATTTAAACAATTTCAAGTTTTCTCATCTTGATCTTTTTATTTTTTACTTTTCCAAGCTGACGAAACATTTACTATTATTTATGCCTCTTTATTATTTTTAAAAAGCCAGGTCGCTAATTTTTTCTAATTTAGAGGGTTTTACCAATGATTTTCGGTGATTTTTAATAAATTTATAATCTTGTTTTTATTTTCTTGATCATTTACTATGTAAATTTTCCATTACTGCGATCGCGATATTTCGGTCTTTTTTCCCGTTATATTATAGGACGTTATGAAAGCTTTTATTTTAAAATTTCCACAATATATGTATTTCATAACAACGAAATTCTTTATCCTCTTAAGGAAATTTGATCTTTTTAATATTTCAACATTTTTGAATTTAAGAACTGTCATCTTGTATCGCTAAAAACATGATGTTTTATTACAATACTCACATTTTCTGATCAACGGAAAATTTGAGTATTGTAACAGCTCTTGACAGCGGATAAGTTGACAATGGAACCGATTTAACTTTGAATTTATAATAATTGTTAACAGTTAACACTTCTAAAAACACAACTATAGAAACATTTTAGGAATCCATACATTTTTAGTTTTATGCATCATCGATGAGAGATTAATAACTTAAAACAGGGTATAATCTATAAAAGGAAAGCTACAATTTCTCTGAACAAAACACTGTATAGTGCATAGACTTTAAAAATTGTGAAATTCTCGTGATCTAGCTTTAAAATTAATACGAAGTATGTCCGGGTTAGTATTCTTCAAATGTGCTATTTTAGTCAATGCTACACATATTCATAATTTCCATATGGTCATTTATGGACCGTGAATATGTAGATTAAAGTAGAAGAATACTATATAACATTGCAATATCAGCAATTCTGCTCGGAAAAGAATTTCCCCTTCCCCAAGGTTGATGTCCTTTATTCACGCCGGACGCCCAGATTTTGGTTCGCTTGCGCCAGTCGTTGGGGGCGCAGTTAAGCCCAGGGGTTCACGCAGGAGCGTGGGACCCCAGCCACCTGCAAGTAATAATTCAGGGGCTACTGACCAAGCCCTTCTGTCACGGACTGGCCACTGAAAGTGATGATACAAGTGCTCTCCAATAATATTGAGGGGGGCTTAGGACCTGGCAGCGAATAAAATTTGAGAGGGAGATCAAATTGAAAATTTTGAAGAGAGTTTTTTTTTGGCAGAAAAAGTCGAGAGTGCCTTTTTAGATTTTGTGGAGTTAAGATATTGAAATCTCGTGGGAGCGAGATGCTTCCCGATCCCCTGCCTGATCAACCGAACATCCGGCCGATGTGCCCAAGAAGACGAGGTAAGGCCTTTGACTTCGCACAGCACTCAGTAATTTAGTATCTCTCCTCTCCGCTCTTTTAAATACCTCTGTGTGAGGAATAATTTTATGAAAGTAACTAGCCTTTTTGAAGTGTGTGACTATTTTTAATATTTGAGAATTGTGAGTAAGATTATGGTAGAATTAATGATTAATGAATTACAAGGTAATAATGATTTAAGAGATGTTAATATTTTAAGGGAGCAACTTGTAAGCTCAAATCTTATTTTTTCATATTTTAATGTTAAATAGTGTAAATAAAATCTTTTTGTTATTTTAAATCTAATTCGTGTCCTCATTTCCAAACCTTTTAATTACCTTTTAGCTTTCAGCTTAAACCATTTACGATCACGACGGCCTTTAACTTAATGTTCCATGAACATATTAAGTATTTATAGCTTTCTGAAAGAACGTGTAGTATTTACCACGCAGCAATCAGGAATACAGTGGCTGATCACTTCTATTGATGGCAAGTACAAATATCCATTTAAAAGCACCTCATTAAATTCAATATAATATTTTACCTGGCATATCCCCATAACAGAAGAGCTACAATTGCTATCACCATGAAAAGATTGACTGATACAGCAAAAGCTTCCAATCCCACGGTTCGAAATACCATACTATTCAAATAACACACAACAATTACAAATAGAAGAGTTCCAGGTGTCCGAATAGCATGAGCAATTTGTTTGCCATCATTAAACTTGATAAAGCTAGAATACATTTCATCTATTTCCTATAAATAAAAAAAAATTATAATAAAAACATGAAGTGTATACAATAGCATAATTTGAAACTTATCAATCATTCAAATTTTAAAATATTATGTGTTTTATTTATACACTCATGTCCAACAGTTAAGCAACAAGTGCAAAAATAAAATAAAAAGAAAACATAAGTTATTCAAATTCATTGAAACTTTCACAGATCATGGGGTATAATAAAAGATACTAGCGTGGAAAAATGCAAAGAAAATTATCAATAAATAATTAAATAATAGAGATAAACAAACACATAGGATTTGGGGCAGCAAAACCTTCATTGATGGAGGTCTGTTAATGCAGAATATGAGGACCTCATTTGGAAATAAGCCCGACAGCATTGATTCATGATAAAATTAAGATCATCTATGATGGTTTGGGGCATTTGTGCCCATTCAAGGAACAAACATGTTCTTAGTTCATAAAGGTTCCGGAGAGGGTCATGGAAAGAACTTAAATGTCTCCCAAACATATCCCATACATGCTCAATGAGATTCAAGCTATGTGATCTCTAGGCCATGAAACTCAAAGCAGTGTTTCCGATTCAGTACTGGCCAACAATGTGAGCCCTATGAACTTGCGTTATCATCCATAAAAATGGCATCAAAACCCATGGCCACAAGAAATGGGTTAACATATTGAGCAAGGATATCCTCTCTATACTGCACTGCAGTCACAGTACTGTGAGGGAAGATGTGAACCTCAGTGCAGGTGCCAACAGCAATTCCTGCTCAAACTACCAGACCACAGTCTTTGTATGCATGCATTTGTTGTATGTTTCAGACAGGGCTGTCCTGAAGAAAATCATTGAGAGTAAGCGGTGCTGTCTCGTTTAAAGAATATTGAAATTGCGGGGTTCCAAGAAGCGGTGGCCCTGGTGGGGGAGTGAAAAGGGGGCACTGCTCCCCTTGAAAATTTTTGAATCATTTAGGCCATATAATTGCCATTTTTAAGCCCATAAATCACTTTTTCACAATATTAATAGCTTAATGCTTAACAGGACATTTATATATATATATATATATATATATATATATATATATATATATATATATATTAACAGATATGGATCATTTTGTAACTTTGAACGCTTTCTATTTTTTTCCTGCACTTATTTTTGTTTTCTTGTAGCTTTTCACTTACTCACTTTAATATTACCTACATACATAAACCTATGACTGGTCGTCTATCATCTATCCAGGCCCAAGGTGGCAGTTGCCACTTTCATCAGTTTTTCACTCCTCTCCTGGTTGTATGCAGGATATTATTTTGAAGCTTGAGGGGTTCAGGGGTTTTTCTTAATTTCCTTATTTGTTTCTAATCAAGTTTGTAAATAACTAGCAAAAACAAAAAAACCTGAACTTTGTTGAAAGTTATCCCAAAACCAGCAAATACAAAAACTTTCTTGAGACCTTGAGAGTATGCGGTGCATACTCGGTATTTTTCTAATTTTCTTGAGAGTATGAAGCGCATACAGCACATACCCTTTCAGGCCAGCCTTAGTTACAGATGTTACTGGCATGATAGCGAGTTCCAGGCATTCTCCAGATCAATAATGATTGGGAATCACTCTGTACACCAAACCATGACTCATCTGTGAAGAGCATAGTATTCCATTGTTGTGGAGTACTGTTGAGATGATCTCAAGCCCAGTTTAAGTAGTAATCTGGCCTGCAACCTGATACATGATTGAGGAAAAAAATGGAAACGAAATTAATGTAGCTTTTATCATATTAAGAGCATCCCATTTCACATGTACTACACTGTTTGAAAGACTCGCTCACCTTTTTCCATATGAAATATGCTGTTTTTATTGAGAATTTAAAAACAGAATACAGTATTATTATGGTGCCACAACTACACGATACAGGGTGTCCCAAAAACATTGACCTCGGTTTTTATTCCTTAAATATTGATCTTAGACATATATAATAAATCACAAAGTTGCATAAAAAAAGGTACAGAATTTTATGAAATTAATTAAAATTTTCAAGTAAATTATATTTTAAGAAATATAAAATTTAAATTTTTATACGGCCCCCGTACAAAAACATTTACAATGAGTAAAATGTGCCCCATACACTAATAAAGTGATGTACAAAATTTCAGCATTTTATCACAAAACGTCCCAGAGGTATGAAAAGACAAAAATGCTGACTTAAACCACTTTTCGATGCATCGACATGGGTTCTCAGAGGGGACAAATCATGTCCGCAGATCGCATTTCAGAGGTCATGCACAAATTACAAAAGAAAACAGTGATTACATAAATAAATAATAATTTTGCTATTTATTGGTACAAAAGTATCTACACTATGTAGAAATAATAACTTTACACAAAGATTACAAAGCTTGTTCAAAATGTTTTCCATCCATGCCAAAGATCCATTAAAGATAAGAGGCAGATATTATTTGCCTATGATGTATTTCAGCGTTGCATCATTTGCACTCTTGCTGTAAACATTTACATGTTAATTTGTGATTAATCCCTCACCAACTTTGTTTAAACATATCTCTGGGATTTTTTATGATAAAATGCTGAAATTTTGTACATCACCTTATTAGTGTATAGGGCACATTTTGCTCATTGGAAATATTTTTGTATGGGGGTCGCATAAAAATTTAAATTTTGTATTTTTTCAAATTTAATCCGCTGAAAATTTTTATCAATTTCATAAAATTCTGTACCCTTTTTTACGCAACTTTGTAATTTATTATATATGTCCAAGATCAATATTTAAGGAATAAAAGCAGAGGTCAATGTTCTTGGGACACCCTGTATATACATATTTCTTTTACTTTCTAGCCCATCTCCCACTACTCATAATGTTCGAAAGACTCGCTAGCCTCTGTGGCTTGTAGAATCAGATGGCCAATGCATTTTCATAAATTTCTTCAAATAAAAAAAATTAATTTCTACAAACGGAAAAAAGTTTGCACAAGGACTTACATTGGGTTTTGGTGCGTCATATTTATGTAAATTTTATTTCAGAAATAATATTTTTAAATCAGCATTAACTGAGGAACACTTGCAAACTAATTTAGTGGCGGAGATTGCAAATTCGGAGACCCAGATAAATGTTCGAGCAAAGGAACAGCAGTTCCATACCCCCCCCCCATTAGTGTTATTCAAAAATAACTTATTTGGAATATGTTTATCATATTTTATAGTTCAGTTTGTTACTTTTTGATTACAAGTAAATTTCAGGTGTTACTTTATTACACATTTAAACCCAATAAATGCTTAAAAACTTTTTAATGTAGCCCAAGCATTTAAACGATTGGGGACTGCCATATTAAACCATTGTTTAAAGATGAATATTAACCAGAATGGAGATCATGTGACTATGTTTATGTACAATTTTTATACATTCTAATAGTGATTATGAATAAAGGTGAGCGGCTGATTCAAATAATATTTCCAAAAGTGTTTTTAAAATTGAGAATATAAAAACTAGATGGAAAAAGGAAGAAAATATTTTAAAATATATGCGAAATGAACATAATGTTAGGTATACCTTGATTAACTTTTCTTTAAACGACTGCTCTAATTCTTCACCACCCATTTTTTTAGTCTCAGAAAACTTTTGCAAGGCGAATTGACGAATTTCAGAGTGTAATCTAGTTAATGTCTCATTATTGACATAAGGACGATCACCACCACATATCTGAAAATATTTTAATATGAATAAAAGCATGTATTGCATTAGAATAAGACATACATAAATAAATTAATATTTGATCACTTACTAAAAGTAAAGAAAGAACTATCTGCTTTTTTTTCTTTTTTCTTTTTTGAGAAGCATAGAATTTAATTTTGGATAAAAATAATGAATATGTTAAGGACAGAGCAAGGAAGTTCCAGTTAAAATTTTTAGCAACATTGTTTGCTTTATTTATATCATAAAATTAGTCAAAAAATTGCTAAAATTCTTAATAAGTTTGGCTTTAAAGTGATATTTTCCCCCTATCAAAATAAATTTTTCTTCCTTTAAAAACACTATTGAAAAGTTCAATAATTAAGGCATTTATCAATTCCTTGTCAATGTGAACTACCATATATTGGTCCCTTGAAAGGACATCAAAATTGCATCAAAAACAAAGTAATTAATAAATCTTGTCAATCATTAATGGATGACAAGTTACTAGTTTGATTTTTCTTTTAACTCTATTATTCAATAGTTCTCTTCTGTTTTTAATTTGGATTTCTTTGAGGCTTTTCATATTAATAAAAATTTCATCAATCTGGTTAAGGATTTGTTAATAACATCCCATTTCTACAGGGTTGGTATAACCATGTCTAATTTTTGTTCTCTGTTTCACTCTTTCCTCATGTGAGTTCATATACTCAGCATTTTATTTATTTTTTCTTATTTACTTTAAGTTCATATCACCTTCATTTTTAATTTTTTTCTTGTTTTATTTCCCTTTCATCACATTAAGTGGCACCACATTGGGTTCTGTTTAACCACTTTCTGTTTGGCTGCACAGTCTAACAATAATTTGGGCATTCAAGTCCAGGTTTGTTCAACTGAAGAAGAAAATCCAAAGATTTCCAGAACATATGTTTGCTCACTTAACTTTATTTGCGTTGCCTTTTACATTGTGACCTAGTTCATTATGCTAAGTTCATTGTTTGGATCTATCTTTGCTTACTATACTTAATTAAAACAGTTTTAAAGTTGCATAGACATCAAAATTTCAAAAACAATAAAAATATTGTTTATTCTTACTAGATTTTATTAAAGATAGGTTAATCTATAATGAATGTCACTAACATAGCAAAATTCGCATATAATAAAGTTTATATGGACTATAAAAATCATATGATACTACAATAACCAATATGAAGAATAAATATGATATAAAAGTAATAAAATCACTTAACAGATTTCTAATCATAAAGACATACATATGGTTTATTTTTTTAAAGGAAAAATTCTGTTTTTTCCTTTTTTAACTGCCAAACACATGCACATAATGGGGTCTCTATTATTTAAAAAAAATATATTGCAGGCAATCTTACAACCTTAAATACACTCATGTCCAAAAGTTAAGCATAATTCGTAAAATGAGAAAAATTCGGAGTTAATACGAATACAAAGATTTACAATCAGTTGTAGAGAATTGTGGGAAGAAGGAAAATCATTGTGCATATACAAAACAGTTCAGTCGGTGTCAGCATGCATAAAGCACCGGCGGATGTCCAAACAAGTATAAAACAGCCACGAGCAGCATGGCCAGTGGAGGCAGAATTTTGTAATTGCTGAGGTACGGAGCATTGTTAACAATAAAAAAGGACGAAAGATGTCACAAAGATGCCAACTGGACATGTTTTTGAAGGGACGAATTATTGGAATGCTGAAATCCGGTCGATTCCAAACCGAAGCATCGCGAATTCTGAATGTGCCTCAGTGTATGATCTCCAGACTGTGGCAGTGGTTCCAAACCAATGAAGATGTTACCCGATGACCAGTACCAGGTCGACCAAGGGTAACAACCACTCGGCAAGACCGATATTTGGTGATAACTCTGCGATGTCAGAGGAACCATTCTGCCAGACAACTGTGTTCAGCCCTGACAGCCGTCACAGTTTTGGAACAAACTGTTTACAGGACACTCAAACACATTGGTCTCTATGTCAGACGACCAACAGTTTGCATCCCCCCCTGACATCTGCACAGAAATGCACATGTTTACAGTAGACTTTGGAACATCAGCAGTGGAGTGGACAACAGTGGGGCAATGTCATGTTCAGTGACAAATCCAGGTTTAGCCTGCAAACTGATTCTCGCCGTACCACAATCTGAACAGAAGATGGAACACATTTTCACCCAGGAAACATCACAAAAAGACATTGTTTTCTGTTTGGGGTAGTCATGGTTTGGGCAGGCATCATGATGGATGGCCGCACAGACCTCCACATCTTTTACATGGGGCCAGTTACTGGTCAAAGATACAGAGACGAGGTCCTTCAGCTTACTGTTTGATTGTTTCAAGGTGCTGTTGGTCCTGATTTTATATTCATGGATAATAGCACGCCTCCTCACCATGCGGTCTTGGGCGACAACTTCCTTCAAACTGAAGATATCCAGCACATGCAGTGGCCTGCCAACTCTCCTGATCTGAATGCAATATAGCATGTGTGGGATATGCTCAGGAGACATCTTGCAGCCCTCTGCTTCTGGGATTGAAAACTGCTCTCCGTGAGGCTTGGAAACTCTTTGAGCACACAACTCATCCAAACCCTCATCGAAAGTATGGGAAATCATTGTGCAGCATGCATGGCTACCCAAGGTTCTCACACACTGTATTAAACTGCAGCATCACATTGTTTTAATCATTCTGTTTCACTGAGATTGAGACTCGTATTGTGACCCTTTTTCTTGCAACCCTTTTCTTTGGATAATAAAAGTTGTTATTATCCTTGTTTTGTGTTGTTTTCTTCTTCTATAACTCTATTACACCAACATACCGCGTTTCCTTCCATTCTGATGTAGATTTCCTGAAATTTTCACATAAACAGCAACTATGGTTAACTTTTGGACATGAGTGTATCTAGAATGCAAGCTTTCACTGGACTCTCATAAATTCATATTCCATGCTTAGTTCTACTTCACAGACAATGATTCTCAAAATAATAAAAAAAAGATTTATCTTTTTCATAATTTATACCTAAGTTATTTTGCAAAACATTCTGTAAAAGTTCCTTTTAAAAACTAGAAACAGCTTAGTGACCCCAATGCAATGCATTTAGCTATCTTTTTAGATAGATGTATTTAGATATATTAATATAAATTATTATGATACCATTAGTATCCATATCACAGTTCAAAATATCAATTATCCTAATATATACTACATTGATTTAGAGATTCTTGTTTTTCCATATGGAAAAATGCTATGAAAATCTTTAATTCAAAAATCTTTAGATTCAAATAATTGGAGTTTTAACTGGAAGAATTACTAAACATTCTATCTAGTCCTAGTTTTACACATAAAATATGCAATTGAAGTATTCATTTTTCAGTTATCATGCCCTAGGGTGAGTCGGGTGGTCTGGGTTTTCGACACCTTGACAGATGGGAATCTTTCCAAAATTGTTCAAAAGTGGTTTTAGAAAGTTTTAAAAATTTCAGAACATTATTTACAATAGCAAACTATGATAATTTCTAGTAGGGTTTACACTGCATTAATTTTGTTAGTTTTTCCATTAAAATTTTTAGTTTTTGTAAAAACAACTGTTTGAAAATATAGATATTATAGATATTTTTTTGAAGATGAAATTATTAACTGATTATGGAGATACAGTACAACCTCAAAAATCCGGACGTTTTCCAAATTTTCAGGTGTTTTTTTTTTTTTTTTTTTAATTAATGAAACGAAAGTTTAAATGGACAGACGTAGATCGGCTCATAGTTGGAACACGAATTAATTGTTATCGTGTTAATCCCTCCTCCCCCTTATTCAAGTCACAACTCCCGATAAATTATTTCGCGTAAAATATACATCATTATTTAAATACGGAATTTTTATTATCAAAATTTCCTTTTCTCATTATTGAAAAAGACATTTTTCTGAAACAATGTAATTTTTAATATTAAACACTTTAAAACGTTATCGTAACATTTTATTACAGATTGTTCAATTAAATCTAAAAATCCTGAAAATTCATATTAACGCTCACGGAAATTTATTTTGTTCACTTCGTAGTACGAATTCCATTCTTCAATGTATTTTTGTCTTCAGAATCTCCTCCCCCTCCCGATATCTGACGATTTTTTCGTTCTCGTCAAACATGTCAGCTTGAAATCAACTGTTTATTTTGCCTTTTTTGTTTAGAAAGCCATATTTACATACTATAAATAGCAAATAACTAAATAATATCGTATCGTACAGAACCGAGCAACAAGGTCATTAACACACAGACCTCTCAAAGGGGTCGGCTGCGTTTACGATTAGGAGCTAAGCAAATTCCTTTCTTCACTTTCCCTGCCCCACTACGTCCCGGTGCTGCAGCCTAGTAATGACTCATAGTAATTTAGAAAAATCATTGAGAGGAGAAATATTTTTCTGTTTTGGAAAAGATATTTATTTTATCTACTGCGATATTTTGTACGTATTTGACTATTACTAATAAAGTTTTTACATTTTTCAGAGTCATCAGCCTTTTTAAACATAACATTATATAGATGCTGGAAAATAAATAAAACTTTTAAGTTCTTATTTTTTGTTTTTCGTTCATTAATAGCGAAAACGATTTAAACACATTTACATCTTTAAAGATATCATCAAAAGTGCTAATCCTCGATCTTTATTAAATCTCGGCACTTCATTAAATCTCGACAAAGTCGATATAACAGAAGTTCTGCACTGTATGATGATGATGCGCCAATCATAAATAAATTGAGTGATGGCGTAATTCGCGATATGATATTAAATTAAAAATGTTCAAAGTAGCGATGATAAATGCGGAGAAGAAAAAATACCCATTGATAATCTTATGCAAACAATCGATCATGCTATTAAAGGTCTTGAACAAAGAAGCTTTATAAAACCGAGCAGAAATAATGTCCATCTACAGGATAAAGAAAACTGATTTCCCATAAACCAAAATTAATGAAATAACAAATGTTAATTCAAATATTTACACGAAATGATAAAATGTGATTTTATCATTTCGTTTTGTTCACACATTCTAAATTATTAATGTGTATTTTTTTCCCTAGAAACTTCTTTTGCCCTATTTTTTAAATTAAATAATATGTTTTAATTGATTAACTTGACTTTAGCCATTATTTTTACTAAAAAAAGTGCTTTATAGCATATTTAGTTAATATTAAATCGGAATTTTATTCAAATTCTATAATCCGGAATCGGCAAAGTCCGGACGAGTCCGGATTTTCGAGGTTGTACTGTATATGGTTTCTGTGTGAATCAGTCCCAAAGTTTAATTTTTTTTATATAAAAAAGGTTTATTGCAATGGATTTTTACTTTCCCTAGAGCATGTATATATATAAATAACTTGATTCTATTGTTTAGAAATATTATACTTAATCAGCTTTTTAGAATTTATAGATTATCTGATAAAAAATTTCATGCTATACATATAAATAATCTAAAAATTACCAGCAATTTATATAAATATCCCTCTTATTTTGTAAATGGTATAGTTAAAAAATTTAGATTAGCGGGATTTTCATAAATTCTATTCGTAGTTTTTTTACATTAGCCTGGCATCTCCATTCTCTTGTTTTAATTATATTTTATTTTTACATCCACTTAAACATTAGCCTTTCTATTATTAGCCCCTCCTTTTTGTAGCTCTGATTGTATATTATTACTTATTCTTGCCTTTTCGCATTACTGTTATTTATTTCTTACGAATGGCAACAGTAGTTCATTTCTTTTTCCTTTGCGAATGACAACACTGGTCTCTTCGTTCTGGGTTCCCTGATTCGATAAGTTTGTGCATTTGTAGTGTTATTTTCCAGGTATTCTTGTTTCCTTTTATTTTTTCTTCTTTAAGTATGTTGTGCAAGTAAAAATAGTTTATAGATATAATCTAACTATTTCTTCAAAAACATACATTTTTTGTGTTTGCTTCGACAAAATACTTGGATCCGAGGAAGAGTTTTGGAGAAGTGAAAAAGTCCATGATTTAGGCCTAGTCCTTGTCCACGTGTATAAGATTAATGCTTGGATTTCATTTGTTTTTCTTTTATCGATTCCATACCATTGATTTTTGATGATTTTCTTTAACTTGATGATTCAAAATTTGTATTTTTTCCATTTGATTGAAGATTTGCTGATTTATACTTTTATTTTGTAGGCTTGTTAGAAAGTTAGGTTTTTCGAGTTACAGCTTCTCACTTTTCTTTCATTGGACTTTCAAATTATTATAATATATATATATATATATATATATATATATATATATATATATATAAAAATTGAAGGATTTTAATCGAAAATTATGCATAAACTACTGTATGTACAAAAAAACCCATGTCTAGCATATCTGTTACAAATGAGTAACTATAAGCCAAGACTAAGGATAAAGATAGAAGGTAACATATCACTACAATGTAAAGGGGGATGAGAAGAATATTAGGATTCAAAAATCACAATTAAAAGTATATAAAAAGTAAATAAAAATAAAACTCGGCAAAAATGAGAATAGGCAATAATAATCAGCTCAAGACAAGAGATTAAGAATAGAGAACAATCAATTGAAACCACACAAAAAATGGCGGTCAGTTCGAAATTGCATTCTCATCAGGACAGCCATACAATTCGAATTAAAACCGATAGAATAGCCAGTTTCTGACAATGGCGATAGTATTTAACTATAGACACCATTGGAACTGTCTACTGGCTAGTGGAAGGAGAAAAATAAATCAATTGAATTATACAAAGCTGAAAAACAATACCTCCTCGAACTGTAATATGAAATCACAAGAATAGCACCACGTGTAAGATAAACTAGTGACTGTGCATTTCACCTCACTTCGTCAAAGCGAGTGGGCGAGCATTTCACCTCACTTCGTCAATGCGAGTGGGAATGAATACAATTGAACGATACATAATATGTATGGAGACTTTCGAAAATAGTAAACAGTATAGGACTCAGGACAAGCGGAAAATAGTCAATCGAAAATAGTAAACAGTATTAGACTCAGGCCAAGAGGTAAGTGAGGTGATAAGAATGGGTGAATTTTCAAAATATTTGAAATGTAATAATAAGAATTATGTAAAAATTAAAAAAAAAAAAAAAAAAAAAAAAATACAATTCAAGTAATATTAACATCACCATAGAAGCAAATTCACGGCCATAATGCCGATAAGAGAAAAGAACAGAACCTTCCCAAATTCGATGATTAATCAGAATTAAATTCATCTTCAGGTCTGAGTATTTAATTCTAATTAACCCAAACAAATGCCTGTTTCAGATTAAGCAATAGTACATTATTATAAATGCTTAAACTCAGACTACAGGCATCAAAAAATGAAAAAATGAAAAAAGGATACATTAAGAAAATTGTATTACCATGCTGCATGAACCCTTCTTTTTCTACCACGTGTATACACGATCAACCTCAACAGCTTAATCTAGAAGCACCGGAATGAACAAGTCGAAATTCTACCAGGGAGGCAGTACGAACGTTCACGGAAATACTCCCAAACCCGTCCAGTGAGTCTAAGCTGGAGACTGGACAAGCAATTCAGAATACAACTTCCCAAACATGCAGAACTGAATATGAATCAAAGATGAAAATTCCTACTAAACAAGTAATTTATAGGAAAACTGGATAATCGAGAATGCCACTATATATATATATATGTATATATATATTTTTTTTTGTTCATACAGTAGTTTATGCATAATTTACGATTAAAATCTTTCATTTTTTATATATATATATATATATATATATATATATATATATATATATATATATACTCTACAATAATTGTATTACAGTGTATACGGAAAGTATTGAAATAGAGTTGAAAATCGCAACTCAAGTTTTCAACAGATCTACACATTTCACGCACTCTTGAACTCCCGGACGCCCAATTTGCTGCTCATGTCTTCGGACGAGCCGGTCGTCCTGGGTTTTCCGCACTCTTGAACTCAAAAATACTATTTTTAGCACGACATCTGTGTGTGTGTGTGTAAGTCTGCGCAATGACATGTATATCCACTCTAACTCAAAAACTTTAACCAAATTCCATAAAATTTGGTAGATAACTCACTTGTGTGTTACTCTGGTACTGATAAGATTTTGATACGATTCGGAAAAAATGAATGCAAAAATCACCAAAATTTGAAATTAA